>CM051242.1:52046029-52690296 GCA_027917425.1 Gastrophryne carolinensis | reverse complement strand
TAGCTCCTCACTTCTTCCCCTCTCCCTCAGCCATTTCTAGTTTGTCATCTAAGCAGTGCACACCTGCTGCTCCCTTCTGCAGCTACTGTCTTTTTACCTACTGTTTTTGTATGGATTATATGACAAGTTTCCTGCTGCATTGAATGTACATGTCTGCTTTAAGAAGTTTTGCTGCAAGATTCTGTACTGAAATAAAGCTTTTGAAACTTATCCACGTGATCCTCCAGCAGTTGAGTAAGATGTCTGCCAAGCCTTATGGAGTAAAGAAAACATCCATCACAGACACACACAAGGAACATGGAGCTGTCTACAGGATTCACATTACTGCCATCTGGTGAGTCGGAATAGGATGAGTATGCTTTGTGGGTTCCCTAGGGATGCCCCAAAGGACACAATTTAAGTGGATCAAAAATATATTTACAAATAAAGGATGCTGGAGATAATTGTCCTGTTATGAGCTATAATTCAGATATAGATTATATTTTATCACAAATGTATTAAAACTGAATAAATATGCTACTAAGGCTGTATGGTGGCGTTATTTAAAAGCAAGAAAAGTGCTACAGAATCCAAATGTGTGAGAAAAGAATACTTACAATTTTTACTATTGTAAGTATTCTTTTATCACACATTTGGATTCTGAAGCACTTTTCTTGCTTTTAAATAACGCCACCATACAGCCTTAGTAGCATATGTATTCAGTTTTAATACATTTGTGATAAAATATAATCTATATCTGAATTATAGCTCATAACAGGACAATTATCTCCAGCACCCTTTATTTGTGTATATGTTTTTTAATCTAGCCTTCAATGTTGTTTGTCATTTTTCAAGAATGATTCAATAAATGTATTCCTTTATTTATTTATATGGTTTTGGTGTGCAGTAGTTATATATAGGGGCATTTGGGGCCAATCTAGGGCTCTTTATCTTTGGTAGTGTACATAATTTTTGCCCCCATCTTACTAGCACCCTATCCTCATTATTGGTCAATCAGCTGTGCATACCCGTAGCCTTCTTTACCCTATATCCAAAAATATATTTAGACTTTTGGTCTGCCTTGATTTCTGTGATCTCTGGTGGGCACTCTGCATTAATTTCAGGTTGGAAGGCTGGCACTTTGCATATTTCATTTCAATTCAAATATAGCAGGCAAACTGGGGGTTCACAGGGAATGACCCAGCCATGGAGTATTTTATAGTCCAGGACCAGGTCTTAGAGATATAGGTCCACGTGTAAAAGTCATGTATTTTGATAACTTTATATAGCCGCACTGCACCATATATAACCTATTTATAGCAAATTTCCAAGGGGACAATAAAAATATTTGAACTACAAAAGTTGCAAGTAAGCCACACCTATGAATCACACCCCTGCCACGGCCATCACCCTGTAAACTGGTCTCCCAGGTTGGCATCTCTCTATATTTCAGTTCTGGGTACACCAGATTTTCCAAGAAGTCCTAATGTACTGTGTACACAGGCAATCATTCTGAACTACGGGATTCAATCTGTCAAGCACAAACATTTAAATCCCACACACGTCATAATTGTAAGTAGATTCACCTGCCAGTGCATATTTGGATCCTTAGGTGTGGCCAAATTTTAATCCACTTAAGGGATTCTGATTGATCTGAGCTCATTTACCTAATGCATGTGAAAACTCCCAATAGATACAATTATTTTTTTTAGTCAGTTAAGTTATAACTTACCTTATGGAACAGAAATCTATGGACTTATAGACAACACAGTCACTGTCCTATTTTTTATCCAAGCCCAAATCCGTGACTGTAGTCCAGTGCTCTAGTTTTAAACTGACTGTAAGGCCTACAGAGGGAAAATGCTGAGGCACTGGCAAGAGTTGGTCAGGTGCCGACGGATTCCATGCTGTGGGGCTTGATCTTAGAAGCTGGTACATTTTGAGTACCGCGAGGAAGCAAATGAGGGGGATAAATGTTTTTTTCATGGTCTTTACAGTCCCTTTAGTGACCCTCAGAGTCTTTTGGAGAGTAATTGTTTAATGAATATGCTGGTGTCCTTCTGAGCCTAAATAGTAATTTCAGGTGGATTGATCCTTAACTCTTTGAGTGTCAGCCTACTGAGATTTTTTGTCACACTCTGTTGCCGGACTACTTTTCACGTTTTTGCGCTACACGTGTTCAACCTGGATTTTTGAAGGGATTTCCAGGGATTTTCCAGGAAAATTATATATTGTTTTTTTCAGCAGAGTCTGGGCTTCAACATGAAATGTCTTGTTTGGCCTTTTTTTAGTGTATTCTCAATACTTTGGGTGAAATATATGCAAAAAGTAAAAAAAACTATTTTTTACAATTTGTAGTGTTTTTTTCTAATAAAAAATGTAAGTTTGTTAATAAAATATTATTGCGTGTGTAAGCCCTATTTCTCCCGGTTACAACGGTACCACATATGTATTGGTAGACACCATTTCCTGCCCAGGAAACTCCCCAAACTGAAACAGCAGTTTAGGAGATTTCAGATAGAATACAACTATGCAATATGATTGCACAAGGGTTAACTTAAAAAAAAAAATGACGTAGGGTCCCCCCTCCCAGAGAGGGGGACCTCATTTTTTGGGGGGAATTTTAAGGGTTAAAAACCCTTAAGATCCCCCCAAAAAATGACGTAGGGTCCCCCTTACCCAGCATTACCGACCCGGACCAGCTATGGGGGCTTGTAGAACAGGGCGCAGGGGCCAGCGTTGGTGGCCCCTGGCCCTGCAGGCTACTAGCCCACATAGCCACGTGGCCCGGGCCCTTCTGCCCCCCCGGCCGTTGGGGAGGCAGGTAATGGGGGGCTGGGGGTTATGGCAAGTCACCCGCTTGCCGCAGGTGACCTGCCATACCCAGAGCCTTGTGAACTAGTATAAGGGGTCTCATGGACCCCTTACCAGTTCACAAAGGGTTAAGTAAAAAAAAAAAGGATGGTGAGGGCCTGTTTCTGGGCCCTCACCCGAAGCGTGGAGAGCCCAGGGGGGGCATCGGAGCCCCCCCTGGTGAAGAGAAGACCCGGGGAGAGCCATCGCGCTGCGAGGTGAGTAGATGACATTTACTTTTTTCCTTTTTTTCAGATGTCGGCGCCGGCGGGGGGGGGCCTATTCTGGGCGCACTCCTGAAGATCAGAAGCCCGGGGGCGAAAATCTACTTGATTCTTGTACAGAATCGCTGGCACTTTCAAATGAGGGGTCAGGTAAGTCTGTATCTTTTTTACTTTTTTTTTTATGGGGCTCTAAAGTCAGCTACGTGACTCTCACGTAGCTGGCACTTAACGGTTGGAGAGGCAGCTACGTGAGAGTCACGTAGATGGCACTAGAAGGGTTAAAGGAACTATAAATCCAAGGGCAAAAAATATAAAAAAAAGCAGCAAGCAGCACACCTTATGCCTGTCCAAGGTGCCGGGTGGAAGCCATAGCAGGGATCCAAAGTTTGCTTTCAATTTCATTTCTCCAGCAACATGCATAAAAGTGGTGTAACGGCTGCTCTGTCCCTTGGTGCTCTCAGCGTGAGTGAGCACGGCAAGCCACATTGATCCCACAGCTGTCACTGACCACAGCAGTGTGCACATGACTCATAAAGCTTCACAATGAAACCCCCTTTCCAGCTCAACTACAACCCAGAAATTGAAGGAAAGAAAGCGTCTTCACTTAGAATACATAAGGCATTTACTTATAGTTATATTTTGAGATCCTTTAGCTTATTACACAGTTCCCAAGGGGGATAAGATGGGACAAAGTTCACGTGGACATGGACTTTTTTTTTTTTTTACAAAGAAATTGTCCAATAAATACTCATAAATATACTAGACTGCTAAAAGAGGAGGTAACTTTAACACCCTGAATAAAAAAATATTGCCAAGCTTGTTACATTTTTCTACCGGATGAAGGGAGAACCAGGAGTGAAAAGTTTGAAACGTTCTGCTTTTATAGGTAGGAACTGCCCCCTGCATTTTGCTGTTACAATTCTTCTGATGCTCGTAGATGCTTTTATCCATCATGCAAGGCTTTGGGCTAATGCTATTGTTTCCCATGGGCTGGACCAGCAGACAAGCAGCAGGTAAGCAATTCTTCCCTGTAAAAAGTGGTACCAGCAAAAGAAATCCACAAGTTTGGTGTTTTTTAAGGCACGTTTATTTAGCTTTTTAATTTCCTAGTAGAGCTCCTTTAAATGTTAATTTCATGCAGACCTCTGATCAGAGCACAGTGTTAAGTCACTGATTTGTGTATTATTATCATGAAAATTAAAACGTATGGTGCCAATTTATTTGTGCATTTAAAAGAAATCCCAATATTCAAAACACATTTAACATTTCCAGCTTTTCACATTATATTTATAAATTGCGTATTTATTTTTCAGGTTGCTTATGCAAAAAGCAGCTGCAGCAACTGTTCGAAAGAACGCTGCCAGATTTTGTTGATGATCGCTGAAGGAAGTGGGTGGAATTTATCACCATTGTTAAAAACTTTTCATCAGAGGGAGGTAAACATTTTTCTTTCCTGTGATTTAAATCGTAGTTCAGAACATACATGACAGTATGTATTATGGTTTAAGGAGGAAATTATTAGTGCTGCATACATGAAGTCATAAAGTCTTTTACATTCAATTCCTGGTACAAAAATACTTAAAATGGTGGAGACAGGGAAGGAGAGCACTGGTGGGACCAGGAATAAAATCACTGGAGGAGACAGTTGCACTGATGTAGACTGTGACCAAGCTCAGACTTCAAACAGGGAAAAGAGGCACAAGTTAGGAACAGGTGAGCGACACACAAAGGCTTCCTGAGAGGCAAGGACATCTGAGGCATGAGTGGTCCAGTACCGTACAAAAGGCCTGTTAACTTCCCGCTTCTTCACTTTTAGTTCCTGGTAGTGCAGATGCACAGACCCCAGGCAGTGCTCTGGTGGTCCAAGTCTTTGGGAACAGGAACAGAGAACTGACAGTAACCCAAACACTCACAACAGGAAAACATATTAGGAGTGCAACACAGACTTACAGATACCATGAGGGCTATAAACCAACACAGGAGTTGGAGGGCCTTAGACCCAACTTGGACCAGAAGGCCTAGGCTCAAACAAACAGATCATAAGGTCTTAGGCCCATCACAATAATTGGGGAGTATGTGTTGCTGCGGAGAATGCACAGGGCACTCAGTAGACACAGATAATTTACTTTCAAGGAGGAAGGGGTTAAACACAAGCATATATAGGGAACACATAGGAGGGGGTAACGAAAAGTAGGTAAGTAAGTGGGTGGGAAACAAGAGACAAGCAGCACAGAGAGGAGGCCAAGGAAGCAACTAAACTACATACAAATATAACACTGGTCAGGGGCATAACTTGACACACATCATTTAGAAAAGAGGAAGCACCATTTTTCTTTGCTGCTTCAGTCTTCAGTTGTCTAGCTGCATCCAACTTTAAAAGACAGAAAAAGTTTAAAAAGTTTACTATATGTGCCGTGAAATGACTCCATTTAATGTCGGTACCAAGGACTAGTCACATTTAGTTATGCCACTGACACTGGTGGCAAACAGGGCAGACATCGGATTAAGAGAAATAGAACATCTCCAGCTTGAATTTTGGTGATTCAATAGGGTAGAGAAGAGAGCATCTTTATTTTTCTTCTTGATCCCCCCTGCTAAACCTAATTTGTTATAAAAAAAACTCACCTTAGCAAAAGGGACAGGAGAACCAATGAAGAATACAGGTACGCATCAGTCAGATATTGCCCTTCTGTTACATTGGTTGTTCCCCTGGTGCATCTCAAATTTGGATGTCCTGCTGTGTGAAACCCCCCAGAATGCCTATAAAAACGCACCTCCAGTGGTCCAGTTGGGTCCAGTGCTGGGTTTCGTCCAATCAGAACCGTTTGCTGTGACTATGTCATTTGGCAAATAGCTCTGATAGACTTCAGTGGGGAGCACAAGCAGCCATATCCGCAGTGGGTAGCTGGGCTTTCTGGCACCCAGAGCAAAGATTCGAAATGGTGTCCCCCCACCTGTGCTCAGGCACCACTTTGGCACCCCCCCTCTAGCTACGCCCCTGGCACGCATGCTCCAGTCCCATCTAAATAGCTGGGACAGGAGCACACGCACACCCTGAGTGGATGAGAGCTGATGCAGATGCCATTGGATTGGGGAAAGGTATGGGGCCCGGAGGATTGTTGGCTACCTTGGGTTTTGTTCCTCATTAAATATGCCAATGCATGAAAAACTTTAAAGAGAAACATCAGAGGTCTCGGAGTCTAAAATATTCCAGGGCCTTCCATGAACCAGTCCTTGGGGAATCCCGAATTGGTAATGTGAAACCCCCACTCACCTTCTCCCGGAGCCCTTGCCATGTCTCCACATCCCCACTCACCTCTAGCCATGCGCATGCCCATGCCCCGCCTTTCTGAATGGGAGGAGTGGGCATGCAACAGCTAGGAGGTTAGTGGAGGATGCGGCCGGCAGTGCACTCAGCTCCCTTTGGTGCCGCTTAGCTGCTTAGTCATCCAGTCAGCTCAGCCACCAGCAGAGCCGAAGGGAGCCAAGTGAAAGTGAACCTGCTGATTAGCTGAGTAGCCAATCAGCTCAACCAATTAGCGTGTTCGCTCTCTGCTCGAGTCTTCGCTGTGGGAGTGAGTGGAAGGTGAGTGGATCGGGTGACCTGGGGGGGATACAGACAGCAGGGGATCTTGATTTGGGATGCCCCCACAACACCCTGAAAAGCCAAAATTGTGTGTGTTGTTCCTCTTTAAGTCATGTGCACAGATGTAGAAAATGAAAAAACAATCACCCAATGCAATGCAATCTAGTATGTCCATGATTGTTTACCTAACCCCAAATGCACTGCTACACGCAAGTAAATTGCAAGTAAATGTAAAGAACATACACTGACACACTTGCTATTGTTGTGCATATAATAACTGTAACAGGGACAAGTCAACCAAGATTTACGCTAAAACAGAACAGAGAGGGTCAAATTCGTAATGGGATAAGGTAAACCTTTCCATAAGTGAGGGTCCCTGAATCAGCTAGATTGTTAATAAGACTAGAGGATAGTTAACAGATGTCTGGAAGGTGATCACAGTGTTAGGAGGAGGCTTATGGGAAGAATGATGTACAAAGCTGTGCCTTCCTGATGTATTGCAGAATACAGGGGGAAGATCTAAATGATTAGGGTCATCCAGAGGAAGATCGCTGAGTCAGCACTGACCGCTACTTTATGTATCTGCTGTATATTGATCTGAACTGCTGTTGTGCTGTTGCAATGCTTTTAAAAGAGACCGAGGTCTGTTTTGAAGACACAATCCATCTGACTAAATTTTCCTCTAATTTTAAGATATACATGATTTACAGTATTAACCCCAAACATTGAGGTTAGGCGGTATAATTTGTCTGCCAAACAATATTTCAGATACAGCAAAATAGAATCTCACTGCAGATCTATGATTAATTTACAGAGTTATTACCGAGACAGTACAAGCTCAAAATCTGTAAGGGGCCTTGACCAAATGATGACAGGTATGGCAATCAGAATAACGCTGTAAAATAAGAATAAATCAGAAATAAATTAGAAAAATCCTATATAAACCATTTACTTCAGCGGTCTAGTAGCCATGACCGTCAATGTTATTACACTTAAGGGAGGACTATCGTAAAAAAAGGGCCCAATGATAAAATTCCATATAAATATGCTGGATGGTGAGAGGAGGGGTCACTCATACGCCTGGTATCAAGAAATATCCAGCCAGGCTGGTTTTTCTTTCTTTAAATGAAAGAAACAGGACATACTCAAACCTTTCACCACTGGATTTTGTTCCAACCAGGAGAAGAAAGCTACAAATGTGGTGGTCCTGAGGCTGGGCCCAATTACATATTTATATTTCTCAATGTATTGAACACGGTGTTAGTTCGGCTTACATTGCCGTAACCCCCCCTCCATTGCTGATATAATACGGTTAAAGAGGAACATCAGAGCAAAAAGTAAATGTGGCCACCACCTCACATAGCACACTGCTTACCTTTTGGATGTTGCTGCTGTCTGCTTCAAGGCCCGATCCTCAGCCCCCTAAGCTGTGGTTATATAACAGCACTGCTTTAGCCGTGCTCTTCAAACTCCATCCCCTCTACGAAGTCTTGCGGCGCTTCAGGCAGTTCCCATTGCACACCACCTTAGGAGCACTGCGCAGGTGCAAGATCGGGGGACGCACCTGTCGGGAAGTCGTCCGGAATCCGAAGTACCCAGAAGATGCCCCAGCGAGATATTAAATGGCCAAAGCTAAAACCGTATGGAGTGCAGCAGTCCAGTGAGCTTTGGGGGAGGTTTTAACAGAAATGCAGAAATGTGTTGAAGTGTTTCTTGCTCATAAGTAATTTTAATGGGCCAAAATTGGGCCACGTATACATAAATCCTACATAAGAGGAAGAATCCAGTCATCCAGTCGATCAATGCTCACAAAAAAAATCAAAAAAAGAGCAAACCCCAAAAAAAGAACAATTGACAAGGCGCATATTGTTATTGGAGAAGAAACATAAGGGAAATCCAACAGAAGAATCCTTCCCTGATCTACAAAAGGCCAGGAGAGAGTTAAAAGTTAACCCCAGACCTACTCTCTTTTTGTCACTTACAATTTTGAAGAAGACTCCAACCAGCTGAAGCAAACTTTTACCATCCGGGAGGTTGAATATGCCATCGACAAAATGAAAGATGAGAAGTTGCCGGGCATTGATGGCTATCCCATAGAATATTACAAACAATTCAAGATTATCCTGGCTTTCTAGATCTCAAGATTAGCTAACATTATAGACAACTGCCATCCTATCTCTGCTTCTATGAATACGACTGTCATTTCCGTTATCCTGCAACCAGACGGGCAGGCTGATTCATTAATAGAGGCAGGTAGCGACAGATGAACGACAGTAGCGTTATTTTCACAGCGCCCGCTAGTATTCGCTGTGCTTGGCCGTTGTTCGGCTGTTGACAGCGACTCAGTCAATGTTGAATACGGGGTTATGAGTCGCTATTTGACAGGTTCCGCGCTGTATGGGAGCGCATGACAGCGAACGGCCATAGCGAACGGCTCCCAGCATATTCATTAACAAATCACGCTCCAAAAATTCTCGCGCTGTGAAATGCTTGTTTAAACCCCAGAGCGCTGGCGGCGATGGGTTAAAAGTAGTTTTTTAACCCCCAAACAACCATATTTTTAGAAAAAAAAAACCATGTTTTTCAAAACATTTTGTAATGTGAATACATTAATATCAGACCTGTAATATCAATTCTGCACAATTTTGTTTTTTTTTTTTTTAGCTTAAAAAAAAATATCTAACATTGCAGAAGTGGTCACAGAATTTTTGACATAAAAAAAAAATAAATAAATAATAGCAATTAATTATGAATATTTAAAGATAGCTCCATTGAAATGCATTGGAGAGCGCCAGGTAGCGAGAGGTCATACCTGTCGCTGTTCAAGGTCGCTCGCTGGCGCTGTGGGGTGAGGCAGGAATAATCATGAATGATTCGCTATCTGGCGCTCTGTCAGTCGCTAAGCAGGATCGGCTTCATAAATGTGTGATTGCGGAGGGGAGCCGGCGTTCTCGTGGCGGTGAGCGTCATTACCGTTCGCTCACCATTCGCTACCTGGCGCTATCCCTTGTTAAATAAGGGCCTAAGATTCAACTATGGGGTTTATTTAAAAAATGCGAACGCCACATAGCGACACATAGTGACATAGAGTGTTTTTCATGACCGCCACCAACAAATCATATTTATGATGCAAAAAAACGCTTATTGCCATTTATTTGCGCCAGCCCTGTGTTCCCAACAGCACCACATCACTTAGACTTCAATTAGCCATTCCAGTCCTGTTTTTTGGTGACTTCTGGTTAACGTATTTTATTTATTTTTTTTTGCTCAATGGCCTGTTCAGAATGTTTTTGCATTCATTATTGTACTTAGGTTACCTGCTGCTGACTTTCATGGCTTTTCATGCCTGCCATTCATGTGTCATGTCATTTGTATGTTCCCAAAGGCATTCCATGTGTTTTTGATGGTCACTGTGCAGCCATCCCCAGTTAAAGACCACGGGCAGCCTACAGCACTGAACACTAACAGCGCCATCTGCCTGTCGCGGCGTTGCAGTTGAAGAGCTAATATTGTCTATCCACAGATGCTCAAGTGGCGCTACAAGGCACTAGTGATAAATTGGCCTCCAAGTATACTAACTTCTGGCCAGTCTCGTTAATCAATGTAGATCTGAAAATATATGCCTCCATGTTAGCTGCCAGACTCAAAGTAAAGTACTAATTAAACCACACCAAGCTGGCTTTATGTGCAACAGAGGAGTAGACCTGCCTATCTCAATGGCAATCTCCACCATTATCAGGCCAAAAAAAACATAAAACCGTAATCCTAGCTCTTTAACTTAGCCCCAACTAATAATGTAAGAAATAGGACCTGCACCAGGTCCAAGTCCAAGTGCATATTTCAATCCTAGACTGATGTGGATAGGGTGAGTGGTGGGATGGGAAGTAGGAAGTAAGGAGAAAAAGAAAAAAAAGTGTCAGAAACTTAACCTAAAAAAATATATGCCAGAAATACCACAACCGGCTGCTTAGGGGCCCGATCCTCACCCCACTGTCTGCTTAGCCCTCCCTAACTGACAAGCAGTCCTAGTTGTGCTCTTCAATGTCCCACGGCGATCTTGCAGCTCAGCAAAGCCTTGCAGGATTTGGGCGGCTCCATTGCATCCCATCGGGCGCCGCGTGCAATGCCTGATGGGATGCAAGATAGCGCCGCCCCTCAGGAGGTCATCTGGAAGATGGATCCCCCTGCGAGGTAAGTAAAAACTGCCCAAAGGTAAAACTGGGGGGGGGGGGGGGGGGGGTAAGAGATCAGTGAGGTTTGGAGGAGGTTTTAACCTCCCCAATGATCCTCTTTAAATAAGGCCCTAATAGCTCATAAATATATGGACTGTTTTGTGTGTTATTTTTTTCAAAATAAGGCATGAGTTAAAATAAGTTGTGATTCAGTAAAAGGGGTAGGGGTAAAACGTGCAGCCACTGTATCTTTTTACCACCAGAGTGTAAGTTAATACTAACCAACTTATAGGAATATTCAAATACGTAAAAACTGCTATAATGTCCCTCTCTTTGAATCACACCTTATGTTATCTCATGCTTTATTATGTTATCTCATGCTTTATTCTGAAAAGCATGAAATGGCACTTATTTTTCTGAGGTATTTAAGGAAAGTTTTGCTGAATTAGAATCGCAATAAAATACATTTAAGTTTGTGGCTGTAATGTTTGAAAATGTGGAAACACTCAATGGGAATGAATACCTTGAACAGGCACTATTATATGTCACCAGAAAGACGGGGAGGCCCATTCATTAACAGCGGCAGGTAGCGACAGTTGAGCGACTGTAGCAGCATTTTCAGAGCGCCCGCTAGTAGTCGCTGTGCTTGGCCGTTGTTCGGTAGTTGATAGCGACTCAGTCGGTTTGCCGTAATGTTGAATATTGGGTGAGGAGTCGCTATTTGACAGGTTCCGCGCTGTATGGGAGCGCATGATAGTGACTGGCCATAGCGACCGGCTCCCACCATATTCATTAACAAATCACGCTCAAAAAATTCTCGCGCTGTAAAATGCATGTTTAAACCCCAGAATGCTGACGGCGATGGGTTAAAAGTAGTTTTTTAACCTCCAAACAACCATATTTTTGGAAACAAAAAAAAAACAAGTTTTTAAAATAATTTTGTAATATGATTACATTAATATCAGACCTGTAATATCAATTCTGTACATTTTTTTTTTTTACCTTAAAAAAATGATCTACAATGGCAGAAGTGGTCACAGCATTTTTCACATTTAAAAAAAAAAAAATAATAAAAAAAACATAACAATTATGAATATTTAAAGATTGTTCCATTGAAATGCATTGGAGAGCGCCAGGTAGCGAGAGGTCATACCTGTCGCTGTTCAAGGTCGGACGCTGGCGCTGTGGGCTGAGGCTGGAATAATGATGAATGAGTGGCTATCTGGCGCTATCTCAGTCGCTAAGCAGGATTGGCTTGATAAATGTGTGATTGTGGTGGGGAGCCGGCGTTCTCGTGGCGGGGGCCCGTCATTACCGGCCGCTCACCAGTCGCTACCTGTCGCTATTCCTTGTTAAATAAGGGCCTCAGATTCTACTTACAACCAACTCATTTAAATAGATAGTCCTAATCCGTCGGATCAGAGATCACAAATCCCAAAAGTGTATGCACCTTCACTTTTGTGTTTGCAGCTCAGAAGTGTCCAAGAGTCTCAGAAGAGGAACTGAATATAGACACTCCAAGATGCCCCCCAAATTGCTCTCAAAATACTTACCAGGCTTTGTAGCAAAAAAAAAAAATTAAACCTTGAAAAATTATCACATGAACTCCCCAACCCTTTTAATTAACAAACTGGCTGTAACCCTTACCTAGGGTTACACAAAGTTGATCAACTCTCCCCCAAGCACTAAACCCATAACACCCATAACCAGGGGCTGTTACACCAATAAAATCCTGAAAATATATTTATTTTCATTATTGTCTGTGAGTGCTTTGTCTGTTCCAAAGCGACTGCATGCTAAATTTGCTGCCAAATCCCCCTTAGCTGAAAGGGACACAATGCTAAAGAGTATAACTGAAAACCATGAGTGTCAGCTCAGTGATAAATTACAGTCCAAAGCAACCAAATTGATTTAAAATGCTTTTTGGTAGCAGAGGTTGGAGGTTATTTGATTTTATTATGTCCTGAAGTTGGGTTTTAAATATTTTAGCTCTCTTTTATTTTGATATTTCATTATTATACCCAGTAGCAGGCTGGGGCCAAAAATCCCAGTTGAACCCCTCCAATGCGCCTAATGGCCAGTTATTGAGTGCAATATAAGGTTACGGCTATAGCATTGCCAAGATTATGGGTGGAGTGGATCTGGACACTCTTAATATGATGACATTGAAGCTTTAGAATTGTAGGGGCATATACTGTGGCAGGGGTGGGTATGACCATCACAGATATAATACATGAGTTTTCAAAAAGACTGCAGATCAGACCCCATGACCCCCCCCCCCCCCCACTTCAAAATGACACAAGTGGTACAAATGGTAACAAAGCTCTTCAAAAGCTTTCTACCAGAGCCTCTTTCAGGTTATGGATTACAACTTAAAATTTCAAGCAAATTGCTTGAAAACAACAGAGTACTACATCCCTGTGTAAATGACGAAAATGTGGGAGGTCATGCTGGCCCAAAGGGGGGGGGGGGTAAACTTGGTTCAATTAGAAATCTACACCATTTTCTTATATTTTCTTTGATGTCTCCTTTAAATGATCCAACATTGATTGGGGTATGAAAAACTCGAGCTACGTACATTTAAATCACATAACACAACTGCTATCTTGACAGACCCCCTTGTGTGTTCCTGTGAACAGCATGCCTAACTTTAATGTCTCATTTGAAGGCTTGGAAAATGGCGCTTTGTTATAAAATCACTAATGCTGCTTGCTTGGATGGCTTAAAATTCTCTGCGTTCATGTAATTATGCGGAAAGCTAAAGGCATTCTTCTTAACATGATCCATTGTATCAGCCATCTAGGTTTTGTTGAGTTGGAAAAGGTAAGTGGGGGCGGATGAACTACTTTAAAGATCTCTCCATGTCTACACCATATTGACATGTGACACATTTATTTGCATTCATTCTCCTTCAAAAAGTCTTTTTCAAAGTGATCATTAAGAATGCAAACTAACTGCTGCCTGTGATGTAAAGAAATCAGTGAAAGGCTTCTATTCTAACTGGTAGGATATTTACTAAACTCTCGTGTTAGAGATACAACTCACTCACTAAATATATAATTGGAACTTTTAAAGAAGAACTATAAGTACTTAGCTTCAGAAACTAAAAGACTTCAAGGCCAGGTAAGAGTCCTTTACATGGACGTACAGATTTTAGAAGACCGCTCGCTGTATAAAGCCCCAGGGATCAACTGTAATTTGTCCGAAATCCTCACTCCCATGCATGCATTCAGCAACATCCCTGGCACCCATCCAATCTATGCACCCCCCCCCCCCCGCATACCTGAATGCAAGTGTGCAACCATTGAATATCCCCTGACAATCCACATATTTAGAATAGATCGCCAGGCATTAACCCCATTTCTGTCTTGATGAAATGCAAAAAAAGATACAGAAATGTGTCTCATTTAGCAGCAGAATGTGGGGCACGGGCACAGTGAGGAGCAGTAAGGGTCAACAGTCTGTTCAACCAATCCTAAAAGCTCTTTTTTTCAAAAGGGCAAAACCATGGGTTTATTATGCACCGCAATCTATTCTAAATGGTTGGTAGCCTGTGCATGCTCCATGGGAGCATAAAGCAAGTTAAGTAGTACATTCTTTTAACCTGATTTAACCTGATATATCTGAATAAATCTTCAATTCGGTACTCTAGAATGCTGGATAACATTAAAGTCTTAAGCCGGGAAAATTTGTCCAAATGGACACCTGTTTATCCCTATTTTCTTATCTAGGAAAAAAGCTCAGAATCCTTGGTCCTGCAGGTGTACCACCCCGCTTTGCCCTTTAGCACAGTTCAAGTGTTCTTACTGGGAATAAGCCAGTAGGCACTGGTCTGTGGCAACTCACAAATGGTGTCTGCAAGCCCATGGAATGAAACCCTCCCCTCTAGATGAGCCATCCTTCCTCTAGCTAAGTACAGAAAGCAAGAGATCTACACCGCTCTGAAGGTTAGATAGCAGACATGCAACAGAGAATGGCGTCAGCATGTGCACTTATAGCATGCTCAAAAGAGTAAGCATCGAAAATAATTTTTTAGATGGAGTCTTGGCTGTGAATTCAGTTCAGCTACAGGTCAAGTATCAAGTCTACAGGGATCTTCTAAAAACAACACAGATGACATTGGAATCTAGTTCTCCCCTCCAGTGCACCTGAGAACCCCTGGAAGAGTACCTGACCTACGCTGAAGTGCATAGAGACTGGCAAACCTGCAGGGATGCAGGCTGGCTTCTGAGCCCTGGGTTACCAGCTCCCATGTGTTGGACTAGCAGCTCTGGGGGGGGGGGGGGTGTAAGGTTTGTTTTTTCTTTTTACAAGAAGGATGGGATGGCTAATTTGACCTATATCTTACCACTGGACCGGTCGGGTGAGATCCCTATTGGATTTAACAAATCTAGAGTACAACACAAGTTTGCAATTTAAAGCACTTGATGTGGGCAGCAAGGGTGGGTATACAAGGACAGAAAAAACAAGGATGCAGGGTATCAAAGTTTCAAAGTTAATAAAAGCTCTGTAAAATTAGGAGTCTGTAAAATTAGGAGTCTAAAATGCTGACTAAAAAAGATGTTGTGTCTACTAATTAACGCCTACCTAGGTGCTCTAGAGACTTCCTTCTTCTTCATAGTGCTCCAACAGGAGTGTGCCTGAGTTCGCAAACCCATGACAACCACATTTGGTATGATTAAGAGCCTGACCAGGCTTGAAACGCGTTACTAGGTGCTTGCCTTTTGTTGTTGTTACTGGGCCATTTCAATTACCTAATAGTTTCACAAAAAGCTGTTTTTAACTGGATGGATTAAAAGCTATGTTTTAAGGAGAAGCTGGACAAATCACTGTTATATACTGCATGACAAGCACATGCCCAGACCTCAATTCCCAAACCCTAACCCCCCAGCATTATACATTGAGTGGAGTAGCATGTAAATGCCGTGCAGCCGCTGGCTTTTTCCCCGGGTGTCCCAAATCGGAGTGTCCTGCTGTGTGAAACCTTGTTCACCCATTAAACTCACCTGTCCAGGCTCCAATGACTCATTTGCAGGCTCTTTTCAAAGCCTGCTGTGAATGACATAGTCAAAGCAGGCGGCTCTCATTGCACAAGAGCCCATGCATGCTCCTTTGGAACCTGGACAGGTGAGATTTATGGACAAATGGTGGCTTCACACAGCAGGGCATTCCAATTCGGGAGGCATGGGCGCATAGAGCAAAACACAGGAAAGTTACATTTCTGGGTTTTGTTCCGCTCCTAATTCTTCAGCTAAACTGATATTTTACCACACTTTGCATTCATCTTTCATTCAGTTGTCCCTTGTCATCAAAAAGGCAGCAGCTATCTACTATGATAACTAGTAATGTGGCTGAGGATTTGACAAATGACAATTCTGGCTGAGGATTTGACCAGAACTTTGCTGATTCAATTTGAATCAATCTCAACAAAATATTAATTAGCTTAATATTAATAGGACAGTACAGAAGCAAATTCAAGCAGCGCAAATCTGTAGTAATAATTCAAGGTGACAATTAGAGATGAGCGAACTTTTGAAAAATTCGATTCGACTGATTCGCCGAATTTTCCGACAAAAATCGTTTCGACCCGAATAAATTCGCAACGAATCGCTATTAAAAACGGCTATTTCTGAGCCTCCTAGAGCCTCAATAGGGTTGTAAACCATTCTGCCTTGCTGTAACACGCACAGGATGCGTGCTGGGTTAGTTAAATAATACTTTGAAGAAATATCACATGCAGATCAGAGGCATCGCTAATAGAATCGCAGAGCGGCACAATTGAATTCAAGAGAGTTGAAGTGGCATCACTATGAGGGGCAGGAGCCCAAACATTGCTTTAAAGAGACACTGGAGTTGGCAGCAGCAGGAGCCCAAAAATTGGATGAATCACACCCTGGAGTTGGCAGCAGCAGCAGGAGCCCAAACATTACTTTAAAGAGACCCTGGGGTTGGCTTCAGGAGCCCAAAAATTGGATGAATCACACCCTGGAGTTGGCAGCAGCAGCAGGAGCCCAAATATTACTTTAAAGAGACACTGGGGTTGGCTTCAGGAGCCCAAAAATTGGATGAATCACACCCTGGAGTTGGCAGCAGCAGCAGCAGGAGCCCAAACATTACTTCAAAGAGACCCTGGGGTTGGCTTCAGGAGCCCAAAAATTGGATGAATCACACCCTGGAGTTGGCAGGAGTTGGCAGCAGCAGCATCAGGAGCCCAAATATTACTTTAAAGAGACCCTGGGGTTGGCTTCAGGAGCCCAAAAATTGGATGAATCACACCCTGGAGTTGGCAGCAGCAGCAGCAGGAGCCCAAATATTACTTTAAAGAGACACTGGGGTTGGCTTCAGGAGCCCAAAAATTGGATGAATCACACCCTGGAGTTGGCAGAAGTTGGCAGCAGCAGCAGCAGCAGCAGCAGGAGCCCAAATATTACTTTAAAGAGACCCTGGGGTTGGCCTCAGGAGCCCAAAAATTGGATGAATCACACCCTGGAGTTGGCAGAAGTTGGCAGCAGCAGCAGCAGCAGGAGCCCAAATATTACTTTAAAGAGACCCTGGGGTTGGCCTCAGGAGCCCAAAAATTGGATGAATCACACCCTGGAGTTGGCAGCAGCAGGAGCCCAAATATTACTTTAAAGAGACCCTGGGGTTGGCTTCAGGAGCCCAAAAATTGGATGAATCACACCCTGGAGTTGGCAGAAGTTGGCAGTAGCAGCAGCAGGAGCCCAAATATTACTTTAAAGAGACCCTGGGGTTGGCTTCAGGAGCCCAAAAATTGGATGAATCACACCCTGGAGTTGGCAGGAGTTGGCAGCAGCAGCAACAGGAGCCCAAACATTACTTTAAAGAGACCCTGGGGTTGGCTTCAGGAGCCCAAAAATTGGATGATTCACACCCTGGAGTTGGCAGAAGTTGGCAGCAGCAGCAGGAGCCCAAACATTACTTAAAAGAGACACTGGGGTTGGCATCAGGAGCCCAAAAATTGGATGAATCACACCCTGGAGTTGGCAGGAGTTGACAGCAGCAGCAGGAGCCCAAATATTACTTTAAAGAGACCCTGGGGTTGGCTTCAGGAGCCCAAAAATTGGATGAATCACACCCTGGAGTTGGCAGGAGTTGACAGCAGCAGCAGGAGCCCAAATATTACTTTAACCCTTTAAACGCCAGCCACGTAAATTTTACGTGGCTGCCTCTCCAACAGTTAAACGCCAGCCACGTAAAATTTACGTGCCTGACTTTCCCCAGTAAAAAAAAAAAAAGTAAAAATAAAAGACACTTACCTGACCCCTCGTTCGATCCGGTCGGGTCTCCTCTTCAGCCAGAGGGGCTCCGATCGCCCATCGGGGCTCCTCCGGCTGCAGGGGAGGGCCCGGAACAGGGTGCCCCCCCCCCCGTTTCAGCAGCCGCCCGGTTTACTGTAAAAAAAAAAACAAAAAAAAAAAAAACAGTCACCTACCTTTGTCCCCGCCGGCTCCCGCAGGCTCTCCTCTTCACGGGGGGGGGCTCCGATCCCCCCCCCCGCTCTTCTGTCTTCTGGAGGGGGCATAACAGCCCTCCTCCCTTGCCTCTTCCGATGGCGGCCGCCATCTTGGTGACGTCACGGGGCGGGGCCAGATGACGTCACCGCCGGGTGTCATCGGGGCACCCGGCAGTTCGTTTCTCAGATGCCGGTGACGGCTGGGCGGGGAAGGAGGGAGGTAGGCGATCCTCCGATCGCCTGCCTCCCTCCTTCTCTGCCCAGCCATCACTGACATATGATCGCCGCGGGACACAGGAAATGAAGATCGGAGGTGAGTAAAGTAAAAAAAGTTTTTTTTTTTTTTAATAAAGTCATTTAAAAAAAAGTGTGTGTCTTTTTTTTTTACTTTAACCCTTTGTGAACTGGTAAGGGGTCCATGTGACCCCTTATACCAGTTCACAGGGCTCGGGGGTCTGGCAAGTCACCTGCGCTAGCGGGTGGCTTGCCATTAACCCCCGGCACCCCCATTACCTGCCTCCCCAAAGGCCAGGGGGGGGCAGAAGAGCCCGGGCCCACATGGGCTATGTGGGCTCGTAGGCTGCAGGGTGGGGGGGCCACAAAAGCTGGCCCCCCCACTCTGTGCCTACAAGCCCCCATAGCTGGTCCCGGGCTGGTTACTGTGGGTAAGGGGGACCCCACGTCAATTTTTTTTTTGATTTTTAAGGGTTTTTAACCCTTAAAAATCAAAAAAAAAATGGGGTCCGCCCCCCCTGGGAGGGGGGACCCTATGTCATTTTTTTTTTTTTATTAACTCTTTGTGTTCTGTCATCCAGCAGCTATAAAAGGCTTCTAGCAAGTGAGCAGAAGCCAGTGATCGCCGAGGGACAGAGTGCTCCAGGATGGATGGGAGGTGAGTACAGTGTAAAAAAAAAAAAAAAAAATTAATAAAATATTTTTTCTCTTTTGTGTGTCTGTGTCATTTTTTACTTTTAACCTCTTGTGAACTGGTAAGGGGTCCATGACCCCTATACCAGTTCACAAGGCTGGGGGGATGGCAAGCCACCTGCGCTAGCGGGTGGCTTGCCATTAACCCCCGGCACCCCCATTACCTGCCTCCCCAAAGGCCAGGGGGGGGCAGAAGAGCCCGGGCCCACATGGGCTATGTGGGCTCGTAGGCTGCAGGGTGGGGGGGCCACAAAAGCTGGCCCCCCCACTCTGTGCCTACAAGCCCCCATAGCTGGTCCCGGGCTGGTTACTGTGGGTAAGGGGGACCCCACGTCATTTTTTTTTTTGATTTTTAAGGGTTTTTAACCCTTAAAAATCAAAAAAAAAATGGGGTCTCCCTCCCCTGGGAGGGGGGACCCTATGTCATTTTTTTTCTCGATTTAACCCTTTGTAGTGTGGATGGTTTTTGTGTTTTTTTTTGTGAATGTTATAAAATACTTGTTTCAGTTAGGGGGGGTCTCCTGGGCAGGAACGGGGGGCTACCGATAAATATGTGGTACCGTTCTAATCGGTAGAAATGGGGCTTTCACATGCAATATGATTTTCCTTAATAAAATACATTTTTTATTTAAAATAAAGGAGTCAATTTTCTAAAAAAAAAATTTTATTTATTTATTTTTTTTTTCACTTAATAATATTGTAAAAAAAAAAAAAAAAATTACAAACAACACATTTCATGTTAAAGTCTAAACTCTGCTGCAAAAAAAAAAATATATAATTTTTCTGAAAGTTCCAGCAAAAATGGCGCAAAACATGTCGCAAAACATGACGCAAAATGGGGAAAAATGGCCTGTCAACAGAGGGTGACAAAATCTCAAGTAGGCTGGCAATTAAAAGGGTTAATAGTACCTATGCATGTTGGGTATTGTTCTGTTCGGGGGACCTTGCGCTTTCAGACTTAGCTTGTTTTTTCTGGTTTGCATATTTATATTTTAGGAAAAGGTGTTTTTTATTCAGCTTTTTTATAAATTTTTTAGGGAAACCCTGCGCAACCAAAGAATTCTTTGAGGAATTAATTCCAGAAAGATGAGCCCACTACAGCAAGCTGGGTACCCTTAGAAAGCTTAACGTGTGTACTTTCAGGGAATATATGGTTTATGGGGGATATTCCAAATGTAAAGGGTTGTTTTGGTTGAAAAATCGCAAGGTGCGCACTTTGTCTGCAGAGCTGAAATTTTCAAGTAAAATTACCGTTACGCACATGCTTTACTTTGGGGTGTTTGGCAACTCTTCCCTTGACAGAACCTATGCATGTTGGGTATCGTTCTGTTCGGGAGATGTTGCTTTTTCAGATTAAACTTGATTTTTCTTGTTTGTATATAGTTTTTTTAGGAAAATGTGGCTTTGATTCTGCTTTTTTATCCTTTTTTTAGGGAAACTCTTTGCAACCAAAGATTACGTTGAGGGATTACTTCCAGAAAACTATGGCCACATCCACAAGCCTGGTACGCCTAGAAAGCCTGAGGTGTGTACTTCCAGAGAATATATAGTTTGTTGGGGGTATTTTAAATGTAAAGGGTTGTTTTTCTGGAAAAACCGCAAGGTGCGCATATTGCATAGCATAGTTGTATTTTATCTGAAAATCTCCTAAAGCGCTGTTTCAGTTTGGGGGAGTCTCCTGGGCAGGAAAGGGTGTCTACCTATACATATGTGGTACCGCTGTAACCGGGAGAAATTGGGATTTCACACGCAATAAGATTTTATTGACAAACTTACATTTTTTATTCCAAAAAAAACTACAATATGTAAAAATTTTTTTTTTTTTTTTTTTTTGCACATATTTCACCCAAACATATTAAGAATACACCTAACAAATGACAAACAAGACATTTCATGTTAAAGCCCAGACTCTGCTGAAAAAAACAATATATCATTTTCCTGGGAAATCCCTGGAAATCCCCTCAAAAATCACAGTTGAA
This sequence comes from Gastrophryne carolinensis, assembly GCA_027917425.1. NCBI lineage: Eukaryota > Metazoa > Chordata > Amphibia > Anura > Microhylidae > Gastrophryne > Gastrophryne carolinensis. The sequence goes on along the minus strand of CM051242.1, from coordinate 52,669,102 downwards.
CAAGGGGAGCGCAAAATAGTGCAAAATGGTCTGGCAACAAAGGGTGACAAAATCTCAAGGTAGGCTGGCGGTTAAAGGGTTAAAGAGACCCTGGGGTTGGCTTCAGGAGCCCAAAAATTGGATGAATCACACCCTGGAGTTGGCAGGAGTTGACAGCAGCAGCAGGAGCCCAAATATTACTTTAAAGAGACCCTGGGGTTGGCTTCAGGAGCCCAAAAATTGGATGAATCACACCCTGGAGTTGGCAGGAGTTGACAGCAGCAGCAGCAGGAGCCCAAATATTACTTTAAAGAGACCCTGGGGTTGGCTTCAGGAGCCCAAAAATTGGATGAATCACACCCTGGAGTTGGCAGGAGTTGGCAGCAGCAGCAACAGGAGCCCAAACATTATTTAAAGAGACCCTGGGGTTGGCTTCAGGAGCCCAAAAATTGGATGAATCACACCCTGGAGTTGGCAGCAGCAGCAGGAGCCCTAATATTACTTTAAAGAGACACTGGGGTTGGCTTCAGGAGCCCAAAAATTGGATGAATCACACCCTGGAGTTGGCAGGAGTTGACAGCAGCAGCAGGAGCCCAAATATTACTTTAAAGAGACCCTGGGGTTGGCTTCAGGAGCCCAAAAATTGGATGAATCACACCCTGGAGTTGGCAGGAGTTGACAGCAGCAGCAGCAGGAGCCCAAATATTACTTTAAAGAGACCCTGGGGTTGGCTTCAGGAGCCCAAAAATTGGATGAATCACACCCTGGAGTTGGCAGGAGTTGACAGCAGCAGCAGCAGGAGCCCAAATATTACTTTAAAGAGACCCTGGGGTTGGCTTCAGGAGCCCAAAAATTGGATGAATCACACCCTGGAGTTGGCAGGAGTTGGCAGCAGCAGCAACAGGAGCCCAAACATTATTTAAAGAGACCCTGGGGTTGGCTTCAGGAGCCCAAAAATTGGATGATTCACACCCTGGAGTTGGCAGAAGTTGGCAGCAGCAGCAGGTGCCCAAACATTACTTAAAAGAGACACTGGGGTTGGCTTCAGGAGCCCAAAAATTGGATGAATCACACCCTGGAGTTGGCAGGAGTTGACAGCAGCAGCAGGAGCCCAAATATTACTTTAAAGAGACCCTGGGGTTGGCTTCAGGAGCCCAAAAATTGGATGAATCACACCCTGGAGTTGGCAGGAGTTGGCAGCAGCAGCAACAGGAGCCCAAACATTACTTTAAAGAGACCCTGGGGTTGGCTTCAGGAGCCCAAAAATTGGATGAATCACACACTGGAGTTGGCAGGAGTTGGCAGCAGCAGCAGCAACAGGAGCCCAAATATTACTTTAAAGAGACCCTGGGGTTGGCTTCAGGAGCCCAAAAATTGGATGAATCACACCCTGGAGTTGGCAGCAGCAGCAGGAGCCCTAATATTACTTTAAAGAGACACTGGGGTTGGCTTCAGGAGCCCAAAAATTGGATGAATCACACCCTGGAGTTGGCAGGAGTTGACAGCAGCAGCAGGAGCCCAAATATTACTTTAAAGAGACCCTGGGGTTGGCTTCAGGAGCCCAAAAATTGGATGAATCACACCCTGGAGTTGGCAGGAGTTGACAGCAGCAGCAGCAGGAGCCCAAATATTACTTTAAAGAGACCCTGGGGTTGGCTTCAGGAGCCCAAAAATTGGATGAATCACACCCTGGAGTTGGCAGGAGTTGGCAGCAGCAGCAACAGGAGCCCAAACATTATTTAAAGAGACCCTGGGGTTGGCTTCAGGAGCCCAAAAATTGGATGATTCACACCCTGGAGTTGGCAGAAGTTGGCAGCAGCAGCAGGTGCCCAAACATTACTTAAAAGAGACACTGGGGTTGGCTTCAGGAGCCCAAAAATTGGATGAATCACACCCTGGAGTTGGCAGGAGTTGACAGCAGCAGCAGGAGCCCAAATATTACTTTAAAGAGACCCTGGGGTTGGCTTCAGGAGCCCAAAAATTGGATGAATCACACCCTGGAGTTGGCAGGAGTTGGCAGCAGCAGCAACAGGAGCCCAAACATTACTTTAAAGAGACCCTGGGGTTGGCTTCAGGAGCCCAAAAATTGGATGAATCACACCCTGGAGTTGGCAGGAGTTGGCAGCAGCAGCAACAGGAGCCCAAATATTACTATAAAGAGACCCTGGGGTTGGCTTCAGGAGCCCAAAAATTGGACGAATCACACCCTGGAGTTGGCAGCAGCAGCAGGAGCCCTAATATTACTTTAAAGAGACACTGGGGTTGGCTTCAGGAGCCCAAAAATTGGATGAATCACACCCTGGAGTTGGCAGGAGTTGGCAGCAGCAGCAACAGGAGCCCAAACATTACTTTAAAGAAACCCTGGGGTTGGCTTCAGGAGCCCAAAAATTGGATGAATCACACCCTGGAGTTGGCAGGAGTTGACAGCAGCAGCAGCAGGAGCCCAAATATTACTTTAAAGAGACCCTGGGGTTGGCTTCAGGAGCCCAAAAATTGGATGAATCACACCCTGGAGTTGGCAGCAGCAGCAACAGGAGTCCAAACATTACTTTAAAAAGACCCTGGGGTTGGCTTCAGGAGCCCAAAAATTGGATGAATCACACCCTGGAGTTGGCAGGAGTTGGCAGCAGCAGCAACAGGAGCCCAAATATTACTATAAAGAGACCCTGGGGTTGGCTTCAGGAGCCCAAAAATTGGACGAATCACACCCTGGAGTCGGCAGCAGCAGCAGGAGCCCTAATATTACTTTAAAGAGACCCTGGGGTTGGCTTCAGGAGCCCAAAAATTGGATGAATCACACCCTGGAGTTGGCAGGAGTTGACAGCAGCAGCAGGAGCCCAAATATTACTTTAAAGAGACCCTGGGGTTGGCTTCAGGAGCCCAAAAATTGGATGAATCACACCCTGGAGTTGGCAGGAGTTGACAGCAGCAGCAGCAGGAGCCCAAATATTACTTTAAAGAGACCCTGGGGTTGGCTTCAGGAGCCCAAAAATTGGATGAATCACACCCTGGAGTTGGCAGGAGTTGGCAGCAGCAGCAACAGGAGCCCAAACATTATTTAAAGAGACCCTGGGGTTGGCTTCAGGAGCCCAAAAATTGGATGATTCACACCCTGGAGTTGGCAGAAGTTGGCAGCAGCAGCAGGTGCCCAAACATTACTTAAAAGAGACACTGGGGTTGGCTTCAGGAGCCCAAAAATTGGATGAATCACACCCTGGAGTTGGCAGGAGTTGACAGCAGCAGCAGGAGCCCAAATATTACTTTAAAGAGACCCTGGGGTTGGCTTCAGGAGCCCAAAAATTGGATGAATCACACCCTGGAGTTGGCAGGAGTTGGCAGCAGCAGCAACAGGAGCCCAAACATTACTTTAAAGAGACCCTGGGGTTGGCTTCAGGAGCCCAAAAATTGGATGAATCACACCCTGGAGTTGGCAGGAGTTGGCAGCAGCAGCAACAGGAGCCCAAATATTACTATAAAGAGACCCTGGGGTTGGCTTCAGGAGCCCAAAAATTGGACGAATCACACCCTGGAGTTGGCAGCAGCAGCAGGAGCCCTAATATTACTTTAAAGAGACCCTGGGGTTGGCTTCAGGAGCCCAAAAATTGGATGAATCACACCCTGGAGTTGGCAGGAGTTGGCAGCAGCAGCAACAGGAGCCCAAACATTACTTTAAAGAGACCCTGGGGTTGGCTTCAGGAGCCCAAAAATTGGATGAATCACACCCTGGAGTTGGCAGGAGTTGGCAGCAGCAGCAACAGGAGCCCAAACATTACTTTAAAGTGACCCTGGGGTTGGCTTCAGGAGCCCAAAAATTGGATGAATCACACACTGGAGTTGGCAGGAGTTGGCAGCAGCAGCAGCAGCAACAGGAGCCCAAATATTACTATAAAGAGACCCTGGGGTTGGCTTCAGGAGCCCAAAAATTGGATGAATCACACCCTGGAGTTGGCAGCAGCAGCAGGAGCCCTAATATTACTTTAAAGAGACACTGGGGTTGGCTTCAGGAGCCCAAAAATTGGATGAATCACACCCTGGAGTTGGCAGGAGTTGACAGCAGCAGCAGGAGCCCAAATATTACTTTAAAGAGACCCTGGGGTTGGCTTCAGGAGCCCAAAAATTGGATGAATCACACCCTGGAGTTGGCAGGAGTTGACAGCAGCAGCAGCAGGAGCCCAAATATTACTTTAAAGAGACCCTGGGGTTGGCTTCAGGAGCCCAAAAATTGGATGAATCACACCTTGGAGTTGGCAGGAGTTGGCAGCAGCAGCAACAGGAGCCCAAACATTATTTAAAGAGACCCTGGGGTTGGCTTCAGGAGCCCAAAAATTGGATGATTCACACCCTGGAGTTGGCAGAAGTTGGCAGCAGCAGCAGGTGCCCAAACATTACTTAAAAGAGACACTGGGGTTGGCTTCAGGAGCCCAAAAATTGGATGAATCACACCCTGGAGTTGGCAGGAGTTGACAGCAGCAGCAGGAGCCCAAATATTACTTTAAAGAGACCCTGGGGTTGGCTTCAGGAGCCCAAAAATTGGATGAATCACACCCTGGAGTTGGCAGGAGTTGGCAGCAGCAGCAACAGGAGCCCAAACATTACTTTAAAGAGACCCTGGGGTTGGCTTCAGGAGCCCAAAAATTGGATGAATCACACCCTGGAGTTGGCAGGAGTTGGCAGCAGCAGCAACAGGAGCCCAAATATTACTATAAAGAGACCCTGGGGTTGGCTTCAGGAGCCCAAAAATTGGACGAATCACACCCTGGAGTTGGCAGCAGCAGCAGGAGCCCTAATATTACTTTAAAGAGACACTGGGGTTGGCTTCAGGAGCCCAAAAATTGGATGAATCACACCCTGGAGTTGGCAGCAGCAGCAGCAGGAGCCCAAACATTACTTCAAAGAGACCCTGGGGTTGGCTTCAGGAGCCCAAAAATTGGATGAATCACACCCTGGAGTTGGCAGGAGTTGACAGCAGCAGCAGCAGGAGCCCAAACATTACTTTAAAGAGACCCTGGGGTTGGCTTCAGGAGCCCAAAAATTGGATGAATCACACCCTGGAGTTGGCAGAAGTTGGCAGCAGCAGCAGGAGCCCAAACATTACTTAAAAGAGACACTGGGGTTTGCTTCAGGAGCCCAAAAATTGGATGAATCACACCCTGGAGTTGGCAGGAGTTGACAGCAGCAGCAGGAGCCCAAATATTACTTTAAAGAGACCCTGGGGTTGGCTTCAGGAGCCCAAACATTGGATGAATCACACCCTGGAGTTGGCAGGAGTTGGCAGCATCAGCAACAGGAGCCCAAACATTACTTTAAAGAGACCCTGGGGTTGGCTTCAGGAGCCCAAAAATTGGATGATTCACACCCTGGAGTTGGCAGCAGCAGCAGCAGGAGCCCAAATATTACTTTAAAGAGACCCTGGGGTTGGCTTCAGGAGACCAAAAATTGGATGAATCACACCCTGGAGTTGGCAGGAGTTGGCAGCAGCAGCAACAGGAGCCCAAATATTACTTTAAAGAGACCCTGGGTTTGGCTTCAGGAGCCCAAAAATTGGATGAATCACACCCTGGAGTTGGCAGCAGCAGCAGCAGGAGCCCAAATATTACTTTAAAGAGACACTGGGGTTGGCTTCAGGAGCCCAAAAATTGGATGAATCACACCCTGGAGTTGGCAGAAGTTGGCAGCAGCAGCAGCAGGAGCCCAAATATTACTTTAAAGAGATCCTGGGGTTGGCTTCAGGAGCCCAAAAATTGGATGAATCACACCCTGGAGTTGGCAGCAGCAGCAGCAGGAGCCCAAATATACACTGGAGTTGGCTTCAGGAGCCCAAAAATTGGATGAATCACACCCTGGAGTTGGCAGAAGTTGGCAGCAGCAGCAGGAGCCCAAAAAATGGCCTAAAGACATAAATATGTTTTGCACCATTTGGAAAGTGTAAAACGTGGCACCATGCTGAATCTAGTGGCATGCATCAGGCATTGGTGGGTGGAAATCCTGGCTGATCCATCCCTGATTCATTTTGACAAAGGTGAGTCTCTCCACATTTTTAGTTGACAGACGAGTTCTCCTCGCCGTAACTATGGCCCCCGCCGCACTAAACACCCGCTCAGATGGCACGCTACTTGCCGGGCAGGACAGCTTTTCCAGGGCAAACTCTGCTAGTTGCGGCCACAAATCAAGTTTGGCTGCCCAGAAGTCCAGCGGATCCTCAAGGTGTGTTGGCATGGTCATGTCAAAGTATGACATGACCTGCTGGTTCAGGTCCTGCTCCAGGTCTTCCTGCTGCTCATGAGTAGCCTCACTATGCGGGTGTAGAAAGCTACTCATTAGCGACTGAAGACTGAGGCTGCTGCTGCTGATGGAGCTTCTGCTGCTGCTGCTGCCAACCCCCCCAGCGGCCATGGCAGTGGAAGGTGAGCGCAGAGGTCCCCTCGAGTCAGACCTGCGAGAGTATGGACCATGGCGCAGATAGGCATCGGCCAACTGCCTACGTAGAATGTCTTTGTAGTAGTTGAGTTTGTCCTCCCTCTCGGTGGGTTTAAAAAATGCCCCCATTTTGTGCCGGAAGCGAGGGTCCAATAAGGTGGACAGCCAGAAGTCATCCCGCCGACAGATGGAAACAATTCTGGGGTCACTACGCAAGCACGTGAGCATGCTTCGTGCCATTTGCGCAAGTGACTCGGATGGACTACCTGTCTCCATCTCCACTGCATACTGCCACGGTGTGCCCGGGTCCTCTGTCTCGCCTTCCTCAAAAACCTCTAGCTCCTCTGGCTGCTCCTGCTCCTCCTCTCCTGTCCGCTGACTAGATAAACCAGCCATTTCACCAAGCCTAAACTGTGTTTCGCTGGGCAACTCCTCCTCCTCCTCTTCCTCCTCCTCCTCCAGTTCAGCTCCAGCGGGGTTCATGTGGCCGTAAGATGTAAACGCCATGTCTCCAGTGCCCTGACCAGCCATGGTTTCCAACATGTGCTGTAGTACATGAAGCAGTGGAATCACGTCGTTCATCCCGTAATCCTGCCGACTGACAAATAAAGTGGCATTCTCAAAGGGCCTGAGCAAACGGCAGGTGTCACGTATGAGCTGCCACTGGTTGACATTGAAGTTACACAGGGGAGTCCCCCTATCTGCTTGGATCATCAGGAAATCCGTGATGGCTTTTCTCTGTTCATATAATCGGTCCATGTGAAGGGTGGAATTCCAACGGGTGGAAACATCGCAAATCAGACTATGTTGGGGGATACCATTCTGACGCTGTAGCTCAAGAAGGGTGTGTTTGGCGGTGTAGGAGTGGCTGAAGTGCATGCAAAGTTTCCTTGAAGTTGTTAGGATGTCTTGCAGATGGGGGGAACACTTCAGAAACCGCTTGACAACCAGATTGAAGACGTGAGCCATGCAGGGGGCATGGGTCAGGCTTCCTTGGCGCAGCGCAGACAAAATGTTCTTCCCATTGTCGGTAACCATGATTCCCATTTTAAGTTTTCTCGGAGTAAGCCATGTTTGGATTTCCTGATGAATACATTTAAGCAGTTCCTCCCCTGTGTGACTCCGTTCGCCAAGACAAACCATGTGAAGCACTGCGTGACACCTCCGTGCCCTGCACACATGGTAGACTGGAGGGGCACTGAGACTTGAGCCTACAGTGGAGGGTGAGGAGATGGCGGAGGATGAGGAGGCCGAGTCGCACGGTGTCACAGGCCCAATGGGCAGAGAGCGCGGAGGCCGAAGCGGCGTGACCTGTCCAAGTTGCTGCTGCTGCTGCTGCAAAGGGACCACATTCACCCAGTGGGCCGTAAACGACATGTACTGCCCCTGACCGTAGTTACAGCTCCAGATGTCGGCGCTGCCATGTATTTTGCTACACACCGACAGGCTCAAGGACTGGCCCACCTTCTGTTCAACAAAAGTGTGCAGCGCTGGTACTGCCTTCTTGGCAAAGAAATGACGGCTTGGGACTCTCCACCTCGGCTCGGCACAAGCCATCAGTTCTCTGAAAGGTGCAGATTCCACCACCTGAAAAGGGAGCGACTGCAGCACCAGCAACTTGGACAGGAGCACATTCAGCTTCTGCGCCGTAGGATGAGTGGGCGCATACTGCTGTCTCTTGGACATGGCTTCGCTGATGGATTGCTGGCGGGATGCATGACTTGGAGGAGGAGGAGCAATAGCGACAGAGGATGGGTATGACGCACAGCTGCCTTCGGCTGAGGTGCTGGAGCCTTGGCTGGCAGAAATTGGGAGCTCACTTGGTGAGGAAGCAGACTGGACCACCCCTTGGGAGCCTCGGTTCTCCCAGGTCGCTTTATGGTGACGCATCATATGTTGACGCAGGGCCGTGGTGCCAACATTTGGACCCTGGCCACGCTTCACCTTTTGCCTACATATCTTGCATGTGGCCATGTTACCCTCCTGCGGATGCCTCAGGAAAAACTGTCACACTGCCGAGTAGCTACTTTTCCCACCCCCTGGCCTCACTGATTCACTGCTGCTGTTGCCAACTCCAGGAACCCCTGCTCCACTACCTCCCGATAAGGTAGACTGCCGCACAGCAGGTGCTCTACCCCGGCCCCGGCCCCGGCCGGCTCCAGCCTTTGGAATTGTGCCCCCATGCTGACTGCTACCACCTTGCTGCCTCAGCTGCTGACTCCGGGGCAACCTGCGCCCCTCTTCTCCTGATGATGACGATGAAGCCCCTTCCTCACCCGGCTCCCAAGTGCGATCGGCTTCATCGTCATCATCATCATCACCGAGTTGTGGCTGTACGTCACTGATGTTCGTGGATTCGTCAACAGTGTCTGGCGCAGGAGCTGGAACGCTCGCAGCACCCACGACACTGTCCACATCACTATTTGTCTGCCTAGCTAAAGAAGCCACCTCCATTTCTTGGCTGGGCAGTAGCTGCTGACTGTCCTCCTGTATCTGATCGTCCTCCTCACTAAAGAGTGGAGCTGAACCCAAAGCATAGGATACGTCGCTGGGGGAGGGAACGGCGTAGGACAGAGGCAATGGGAGGACAGGGACTGCTCTCGGGGCATGCCAACTCAGGGTTGTGTCAGAGGAACCTACCGACCCTAGACTGGGGGTCTCAGACGTAAGTTGTGATGATGTTGTTGATGAGCGCGTCAACCAATCTACCACGGCAGATGCGTTACTGGTGGAGACCCGACCGCTAGCAGATACTGGCAGATTAGGTCTGTCAGCGTGACTCCTGCTGCTACTGGCCCCCAGTCTGATGCGAGCTCTGCCTGCGGAATCTTGGCCTCTGCCACTCCTCTTTTCACTTCCAGGCACTTGTCTGCCCGACATAGTCTAACTGGCGTGGTAGTAGGTGATATTTTAAGAACCCCCAGGCAGCGGTGGGTCTATATGAAACAGAATATAATGCACACCAAAAGTGAGCAGTAACACTCAGCCTCCAACAGGCCTGCCTAGTGTAAATAAGAGAGCTTCTTAGTGTAAAAAAAGAGGGGTATGCTATGTTACAGAATGGGATGCCCCAACAGCCAGCAGTGCACCTGGCAGCAGTAAGACTATGCACAGCAAAAGTGTCTTTATCAGGCCTAATTTCTATTAGAATAAGTGCAAATGGTTATTATGGTATTAAATAGAGGCTGGTGTAGTCACAGAATGGGATGCCACAAAAACCAGAGAGCATGCACAGCAAAAGTGTCTTTATCAGGCCTAATTTCTATGAGAATAAGTGCAAATGGTTATTATGGTATTAAATAGAGGCTGGTGTAGTCACAGAATGGGATGCCACAAAAACCAGAGAGCATGCACAGCAAAAGTGTCTTTATCAGGCCTAATTTCTATGAGAATAAGTGCAAATGGTTATTATGGTATTAAATAGAGGCTGGTGTAGTCACAGAATGGGATGCCACAAAAACCAGAGAGCATGCACAGCAAAAGTGTCTTTATCAGGCCTAATTTCTATGAGAATAAGTGCAAATGGTTATTATGGTATTAAATAGAGGCTGGTGTAGTCACAGAATGGGATGCCACAAAAACCAGAGAGCATGCACAGCAAAAGTGTCTTTATCAGGCCTAATTTCTATGAGAATAAGGGCAAATGGTTATTATGGTATTAAATAGAGGCTGGTGTAGTCACAGAATGGGATGCCACAAAAACCAGAGAGCATGCACAGCAAAAGTGTCTTTATCAGGCCTAATTTCTATGAGAATAAGTGCAAATGGTTATTATGGTATTAAATAGAGGCTGGTGTAGTCACAGAATGGGATGCCACAAAAACCAGAGAGCATGCACAGCAAAAGTGTCTTTATCAGGCCTAATTTCTATGAGAATAAGTGCAAATGGTTATTATGGTATTAAATAGAGGCTGGTGTAGTCACAGAATGGGATGCCACAAAAACCAGAGAGCATGCACAGCAAAAGTGTCTTTATCAGGCCTAATTTCTACGAGAATAAGTGCAAATGGTTATTATGGTATTAAATAGAGGCTGGTGTAGTCACAGAATGGGATGCCACAAAAACCAGAGAGCATGCACAGCAAAAGTGTCTTTATCAGGCCTAATTTCTATGAGAATAAGTGCAAATGGTTATTATGGTATTAAATAGAGGCTGGTGTAGTCACAGAATGGGATGCCACAAAAACCAGAGAGCATGCACAGCAAAAGTGTCTTTATCAGGCCTAATTTCTGAGAATAAGTGCAAATGGTTATTATGGTATTAAATAGAGGCTGGTGTAGTCACAGAATGGGATGCCACAAAAACCAGAGAGCATGCACAACAAAAGTGTCTTTATCAGGCCTAATTTCTATGAGAATAAGGACAAATGGTTATTATGGTATTAAATAGAGGCTGGTGTAGTCACAGAATGGGATGCCACAAAAACCAGAGAGCATGCACAGCAAAAGTGTCTTTATCAGGCCTAATTTCTATGAGAATAAGTGCAAATGGTTATTATGGTATTAAATAGAGGCTGGTGTAGTCACAGAATGGGATGCCACAAAAACCAGAGAGTATGCACAGCAAAAGTGTCTTTATCAGGCCTAATTTCTATGAGAATAAGTGCAAATGGTTATATGGTCTTAAACAGAGGCTGCTGTAGTCACAGAATGGGATGCCTCACAGCAGACTTAAGATCAGTTCAGTATATATGCACAGTTAGTTAGTATAAGCAGCCTGAAAACGCTAACAAAGCCTGTCAGGCTGGATGAAAAAAAAAAAAAAAAACTCCCTGTGACAGGCTGACAGCCTCTGATTTTTCTACCTTTCCCTGTTTTTCGCTGACTTTCTGTCTGTCTCCTGTCTGTCTCCTGCCTGTTTCCAGCCTGTCCCTGTCTGTCCCTGCCTGTCTAACTGTCTCTCTCGCTGCCTACAGCAGCGTCCTGTCTCTCACGAATGCAATAGAGAAATGAGGAAAAGCAAGATGGCCGGCCTTAAATAGCGCTGTGACGTCACCGGGCTTGCTGGCTGCTGATAGGCTGCATGTGACTGTCCCAGCTTGCACTGGCGCGGGGTTGATGTCTGGACATGTCCCGTCCGCCATCTTAGAATGCCTGTAACGTAAATGAATGGATGTTAAAGGAAAACTTCGAGCGATCCAATCGCGGGGAAATTCGGATTCGATCCGAATCGAATTTTTCCTGAAATTCGGATCGAATCCGGGTTCGCAATGTTTGCTTGTTGCATGAAAACTACAGTAAGTCCAGTTACAATCATTTATTTCTTCAGATTTACTGTTTTTAATTAGTCTTTTTCATTGCAGCCCGACAAACTCCAACTTAATTGTGTTAACAATGTTGAATTGCAACTTTTGAATCATTGAATACATCTGTGGGTATATGCCTTGTTGTTTCAAATAAAATGAAAAAATGCAGTAACAAGAATGGTGTATATATATATATATTAGCAATCAAGAAACTTGTAGATAAAGATAGTTGACCCAAGTCCCTTGTATTTGTAACTGCAGGAGGAAAACCCTGATTTCCAAAACGACTTGTAAAATTTTAATAGTGATCCTGGGGAGAAAAATGTTAATTTCTTCACATGGTCTGCAACATAAAAGAAGCAGATACCATCCTGTTTAAAGTGGTTATAATTGATGGTTGTGGTCTAGGCATCCACATAAATGCTTTTAAGTCATATTTTTAAAAATAGTAAAAGAATTGCCCATGTAAAAAATTTAACTATTGGTTGGATAGTCCCAGACTTCCTTAAATAGAAAATCGATTGAGAATTAAGTATAGTTTTAGGGTGGGAAACAAGGTTCCCTCTGTTGTTTTGTAGCCATTATAAATAAGGGGGTTTATAGTGGTCGGCTAGTGTTCTAGAAACCATGGCGCCAAAGCTATTGCTGTATAAATTTCATTTAGTTTCAGACCATCACTGCAATATTTCTGTTAAAAGAAAAAGACTTTAACAAAATGCTCTTTTGTGCTTGTAACCGGGAATTGCATTCCTTGTATAGTTTTATTATATTGGCTTTCTTTTTTCTTTTTTTGCATCTGGAGCCAATGTTTGTGAAAGGATCACTAATAACCTTCTTATGGGCTTCCTACCATTTTGTAATGGTAATGTGGCTTATTTGGTATCAGTTTTCTAGGAATATCTCATTGAGATATATGTAGATAGATAATATGACATTTGCCACCCCTTATACCAAGGTGATTTCATACCTACATCAATGTACAATGTATGCTGATTCCAGTCCTTTACCCTTCTTATGCTAACTACAATTAGTAATTTCTAACCAGACAAACAAAAAGGACATTCTAGAATTTTGTTACAAGTTGTGGAGTAGAAAGCATAACCAGTTAAGCATGTGAAGCAGTAGTATTGATGAGCCTAACAGAGGTCTAGCTGGCTCATAAGCTGTTCAGACAGAGTAGTGAAACTAATCAGGTTTTGCACACCCGAATCCGAAACACCGTAGATGCCTACTGGGGGGGGGGGGGGTGCATAGCAGACAATTCATTCTGATTAGGGATGAATAAACCTGGCTGAACCCCAAACTGAAACCCCGCAAGAAGGTTGATTGGCTGCTAATTGAGTAAATAGTAATTGAGTGTCCGCTGGTTCAAGCCATAACAGGCTCTCTTTTGTTTAATAACAAATAGTAATTGAGCATCCACTGGTTCAGGCTACGTCAGGCTCTTTTTTGTTTAATAACTAATAGTAATTGAGTGTCCACTTAAGGGTCAGTTAGTGGGAATTGTATAACACATTTGATCTATATTGTATAATCACACAGAATTGTATATTCTATTGGATCTACATTCTTCAGTTAGTGGGAATTGTATACCAAATTTGATCTACATCCTACATCTTAGTGGGAAATGTATACCACATTTGATCTACATCCTACAGCTTATTTCGAATTGTATACAACATTTGAGCTACATCCTACATCTTAGTGGGAATTGTATACCACATTTGATCTACATCCTAAAGATTATTTGGAATTGTATACCACATTTAAACTATAATGTACATTTGGGAGGAATTGTATACCACATGTGATCTACATTTATCAGTTAGTGGGAATTGTATACCACATTTGATCTATATTGTACAATCAGTGCAGACTGATCAGTCTAGATCAAGTGCATTTGATGTACAGATCAGAGACTTTCTATGAGAGGACCTGGTCCGCAGTTTGCAGACGCCCGTGCACATCTTCCAAGGCGCCCTTGCGCATGTGCTCCTGTTCTCCTGCTCGCGAATAGCACAAGCTATACAGACTATGCAGCCACATGCACTAGTGTGAGCGTGTCAACATGTATCCGCACACACTCACGCCCGGATGTCTGGAGCGCTGACAGTGAACACTGTCTGATATCTGATCTTTAGCGCTGGCTTTTCAGTGAACACTATCTGCTATCTGATCTTCAGTGCTGGCCTTGGAATCTTGAGACTACTTGTGACCTGACCTGCTGCTGACTTGGATCTGCCTCTAAACTACACCTCCATCATCTGCTTTGGAATATATGCTTGCCTGCTTGAACTCTTGGTGCCAACCCAGACTGGACTTTGTTCTCTCGATCTGCACTCCCCCGTTGCCAACTTGAATCTGGACTTGGTTTCTCTCCATACATTGCCAACCCGGACTGAACTTTGTTCTCTCGATACGCTCAACCATGTTGCCTACTTGGATGTAGACTTAGTTTCTCTCGATCTCTGCATATGCTGCCAACCTGGACTTTCTCTAACCACGCCTGATTTGTCTCCCTTGCAAAACCTGGACCGGGCTTGGATTCACTCCTTGCTTCTGCCTCTTAACTTTGTGCTCCACCTAGGATTTTGCTCAGCCTATTCAGGATTCCCCATTGCTCTGTCAAGAGGGGGGTCTGGCTGTATCTGGACATACTTCTAGCCTGTCTACTAACTACTTAACTATTGACTGGCCCTTTTGTTGCTTGCTGTCTGGGAAACCCTGTTTCTATCCTCAGGGGGACCCAGACTCGAGAGACAGGGGCAGCCCCTTCCGCAAGCAGACCCTATCCAGGTACGTGATACTTCCTCACTCTGGCTAATAATATGCTTAGTTAAGGCAGATACCCCTTCTGCTGTAATTCAGCTTCTTCCGATAGAGGGGATCACAGTCTTGTATTCCATTAGCATAAGGGTTACTGGAAGCGTTCTCCCGTGCGGAAGTCATTATTGCTGCTTGACTTAGCCAAAGCTGCTGATAACCTCATCTGTTGCATTGGATGAATTCTGGCACTTTTTGTCAGTAGTTTTTACTCAAGGCCAGGAAAACCATTCCCAATGTAGCAACACAGAGCCCCAGGTATATGGTAATTTTGGAAACAATGTGTAGAGAAGTAAATAACAAGTATAGGGGTACAATCCTAACACAATTAATTATTTTACATTGCAATAGACGATTTTCCTTTAAACACCTCGTACAGGGGGCCCAGTGAGTGAAAGAGGTCCGGGGGGGGGGGCGTCGAGGTGGATATGGCAATGTAAGTGGAAGAGGCAGAGTAGGTGGAGCTTGATGTGACAATATTGGTGGAAGAGGTGGAGGTAGCAAATAATTCAACCACTCGCTCAGGAGCTGGAACAGTTTTATGGCAGAGAAAGGATGGGGATGGTGGCGCTGATAATGGCATCATCGGCGCTAACCTGATATTGGTGGCATATTGGAAGCACAGCAGCTAGGCAGAAATGTCCCTCCCTCATGGAGGACCACTTATTGGTTATGAAGTGCTGTTGGTATGCACTTGACTCACCTGGGCATTTTGGAGCTGGGACTCCACTATTGAGCACATGCCCTGGCGAACAGATGTGCCTCAACCCAGCTGAGCCCAAGGCTGCTACTAGGTTCTGCCCATTGTCACACATCACCTTTTCTGGCTTTAGGTTCAGCGACAGGAACCACTCATCTGCCCCTGGATCTCAGTCCACAGCTTCTGGGCAGTGAGTGGTCTATCGCCCAGACAGGTGAGCACCGCCTCCTGTTTCCCCATGGTAGGACTCAAAATGGAGCTGCAAGTGCCGCTCTGACTGCATGAGGAGACAGGAGAAGTGGAAGGGGAGTAGGAGGCAACAAGTTGAGGCAAATAATAATACTAGCAATGTTTTTGAATTTGAAGGTTCCTGGCCATGGATGTGGTGAAGATTATTCAGTGTCCCACCCTCCTGTAATTTTTAGTTTGCACAGCACCATAGAATACGGTAGCACTCTATAAATTAACAATAATAATAATAATAATGATTTTTTGTTTGCTTTGCAGGTCCCTGTTAATGGACATTGTGCCGAGATTATTCACAATTTTCCCTCTTCAGTGACTGGTGGCGCAGTGTGCAAATGACCCAAGACTTGCTGTCTGTGCACTGTTTAGAAAAATGCCATGCTGGTGCTCAGTCCCTGGGCATGGTAGGCCGTAGTAGCAATGGGCTATCTACTGATGGTTTGCACCCTTTCCTTTATTCTGCTGACTGCCTGGGGCTGCGTGGCAGCCTACTCTTCCACCGAAATCTGATTGCCTTCAGCCCACTTTGAGTCTAGGACTGCATCGTCTTCCACCCAATCCTGCCTGCTACCCCCCTTTTCAGGCTCCACATTGCAGAAAGCCCCAGCAGTCGGCACTTGTTTGTAGATGTCTTGTGATGGCTCGATGTCCATGCCCTCATCCTCCAACACAAGTTTTTGGGCATCTGGAAACCCATATGGGGTAATTTAAGAAACGCTAAGGCAACGGTGCCAGGTTTTGACAGATAAGTGTCAGGTGAATGTCAGGTCCCAGTGAAAATGGTGTATTTATCAGGTCAAAAGTCCAGAGCGCCGTGTGCCTAAATATTTTTATCTTGCGGCGCTCCTGGCTGGCGCTGGGTGTCGCTAGCACATAGGCATATAAAAGCCGCGCACTGTGAACACTGTCGAACCTGGAGCACTACAGCTGATAGCACCACCAGCGTCTTGGATGGGCACTCAAGTGCTGATGAGGCACTCAAGTGCTGCCCGCACCTATAATATTAAATTAGCCTCCTCTTCTGCAACTGGGGCATGGGCAGGTGGATGGCCCATGCTCAGTCAGTGTTGGGGGGGGCACTGGTTTAGTAGGGTTGAAATTATTTCAGTAGATCAAGTAATTAGGGGTAAGACCGAGAGTAAGTAGAAGGAAAGCTTAGATAGGTGAAAATAGGTATATAGGAAGTTTTGGCTAAGAAATCGGGGTAGAGGGTAGAAAATACAAGGGGGCGCATCCTGCCCAATCACATAGTGAAATGCAGTCAGTGTTATTGCAGCAATCCGGAATTTCCTCAGTTGTCTAAGGAAAAACACAGTGGTACAGGTTGGCCCCCAATTTTGTTTTTAACAGTGTGATATTATTTGTGTCATTACAAATAATGATTTTTGGAATGTATGCAGTGTGGCTGCGTGGGTGGGGTGGGGGGATAACTAGGTTGTGAGGGAGATTTCTTTCTTTTATTGTTAAAGTGGTAGCTTCCCTAAGGCCAGCATGTGATGTTGTAGAGTGGTCTATGGGCACAGTTTAGTTTGTTCACTTTGTTCTGCTGCAGAATACTGCTGCAAGCCAGGCATAGGCAAATAAGAGACGGTTAATTTAAGGCAAGAAACTAAAGGCTGGTCCACCTAACTTATACTCAAGGACCATCATTCAGGTTTTACTCCTATTATATAAAATTACATTCCATACAGATAAAATCAACTGTATGTTATTTCCATTCATTACATTTTCAGAGAGGCTCCAAAAATCTGAATGAACAGATTAATTCTCTTTCCTTATGATGTAGGTGAGGTCAGTATGCTCCAATGATTAGGCTATAACATAATCATCTTGATTGCTATGCAATTTAAGTATTTCCCCATAGTTAGGGTCAGCGGGAATCCCAGCTTTCAGCCATCAGGGAATCAGAAAACAAGAAATGTTTAGGATGTGCTGTGTATAGTGATTTGTAAAACCCGGTGAGGTTAGAAAAGGGTGAGACGAGCCAGCAAATTAATGTCTTATTGGATAGCTGGACTTGCCAAGCATAAGCAGTGAGCAGGAGATAGATGAGATGGTTCTCATGATCCCTCATCCTAACAAGAGCTGTATGTTTAATTGCTTCATCAGTGAATAAGTGAAGCATCCAATCCATACAAGCCCTTACATACATCAAAGAAATGTGAATGTCTCTTTTACATTACTCACAACACATGAAGCATAGAACAGATGGCAGCAGTTTTATGGAGCTTCCCTAGCGGAAAGAAACACTCACTGACTGAGTTTCCCACTTACACCTTCCAAGATAGTGTGCATGCATGAAAATATATATGTATGTATGTAAGATGCCCACCTCTCATTGGCCTGGAGAGCTAGCCATTCACTCCACCTAATGGTATAGTGGCTCTGAGTAGTTCTGATGTCCAGTGATAATTATCAGGAATGATTGGTCCTTAAGGTGAGTGTCTTGTTTTTACGTCTGCTAGGGATAATTGGTTTTGGTTATAGTTTTCGGAACACGGTTACTATACCTGCTTCCTGATTTTTGTTTTTTCTACCTAGACTGACCCTTGCTTGACCTTTGTAATTAATCTGGGTATGACAAATTTACACTATTGATCCAATCCTTGAATTCTCTCTCAATTATTTCTCATGTTGCTTTGGTTCCTGAACATTGACCTCACTGATTTGCCAATTTTGGAGTCTACTAGGCCGTGGCCCAATGCCTAGTTGTGTCAAACAGGTCTGACCGTGAATGAGTGATTGAGTAACAACGGAGACTGACGATAGCTCAGGGCTGATCATAAGTGGCACCTGTTATGATGGACAAAAGATGGCCTGTCACAGGGAGGTAATCAATGATGAGCACATCAGCAAAGTTATTTGGGATGGGAAGATCAGAAAATACCGGTGAAGCTGGACAGGTTCAAGTCAACAGTATTGGGGTAGCAAGTAGTAGCAGAACAAAACAAAGGGGGACATGCTAGGAAAATACCAGAATCTGGGGCTGATCTTCAGACACACAAATCACAAGCCCTGACCCATCATAAGTTTTGAACCGTTGTCTGTCATTATCTAAACATCCGCCACAGCTATGTTTGTATGTCATTAAATGTCAGGGCTTGTGTATTATGGGAATTTAAACCCAGCACTGTGCTTGAAAACACCACTTTCTTTTGACTCAGCTGGGCTTTCAAAATTGTAATAGAAAGGAAATACAGAGAGGGAGATTTTTTTAAATAAATAATATGCATTTAATTTTTACAGGTGTTTAATGAAAAAGTGGGTAGATATATTATCTTATAAAAAGAAGCTTGGTTCTCAGTGGACCAACACCCAGGATTTTCACTATCCTGGGTGTTGGTCCACTTCCACGGGACACCCCGATCGGGGGTGCCCCGCTGTGTGAAACCCCCCAGAAAGCCCCTAAAATCTTACCTTATCGGCGATGGACAAGCGACGGATAAGCCGCCGCCGCTGCCGCCTCTCCCGCGTCCCTCTTACAGGGCGCGCGCCCGCGCAGGCCATTAACAAACGGCCGGCGCGGGTGCGCGTCCTGGTAGAGGGACGCGCGGGAGGCGGAGGCGGCAGCTTATCCATCGCCGATAAGGTACGTTTTAGGGGCTTCCTGGGGGGTTTCACACAGCGGGGCATCCCGATTTCGGATGCCCGCGGGGAGGGAGCTGATTGGCCCGGGAATCTTATAGATTCCTGGGCCGATCAGGGTTGGGTGTTGGTCCACTTTAAGTAATTTGACTGGTGGGATGTCTTTCATATGCCCTTTATTAGTCATTTGTGAGTGGCTACAAGCAGGGACAGACTGGGGCCAAAATTCCACCCAGGGCCCATTGCCCCAGCTGGTAAACAAGTGCCTTCATCAGTCAAGGCTACAGAACTGCGCAGGGATGGAAATGGCCACTCTTCGAAAATGGTACTAAATGGTACTAAGTATTTTAGCGGCAGATACTGTGGATGGGGTGGGTTTGGCCCACACAACCATCATACTGAGGCTGTAGCATTTTAGGAGCAAATGATGGGCTGGTGTCTTGGCTGGTGGGGCTACCATGGGGCCCAATATGGAGACAGGGAGCTGAGAGAAGTGTTAGAGGATTACTCATAAATTTTCGCAAAGGGTCTGGGTTAGTATGTCAGCCCATTAAGCCCAAAAGCTGTGTAGCCCACCGGGATGCTCCCAGTGTTCCCTATGAAATCTACATTTAACATTTTTGTGGAAGAAGCACTGACCGAGATGGAGTTTTTTAAATGAAGCAGTTTACAGAAGTTATTTGCTATGCAGAGCTAGTTTTCTATTCACTGTAAAAGAGACAGGTTCAGTAATTTGGTTTACTGATACTGGTTATTTAATAGTTTCTCTGTATTTGCATGGGTTTCAACCATTTTAATGAGGCATCTGTTTCATTTAAATACTTTGTATTAATATATAAAATACACAAATTTGCCTATCCAATTGTGATACAAGTGCTGGTCTATGTACATTTCACAGCATATATGGCATAAGATTTAAGCTCATATGCTGAGTCTTTCCAGTGGGTGAGCATACACCCACCTGCCTCCTTCAGCCGCTTCATTAGGTTAAATTGAAATTTTGTGCTATTGGTCACATGCTAAATTGCCTGCATAAGAAAACATTTGACAATCAGTGACATTGGTGGGTTGTGAAATAAGTGCGGAAGGGATTATGGAAAATGCATGTTTGTATATATATATATATATATATATATATATATATATATATATATATATTACTGTATGTGTGTTTATTTACAATACTGTACACAAGTTTTAGACAAGTGTGAAAAAATGCTCTAAAAATAATAAGAGTGAATAATTTATTTTAATCATTAACCCTTTAAGTGTCATCCTACCTAGTGTTTTTGTCACCCTCTGTTGTTTTTTACTATTTTGTGCTATGCATGTTCAAGTGTGATTTTTGAAGGGATTTCCAGGGATTTCCCAGGTAAATTATATATTGTTTTTTTCAGCAGAGTCTCTGCTTTAACATGTCATTTTTAAGCATATTCTCAATATTTTGGGGTGAAATATGTGCCAAAGAATAAAATCTATTTTCTACAATTTGTAGTGTTTTTTTGTATTAAAAAAATGTAAGTTCGTCAATAAAATCTTATTGCGTGGGAAATCCTTATTTCTCCCGGTTACAACAGTACCACATATGTATTGGTACCTTTTCCTGCCCAGGACACTCCCCCAAACTGAAACAGTGCTTTAGGAGATTTTCAGATAAAATACAACTATGCTATGCGCTATGTACACCTTGTAGTTTTTCAATAAAAACAACCCTTTATATTTGAAATACTCCCCCACAAACTATATATTCCCTGGAAGTACACACCTCAAGCTTTCTAGGCCTACCAGGCTTGTTGATGTGGCCATAGTTTTCTGGAAGTAATTCCTCAATGTATTCTTTGGTTGCACAGAGTTTCTCTAAAAAAGAATAAAAAAGCAGAAGCAAAGCCACGTTTTTTCCTTAAAAAACTATATGCAAACAATAAAAAACAAGTTAAATCTGAAAAGGCAACATCTCTTGAACAGAACAATACCCAACATGCATAGGTACTGTCAAGGGAAGAATTGTCAAACACCCCAATGTAATTAAGGGTAATTTTACTTGAAAATTTCAGCTCTGCAGACAAAGTGTGCACCTTGCACTTTTTCTACCAAAACAACCCTTTACATTTGGAATACCCCCCACAAACCACATATTCCTTTAAAGTACACATGTTAAGATTTTAAAGTGTATCCAGCTTCTTGTAGTGGGCTAATTTTTCTGGAAGTAATCCCTCGAAGAATTTTTGGCTGCAAAGAGTTCCCCTAAAATATGTATAAAGAAGCAGAATAAAAAACACGTTTTCCTAAAATATCAATATGCAAACAAGTAACAAGCTAAGTCTGAAAGCACAAGGTCCCATGAGCAGAACAATCCCCAGCATGCATAGCTACTTTTAACCCGGTTAAAAACCCTTAAAAATTCCCCAAAAAATGACATGGGGTCCCCCCTACCCAGCATTACCAGCCCGGGATTTAGCTATGCAGGGCTTGTATAACAGAGCACAGGGGCCAGCTTTGGTGGCCCCCTGCCCGGCTGGCTACAAGCCCACACAGCCAAAATTGGCCTGGGCCCTTATGCCCCCCCTGGGCTTTGGGAGGGCAGGTAATAGGGGGCTTGGGTGTTAATGGCAAGTCATCCGCTAGCCACAGGTTACTTACCAGCCCCTGAGCCTTGTGAACTGGTATAGGGGTCTCATGGACCCCTTACCAATGTAAGAATAAACACACAGAGATAAAAAAATTTACGTCGTCCCACTCCTCCCACAAACGGTCGGAGAAGCGAGTACGTAGAAACTACGTGCTTGGCATTTAAAGGGTTAAAAAAGTAAAAAACAAAATCAATCAATATATAATATTTGGCATGGCCAGCCTTCAAAACAGTATCAATTCCTGTAGGTACCACCTGTAGCCTCAGCAGTTAGCAAGTCCAGTTCAGTGAGCATTGCCCAATCTACAGCACTAGCTTAATCTATAGACAAGCCCCCATTTGCCAGGACGCTAGTTAGGCTTAACCTGGCATCAAAGCAGAGGATGTAGCAGAGGCAGAATCGGTAGGCTAGCCAAAGGTCTTGGAAAGGATCGGTTGTGGTATCAGGGGGGCAGGCAGAGGCAAGATCAAGAAGTCGGGACACTTATATAGGGCTAGGGAGCAGGGGATTGACTGGGGCAACTAAATGCTCATTGGCCCAGGAACATCCACAGGTCGGATTAACCCACACTGATTAAGGGTTGCTAGCCCCAAAACACTTTTCCTCTGGCATCTGTGCTGCCAGCATTGCTGCCGCAGGGTATAGAAAGAATGTGTGCGCACTGTGCCCCCACAAGTAGGGAATCCTGTGATGCAGGAGGAGCAGGATGGGGACAGCGCTGCCTGACCTGGCTCCTGAGACTGATGTGTAGCCTGGATGATGGTCAGCTCAGCTCACCGACAAAGGATGCTGCTGGGACAAGGAGGATGTTAGTGACTCTTCATGACAAGCACTTCCTGAATATACTCAAAACCTTTGTGTTGGGGGGGGGGGATTTTTCTGCTACTGCACAGAGAAACAATTGAATCTGAAAATTACTGTTGTAAGTTAACAAAACAAGTTAAAACCACTGTAATATCTTAAATAATTAATTATTAATTAATTTAAAGAATTATTTTTTTGCCAACACAAGACAAAAGACATCACATATTACCCTGCACCTTGTCTGGACAGAACACTGGTACTGGCAAAACTAGTGGCAAGCTGGCGAAATGCTTCGGACATTTTGGTTATGAAAATGTCAAGCAATCTTGCTGAAAACAAACTTTTACAGCTTATGCCAGCATGATATGGGTCCCAGAATATGTCTTGGGGTGTCTTGGTTGTTTGGAAAGCCACATATAGTTTTGAAAGAGAATTGAAAAGTAATGAAACAGAGTTTTATTAGTTTTTTTTTTAAAACTAGTTAACTATATAGCATTCAATTTCAAAATATCTGCTACTGATGCAAACATGAACTAAAGAGTTTGGAAGATCGCTGGAAAAATCGTGAGTACTGCTCAAATGTTCACCCAACTATAGAGTCAAATCACAGCCTTTCTTTAATGCACTTACACATCAAAAAGGGCGCAAATACGTATTATTTGCATATTTTTGGGTGTATTTTTGAGATTCTGGTGTGTTATATTAAACATTTGTGTTTGCGTAAGTGCATTTTAGTCTTTTCGCGCAGAAGTCTACTGCATGTTTTCCCCTTTTTAATGTATAATACATGATTAGCATGGGCTTGCCCGTGATTCACAGCTCTCATTAGGCTTGATTCACCCCTTTCTATGTGACAATAAAACTGCCTGTTTTATGCTCCATTCCCTGGCGGGAGTGCAGTGGCGTGGTGCATGAAATTGTTTGGTGATGGAGCCCTCCAATGAAGTTCTGTCAGAGTACGAGCGCCTGCAGCATTGCGGTTTGCTGTGCATGTACCTGATGGAGCTTCGATTGCATCGGTGGCATGTGGATGTTGATTGCATCCCTTGAGAAACTGTATTGTTCTGATGCTGCTGTTGTTGTGGAGGCAGATGCAGTGGATCGTCCTCCACGAGATCCTGTATGGCAGCCAGTAGTGGGGGTGTCTGTAGTGCCAGACATATCAGTTAGCTCTCTTATGTTTGCCACACACGCAATACACAAAAATAGTGTTGCATGGGGATCCAGGGGTTCCAACTTTGGCCACATGACACTTACCAGATCCAAGTCTTCCATCTGTGCAGTCCTTGATGACGCAGTCCTTGCTGACGTAGCAACAGTACTTGTTTGTTCCTGTGGTTGGGTGGCCATGTTTGTTGCTGGGTCTTTCCTGCAATGTGAACAGGGCATAAGTTTGGTAAAGTGCCATACCTTGAGTGGCTAAGCAATGGCTACCCCATCTGGTGACATGTTGTACAAGAAAGCAAGGTGTGGCACATACACATCCATTTAATGGTACTTGGCTTTGAGGTGGCATGTGACAGTATTCCAAGATTTGGCTGGCTGCCAAACCTGTGTATCATGGACCAGGCACAACATTTAGGCCGTGCTGGCGTCCTGAACTTGGGCATTAAAAAGAGGCAGACATCAAACTTGAAACAACAACCCAAACATGGCCACAACTTACCAATTCCGGCAGCAGCAGGCATGTCAGAGTCAATGGTTCCTGGCAAGCCCTGAAGTGTTGCTGGGTTCATACACTATTTCTTCTGCAGCTGTAAATTCCAGATTGTGGGCTGTTCCATCAGTTTGCAAGCTGAAAAACAGACACAAAGGATGTAGCCATACAAAGGTCAGGGCATTAAACAACATCACTAATAGCACACAGTCCCTTACCCTTGTTGCCTTCTTTTGTTGTTTTTTTTCCTCACAGAATAATTAATGTCTGTAAACTTCTTTTGAAATTGATCCACATCCTTTAGCTCTGGGCCGGCACTGTTAACCTGCCTGGTGATGGCATCTGACAGGTCAGACTTGGTAGCTTTGGGTGTGGCTCTAGACCTGCATCCATAGAACTGATTTAAAATGGTCCGGCACCCCAGTCACTAAAGCCATACATTGGGCATCATTAAACCTTCCACTCAGGGTGCAAGGGAGTGGCCATCATCTTCCTGTGTACTGGGGGGAACAGGGTACATCAGCGCAATGGGCGGTGAGCTGGATCCTGAAAGTGTATATTGCTGACTAGCTGGTGACTGGACATGGCTGCCTGAGAGGCTGGGTGTCTGGCCTGGGGTCGGCCATTATGAGTGTGGAGTGGAGCCTGCAGGGGAGAGGGGGGTATCCAGATCTGAGCTGCAGCTTACCTAGACCCCTGCTGCATGTGACATGGTAAGAAGTTGGTGTGTCAGGTACATTGGAAGAGGTGGTGTGGGGGTCTGCTCTGTCTTGGCCTAGCACTTTGCCTGGCACTGATTTGGCATGGCCTTGCACTTTGCCTGGCACTGCTCAAGCTTGGCCTAGCATTTTGCCTGGCACTGCTCTGGCTTTGCCTAGCACTTTGTCTGGAACTGGTGTGGCTTGGCCTAGCAATTAGCCTGGAACTTCTCTGGCTTGGCCTAGCACTTTGCCTGGAACTGCTCTAGCTTGACCTAGCACTTTGTAACTGCTCTGGCTTGGCCTAGCACTTTGCCTGGAACTAGTGTGGCTTGTCCTAGCATTTTGCCTGCAACTGCTCTGGCTTGGCCGATCACTGGTCTGACTTTGGCAGAGCTGGCTTTGGCTGAGTGTGTGCTGGCATGCGCTCAAAGGGGGGCTGTGGCGATGTGGTAGGGCCCAAACATTCATCAGGGCATGGCTTAGTTAAGCTGTCCTGCCTGTGTATGTGCATTTTCTGCCGCCGATCCTGACCTATCTTACACTGGAAATAACACTGGTGGAGATGTCAAATGTCAATGTGTGTGGGGTTGAATGTATGCATCCCTGATACATAATTGCATATACCTGTGCAGACGTGAAGTTCAGACATATAGAAACATAGAAACATAGAAAGTTGACGGCAGAAGGAGACCATACGGTCCATCTAGTCTGCCCTTATGTGTATACTGTATGGTCTCTTTATCTTAGGATAGATGTTTGCTCATCCCAGGCATGTTTAAATTCAGTGACTGTTGATTTTTCAACTACCTCTGCTGGAAGTTTGTTCCAAGCATCTACTACTCTTTCTGTAAAATAATATTTTCTAACATTGCTCCTGATCTTCCCTCCGACTAGCTTCAGGTTGTGCCCCCTTGTTCTATCATTAAGTTTCTTCTTAAAAACACTTCCCTCCTGAACCTTATTCAATCCCTTCACATATTTAAAGGTCTCAATCATGTCCCCCCGCTCCCTTCTTTCCTCCAGACTGTACAAATTAAGTTCTTTAAGTCTCTCCTGATAAGTTTTAAGTTTAAGTCCTTCCACCATTTTCGTTGCCCGCCTTTGGACACGTTCTATTTGAATAATGTCTTTTTGCAGGTAAGGTCTCCAGAACTGCACACAGTATTCTAGCTGTGGCCTCACCAGGGCTCTATACAACGGCATCACAACCTCCCTCTTCCTACTGGTGATGCCTCGAGCTATGCAGCCGAGCATCCTGCTTGCTTTTCCCACTGCCTGGCTACACTGTCCACTCATCTTGCAGCTATCAGTAATCAGTACCCCTAAATCTCTCTCCTCCGAGGTCCTGGCTAACACAGTGCTGCCCATACGGTACTCAGAGCAGGGATTCCTTCTACCCAAGTGCATGATTTTACATTTAGAGACATTAAACTCTAGTTTCCACAATTTTGACCATCTATCCAGTAAAGCTAAATCATTTTCCATGTTGCAGACACCTCCCGGAATATCCACACTATTACTAACCTTTGTATCATCAGCAAACAGACAAACTTTTCCTACCAAGCCTTCTCCTATGTCACTTACAAATATATTAAAAAGAATGGGGCCCAGGACAGAGCCTTGCGGCACACCACTTGTAACTCGCCTTTGTTCAGATTGCACACCATTTACAACAACACTCTGATACTGATCCCTCAGCCAACTGAAAATTCACTGAACTATCCAGGGATTGAGTCCTACCTTCAATAACTTATCTATGAGCTCCTTATGTGGTACAGTGTCAAAGGCTTTGCTAAAATCCAGATAGGCGATATCCACAGCACCACCTTCATCTAACACTTTAGTGACATTGTCAAAGAAATCAATAAGATTGGTCTGACATGATCTGCCCTCAGTAAAGCCATGCTGTTTTGGGTCCAATAGGTCATTAATTTTTAGATGGGAAATTATCTGTTTTTTTAAGAGTGTTTCCATTAATTTGACCACTATAGATGTTAAACTAACTGGCCTGTAATTACTGGCTTCTTCTCTACTCCCCTTTTTATGGATTGGTACGACATTGGCCATTCTCCAATCATCTGGAACCTCACCAGTTGAAAGGGAATGGTTAAGTAAATCAGTCAGAGGGGCTGCAATCACAAACCTAAGTTCCCTTAGAACTCTGGGGTGGATTCCATCTGGACCCATCGCCTTACTTACCTTTAGCTGTGCCAGCTCGGCTAAAACATCAGCCTCCAGAAACTCCGGAGCTGTGCCCTCCCAGCTGGATGCTGTGCTATGGCCATGCCTGCTACTATCTGAAAATACAGAACAAAAGTAGCTATTCAGATGGTCAGCCACAGCCTTATCTCCGTCAATATATTTATTTTCCCTATTTCTAATTTTTGAGACTGCATTGTTTTTCTTCTTTCTGTCACCAATATATCGAAAAAAGGTTTTATCTCCCCTCTTCATAGATTTGGCCATTTCTTCCTCCTTTTGCCCTTTAGCAGTCCTTATAATTAATTTTGCTTCCCTCTGTTTAATTTTATATGCCTCTCTGTTAGCTACACTTCCACTTACTTTATACTTCTTATAGGCAGACTTCTTATCTTTTATGATAGTGCTGACTTCCCTAGAAAACCATAATGGTTTTTCTTCTTCCTTTTATTCTTGCTAGTTTGTTTCACATATTGCTTAGTTGCCTTTAAGATGGCCATTTTTAATAGTGACCACTGGGCACTCACTTCTGCTACTCTGTTCCACTCACCTAATTTTCTTTCTACATACTCTGCCATTTCCTTGGAGTTTGTCTTCCTAAAGTCTAGCACTTTGGTTCTGGTGTGTGATTGCACAATGTCTGTTTTTATTCTGAACCATAAGCATTGATGGTCACTGGAACCCAGATTTTCTTCAACCCTGACCTCGGACACCAGATTCCCATTGGTCAGAACTAAGTCCAGAATGTTATCTCTTCCGGGATCAGCTGGGGCACATCAGATCACACAGCTGAAGAGAGGAAGAAGAAGAAAATGGCACCCTCGCTGTTTACCCGCGACCAGCAGGACACCATCATGCTCGGGAGTACACATGCCTGTGCTTGAATGCTGATAGAAATTCAGGGGTGCAAGTGGATAGGCAGTCAGAGCACTAGTGGATAGCAATTTAGGGGCGCAAGTGGATAGGAAGGAAGGGTGGAAAGAACACTGCCATCCACAGCCTAACACATGCAAAAGCTAGTGCCCACATGGGCAGCACGCTAGGACAGATTTGGGCAGGGTTGCTCAATTAAGGCCTAACTTGGTGTGGCAGCCAGATACCAGGGGGCAGGCCAGGTGGGACTAACCTGCTTAGCTTGACATTTCTATGGCTTCCTGTCCAACATCTATCTGAAGAGGGCATTGACACAAGTAGTGGCAAAGCTGGAGGAGATGACTGAAACCACTTACATGTTCACACAGGTCATGCAGCATTGGTCAGATGTGAAAAGGAGAAATTAGCCCGGGTGAGGAGATTCTCTCGCCTGCACTTCCCAAGTAAGTGACATTTATTTGCTAAGCACTCACACCTACAACCACATTAGGCAGGGTTGTATGTAAAATAATGCACTTCTTTTCTAGCGCCAGAGTTCAGGAGGAGGATCAGGCGCACCCGGAGGCAAAGAGTCCGGCCAATGCTGGCAAGATCTGGTGGATGTGTAGGTGAATGCCCAGGGGTGACAATGTCCTCACCCTTCTCTGCAGTTGAGCCCCAAGCTGACCTGAACCAACCTGCACAGGAAGATCCACAGATATTGGGCAGGGAGGAACAAGTATCTGTAGCCAATGACTCATGAGCATCATACACAACCACACACAGGAAGACTTTCATTTAGATGGCCAGGAAGTCGCCGTGGGTGAACAGAAAGCGAAGGAGCTGCACCATCCCATCAGCACCAACAAACAGGTGCATGATGTGCCACACACAACACAATCCAATTCACAGCTATAACACATTTACTAATAGATATTTTTTGTTTTGTCCTACAGACTTGGAAAATGAGGAGTGGTAGGTCCCAGTTAGAAGGGTGGCTCCCCAACCACGAGTACCCCACCAGCCTAGTAAGTTCTAAGACAAGTGACTATTTGAATAACATGCCTTCTTCAACAGGTTTGCAGGAAGCAGAGGATAAACACTAATTGTTTGTTTTGTCATTTACAGGATATAGAGATGAGGCTCACCAGCGGCTGCAGGAGCTCCCAACTGCTGTACACAGGCTGGTGGGGGACATTGCTGAACTAGCCAGGGCCGTGGGGAGCCCCACCTAAATAAACTGGAAGGCTGCCACATTTTTTAAGCTCCCCCTTGTATATAGTGTTTATCTCCATTTTTCCCTGATTTTATTGTTATTTTAATAATAAAAAAAATTCTAATAGTTTGCCATTTGGCAAAAAAAAAAAAAAAAAAATCATTACCAAAAAAAACCTAATAGATACATTTAAAATTTCAATAATGAAAAATGTTGTGGTGTCTTACTGTGAGTTATTGCGAAAAAAAAAACAAGCAAGGAGAAGGAGCAACGCTGCACAGAAAGATAGGTACAGGTAAACACTTAGCAGTTGAAAAGACACTGGATGGGACATCAGAAAGTGGTACAGGTAAGCACTTAGCAGATGAAAAGACAATGGATGGGACATCACAAAGTGGTACAGGTAAGCAATTAGCAGATGAAAAGATAATGGATGGGATATTCCAAACAAACACAAAGCAATGAGAAGGAGCGATGCTGGGCAGAAGGATGGGTGGAGGTAAGCACTTAGGAGCAAAAGAGACTTGGCACAGCAATAAGTAAGTACTAGAATACCAGGGCCAAGGGCAGAACACTGGAAAACCCAAAAAATGAGAGGCTCGTATATGTGTACAATCTAGCGTATGAGTACAGAACACAGACTAAACAAGCTAAAAAAAAGGACAAAACAGCTCAATTTCAACTAGTAGGACCTTGCCGGACAGTTAAATATTTTGCAGCAAGGTACGTTGAAAAACGCCCCAAAAATGCTGGAGGATGGGACGAAATGAAACTGTTGTCCATTGCGTAAGCTGTGGAAGCTGTACTCTCAATGCTCTTGCTGGCTTATGCAACAACGAAGAAGTAAAAAAGTGGCCCCGATGAAGGCTATGAATCATACGCGCAACAAATGGGCTTATGCACTAAAACAAAATCTAAGCTAGAAGGCTGTGAATCGCCCTTTATGTAGTTAATACAGCAAATATAGGCATAGTCAGAGGAACAAGGCACATTTAGATTTTGGTAAATATGGCAAATACCTATGAATGGCGAGCAAAAATTGACAAATTGGTTGGTAAATCAGGACCAAGGTGTATTGCCACCTAACATGTTCATGGAGCTTCTACTAGACCATTTCCACAGTAGTTTCTTCTTTAATAAAAGAAGTGTGCTATGGCAGATGGCAATGTTTTAGGCACCCATGATTGAATTAATAAAAAGGGCATATAGCTTTAAAATCTTGATGCGTACACTCTATGCATTTTATGCATTGCTTTTGTGATTTTATATCATTTTAAATAAATCATTCTTGGGGGCATTAAAAGGAGACAAAAGTGAGGCACAGAATAGGATAAAAGAGATCAATCATACATATTACTTTAACAAAATTGAAAATATGTCCACAAGCACCTAGAAAACTAAAGCAGTCAACAGGATGTTTAGTGTGCGAAAAGCCTAAGCAAGACTGTGTGAATAAAAAATTAACTGCGATAATACATCAAAATAGACATTCGGTGGCCAACATTACCAGTAATCTAAATATTATTCAAGGTGGGTTATGATTGAACTGGTTAAGATATATGCTCTTATAAAATATGATGCCATGCATGAGCCAGTGCTGCCCAAATAATGTGTTGTTTTTCAAAGAGCTGGAAAAGAAAGGTTCACTTCAACCTAGTAGATTAATGACCTTCTCTCTTCTCAGAAACTGAAAGATCTCAGTCTAGGAATTGAGAGGAAATGAGCTCATAATGCCAACCAGTAAATGTCATGTGTTTTATTTTAATGTTAGTAACACTCCATAAAACCTGCCTGGAACCTAAGTCAAAGTTTCACTTCCCTCATCCTCCACTGTCTATTAGGTCATACGTGTATAAGAACCAGCTTTTTCTTCAATGGCTTACTTAAGAACATTTGAGTTTTTACCTTATTGGTGGTAAACTTCATCATCCGCCCTTAAGCAAAGTTTAAAGTCTTTGAGGCTTAAAGATGTAATTCTTGGAAGAGTTGAAAGTTGAGTTTAAGGTGAATGGCAAAGGAATCAGATAAGAGAGAATTTAGTGTAATCAATCACATAAAGAGCATTTTTTTTAAAGCTCCTGTTTAATATATGTTATTTGAAGTTTTGCCTTTACAATTATAAGAACTCATAAAACAGCCAGAAAACACATACAAACACACTTATTTCCAGGCCCAAAAGATGTAACCACTCTCCTTAAATATATAACATTAAATAGAGCTACAGAAGTCAAGTTTTTGCAGTCCCCTCTTTCCCTTGTGGTCAAATTGCCCTTGAACCATTGCAAAAGCTACTTGAACCATCATCTCCCTATCCCCAATATCGCCTCTTGATACGCCCCATCTACCCTCCCTCCATGCTGCCTCTCCATCGGTTCCATCTCCCCTCTCCCCATGTTGTCTCTCCACAGGTTCCATCTCCCCTCTCCCCATGTTGCCTCTCCACAGGTCCCATCTCCCCTCTCCCCATGTTGCCTCTCCACAGGTCCCATCTCCCTCCATGCCAAATATTGCCCCCCATAGCACTCATCTCCCCTCCCTCCATGCTGCTTTTCAATATGTAAGATCTTCCCTTCCCCAATGCTGCTCCTCCATATGACTCATCTCCCTCCTCTCTGATACCCCTCTATAGGTACAATGTTCCCTCCAGGACACAGTAGGACTGCATGGGGGGGAGTGGGTTTGACGGGCACTCCATTGTTGTCAACGGGACGCGAGACTGCAGGCTAAGAGCTCGTCCATGGCAAGAGGATCCGAGTGCGCTGACACACTGGCTTGCTGGCGGACGCATCCCTCGCTATCTAAGGAAGCGTGCCCACGTCGGCCATTCACAAATGCCTGCCACGGGCCCTTCTAAAGTGGTAGCTGGCATGCAGCTGCTGCTAGCGCATGTGCCATTGGACTGGGAAAGAAGATGAGTTTACAAGGGGTTTCACACATCAGAGCATCCCGGTTCTGAATGCCCCAGGGAGAGGGAATCTAGCGGCCCTGGAATGTATCAGGGTGTGGCTTTTGGCCCACTTAAACATGGCAAATGGCTATGATTGGCTGTGCACCGGAAGGAAAAGGTGAGTTTTTCTGAGCTTTCTGGCGGGTTTCACACAGGTTACACACCAGGACACAGAAACTAAACCCAGGATTGTCAAAATCACAGGTTTTGATCGGTTTTGTTTAAGCCTTTCTCTAAAGTATCTTCCGACTGCTTTATTCACTCTAGAAATACAGGGAGCCCTAGGTATTGTCTACACTTGGGTTATATTATCTTTTTATTAAAGTGGACCAAAACCATCCCTTGACTTCAGGACTGACTTCCTCCCTCCATGACCTGGGGGGTTTCACACAGCAGGACACCCCATAGTGGGGTGCCCCAAGGGGAAGGACCAAAACCCAGAATTGTGAAAATCACGGGTTTTAGTGCACTTTAAAAATCCGAATTTCTTTTGAGCATTGCAATAATTCTAGAAAGAACTAAAAAGCAACGAACTAAAAAGCAAAATTATGTTAAGTTTTTTAATTAACCTTAACCTAAATCCATACAGCGACAATACTTTGGAACCTACTTCCTAAAGGCTAAAGGAATTAGTAAGAACTCCACTATTATACCTTTCGGGTGCAAAAATATCCCTAGGTCACAGTGGCTTACAATAAGTGAGGAGCCGGAGCAGCTTCTTCCTTCATCTGGTCCCCGCAAGTCCGCCGAGTCAGGGGCTCCCTCCTGGTCAGGCGAGCTGTGATCATCTTGATTTTGGGGAGCAGTTATTGCATCCGCCCAGCTGGCATCTGTAGTGAGGGGGGGACACAGGCCCCCGTTCCCACTGCTGGGGGTTCATCTCTCCTGCATGCAGTCATACACTTATCGGTATAGTTGTCTTTTTACCTTGCAGCGCTCCACCTCTGGGGCATCCCATGTTGTGTGTGCATCCCTCCTGCAGGTACATGGTGAGCAGACTGTGGTGCTGCAGACGCTCCTTCATGTGCTGAAACGTCATATTACACATGTCCGGCACAAATCCCGAATTATGAGCAGGAGCACGCCAAAAACGTACAGTCTTAAAAACGCATTTCTTCCCAATAAAATGTATTACTAGGTCTAATATTTGTGCTTGCGGAGAAAAAAAAATACGCTCCCAAAAAAGGGCTCTACTGAATTGCAGGAGAAAAATGAGAAACATAGACCACTCTCACCAGCAAGAATGCACTTGTGAAAAGGCTCTGAATCACCCTTCTGGAGGCAGTTTCCTGGGTAATCTCTCACTATGACCCCCCCACCAGTGATTCCATTAGTCACATGGAGGGATTGCACAGAGGCTCTGTCTCTGTAGTATAAAAGGAAGGAGCGGGTGGTGCAGTAGCGACTCCCCGACATTAAGAACATCACAGCACACTGGAGCAGAAGGGAGCCCCCCTGTCACAACGCACTTACCTTTGGCCCGGTCTCGCGGTGTCCTCCGGCAGCGTGGGCTTGGGCGGGTGGCCGGGTTCCCCTCCACCCGGCAGCCACATCATCAGCAGGTGCCAGCTCGAGCGGCGCCAATCGCATCCCCCGGTCCTCTGCTCACGCTCGTTCCCGCTTGCGAGCACAGCTGATTTATGCCCCCCCAAGTGTTACTGTGGGCGAATCGCCCTTAAGGGTTTTTGGGCAATTAGCCCATATGTTATTGCGGATCCAATAAGGACTGTTCCCCTCTGGCCAATCCGGTCCACTTTAGCCATATAAAGGGTTTCCTCCCTCACTCTCTCACCGCCCGTGATAGTGTATAGCTGGGTGCTATTGTTCGTGTTTTGATTATTGTTGCCGGCTTTCCTGACCATTCCATGACCGCTGCCTGAACCAACCCCTGCCTGGATTCCGACTACGAGCCCGTCTCATCCCTTGTGCTACTGGCTCGACCCTTGGCTTGACCCTTCCCACTATTTATCTGTGTGTGACTCTGGCTTGCCCGATTACGCCCAGTCTTACCTTCGGTTCATCCATCTTTACCCCTGTGAGTTTACAATCTTTCAGCTATCAAGTCCTGAGGCCAACTGTGTCTCGTGAGGCATGTAAAACGTCCCGGCAAACAAGGGCTTGGCTATAGGTGAAGCTAGCTGTGGAGATTGGGGGTTGTGAACTCACCAAGAAGATGGGTGTCCCTGGGGTTTGACACTCCTGTCCTGTCGGACCTGCCGAGAGGACGCTGCACAGTGAGGGGCAGATAAAAGAAGAAGAGGCAATGGTGAATTCTTCTTTTTTAACTGTTAACTGTCCAGGAGACCTCTATACCAGTTCTCATGTTGTGGTGGCCGGAGCTATAGTGTCTTGTCATTCAGGAGTACCAAATTCAGGATACTGAGGACTATCTGGCCGA
Source organism: Gastrophryne carolinensis (assembly GCA_027917425.1). Taxonomy (NCBI): domain Eukaryota; kingdom Metazoa; phylum Chordata; class Amphibia; order Anura; family Microhylidae; genus Gastrophryne; species Gastrophryne carolinensis. The sequence goes on along the minus strand of CM051242.1, from coordinate 52,634,702 downwards.
AGGGCTTCCGAATCAGATTGGCCCCACTCCAGCTCATCACTACCCATTACTATTTAAAACAGCACCAAAGTGTATGAATTTAAGAGCATCAATGGATCCTATATCACAAATAATTCAGTATTGGCTCCTCATCTGATAAGTGAAGGATGAATTACGGTACTCTGCCCCACACATCTCTACTGCTAATAAAGTATCAAAACACCCTAAAGCAGCATTTCCTAAACAAAAAAGTATGATTTTTTACATATTATTGGTGGTGCTTTACAGCTCTTAGACAGAGCACTATGAACTTTGTAACGAGTTTTATTGAATTTCTGTCTGCTAGACAATGAAGCGGAACCAGTGGCTGTCCTTTTAAATGACAGAAGTATTTTAGAAAATCTCTCCTGGGAGTAAAATCAATAAAGTTACTCAATTTTCTGATAAAAGACACTGTTACCTTCCCTCGCATCTTCCCTGTGCCAACCGTGTAAAAGCTGGTTTCCTTCTCCTGCATTAGGGTACAAGTGACAAATAAGCAGACAATCAAGCAAATCCATCACTTTAGTGTTCATCTTCCAAGTTCACATCACATGTCACACCACAGATGATTTTGTGTATCACAGTTTAGCGCTTTTGTATGACTTTTTGCAATTCTGTGTTATAAATTTTCCCTGACAACAATGTGTTTACCTTTAACAATGTACATCAACTGTTAAATGTACAGATCACAAAACGTCCTCACTCTAGCTAGCTAATCGTCTACTTGGCTAAGACACAGGCGACAGATTTAACCCCTTTTGCTGTAATTCAGAGGATCACAACCATGTCTTCCTGTAGCTAAATGATTACTGGCAGTGTTCTCAACTGGAAGCGGCTTTACTGCTGTGTGACTTAGCCAAAGCCGCTGAGTTCACCTGTTACAGTTCTGTTTTTACTAGTTTTTACTAAAAAAAAACTACCATCTTAGGATCACAGACACACAGAAATATAGGAAACTTGGAAACCCCATGCTGATAAGTAAATCGCAGGTCTAGAGGCACAATCCTAACACAATGTTTATTTTACATCACATAAGAGGAAAACAATCAGGCATAACACCAAAAACCTTACAAAAGGGGAGTTTTCCTTAAATATAGGAAATATCTGGGTCTAACTATTTGCCCATCTGAGCTACTAACCCAGCACACCAAGCATAGGTGCTGGAAAACCTTGGCTCAGAGCCTGAGAGTCCTGTCTCCGTGCAGGTAAACCAGCACCTTTACCCTTCAGTATAGCTCCAGTGCTCCTTTGTACCCCCCCCAGGGGCTCCCGGTAACCCTTTAAATAAAACCATAAAACTACATTTTACTCACTTACTGCTGTTTTCCTCCTCCCAGTCCTTGGTGGTTTGTCTCTGGCGGCTCAGCTCTTGAAGCCTGGGTTACCAGTCTGCCTAGAGCCCCACTGTCTAATGTACTAAACTAGTAGCCCTGCTGTTTTTTAATACAAACGTTCTGCTGATAGTATTGTATTTGGCTTTCACATCCTCTGCTGAAAGACTTACAAGCCGAACAGGCCCTAAAAAGGTTTGGTATTTGGGAACTCCCAAAAATGAATCTCAAGTCTATAGGAAGGGTTTTTCTGTCAAAAGGTTTACACATTTTCTTATATTTTTTGTTTTTAGGTTTTAAAATGTGTCGCTTTCCCCTGTGGCTACTAGCCAGTGCACCAGGGATAGGAGCTGGTATCCTAGGGGGCTATGCCTGTGCATTAGTGCGACTTATCAGGTGAATGTAAAAAAAACAACAACCAAAGAAGTAAACCCATATACCCGTTGCTCCCACGCTGCTGGCCGGGCTGCCACAGCCACATAAGGGCAGAAGATAGGAGAAGGGGCAGACAGGAGGCAGGGTAACTGATCCCTGCTGATGTCTTCACTGTCTGCGCTGTTCCCGATGCCCAAGCTGTCCCTGAAGCTGCTTCACACAGAGCAAACACCTGGCTCTGTGTAGCGGGTGGACGTGGCCTACACGCACAGCTGCATAGAGCCAGGTGTTTGTGTGTGTTTGCGCCACAGGAGAAGAAGCAGCGGTGATGGTGGGGGCAGAGCGGACGTTGATGATAGCAGCCAGGGATCAGTTGCCCTGTCCGCCCGTCTGCCACTCCTCCCATCTTCTAGCCTCCCATGGCTGTCGCAGCCCGGAAGCAATGGATATGTAAGTGGGGGATTCTGTACCTTGCCTATTATTTGGTTCTTGGGGGGATGAACATTTGGTTCAGAGTATTTTTTTCTTAGTTTCCTCCTCCAAATCCTAGGTATGTCTTATAGGGCTAGTGAGTTTGTGTGCACAATATTTGGAGCATCAAGTCACGCTCGGGCTTCCACCTGATTCATAGTCGCCAAAACGGGACGCGCTTTTGTTTTCAGCGTCAATTTGCACAATTTGTGCCTGAAATTTTCCGCTAGCATCCATTTTGCGTACCAAACTGTCTCCGGTGCCTGATTTATCGTATAGAACACAGCAGGTAGGTGGAGGAAACCAAGCCAATGAGTAACAGACTTATTTAATTCCAAAATCATTGTTCATGAACAATGAAAGTGTCAGCCACCCTTTTCTGGTTTGGGTTCCTACAACAAAAATATAAAAAGTTTTCAAAAAGCACAAAAAATAAGGTCCAAACAACAAAAATGTGTATATCGGGCTCCAATTTAACAAAAACAATAATAATAATTATACTTAAATTATTAAGCATTAATATGCAAAACAAACAGGGAGGGTTAAAGAGAACATCAGGAACAAAACGTTAAGGGTTAACTGGAATCAGAATATCCCCCCACAAAAAAAAGAAGAACACAGGTTCTCCAGAAAATACACCTCAAAATAACAAATAGATCTTTGGGGAGAAACATGGGAGACCATCGGGAGCAGTTAAGTGCTTAGCCAGCCAAAAGCACATAAGTCAAGCCCATTTGCACTTCAAAACAGCAGATTTTCCTTGTGGAAAGCGCAAATTGAGCTTCTCCCATGCGTTTGCCATTTGATGCGATCCTGAAGTGCGCCCGGGGTGCGCATGCAGCCATGAATCACGCGCCTAGGCACATGTGGAAATGTTTGCACTCCGTCTGAATTGATCCTATAGACTTCTATTGGATGCCACTCCCAAACATCTACTGTATATGACATGCTTTTCTTGATGGCTTTTTTTTTACATGGCTTTTTTTTATTAATTCTCCAAACAACATATAACCATTGGGTGTGGCAAAGAACACCAACACACCTTTCACTACCCTAAGTGGTTGTTTAAAAACTCTACATCTGTGGCCACAAAATAAAATCATAGTACGATGCCCGCAACACAAATGCATTTTCAGCTAATCTACAATATACAGCAACTGTAATTATTAGCCCAGCTAAAACACACATCTGTAGCTCTTTGAATTCAGCCAAACATAAACCAGCACAGAACATCTCTCGAACAAAAGACAGACTGTAAATGTCAGACTACAAACTTGTAAAAACAAAACAATTCAAGAGTCCCAAAATAACAGAAAAAAAAACAATACCAACAACCAGAAACAAACATTGCAGAATTCACATAAACAAACGGAATCATTCACACTTCAGTTTAACAATACACACTACCATACAATAGGCTAAACATGTACAGAAATGTGGAACTGAAAGGCGCTAAGAACTACATGATGCCACCAAAAATCATGCTCAACATGCCAACACTAAAGCAATACCATTACACATAACACATATCCATATGTTAGCCAGAAATCTACCAGTACTACATGCATTTCCCTAACAAAATGAACAAAGAAATGAACATAAATTTACACTTCTAGTAAACCTCATTTTCATGTGCTTTATGAGTTTTTTTCCCTGAAAAGAATTTGCAACTAATCTGATTTTTTTTACTGTTTTAATATTTTTTATTGATTTTTTTGCTATTAAGTATTACTTGATACACATAATTCACAGTCAAATCACTTCATATATGTGTAATTCACAGAGGTGCACATTATATAACCTAATTAAATTAGATCCCAAAGACCCTTCCAATATGGGCCAAAAACATTATCTCGAGCAGCATCGAGTAAAGACTAGAATGAGAATAAAGGGAAAAGATAAATAAGATAAGTAAGAATAGGTGAGACGGATAGGGGTAAGGGGAAAAGGGTGTCATCCTACTGGTATATGTTATATATCATATAGGGATACTCTGGTCTTCCTTATGTTGCAATATGCTTCGAGTCATAACCCAGTTAAGTTTACAATGGACAATATCGATCTTAATTTCTTTCTGCTTCCATGATGTAGCAATTGCAAATTTACTAGCTAGGAGTACATAGGATATGAGTGATTGGACTGCCCTATAGTAACCCTGTAAATAAATATAAATAATACTATAGATAAAAGGGCTCCTAGTCAAAGTAATCCCCACAAGTTTGTGTATGTTTATATATGACCAAAAATGGTTACTACTGGGCACCCCGCCATATATGGTAAAGGTAACCATGTTGTCCACAGTCCCTAAAGCAGAGGGGAGACGATCCTAGGCAGGCCTTTGCAAGTCTTCAATTCAATTCAATTTATTGTTCACCAAGTACATCGTGAGATGAACAAGGAATTCTTTTTGGCATATACACAGTGCAAAAAAAAAAAAAAACACACACCAGTTAACTAAAGTTCCAATAACATAGGAATGGAACATAGAAACAGAGATGCAGGTACAGATACTCTTCTAAATTGCAAGTGATACCGGCTTGAGCCTGGGCCTATGATGCCTGGCTATTGTTTAGTATGCGGACAGCCAAGGGAAAGAAACCCTTCCTAGACCTAGAAGTCCTGCAGGCTGGTACCGCGAGACGCTGCCCTGATGGTAAGTGCTGGAATAGGGCGTGTCCAGGGTGGGAGGGGTCCCGAAGGATCTTATCTGCCCGAGTCTTGACTTGTACGTGACTTGAGTCTAAGTCTTGTCGGTACCATATACCATCAGAGGAGTTTTCTATAATTTGCTTTAATCGAGTAGGCGTTAATAAGGCCTTTTTTTACAAACATTTCTGAATCAAAAAGCTTAAGTAAAGATTTGGTTTCCCTTAAATTGTCCTTATTCATACTTAGCATGTTTTAAAGTAAAAGATTCATTTTTGGTTTAGTCCAGTTTCTCGTGGAGCACTCCATACTGTGTTAGGGAATACACTGCCACTATATTGCTCAGCAATACAAATATTAATAATACTTTTGTGTCACTGACACTTTGCTGGATTTTAGTTTTCCTTTGTCTTTAGCTCTGATTTGCATGCAGCCAAGCCCAGAATGAGTTCACTGTGTCTTTATAAACCTGTCACTCCTTACAAAAGAATCTAGGATTGAACTTGATCAAAGGCAGCACTTGAAGCAGATTTGATAAATGCATGAAAAATGATTCTGTGTTCTTTTCAATAGCAGCCCATGAAAATTTTGTAAAGGAAAGCATGTCTCTGGCGTATTTTAAATTGGCCAAAGCCGACAAAACCCAACCAAGTCATTTTCCCGTGCCACTCCTCAATGCATTTGGATCACAATGACGTGTTTGGATTACAATGTTGTCTTTGGCTCATTTGCTGGGTAAGACAGAGTCACCCCGCTATATTCCCAAATACATCTTTCCAAGAATTTGAAAGAAGACCTTTTCAACTAGCCAGCACCAAATGTGAATGACTAGTCATCTCTAAGGCAACATTAAAAAAAAAAAACAAGATTTGCAGAGAGACTGTAACAAAATGTAGCATTAGATTACACATTGTTCCTTGTCCCTGCTAAGCTCTCTATGTTATTTCCTTTTAACAAATACACAGTAGAAGACATGATCCCTATAGGTTATATCATTTCATTTCCTTGAACGTTAAAAAAAAAGACGCTCTAGCTTGCATGCAAATATTTAACATATTACATTTTCCTCTCCTATTATTGGCACAGACATTATTGGCTACCATCGATGAATATCTTATGCCTTGGACATTTAGCAGGTAGTAAAACATGAACAATGGCATGTTTTTTTAAATGCTGTATAGACATCATGGCATAGCGACTGGACATAATCAATCCATTGGCAGTTCATTTAGACATAAATCTGTACTCAACCATCATACCATCACCACCATCAACATGATACAACAGAAAAATGAATATTCGGAATCAGTGTGACTAATGGAAATGAAAAGAAAAAAACTCTGTTACACTGTGTACAAGCACCTTGTCAACCATGACCTTACATTATCATAATATAGCTCTAATTCTCTGTATTTAAAAACGGATATTACTTCTCTCAGCATAACTCTTACAGACAAAGACACTATTCCTCACGAGAACTTTAAATAGGACGGTGCATCTGAAATCAATACTATTACATTAATTACTAGGGATGAGCAAACTCCCTATAGTTCAGGCTTGGCAAGTTTGGCCGAATTTTGAACAAAAGTTCGGTTTGGGTGGCTGAACTTGTGTGATGGATGGAGGTCAGAATCAATAAAATTAAAATATATATGAACATTCCCTCTCCATTGACATCACTTGATTTGAGATTCCTATGTTTGCATTGTATGCTTTAGTAGCTGATAAAGGTAAAATAAACCCTCAGTAAGCCACTTATCTCTGCGCTGATTCTTTCCTTTTGAAAAATAGCAAAAAAGTTGATGAAGCACGCTGCTATTAACACATTACTGTGAACAAGATGGCGCTGAGGAGCCGGACAACACCTTATTATGCCCGCCCCCCCAGGCGTCACTAACATTCTTAAGAATATGATCTGTGGCTGTGATGACCAATCATTGAGCCAGTAATTAGATTTTTCCTTATATGATAATGTCCAATAGATGACGTGTACTATGTTTTTTTACTTCAATATAAAGAAAAATGTCACAGGGCAGAGCGGCAGAAAGTGTTTCCCATGTAACATGGAAGACTGAACGACATCAGAGAAATCTCTGAACCGTGGAGAGAAAAAGGGGTCTGCCCATGGTTCCATATCAGCTGCTAAACCCGAACCCGCTAGCTTGCAAAAGATGGCCACCGCTCCCATGATTGAGGACACTCCTAGTGCCGCCACTACTTAACACAACTGTAGTTATGTGATGATTTTATCTTAAAACTGTTGGCCCTTTGATGAAGCTATAAGACAAAACACATCAGGAGCAAGACCAACCTTAGAATGAGAAAAAATAAAACACTACGACACTGTTTATATTCCATGTATAACGTTGGCCCAGTTAACGCTGTTTTTAGATTTTTTAATTGTACAAAGTATACTTTCTATTGCAGTCAATGTCACTGACACTACCATCTGTAAAAAATATTACTTTAAAGGTTTTGTCACACATATTTGTGATTTATATATCCCAGTGTAGCATTTTATTGACCTGTGGATTGTGCTTTCCCACTGACTACGTAGAAGAAGCCGGGATAACTACTGCAATTTATTTACCTGTAGATGAGTGGGCTGAGGGTGTATGGGTGCACTTTGGCCCCTTTCAAACTTTTAATGAAGATAGAAATTTTCAATAAGGTTTTCCAGCTAACCTAGACAGGCTGCAAGCGGGTGACACATGTAATCTCCGAGACTTCCTGTAATCATGAGGGTCATGGTCTGAGCACAGTATATTATTTGTAACCTTAGAAACAGGTGATATGACACTCGAAATGGTCTAGGAAAACTACCTTGTATGGTGGTGGTGGTGGGGGGGGTGGAATCATGCAGTACACCAACCTGAAACAATAAACTGATGAGTGATCATACATGGAACATAGTTAGGAATTTATCCTAAAGGACTCGAGTAACATGGCACAAATATTAGACAGTGTGATTGAATCTCTATAAATATACTGTATGATGTGTGTTTTTTACCCAGTCTCTAGCAACATGTAGGAAATATATAATAATGTTTGAATCACAAGAAGCCCAACATTCTCCCACAGTCCAGATAAATTGCAAGTTGGGGAATGTGTACAGTTCTTAATAGTTGACATTTTGGTTGTTCCTATGTCCTAAAACATGTGCACAATCTTAAACCGGACCTTCACCAAGATTTATTGGAAAGCCCAAACCCTTATTAAACTATTCCCAAGCATGCAAAATTAATATATTTTAAGTTTTTAGTCACTTACTTATTATTCTTTCCCCCACTGGGCTGCAACTCTGTTCAGGACTTTAGGATACGGGCGCCACCATCTTGACTCAGCAGCATCACACTTACTGAGGAGAGGAGAGTGGGATAAATTACAGGGGGGTTATAGCTGTGCTTTGCTCAGACAGAGCAGAGCTGGGGTCAGGAAAAGGTCAGCAATCCCAGAATGCAGATCAGCACAGTCAGAAGGCACTTCCTGTTGCAGGCTGCCTGACGTTCCGTGAGAGGTAGGATGGAGGTAGGATGATTTTTAATCTGAGCAATCTGTATGCACAGGGTGTGGGAAACATATAAAATAGACTCTCTTTCAGAGTGAAGGACCGCTTTAAGCATATTTATTGGACCTTGGGGCTGCAGCACCCCTCTAAGCGAGGGGTGTCTTATAGACTTCAGGGCCACTTTTGGTCCAGTTTAATCGGCCAGCCCAGAGATGTTTTAGACCCCAAGGACAGCCAAATACATGGTTGGTCCTCTTTAATTCAGCATGCCACTTTCCATGATGGGATGGAATAGTGTTATCTACTTTCCTTTGCCATACACAGATGCTTTTCACAATCCCTGGTGGGCTGAGCCAGCTTGACATCATCCAGCCTTTGCCAACCACAAGGGGAAGTACTTCACTACTACATCATCATAGAGGCAGCGTTTTACATCAAAGCCCCATCCGGGCCAGGCTGCAATCTGGCCAAACTGAGCTTCACTGGTCAGCAAGTATGTGGCTGTGCGCCTGGTTAAAATGTAACACCCGCGACTGCCCAGCCCTGTCACTCATAGGGAAGCGTGGGAAAACCATGTGGGAAGGGGAGGACAGGGCAGACTCTTGCACACAGGTTAATTTCGATGACAATGTGGGCCAGAGTTTGACATGTGTGACCTAGGCATTCCAATTTGAAATGTCAGTATGTAAAAATCCCCATAGGAAGCCCCGAAATTGAAAATTAATACTCGCCCATCCTGCGCATCAGTTCATTAAATAATTAGTTGCAGGCAGCGCAGTCACTACACGGACCATGACTGCCACAGCCCCAGAAACACAAAAAGTAAGTAATAGTAAGTATTTTGCCTAATCTTTGGGCTTCTGAAATTGCTTCTAGCAGATGGGCATCCCAAATCCGGATGCATAGTGGGTGGGAGATAAAATGGCCCCATGTGGACATTTTTTACATTATGTCTGGTTTAACACATGGACAGCATCAGCCAATAGATTTTAACCAAGCTGCTTATCTCAGTAGTGGTCAATGTCATAATAAAAAACTAACCAAGTGTGTTCTTATTGCCTAGAAATGGGGAATTTCAGGGGGCTCGTCCTCCTAGCTGATAGGTGGTGGTTTGTTCAAAAGCTGCTTCCAAGAACAGCATAGCACTGACTCTATTGTCAGGTTACCATGCTGCTCCAACAATCCACAACTTCCAGCCTTACTTAGAGATGCAGCATATCTTAAAGTGAGTCTTGCATCACGTCAACATTACATGGAGCTTGCACTGTCACAAGATGAGCATTTTTTTGAAGGCATGTGATTCCTTTCATTTACACTAGAATGACATATGCTTGTGCCAGGGTTCAGTATAGCTAAACATTGTTGGGGTCCCTTCAATAGTGTCCCTTCCAACACTATGAACTCTTTTTCAAAGCTTCCTATAAAATCCAGATATTGCATGATCGCACCAAAACCCCAACGCGTGATACAATTATGGAAATGTTAATGACATTGTGAGCCTTAAACCGGACCTTCACCATGATTTATTGAAAAGCCCAAACCCTTAAAATATATTAATTTTATATGCTGGGGAATTGTTTTTTAAGTTTCTGTCACTTACTTATTCTTTCCCCCACTGGGCTGCAACTCTGTTCAAGACTTTAGGATACGGGTGCCGCCATCTTGACTCAGAAGCATCACACTTACTGAGGAGAGGAGAGCGGGATAAAATTCTTTGCTCAGACAGAGCAGAGCTGGGGTCAGGAAAAGGTCAGCAATCCCAGAATGCAGAGCAGCACAGTCAGAAGGCACTTCCTATTTGCAGGCTGCCTGATATCCCATGAGCCGCCATCTTGAATGTTTAAAGGCTCATAACATGCAGTAGGTGCAGGTAGGATGATTTTTAATGTGAGCAATCTGTATGTACAGGGTGGGGGAAACATATAAGATAGACTCTTATTCAGAGTGAAGAACTGCTTTAAAAAAGTCTTCAGAAACAGTGTTAAAAAGCAGAATGAGGGCCCCAACAATGTTCCCCTATACCAAAGTCTTGCATTAGAAAAGCAAAATGAGGCCTTCTGAACACCATATCCAAGATGCTATGATCTTCAACCGCTTTCAGTTGCTGTGTGTCCATGACAAGGTCTGGCCTTCCTTTGACCAACACTATTGACCAAAGGCCATGCTGCCACCATGGTTTTGAGACAGAAGTGATACTTGAACTTGACCAAGATGACTGAGATGAGGCAGTAGAGCCTTAATATTCCTTGTAAATTAGTGCCAGGAGAAGACTTATTCAAGGCAAATGGCTGTATCAAGTCTACAGCTGGATGCAGGAACACTATTGATTCACAACACGTGGGATATCAGATCTCAGACTTTTGTTATTCTGGGTAGAACATGGCACCGGTATCCTCAAGAACCCTTTTGACTGCTCTGTGTTGACCAGTCCAGGCCTTGGTTTTGATGCATGTGCTCTAGTGGGAAAGAAAAGCCTAGACTAGACTAGATAGTTAGTGTGTCATTGATCAAAAATTTAAAAAAAAGCAGAGCCAAAATTCAGCCTCAAAGCCAAGAAGCGGAGGAAGCAGGCAAAAGGTCCGATAAAATGCATAGTTAAAATGTGATTCCACATTTGATGGTCTTTTTAAAAGTTTCCATTATAGTGTGCCCAAATTATGTTCTCAATATGCTCAGCTTATATTTTTTAATTTCTTTGCAACTCTGTGTTATAAAAGAAAATTGTTTTCTGTAGCAACAAAATGTTTATATTAGCAATGTACACCAAAGTGGTGTTTTGGAGTACATATCAGAGTCTTCCTGACTCTAGCTTTCTAATAATCTGAATGGCTATGGCAGAGATGATAGGTTTAACCCCTTCTGCTCTAATTGAAACACAAGCAGATAAGGGGATCACAATCTTGTGTTCCAATAGCTGAAGGATTACTGGCAATGTTCTCACCTGAGAAAGACCATTACTGCTGCACAATTTTGCCAAAGCTGCTGTTATGCTCACCTGTTACAGTAGACGGATTCTGGGACTTTTAGTCAGTAGTTTTTACCCAAGACCAGGAAAACCGCTCCCTCTTTGGGGCATACTTATAAGTAAATCACAGGTATGGAGGTCTAATCCTAACACAAATGTTTATTTTACATTCTAGAAGAGGAAAACAATAAGGCAAAACACCAAATGCCTAACATAACAGGTAAGCATATCACAAGAAAATCACTAGGTCTCAGGTCACAGCTATCAGTTTCAGCATGGATGTATGCATGTGTGGGAACACGCGCATGCGCAAGGATTTCCTGGGTTTCTGGAGGAATCATGACATTGCCCCCCCCCCCACACTTAAGGGAGGCCTCCGGCTGACCAAATCTGCTGGCTTCTCAGAATGTCTAGCATGAAGGGCTCACATCAACCCGGGAGCATGGATGTTACTTTGGGTTTCTCAAGAGTCATCCTTTGAGCCATAACTCTTCCAACAAACCAGAGATTGTGGGCTTCTCTTATGAGAATCTGGTTGAAATTCAAACTCTTCCTCACTATCAGTGGAGATAGGATCAGGAAGCTTTTTCCAGAGGGTCCTGAAGGTCGCTTTCTTCAGCAAAGGGATGTAAAAAACTGTGTGGACCTTGAGGTAGACCTTGAGATGAGAAGGTAACTTTAGTTGAAGGTAACTTCATTAATATTCCTATTTGCCTAGAATGGCTCAATGTACTTGCAGTTAAGTTTCTTGGAATGGCAACGAAGGTTGAGGCGGGCAGTTAAAATTAAGACAAGGTCACCCATTGTGACACTCGCAGCAGGAGAGCGATGAGCTTCAGCTTGCCTCTTGCCTACAGACTTGTAACTTGACTAAGGTATCTTACAAGAGTTGATGAGTGGTGGACATTTGCAATCCAAAATTCCAAGCAGCAGGTACATTTACAAGAATGCAGTTGTGTAGGAGGAGCTTAGGATCAAATCCACAATTGGCTGCAAATAAATGTTGATAGATGCATGAAGGGAGTTATTGTATTCAAACTCGGCTAAGGGCAGAAGTCGCACCCAACCATCCTGGATTGCCGAGAAGTAGCATCTGAGAAATTGCTCCATGGTTTGTTTCCTTCTCTCTGTCTAGAATGAGCGAATATGATGATTTGGATTTTACAAAGAGTTGACCTGAACTTAGCTGTACATTGGGAGCCATAAATAGAAATTATCCTTGCAATCAGACCATGAAGGCATGCTTTCTCTTTAATGAAGACCTGTGCCAACTCAGAAGTGGTGGGTAAGCTGAGAAGAGGAATAAAGTGACTGTACTTAGTCAGATGTCCACTAGGACCAGGAATGTTCACCCTTTGGGTTGTGGAAGTTCAACCACAAAGTTCATAGCAATGTGTTCCTACGGTCTCCAGGGCAATGGTAAAGGCATGAGGAGACCTGCAGGCTTGGATGGACCATGCTTGTTGTGGGCACAAACACCACATGAGGAGATATAAGAGTAGATGGCTGTTCTTCAGTTGTGTAAATTTAGTGCCCATGAAACAACTGCATGCCCCCACATCGACCATAGCCTGGACCTTATTCATCCTTATGGGCAGCTGGAAGGAAATGTGTAGAGAGATGTGAGAACAATGAATGAAGAACTGAGATTGATCAGAGGGTTGGAGGTTTCTCATATTACCCTGAGGCTGAAAAGGGTAGTTTCATCTGATGATGATGGAATGAAAGATGCTACATTAGAGGCAGAAATTGGACTGTCTCTGGTGGGTTTCAAGAGTGGGTAGGAGTGGAACTAGAAGAAGACAGAGAAGCAAGCCATTAAGAGAAACTGTCTCGCTCCCCTCAACAGTCACTGAGGTGTTGGTCAATCTGGGTGGCCAAAGACATAATTTCTTCCAGAGTCCTTGGCATACCCACTCTGGCCCGATCATTCGTCATTTGCCCTGATAATTCCAGACAGAATTGATGCTTCAAGGCAGGGTTGTTGCACTGAATATCAGCACTGCAACACCTGAACTCAACAAAGTATTCCTCCATTGGGTGGCGGCCTTGGCAGAGTTTACAAAGAGCCACTTCAGCATAAGAGGTAGTCTCAGAGAGTTGCAAGAACCACCAACTAGGGCATCTGAAGTGCATTATACAACACAGATCTTAGAACTGAAGAGCTGACCAAGAGGATGCCAATGTAACAACTATAAATGTCTAGGATCCTAGACATTTCAATTTTCATGGCCCTTTTAAACAAGAGTTAAAATGATAATTATCTTGGTGAAAAAGTCAAGGTTTTAAACACTCATTATTTCTTCACCCTTCACTGGTGATCTTCCCTCTCCTGTGTTACATTCAGATGAATAGAGCCATTGCATAGAGATCACTCATTAGGCAAGCATTTGTCTTGTTGGAAGCGACACTGATGGAAAGTAATAGGGTGGGCATGCACTGACACTTTCACAAAGTGATTTGATGCCTTTTTATAGGTAACTGCATAATTTATTTCCAATGATCTATTCTTTTATATATTGTAGTGGTGACTTTCAATATAGTATTAAAGTAAACCTGTCACCTATCCACCATCGGCCCAAACTATTTTTTTAACACACACAGAGATAAAGGCTGACACAGACACAGAGATATAGGCAGTTATTTAGTGAAGAGTTTTACCACCATGTTGACAAGTATTTATTAATCCACACTCAGGTCACATTATAATGACTACTTCTTCCTTCAAACTGGCTGTTGCTCATGAAGGAAGTCACATGTTGTGAGCTATCTTGGTGGGTATACTTGGTGTGTGATAGGCCGTACACATATCCCTTAACAGAATTGCAAAAAAGGGTGATTATTGGCTTTCAGGGGTAAGAGTGGCAGTTAGTTATAAAACTGCTCAATTTGTGAACTGTTTTCATGCCACTGTAGTGAAAAAGGATTGTGAGTGAACAACAGCACCATTGCGAATAATTGCAAATACATTGGACATTTTGAAAATATGGAGAATTATGTGCCATTGAGGTGAATGTTGGCTACAAGGGTGTTCAATGATGGCACAACGAGCTACCACCAAAATGAACCAGAGGGCTACAGGACGTGTATTTAAGACGACAGTTAAGCAAACCCTACAGTGCACGGGGCTCCAAAATACACTGCACCTCTGTTAACAAAGTGGCATCAGCAGAAAAGCTTTCATGACAGTATCGCAATTGGACCCTGCAACCATAGATGGAAGAAAACAAGCTGGTGGTGGTGGCACTATGGTCTATAGAATATTTTTGTGGCATTCTCTGGGCCCATGTGGAAGGAAATCTCAACCTATTAGGTCTGATTCTATCCTTGCAGATCATGTGCACCCATACATGCTTATTGTCTTCACTGGGGTGAATAGGATCTTCCAGCAAGATAATGTGAAATGTCACATGGATAGAAATATATGACATTGAATAGAAGAGCATGACCGAGACTTTCAAGTACTATAAGCGCCCCCTAATTCCCAAGACTTAAACACAATGGACCACCTCAATCATTGTTCTTACCCTAATGTGCTACAGTCAGCATGGTTAGGGATACTTGTGACAATCTGCCAGGACTTTGTTTAGTCATTCCCAGACCGTTTTCCCAAACACACACTCCAATGCCAAGCAATATTATAGATTTTTTAATCCCTCACACTTAATTGGATTTTGAAGTCGATATGTGGTGTTGTGCAAAAGTTTCCAATAAGGTAAATAATTTTCAAAAAATAAGAATATCGCTTTCAGGTGGGGTATTAAATAAACTGTGGTGAGCTCTTTTTATGACTCCTCATTGTGGTGAAGAATTCCTCTAAACTTTAAGAAATACCCATACAACAGCATTTTTCTTTTTAAATGCTTAAAGGGTGAACCCTCCCTGGCAGAGAGGTTCATATATATTTGAAAATAAACAAAACCTTAATGGAGGATTTAGGTGTAGCTGAGCCTTTAAGAGGAGCAACACCCCTTCGAGTCTATAAGACACTTAGGGGGGTTGCTCTACCTTTTTATGGGTCATCCAGAATTAGAATGCCCTGCTGTGGGAAACCCCCCAGATCGCCCGACTGATTCACTGCTCCAACATGCCGATGCGCGCACTGCTAGGCGATAGGATGGGGATGTGTCTGTGTCTCTCTCCAGATTTCTTTTGCCACACAGGCACAGTGTAGTGAAGGCTGAGCCGCCCACATGGGAACCACAAAGATGTGAATTTTAGAGCAATCCATGTGTATACACACAGTGGGGCTTCCCAATTTAGAATGTTCCACTAGGGAGCAACAACAACTTTCACTATGCATAAGTTTGAAAGATAGTATATAGCAGTTATATTATTTGTATAGTGGTTGTAGCAGTCTCTCAGGAAAAACATGTTCTTTTTAGCTTTTGGAAATTTGTGTGTCTTGGAGTCCAGAAGGTTGTGACTAACACTAACTTTTGATGTCATGTGCCTGTGATAGCCCTCTTTTCTTGGACTTTTGGATTTTTCTGTTAGGTCATCACAGACAGAAAGTGATCCTAAGATTCCTTAAAATATCTCACCAAATTAAGGGCTATATTGTGCTTAATTTCAGAAAGATTTACGTAGAAAAATGCAAGATTCAAAGAACATAGAAACTTTCAGGAGTTTATAAGGGCTTGGAAGTGCATATATGTGGTGTGTGAAGATGTAAAACTTTCACCCTGTGGCGATTAAAAAATCTGATGGTTTGAAAACTTACCTTTTACTTTAAAAATCAAATAAAGTAGGTTGTCTCATTACCATGGTCAAATACTTAAGTGCAAATCATGCTCTAACCTACTCCCTATTAAATAGAATCTTATTTTGAAATATAGTAAAAAACAATTTTTATTACCATAAGATATTTTAAAGTTGGGACATTAAGCTCGATTCAGAAACACATTCGTCTGGACTTCCGTAGCTGTCTGTGAAAGTTTTAGTGGGTGTTTGTCATTTTTTTGCTTTTTTTCGTTCATTTTTCATTCGTACAAACGTTCGGGAAAATGCGTATATGCGCTTCCAATGAACGAAAGCAAATCGGATCATTTTTCGTTCGTTCAGATAACTGGGCTTGCGTCTTATTCAGAGAGCTGATTTCTGACGGACCACCACCCTATAAATCCGTTTAATTTCCGATCCACTTACGGGACCTTTGAGGGCTCGGATTGCTATTGTTGAACATGTTTTGCGGCTATGTGGAGGAGTCTGCGCGCCTTTAGCACCAAGGCATTGCATGTATCAGCATGGCCAAGGCCATAAATTGCATAGCACTGCATATCTAAATCAATACATTTCTTTTACAATGATTTTTATTGTTTATAGAAAAGCGGAAGTAGACAATACAAAATTTGGGTAAAGACATTCTGTGGACTTCATCAGCAACAGCATATACAAATAAAATGACAAAACCAGCATTTATAAAAAGTTCACATTACATAGTCCAAGAAAAGAAAGAGTGCAAAATGCAAAAAGTTACAAATAAACATAAGGTGACAAGTAGTTATTGTAAGAAGCAGTTATCATCATTTTGTCAATAACGAGGCATAACCTCTAACTTTATATATGCCATTACACGAGAGCCGAACAGCAAGAACAGAAGGAGGGGTGAGGGAAAGGAGAACCCGTTAACACGAAACAAAGGGAAAAGGGAGGAGAAGGGAGTGATCAAGGGGTGATATATTAGGAAGAAAGAGAGGGGGGGAGGATAATAGGGAGCTGGGGGGGGGGGGAGGGGGGAGCCCAACCAACAGTTCCCGCCCATATCATGGTTCTTAGGCGTCCCCAACTTTTCTACTCACTCCAGTGAAGTCTATCCATGGGGACCATATTTCACTAAAGCGGTCAAAGTCGTCATGGGCTATTGCCGTCAGTTTTTCCATTAACATAATATCAGAAATTTTAGTAATCACCATCTGCCAGGGTAAGTGTCTACTCCTCCAATTCCTAGCTATTATTAGTCTTGCTGCTGAGAAAATATGTAAAGCTAATTTCCATTGGATAAATCTAAAATTGTTTGTCTTATAAGAGAGGAGAGCTTCCCATGCGCTAGGGGAGTAAGTGCCTGTAAAGAGCGTAGACAGGAGGTTGTATACATCACTCCACAGCTTGTAGGCATGAGGGCAGTTCCACCATATGTGGTGCATAGTCCCTTCCTCCTGACATCCCCTATAACACATGGGAGAGGTATTTACATCGAACTTGTGTATTCTAGCAGGGGTGAGGTACCATCTAAACAGGACCTTGAATGAGTTCTCCTGAATGAGCGTGTTGTAGGACACCTTTCCTGCTGATTTCCATATGTTTGGCCAGGTTTGCTCATCCCCTATTCTCCCTAAATCATCTTCCCACCTAGTTTTATATAAGTGTGAGTTTGTTCCTTCCGGTTTGACCAGGGATGCGTAGAGTTTTGAAATTGCTCCTCTCGCCAGTGGGTCATATAGGCATCTCTGTTCAAAGTCCGAAGGTTTACTAAAGTGGTCCAGGTCCCGAATCAATGATTTGACAAAGTGGTCCAGTTGTAGTGCCCTAAATTTTTCAACAGGGGGCGCTATGATTCTATTAGTTAGTGAGAATGGGGATTCCCCTTTCCAACCTGCGAGCAGGTCTTGTATTGTACGATATCCTTGTTCCTCCCACCACTTAAACCTCTGTCTTGACTCTAATCCCGGGGGAAACAACTGGTTTCCCAGGAAAGGAGCAGCCGGCACATGTGACGAACACCACCCCCTGAGCCTCGCATTCCTGTCCCAGATATCCAGAGCTGGGCCTATGTTCTGTACCAGGGTCTCTGGTCTAAGTTTCTTTGGAGTCCAAATAATTGATGCCACAGAAATTGGAGCACAGCTCTTAGACATCATCTGCACCCAACCAGGTATATTTGTTGTAGCATGCAAAGGGAGCAGTGCCGCCAGCTGCGCCGCCATATAATATTTATATAGGTTTGGAACGCCCAAGCCTCCATCTTCCTTTCTACAGTATAGTGTTCCCCTAGCGATCCGTGGTCTAATCGTCCCCCAGATGTATTTGTTAAGCTTTTGTTGTAGTGGCTGGAGGGCGTATTTAGTTATCTTTATAGGAAGGACTCTAAAAAAATATAACAACTTAGGCAGGATAGTCATCTTTGCCGCTGCTAGGCGCCCCAGCCATGAGAGATTTACTTGACGCCAAGTGGATAGAAGGGTGCTCAATTGGTTAAATAGACCTGGGTAGTTTGCTTTATACAGCGTTGCAACAGATGTGGTTAATGTGACTCCTAGGTATGGGAGCCTCTTGACCCAAAGCCAGGGAAAGTTGCCCCTCAATAGAGTATTGGTCTGTTGTGTTAAAGAGAGTCCCATGGCCAGTGACTTACTAGCATTAATTCTAAGGCCTGACATATTGCCAAAAACCTCCAACTCCGAGGTCAGGTTAGGTGCCGTTATATGGGGAGAAGAGATAGTGAGCAACATGTCATCTGCAAACATGGATAATTTGTGTTCCTCCTTTCCATAGTGAATTCCCCTTATCGCCTGATTGTGCCTAATGTTGGATGCTAGCGGCTCTAGGGCTAGTATGAACAGTATTGGGGACAAAGGGCACCCCTGACGCGTGCCTCTATTGATGGAGAAGGAGGCTGATTCAAACCCAGAGTATTTCACTTTAGCTGTTGGTGAATGATACATAGCGCTAACCCAAGACTTGAGGCCTTGTCTAAAGCCCCATCTATCCAGGGCTTGCATCAGGTAGTCCCAGGAGAGGCAGTCAAAAGCTTTTTCCATGTCCAGGGACAACAGCATAGCATCTGGTTGTGTGGACCTAGCCTTTTCTATAAGCTGTGTTATGCGTCTTACCCCATCTGAAGACTGCCTCCCTGGGACAAACCCTACCTGATCGGAGTGTATTAGGGAATTAAGAGATGTATTGATTCTGGCAGCAATAATTTTCCCCAAGATTTTTAGATCTAGATTTAGCAGAGAAATAGGGCGGTAATTCTGCCAAGCTAAGGGGTCTTTCCCTGGCTTTGGGATCATAACAATGGCAGCAGACAAGGACTCCGGATCAAAGTGGCTACCTCCTTTAATGCTATTATACATTGTTGTGAGGTGAGGGGCAATCACATCTGTTAGTTTTTTATAGAAAGTTGCTGTATAGCCATCAGGTCCGGGCCTCTTATTAGGTTTGAGAGAAGCTATTGCCTGTTTCACCTCCTGTACCGTTATATCTGCGTCTACATATTCAGCCCAGTCAGAGTCCAGCTGGGGTAGAATAGCATTATCAAGGTATTTCTTCATAGCCCCCCTATCTGATCCCCTGTGCGTCTCATATAATTTTGCTAGGCCTTGTCTGAATTCTTCTAGGATCTTGCAGGGGTTACTAGTGACCTGCCCGTCTTTTACCCTTAATTTAATGGATGGGTGGGATTTCGCCTGGCATCTTAGCTGTGATGCCAGAAGAGTATTAGGTTTATTTGCCAGGGTGTAGTATCTTTGGGCAGACCATTTATATCTACACTCAGCCTCCTGCATCTGGAGCGAGTTAAGCTCCACTCTGGCCTTCTCTAGTCTCCGCCTGTTAACTACACTGCCCGTGGTTTTGAATGCCTGGGATGCTGCTAAATATTCCCTTTCCAGTGTATTCATAAGCTGAGCTTTTTCCCTTTTAGTCCTGGCCGCTCTGGAGATAAAGTGTCCCCGCATCACAGCTTTGAATGCTCCCCAGAGAACCGACGGAGACTGGACAGAATTGACATTTGTGCGAAAAAAGAGCTCCGCTTCCTTCACAGTCTCTAGCACCTTCTCCTTGGAGGCTAGGTGAGCATCATTAAGCATCCAGGCGGAGGGGCCGGGCTTAATTACCAATGACCTGCAAGTGACACTAAGTAGATCATGGTCCGACCATGGTACTTGGTGGATATGAGCGCGAGAGATACTAGGAAGGAAGTTTTTGTGAGTAAAAAAATGATCAATCCTGGTATGTAGGCCATGAGGGGCTGAGTAGTGTGTGTAGTCTCTCTGAAATGGATGCATATCCCTCCAGACATCCACCAGTCCCGCCCCAGAAATTAGAGATTGGAACTGGTGGGCATCTTTTCTATGCTGTGCTGTTGGCGGGGCGGACCTATCCAAGACGGGGTCTAGTGTGAGATTTGAGTCACCTCCTACAAGTATAGTCCCTTTCTTATGTTTGACTAGGAGGTTGCATAGTTTATTCAAGAAATCATTCTGGCCTGAGTTTGGCGCATAATAGTTTAAGAGTGTGACTTCTGTGTCTTGCAACGTACCCTGGAGCAACAGGAACCTGCCTGCAGGATCTGAAATTTGCTTGGCACATTTAAATTGAGTTCGGGAATGGAAAGCAATAAATACTCCCCTCTGCTTTGTTTTGGCCCTAGCGTGGTAAACCAGTGGATACTTAGGATTTAGGATTTTGGGGGTTGAGGAGACAGAAAAGTGGGATTCCTGAGCATAGACTATGTCTGCGTGTGTGGAGCTAAAGTATCTAAAAACCCTGGATCTTTTATTCGGGGAGTTTAGTCCCTGCACATTAACCGAAACAACTTTAAGCACCATTGACTAGATGTATCGTGCTATATGGTACATACCTCCAGGTTGTAGTATGGCTGGGCGCCACCCCCCCCCAGGGAAGGCTATAGGAAGGGAAAGATGGTTGGGTTTGGGGGTTGGTAGGGACTGAGGAAGGTCTAGTAGGGCTAAGAAGTAAAACAAAAGTTTGGGTGAGAGAAAAAACATTAAGATCACAGACATTCAGACATAAAGCAAAACAATGTACTATAGTATAAACACATAACTCCATTATTGTGACTCTTGTCACTAGTGTCACCTCACCAGAGGGTGTTTCCCGCTGGAGAGGGGTCAGACCGCTTGCTTAGCTCTCGGGAGCCAAGAAATAGACTCACAGCCTCCTGCAATAATCCATAGGAAATAAAGGCATTTTAGCTACCCCCCACTCTGTGGATTGCTTGACGTCCTTAGGTCAACAAACATTGTCAAAAATTCCCCATGTAATGAGGCGAAGTGGTGACTAACATAACTTAACAGCTATACCCATCGAATCACCAAGCCCAAAATAGGACTAGGCGATCGAGGGGGGTCATGACAGGTGGTCAGGTGCACCAAGAGGCTCTCCTGACACCTGTCAGGCATGCATAGTGAAAAAAGAGATGACTAGTTGTCACTTAGCAAACAATCAATATTAGAGAATCCCACATAGTGGGTGGAAGGGTAATCAACATCACTTAACGACTATTCCCATCAGATCATCAAACCCAGAACAAGATTCGGTGGATTAAGGGAGTCATAACAGGTGTCCAGGTGCACCAAGCACTTCCCTAGACACCTGCTAGGAATACGTAGTTTAAGGCAAGGGGAATAGTTGTCACATAACACAATATGAACCAGGGAATGCAGAAGGGGTTCTTCTGCAAGAACTTGGGGGACCAATCGACGGGCAGTCCAATGGGCCGAGTTCTTACCTCTACTCGAGGTGTGTAATATAAAAAGAGAGAAAAAGGATATATGAATGACCTCAGCGTCCTTTATCCATCACCTGATCTCTGGAACGACTGGGAAGAGAAAATCAATACATTTCATGTATGCCTTATAGAAGCATTTTAATGCTGACCTTAATTAGTCCTTAGCATGTAAACCTTTATTTTCCCACACGTCCATATAATTGCTATATTTTTTTAGACTTATGTCCTTTGTGAATTATATTTGGATTGTTGAACTTGAATCTTAGTTTGTTGTAGGAGTTCTTGTTTTAGTCTGTTACCTTTGCTTTGTGTAATTATTTTATATTTGGTTGCAGGAACCGCAAGATGTGCCACTCACACAACATACAAGCAGTGTTTGGTCCAGCTATGCCCATGATGCTTATATATTGCAGAGCTCCGGCTTATATCGTCAGTTTGAGTCAGGAGAATTATCTGGTGGATGGCTTCTGGGTAAGTTTGCTCACATTCCATCAATCCATTTTCACTGTATGGCAATGAATATAGTTGATCACTCATGTCTTAACCTATGGCTGTTTTTAGCCCTTGATGACATGTTAAACAACATTGTAGCTTAGAATGTGTATTTTATGTTAGTATTTTTAAATTCTTTCAGGGGATTCTGGATATCCACTCCTGCCCTTGCTCCTGATGCCCGTTCTTTGCCTGCAGAATGCGGGCCAGGGGTTCTCTAATCAGGCACTATGCAAAACCCGGGCCGTGGTGGCGAGGGGCCTCTGGCTTTTGAAGTCCATAATTAGGTGTTTGGACCATACGGGGGGGGCACTGCAGTATGACCGCAACAAGGTTATAACAATAATTTAATTTACGTTTTTTAACAGGGACCACACGTGCTAGAGTGGCACAACTGAGTGTCAGGGTCCTTTAGTTGGTGGGCGAGATGCAGGAGCTGCTCGACTCGTTGGGGACCACAGATGAAGAATAATGTTCTGTGACCTGCCATTGCTATGTATTTTGTTTTTTTTATAGTTGAAAAAATTTGAAATTTTCAAAATATTTTAAGATTTTATATTTTATGATGGAATAAAAAAATGTTTCAGTGTCATTTCATTTACAAAATACATTAACACAAAACTAATGGGCCCAGAAATATTTAAAGATGAATATTCACATGACCGAGAAGTGATTTGGGTAAGTTTTAGGGACCTAAAATGGAAGAAGAACCTAACCGCGAAGTGGTTTGGGTGAGCTTTAAGGGTCCAAAAGGGAAGATGGAGGATAGTGCTAAGTGATTTAGCTAAACATTGTAGTAGAAGTGAGGGTGGCAAATATGTAGGCGAGCACTTTAATGAGTTAAGTTTGTAGTGCGCAGGCGCAAGATCGTAAGGATTTCCGTCTGGACGATTTTTTATTGAAAAAGGGAAACAGAATCTAACAGGAAACGTAAAGGATTCGTGGGAGGATACGATGGGAAAAGGGCAAAAACGAAAGCCTACGTTGTAACATGTGAACATGAAACGGAAAAGTCACGCTGGAAAATGACATCCTCGTATTCGTAATCTGCCGTACGAACGGATGGAAACTTTACAGAAGGATTGCAATGCATGCATAGAATCGCTTGCACGCTCATACGAGAGCGGAAACATTAAAAAAAAAAAAACAAAGATCGGCACTAAAACGAAAGTATTTTTTTGTCTCTCTGAATCGAGCCTAATGGACGAAATAAAAAACAACATCCAGTTCATTGGAGGTGTAAGCAGTCAGCAGGGTTGGTTCTGGATGGGAGGACGTGCCACTGAAGCTAAGGCCTGGATAAAGCTACTGGCTGCCAGCAGTTAGGTTGTCAAGAAGATGGATTTCTGGGTCCGGGATTTAGGAGTGGCTGTAGAGTCTGGATGGGATGGCCATTCCAGTCCAGAATTAACAAATTGCTGGCTGAACACTCAGTTGGGCACCTGAGCTGATATTAATAGAAAAGGTGCTGGATGTGGGGGAGACAGAAGACGTGAAATGAGCAGCAGGAGGGAGCGAACCTCACAGCTCTGCTGAGAGCTGGAGAGGACCCCAGTCTTCCTGAAAAGCCTATTTCTGGGTGAACTCTGGTCTATATGTGTTTTCCTTTTTGCTGAATAAAGCATTATTTGTTTGATGGACTTTAGATTCAATACTGAACTGGAATTTGTCATTGAGAATAAAAATTCTGTTTGCTCAAGAACTCTTCCAGTGTCTGCCTGTGTTATGCCAGTCAGCCCACATATGGTGGAGGATGCAGGTGACACGTGGTTGCTAAGGGGCTAAGGAAAAGTTTCTGTTTATGCTGAACTGTTTTTGTCCACAAGAACTCTGCCAGTGCTTGCCTGTTTTATGCCAGTCAGCCCACTGTGGTCATTCAACACAGCTTAAATTGAACCCCCGATTGGGGGTGTCCCGCTGTGTGAAACCCCCCAGATCGCCCGATCTCACTTACCTCTTCCTGGTCCCATGGTGCATCTAAGAGAAGTGGCTCTGACGCCCGCAACCTCCGCTTCCCTCTGACAGGGAGCTTGCCAGTGCCAGCCATTCACATATGAGCCAGCGCGGGCACGCTCCCTGTTAGAGGGAAGCGGAGGATGTGGCCGTCAGAGCCACTGCTCTTAGACGCTCCGTGGTACCAGGAAGTGGTGAGTTGGCTGCGGCGATCTAGGGGGTTTCACACAGTGGGGCACCCCCGATCGGGTTTTGGTCCACTTTAAGGTCTTTCCCACAAAACTATATAAAAAAATGTGTCTAGTGCTGGACTTTAACTCTTTAGAAGAGTCTTAGGAGTCAATGAGAAATATTTGAAACCAGGATATAGCAATATAAATGTGTAGCAAACATTCATCCCCTCCAAATATTGTGCTCAAGTTTTACTATAACTATCATAGCAGGTTCGTTTCAAAGGATAAAATATTTACAGCTATGTAGCATAAACAGTTATCTCTGCCAAGAGTTTCTTACGGGGAACCCAATCTGATGTATTGGTTTACTCTAACCTGTATGATTTTCTTTACTTATTTTTAATATACATAGACCCAGATTATTTCAACACGGGATTACTAGCAAGCAAACACTAGTAATTGCCTGGAATGTAAAGTCTGTGTTATGTATGAAATAACATACAGAGTTGCTATAGTAACAGCATGGAAATTCTGCCAATGTGAAGTGTTGCCAGGGCGCCAGAGGAAACTCTGCCGGGCCTGATGGCTCATTAGGACCTGCTGCTGGCATGCTTCATACACAAAGTAGAGTATATAGATTTCCTTTATAGCGTCTGTCACTTTTCTAATACCAGGCAATACTTGCATGATCACAGAATGCTGTCACACTGTTAGATGGGGGTGTAAGCCAGCATCTCTCAAATCCAAATCATGCGAGGTTTTAAAATAAACAGCATATGGACAAGAAAGCCATAGTGGGTGGCCAGTCGTTATTTTGCGATTGCGCATCAATTTGAAGTCTTAATGCTTCAAAGGAGATAGGCAGAGCCTATTTGGCCAGGACTATTTGTAAGACAAAATTTTCTTAGGAATAGCTGCAGGTATTGTATTGTGCCTAGTTTTGATGGTATAGTTTGCACTTTCTTGGCATGTCTTGTGACACCTGAAATGACAAAAGTAGTATAGTCCTGCAGCTGCATCCTAAGTCTGGAAATGGCCCATGTATGTTACTGTGTTCCAGTAACTGAACTGACACTGATTTTGAGGCAGATACGGTATATAAAGCTTAGGTCTGATCAAGGCTGTATTTAAGGGTTCACACCACCCTAATCACTGTCATAGTGTATCCAGCTGGAATTCCACAAGGAAAGGTCCTGTGACCTGGCGACTGTCATAGGAAACATTGTTTCCAGAATGGCGACCATCTGCATCAACCCTGACGCCGCTGCAGCCTCAGCATCCCTGCTGTCTACCAACAGTGCATGCCAACAGTGGATGTTAGCAGGCTCAAGATTCCAGCTGATTGGAGATGGCTCATTTAACAGCTGTCTCAAGGAACTAGGAAGCTGCTAACTATACTGAACTAGGAACTAGGAAGCTGCTAACTTTACTGAACTAGGAAGCTGCTAACTATACTGAACTAGAAACTAGGAAGCTGCTAACTATACTGAACTAGGAACTTGGAAGCTGCTAACTATACTGCTATCGTGCAGGTTGTTCCATCCCTTCCAAAGTTGGTCTAATGCTTAATTACAAATAAATTAAAATACTCACTCTCCAGCTGTAGCAGATGGTTGTGGTTAGTCCACAACCACGATAAATCCAAAATATAATGATGCAGGTCTGCACTCCCATAAAATATCCATTTATTGTCAAAAATCATTAAAAGCAGCCCATCAATGCAAATGCAAGGATAAAATTGAACGCGTTTCGGGCGCAACCGCGTCCTTTTTCAAATGTGACCGGCATCATTATATTTCTAATGCTTTATTACCTAACTCTGCTTTGTTTCAGCAAGTCCATTGCCAAGTTGTTAAAGCAGACCAACAGTCGGCCATTTTGGAGCTTCCTCTCCCAGCATTTCAGCCATGCTGCTGCCTGGTTGCAACTAACATAGCTGACAATGCACAGTAACAGGAAGCCCAACAGACCATCAAATGCATGAATTGTCATTTTGTTTTTAAAATTTACCACAGCAAGAGTAAGAAAGAGGTAAATGCATTTTTATGTCCAGCAATCTCAACTGCCCTGGGGAGGGATGCATATGGGTGCTGTGTATTGTGTTGATCTGGTTTAAGTCATTTTTGATTGTTGGTCTTCTTTAAGGACCCCTGCTTTGTCTGGTATGATTAAGCGCCATTCCTAGGCCTGAAAGCATCATGCATGGTCCCAACATGGGGCTTATGTTGCTGTTCTTTTTCTTGAGGCAGTTATCTGCCTGCCCCATATGGCTTGATTCTAACAATACTATTAAAAAGTTACCATGTTTTAAGGGAAGAGCCAGATCAACTTCGGCTACAACGTGTTTGGGAAGTGTTACAATAGGATTGTGTGCCAAAAATCCTCGCAAAATTTCACGCACATGCAGATCGCACCAAATGGCATGGGTGAAGTGCGATCGCAAGTTTCTGATTCATGCGCAAACTTACGTATTGTGCATGAAATTCAGCTATTTCAATAATTTTATTTAGTTTACAATAAAGTAACACAGAATATAACATTAGAATATGCATTGTATGAACTGCAGAAAAAAATGAAAGTATACGTTTTTCAGACTGATAATCACCTAAATATGATATTATTATTAATAATAATAATAATAATTATAATAATAATATTTTGAAATTATATTACATTTTTTTAGTAGATTAGCATAGTATTAATCTTAAAACTAAGCAAAACGAAATATATCTAGACATCAGCCATTTAAGTCAAAATAGAGACCATAACGTAATAAAACAAAAAAAACAATAAATAAATAGCACTAAGAAGAATATGGGGAATTAAAGAACCTCAAACCCCCCCCCCCCCCCCCCCCAAGATTCCAAAATTCAGACCAAGGACTCTAAATCGCCCTAAATTGCGACTCTTTATTAAGAAAAATACTACTCAGCTTGACCATTATCCAATTTAATTTATCATTAATCATTTGAAGTTTCAGAAGTATGAGAATTCCATGACCTAGCAATTATCTGTTTAGCTGCCAAGCATGCATAGAAAATAAATGGAGAAATCTGGAAATCCCCACCACAGGTTTATTTAATAAAACAACCAACAGTGATTTTTCCACCCATTTCCCTGTAACCTTGCTTATAATACCAAACACTTGGTTCCAAACTCTACCACCTTAGGGCATTTCCAACATATATGAAACATCACCCACCTGTACACAATTTCTGAAACATAAACTAGATATATTAGGGTTTTATAACTAACCTGGGAGGTGCAAGTCAGCAGGGCAATTAGTTTACTAAAGACTTAAAGGAGCCGCAGCACTCAACCCTGTTAGCTTGCAGACCAACCTATAATCTGTCTCTAAATCTGGTAAAAACAGAGGCTCGGTCACATACATCTGCAGAAGTATGCTAAGCTGCACCACCGCGCCAAGTGCTGCGGCTCCTTTAAGTCTTTAGTAACCTAATTGCCCTGCTGACTTGCACCTCCCAGGTTAGTTATAAAATGGTCTGAGCAGCTGCCACTCCCCCTTTGTTCACTTTGAATTTGTGCAAGCACATGGGGTGTGGGGTCTAGGCTGTATTGCAAGGTCTTGACCCTTCCACCCCATGGTTTGCTCTGAGCAGCTGCCACTCCCCCTTTGTTCACTATGTAGAAATACTACCTTTCCTTTTACGAGTTATGCATAGTTTTTCAAAAATAGTAATATTAACTCTATCCCCTTCTTTAATTATCCTGTGTGTATCTGTGTGCCTGTATGTGTATTCTTCTTTTAAAGGAAGTTAAAATTTGTTTCTAAAAATTGCCATACTCTGCAATCCACTTGGAGTCATGAAGTCTGTAATTCTGTGCCCACCATTTTAGATATGTCAGGAATTTCCCCAAGGGGGGCTACCGATGTATGTTTGGAAATCAGGTTGTGTTTTTTGCTCCATCTTGATCCAAATGTGTTTGAACTGCATAAATCAAATCAAGTACTCTTCTGGTCTGATCTGAGGCCTGGGTTAAAACCCACCTGATCAAGATAAATATACTGAGCCAGAAAGGAGTTAAGCCTTAAGACCAATATTTTAGTAAGAAGCCTAAAGTCAGTATTTATCAGGGATATGGGTCTATAACTTTTACAATCTCCTGGATCTTTTTCTGGCTTTGGGAGGATAAGAATGTGTGCTTTATTTAATCTCACTTCATCAGTCCTCAAGCTATTAAACCATAAAGAAAGATGAGGTGATATTTGTAGGAATGTTTAAAATAAATGTTAGTAAAACCATCTGGTCCAGGAGCCTTAGAGACATTCAACTGCTTTATTGCCATATTGATCTCCTCTTCCTCTATAGCTCTTTATAAAATATCCTTATGAACCTCTTATAATTGAGGAAATGGGATATCTTGGACAACTTCATATGCTTTATCAAAAAGAGTAGGAGCTGCATATTAATTGCTATAAATATTTTAAAATTCATTTACGATCCTTACTGGATTACTGGTATAATTCTCTGAAGATAATCTCAGTTTAGGAAAGGACATCCTGTGGTCTAATCTCCTTGTCAAAAGTGACCCAATTTTATCTCTTTGGTGATTCCGGCCTTGGTAGTAAGAATCAAGTTTAGCCCTTCTAATGCCAGCCACATAAAATGTACATGGCTGCCTCTCCTACTGTTGAACGCCAGCCATCCAACCCCAACCCCTGGGCTTCTCAGTCTTCAGGCTCTCTCCCCCGGCTTCCACTATCGCTACCATTGCCACCGCTGGTCCCACCTTTTTGGGGGCGGGGTCCATGATGTCATCCTTCTGACATTATCCCAGCCTGACAGTCTCAGATTTGATGATCGGTGGAGGGGCAAGGGATCCTCTGATCCCCGGCCTCCCCACCCCCCTCCAACAATCACCGCATCTGAGTAATCAAGATTGCGGAGTGACAGAGGAGCTGACAACCAGGTGAGTAAATCTAGCCCTTAATCACCTTTCCAAATAGGTCTCTCTAAAAAGATATACCAAGTTAAGAAAAGAAAAAAGGAGAAGGGAGTTAAGTCGTAAACATGGCTCTGATTCCCCTAGTAAGTAAAAAGGTATAAAAATAGAAAGTAAATAAAAAAAAACAGACACACAAAAAAAACTCAAGAAACAGTTTGATACAAAACTGAAACAACAAAAATTACTCAATACGGGTATTATGAACACCCAAGTGTTCCAGAAGTCACAAGATCCCCCCCAAAAGGGGGTTGACCTATGAATCTAACCTTCCCTGGGTGCATGTCTACTCTGCTGGCATATTTGAACAAAATATTAACCCTTAAGACAAATCTAAGTCTATTAATTTATTGACGTATTTCCTTTAACCCTTCTATTGGCAGCCACGTAAATTTTACGTGGCTGCCTCTCCAACTGTTAAACGCCAGCCACATAAGATTTATGTGCCTGGCTTTGCCCCCTGCTAGCGCCGGCAAAATTAAAAGAAAAACACTTACCTGACCCCTCATTCGAACCGGCCGGATCTCCTCTTCCCCCTGGGGGGCTCTGACCCCCCGTCAGAGGAAGGGGAGAGCCCGGAGTAGGTCCCCCCCCCGTAATGACATTTACTCACCTCCATGTGCGCTCGATCTCACCGGCCCTCCTCTTCACCCGGGGGGCCTCCGATCCCCCCCCAGGGTTCTCTATCTTCGGGAGAGAGCCTGTCAGGCCCTCTCCCCCTCTTCTTCCGACGGGCGCCGCCATCTTGCTGCGAGGGGGTGGGGCTTATGACAACACTCGACCGGCATCATGACAGCTCCAGGCCTCTCAGCTGTCAGATGTTGGTGATCGGTGGCCTGAGAAGGAGGGGACAGGAGATCCTTTGATCTCCTGCCTCCCCTCCTCCTCTGGCTGCCGATCACCAGCATCTGTCATCAGATCAGCGAGGGACAGAGGAGCTGACGATCGCAGGTGAGTAAAGAAAAAAAAAGTATTTTTTTTTTTTAATAAAATACTTTTTACTATGTGTTTGTGTGTTTTATTTTACTGTTAACCCTTTGTGAACTGGTAAGGGGTCCATGAGACCCCTGTACCAGTTCACAAGGTTGGGGGCTGGCAAGTCACCTGCGGCTAGCGGGTGACTTGCCATTAACCCCCATCCCCCCCAATTACCTCCCTCCCAGGGGGGGGCAGAAGAGCCCGGGCCCACAGAGGCTATGTGGGCTTGTAGCCTGCAGGGCCAGGGGCCACGAAAGCTGGTCCCTGTGCCCTGTTCTACAAGCCCCCATAGCTGGTCCTGGGTTGGTTACGTTGGGTAGGGGGGACCCTTAAGGGTTTTTAACCCTTAAAATTCAAAAAAAAATGGGTCCCCCTCCCCGGGAGGGGGGACCCTATGTCATTTTTTTTTTAATTAACCTTATGTTACCTGTCACCCAGCAGGTATAAAAAGCTTCCAGCATCAGCAGGTGAGCAGAAGCCAAATTGATCAGCGTGGGACACAGTGTTTTGGGATGGATGGGAGGTAAGTATTAAAAAAATTATAATAAAATATGTTTTTTTTTTTTTTTACATTAACCCTTTGTGGACTGGTTAGGGATTTATGAGACCCCTATACCAGTTCGCAATGCCCTGGGTCTGGCAAGTCACCTGCGCCTAGCGGGTGACTTGCCATTAACCCTAAGCCCCCCAATTACCTGCCCCCTCAATCCTGGGGGGCGCAGAAGAGCCTGGGGCCATAGGCTATGCTGGACCTCACACCAATTTCTTTTTTTTTAATTAACCCTTTATAGTGTGGATATTAGTTTCATTTTATTTGTAAATGTTATAAAGTGCTCTTTTCAGTTTGGGGAGTCTCCTGGACAGGAAAGGGTGTCTACCAATACATATGTGGTACCGTTGTAATCGAGAGAAATGGGGCTTTCACATGCAGTATGGTTTTCTTTAATAAACTAAATGGTTTATTTAAAATTAATGAGAACATTTAAAAAAATGATAATCTTTTATTTTTTTTTATTTTTTTTTAATATTTAAAAAAACTGTAGAAAAATTACAAACAAGACATTTCATGTTAAAGCCTTAATTCTACTGCAATATATATATATATATATATATATATATATATATATATATATATATATATATAATTCATGCAAAAATCACAGTTAAACATGGAACAAAATGGTAAAAAATGACCTGTCAACAGAGGGTGACAAAATTTCAAGTAGGGTGGCAATTTAAAGGGTTAAAATTAGCTATGCATGTTGGGTATCGTTCTGCTCGGGGGACCTTGCGCTTTTCTATTCTGCTTTTTTATACATTTTTTAGGGAAACCCTGTGCAACCTAAGAATTCTTCAAGGGATTACTTCCAGAAAAATGAGCCCACTGAAAAAATGCCAGGTATGCCTAGAAAGTTTAACATGTGTACTTTCAGGAAATATATGATTTGTTGGGTATTCCAAAGGTAAAGGGTTGTTTTGGTACAAAAATTGCAAGGTGTGCACTTTGTCTGCAAAGCTGACATTGTCGACTAAAGTTTCCGTTATGTGCATGCTTTACTTTGGGGTGTTTGGCAACTCTTTCCTTGACACTACCTATGCATGTTGGGTATTGTTCTGTTCGGGGGATGTTGCTTTTTCAGATTTAACTTGTTTTTTCTTGTTTGCTTATAGTTTGTTTAGCAAAATGTGGCTTTGATTCTGCTTTTCTATACTTTTCTTTGGGAAACGTCCAGAAAACTGCACCCATGTCAACAAGCCTGGTACGCCTAGAAAGCTTGAGATGTGTACTTCCAGAAAATATATAGTTTGTTGGGGGTGTTTCAAATGTAAAGGGTTGTTTTTATTGAAAAACTGCAAGGTGCGCATATTGCATAGCATAGTTGTATTTTATCTGAAAATCCCCTAAAGCGCTGTTTCAGTTTGGGGGAGTCCCCTGGGCAGGAAAGGGTGTCTATCAATACACATGTGGTACCGTTGTAATGGGGAGAGATTGGGATTTCACACACAATAAGATTTTATTGACAAACTAACAATTTTTATTACAAAAAAACACTACAAATTGTAAAAAATATATATATATATTTTTTTTGCGCGCATTTCAAAAAAACAAATTACAAACAAGACATGTTCATGTTACAGCCCAGACTCTGTTGAAAAAAAAAACATATATAATTTCCTTAGGAAATCACTGGAAATCCCTTCAAAAATCACAGTTGAACATGTGGAGCGCAAAATAGTGCTAAATGGTCTGGCAACAAAGTGTGACAAAATCTCCAGATAGGCTGGCAGTTAAATGGTTAATAGATATAAGCACTTAAAGAAGAACAACACACAAATTTCACTTTTCTGTGTGTTGTTCCTCTCTGCAGCAGCATCCCGAATTGGGATGCCCCTCTGTGTGTGTCCCCCAGGTTGCCCCGTTTTACCTTCCTTCTGCTCCCGTGGCACAGACTCGGATGAGAGCGAGTGCTCTGTCGGCTGACCCGTGAACTCAGCCAACCTTCAAAGGGAGCCAAGCGGCGTGGCAGCAGCACCCCCTACCCACCTTTCAGCCATGGCATGACCGCACTGGCATTCAGGAAGACCGGACGTGCTCATGGCTAAAGATGAGCGGGGATGCGGCCGGAGTGCACAGACACGGCGAAGGCTCCGGGAGAGAGTGAGTGCTTCGGGGGCCATGGGGGATTCACACAGTGGGGCATCCCAATTTGGGATGTCCCAAGGACTGGAACTCCTATGTTCCTCTTTAACCATAAACTATAAGACTCTGTTCATACTTCTCTGCTGTGTAAAGAATGATATTATGTATTCTTCTGATCATGGTTGCTGATGTGAATCACCATAGTTTTTATTTAGCCTTATCTCCATATAGGCAGCCATGCTGGCTGCAGCTTTCTGTATCTTTGTGAAGAAAGGAAAGGGGTCTTTAGAGGATGTATTTGTTTGCTGTCAGTTAATTTACCAATATACAGAGAAACTGGGAGAAGACATACAAGCAGATCAAGGAGAATCTATCCTCCCATGCACAAACAAGCATTGACATGTCCCACACAGTGTCCACAGTGCAGTAATGCACAAGTGCTAAAATTGATGGTCATTAATTAATAAAATCTGCAGAGATGACTACAGAAGATGGATAGGATGTCAGTGACAAAAGCAGAACAAAATCCTCTGTGTGGCAGGTGAAAAAAAACAATGATTTGTTTTTACAATTAGCTTGGACGATCCTCAGCCTACAAAATAATGCCAGAAATGCATAATAAGAGGGAACTAAATAGCTGTGATCAGAGCTGTTGGCATTGTAAAAAAAATGTTTGTTAGCCAGATTAATCACTTTCTAAATGAACAGAGTAGGACTCCACAACATCTGAATGATCTGTTATGGTTATAGCAATGTCCTGAACCTAAAAGTTGACCTACAATCCACCTTATCATTACTGACCATTTTACTCAGTTGTTGGGGTTTCTAGGGGTTTTAAGCAGACAGGCATCCCAAATGCTTTATACACAAACTACTATAAATATATATATATATATATATATATATATATATATATATATATTAAAATACATTATTTAAAAATAGCACAATTATCCTTGGTGTTCTTCCTATGCACTATACAGAATTTTTAGGAGTTTTAGGTACTTTACAGAGACCGGAACATGCAGCCCGATTTTTACTTCCATAGACTTGAATTGTATTTGGACTGCAAAACCTGAATATCTCTGCAAAAACTGCATTAGAACAAAGACAGATTTCAGTAATTCTTAATAATGGCTACTTTGTAAAGCCCT
Source organism: Gastrophryne carolinensis (assembly GCA_027917425.1). NCBI lineage: Eukaryota > Metazoa > Chordata > Amphibia > Anura > Microhylidae > Gastrophryne > Gastrophryne carolinensis. The sequence continues at coordinate 52,600,555 of CM051242.1, read as the reverse complement.
ATAGCATTTCATATCAGTGTTTAGTAGCACAGCAGGGTGAATCCTTGGCATGCCAGGTTAAAAAAAAAATGATTTGTTTTAACAATTAGCCTGGACAATCCCCAGCCTAAAAAGTCATGCCATAAAAATGGCATGGGGTTTCATATCACTGTATAATACAATCATTCTTCTTATTATTATTATTACAACTAATAATAATAATGACTGGATCAAAGATAGGGCAAACCCAGTAGGGCGATCCCGTCTCCACCACCTGGAGGCCAGCATCACTGCTATACAAGGGCATCTACAATTGATCTACAGTTACTTAGGGGGCCTACACTAGGATCTTTGCCCAGCAGAACCCTGCTACACTTAATCCTTAAATAAACTGTACATAGTCCCTTCATGTATACTGTATTTAAATGAGCAAATTGCATTATATGATGTTTGTTATCTGATCACAACACACAACAGAAAACACAAGATTTCTGGAATGGCGAGTTAGACAAATGACTTGGATTTACAAGAGTTACTGAAATTTCTATTTAACGCAACAGAATAAGAAGTAGAAAAGAGACCATGAACTCGGCTCATGCTGACATTTTAGTTAGGTAGTATTACATTTAGTTATTTGTTCTGTGCTCTTTCTTCATTATGCACTCAGTCTCTGGGCTGGGAGACATAGATGATTTCATTTTCTACAGCAGTTTTTAAATTAAAACTTAATGTATTTTACTAGTCCACCCAGCGTCTGCTCTCTTGCATTCACAGTCCAAAAAATGAGGGTGGCACTGGGGACCAGTCAGGAATTAGCAGAACAAAATTACAAAATGGCTTGGCCTGTATGATCTGCGCAGCTTTTCCTTTACAGGCATATGGAGAGCTGTGCTTCGTTTGCCAAGAATGTCACATTTTCCAGGATGGTGTATATCCAAGCATCGATTAAACACAAAGGAATGTGTGCTACAGGTCTCTTTGGATTCCTACAAACGTTAAAACCTAATGACCGACAATTTTGTTTGACGTAACTAAACAGTAATTTGGAAAAAGCCTCCTTAATAAAATACAGGACCACATGTAAAATGAGCTGATAAAGGATTCCAGAGGACATAGTCTCACATTCGTGGCAACTGCTTAAATTCAAAATTGATTCAGGGAAAAAGGCTTGGTAAACCCTCCCTGGCAAGTAGGGTACAGGCTCAGAAGGACCCTAACCCATCTTTTCCTGTTGCCTGCTATCCATGAATTTAGGATACATTTTCCTTTTCTTTTTGGAACTCTGTATGACGGGGGACCAGGGAACATTTGGTTACTGCATATTCCTCCTATTGAAGGAAGTGTAGCTGTTGCATGTATGTGCATCGGTTTCCTATCCTCATCAAATGGGGATCTGCTAGGGGTAAGGTTAGTTTAGTGTACCTATGGTCCAGGACCATACCGAGCACAGTTCTTAGAAGCATCAGTTACTGAAGGAAGCTGGTAATCTAAAGTCCCTAGTAAAACACTATGTACAGTTACTTTATTTATGTACTTAAAGCATACAAACTTTATGCACGTTGTCTAAAATTAATGGAACTGTGCTCCCAAAAATAGGTAGGGTCTCTGCCTAATACCTTATTTAAGGACTAATCCAGGCAAATAATAAGAGAGCAACAAGCTCACCTGAAGCCTGGGCCAAATGTGGTGGCATGACCGTCACTGTCCGCTTCCATTCTGAGCCAGCCCAGCAACTTACAGTTGTTGCTGAAGCAGGGATCGCTGAGAGACAGTTAAATCTGGGTCAAATTATTTGGGTTTTTTTAAATTTAAAACAAGTGTGCCCCCTTCCCATAAGGCTAGTGGCCCAGGACCCAGAGACTGGGGCTGTCAGCCACTGGCCCTGTTACTTTAATAGCCCTTATACCCTTTAGCACATGTCCGTGCCCTTCCAGGGGTGTTGTGGGCAGAGGTAGAGCTTCTGTGAAATCCTCCAATGTGACAAATTACATCAGTGGAGGGGAGCGAAATGGAGGGGATCACCTGGGGTATCCAGACCTGCGCCAAAAGGGCATAGGGGCTAGTGGACTTTCAGGGTCGGAGGCAAGCTGCATGGCCCCTTGGTCCAAGCTTATAGTCCATGAGGAGGGGGAGAAGGACACACTTTTTAAAAAATAAATAAATACTTTGGCTGGATTTTCCCTTCCATGCACTTTTAATTGTATTAGGCATTTGGAAATACCGAATGTCAGATACAGAGGACTATCCAGTTGATTGGCTTTCAAACTGGATTGTCCCCTGTCCAGCCTATAACTACTTAACATTTAGCCTCCTGAGCCAGCTGACATTGCTATTGCTATTCTGCTGATGTGTGTCAATGTTTTTACCCATCAAGCATTGCTAAGCAGTCCTCCCCTGTTTGAGTAGAATGGTACATTCTTTTTTCCTCCAGTAATAGAATAAAAAGGTTGCTGGGTATTACTTTCACATGGGGTATAAATGTAACCCAACTTATTGCTATCTGGCAATTTACGCAGATTTTGATATTGCGGTTTCTTTCATTATAAGTCTCCTTTAAGAGATATATGCCTTTATCTTGGTCATGGAGGGTTTAAAATGGAACTACAGTCAAATAAGACTGAAGTTCCGCAGTACTACTTAGCAGCAGGTTAGCATGAACCGGGCTGCTCCACTTGTATCGCCATCGTTAAAATAAGAGACCGGGTGTCGGAATACTCACCACTTCTGTTTCAATCTTTTTATTGTCATTTTTTTGTATAAAAGATAAACAGTATAACATATTGTTCTTTTACAAATAAAGAGTTACAGAACACAAGTTGTCAGTTTCATACATTTGTTCATACAGACATGTCATTTACAGCAAGTTACTAAGGCACATTTAGGGTATTTTAGGCTTCTAGAGTTGAATTATGCGCCAACATGGACAGCTTAAAAGTAGCGCCTATTAACTAATTGCCGATCATACTCAAACTGAGGGGCAGGGAGGTTGTCTCCTCCCGGCCCGAACCCTCCACACCGCCCCCCATAGTATCAGGGGGGTGAGGGGGGCCAAGGAATATGAGCAACGAAGGTAGGGGAAGGTGAGCGACAGGAAAAAGGGGGGGAGGGAGACAAACTGGAAACATGAGGGAAAGGGGGGAGGAGGAGAAGAAAAAAAAAAAAGGGGGGGAGCGGGGAGAAGGCGTATACACATATATACATACACACATATATATATATATATATATATATATATATATATACAGATACACACATGTATTTAAAGGGAAAGGGTTGCTAGCCATCTCTCACAGCAGCAGGGCCTCTCTCAGATCTGGAAATGAATAAACCCAAGTGCTCCAAATCATCATAAATTTCTCATGGTAGTCTCCCAGGATGCTGGTCAGTTTTTTGTTAATAAAAATGCCATTCAGCCTCTCTTTTACCATCCGAAATGGGACATTTCCTTTTTCCCATGAGCTGGCGATAGCTAACTTTGCCGCCAGCATGACCTGGGTCAGCAAGGCATGCTGGGGCTTGGTAATACCTTCTGGCCTCACATGTAACAGAGCAACACAGGGGTCCCTCCGTATGTACAGGAGAGTATATAGCAAGCCAAAGACCCGAGACCAGAACCTCCTGACCTTCGGGCATTCCCACCAAATGTGGAGAACCGTCCCTTCCACGGAACAGCCTCGGAAGCAGTTTGCCGGGTACCCTGGGACTGCTCTCGCCACACGGGATGGAACCAGATACCATCTCGTGAGCATCTTATATGCCGCTTCCAACGTGGTAATGTTTATTGAACATTTGTTAATGCCCGCCCAAATATCCATCCATTCTTTTCTATCTAGAACCCGGTTTAGGTCTGTTTCCCATTTTATCATATATCCATGCTTTAGATTGGCCGGAAAAGTCGAAAGGTGAGCATAGATCATAGAAATAAGGCCTGGTGCCGGCGTCCCCCGAAGGCACACCTTCTCAAAGGTTGTTTTATCCACCCCAGGGGTCTTGTTCTTTAACAAGGGAGCTAGCCAGTGGCGGATCTGGAGGTACCTAAAGCATTCGGCATTTGGCGCATTTTCTTTTGACACTAATGTGGGCCAAGAAACCATGTTCTCCCTATCTATTAGATGATGGACCTTATTAATACCTGTCCGCCTCCACCACACAAATGCCCCAGGATTCTCAATCCCTGGAGGGAACCAGGGGTTTCTGAACAGATGCATTGCTGGTAGGTGCGGTGAAATTAGCTTCCCCGAGTATTTCACCCCATACACGGAGGGAATGGTTTAGGATAGGACAGGTGATCCGGGGCCTATACTGCGGCAGGGTCCTGATCAGGCTATCTATGGGGGTGGGGTCACATGCCATGGCCTCTAAGGAGACCCAAAGAGGAGTTTCTACCTTGAGATGTAAGCTATGTAACTGTGCAATTTGCGCGGCCAAGTAGTATTTGTTCACGCATGGAAACCCCAGCCCCCCTTCCGTCCTATGTCTAAACATAGTGGTTTTAGCTACCCTCGGTCTGGTACTTCCCCAGACAAATCTCATTATGCTATTCTGCATGCTTCGAATCTGGTGCGAGGGGATCTGAACAAGGAGTGTCCTAAAGTGATAGAGCATTTTGGGTAATAGGGTCATTTTTACCGCGTTAATCTTCCCAATCCACGAAATCCCATGTCCCTGCCAGGAATCAAGCATGGTTTTCAATATTCGAAAGGGGGGGGGGGGGGGTAGTTAGCCTGGTATAGAGTGTGATAGTGAGGAGTGACCTTGACCCCCAGATATGATAGTGTCCCCGGGGCCCAATGGAAAGGAAAGTTGGATTGAAGCGATATTAGCAGCTGGGAAGGGACGTTTAAGTTTAACCCTAAGGATTTTTCTTTGTTAACCTTGAGGCCAGAGATTTGCGAGAAGTCATCTAGAAGGCGGAGGACATTGGGTAGCGAGATGTGGGGTCGCGAGAGGAGCAGTAGGATGTCGTCCGCGAAAAGGCATGGTTTATGATGATATCCCGCTAACTCTATCCCTGTTATATCCGGGTGTGTCCTGATCGCAATTTCCAGCGGCTCCAGGGCTAAGACAAATAACACTGGAGAGAGCGGGCATCCTTGCCGCGTGCCCCTGCTTATTGGGAATGGCTCAGAAAGGTAGCCCCATACTGGACTCTTGCTGAAGGAGATGAGTATATGGACCATATCCATGCTAGAAAGTTGCTTCCAAATCCCCATTTCTGAAGAGCAAGAGACATATAATCCCACGATAGGGAATCAAAAGCCTTCTGCATGTCTAGCGACAAGAGAAGACTGTGGATGCCCCTCTGCTGGGCCAGTCTGATCAAATGAGCAACTCTACAAATGTTATCTGAGGCTTGCCTATTAGGTACAAACCCCACTTGATCCTTCCCGATCAGGTACCCAAAAATTAGTTGATTCTCGAGACCGAAGGATTTTAAGATCGACATTAAGCAGGGATATGGGCCTCTAATTATGCGGGTTCAGGTGATCCTTGTCTGGCTTCGGGATCATACTTATGAATGCCTCCAGAGAGGTTTGGTTCAATGTACTTCCTCCTTTAATGGAATTAAACATTCTAACCAGGTGGGGGGCTAATTCTACAGCATATTTCTTATAATATAAGTTTGAGAAGCCGTCGGGCCCCGGTGCCTTAGAAGTCCCAAAGCTTTTGATCGCTCTTAAAACTTCAGAGACCAAGATCTCTGCTTCAAGATTGGCTCTATGGGCTTCTGTCACCTCAGGGAGCGAGACTGAATCTCGAAATTTGGCAGCTCTTTCCCGAGGGAACGCATGAGGCGCCGTATAGAGCTTGCCCAACATTTTTTTAAAAATGTCAACAATTTTGACGGGATTAGCAGTACTGGTCCCATCTGCAGACTGTAGTGTAATTGGAGTATGTTTCGGCCCTGAGTATCGGAGCTTGTTCGCTAAAGGGGTGTCAGGTTTGTTGGCCCTTGCATACATCTTCTGCCTACCCCATCTAAGCCTCCTCTCTGCTATCTCGTCCAATGCTACGTTAAGTTGCATATTGACCTCATCTACCTTTTTCTTAAGTTCCCTAGAGGGGTTCGCTTTCCATGCAGTTTGTAGCTGTTCTAAACTAGCTGTAAGCTGGGTAATCTTTTCTGATCTGCTTTTTTTGATAGAGGTAGCTAACGCGATAAGTTCCCCTCTCATCACTACCTTATGGGCCTCCCATACACTCACCACCGTGACTGAGTTGGTATTTATCGCAAAGTAATTTCTAAGTGACTGGAGGATCCGGTCATGGGTCTCCTTGCGTGTAAGCAGGGAGTCGTTTAGTCTCCACTTGAACGGTCTGACAATGGGGGGGGGGTAGCCGCAAACCTCATGAGTACTGAGGCATGATCTGACCAGGGTGTGGCCAGAATCTGGCATTTGCCAATCATGGGTATAACATTCTGGGGCACCATGATATGATCAATTCTGCAAAACGAATTATGGGGATTCGAGTAGAAGGTGTAGTCCCGTGTTTTAGGGTTCAATTCACGCCACACATCCCTCAGAGTTGCATACCGCAATATAGCATTGATACGGTTTGGAGGTTCCTGCATGGAAGATGAGAAAGACCCGCTACCCTGCTGAGGTTACCTATGGAGATTAGGATCTAGTGCTACATTGGAGTCTCCGGCCATGATTAGTAACCCTTTGCTATGCTCTTTAACTTTTTTCAAAAGGTGCGAAAAAGAATTTGCCTGATGAGTGTTGGGCGCGTAATACGACACAAAGGTCATCTGTGTGTCATTTAGGCTGCCCATTACAATCAGGTACCGGCCAGTTGGGTCAGCTATTGTCGTCTCGCATTTAAATGGGATATTTCGCCGGAATGCAATGGCTACACCCCTGGTTTTCTCTGTATAACAAGCCAGAAAGAATGTGGGGTATTGTGGATTTAGGTACTTTGGGGAGCTTGTGGTGGAAAATCTCGTCTCCTGGAGGCACAGTATATCAGCTTGCATCTGCCTGTAATAGTGGAACGCTTTAGACCGCTTGTGCGGGGAGTTAAAACCCTGCACATTATGTGAAAGTAAGAAAGTTGAGACCAGCACTGCTTGAATCTGTGGGGTTGGCTCATGATGGCAGTTTCACTAAAAACAGGCAGGGCCGAGCGTCAAGAAGAGAGGGAAGGAGCTATCTAGGAGAAAAAGAAAAAGAGAAGGAGAGGGAAAAAAAAATGGAGGAGGGGGCGGGGAAGAGGGTAGGGTGTTTGAATTCTGGAAAAGATTAGGGATCGGCAAGTGCGCGTAGGGTAGAAGGGGAGGCAATGGGTGTTGCGGGTATCAAGTAGTAGAGTGCCCCAGGTATACCCCGTGTGATGCGGGAGCTGCCGGGGGCTGCGGTTTCAGGTGGTGTTCCCAAGATAGGGGGAACAAGGGGAAAGGGGGTTGGTGACTCGAAGCGAGTCAACGGTTGCCTTCCGGGGGTATCCCACAACCGGAAGTGTTCTGGGTATCTAGAGGGGGGGTCGCCTGCGATTGTAGAGTTATTTGCAGTGGTTCGGGATCAGCATGGTGCACGATAAAATATGGGGGGGGGGGTGCAAACCTAGTCAGACTGCAGTCAGATCAAAGCTTCATGCTTATAATCGTTTATGTCATCAAACCCTTCTGTGCTACAAAACAACAACCCTGACTCAAATTAAGGTTTGCACACAGTAATCTTTCTCACTTTTCCAGAAAGTTCCGAGACTGGTGCCAGACCAGCCCAATGCCAGCACCCCACCAAGGGTCATCTATAAACAATATACCTGTCCAATATGCTTAACTTCAAAAAAATAAATTCGCCCGCGTCGGGCAGCCGCCATCACGGTCCGCGAAATTCAATTCCACATGGTCAACCTCCCCACGTGGTGCGAAGCCATGAAGCAATTTGAACATATAAAACGGACTATTCGACAATAAGTTAGGCCACTCTGGGAAAGTGCTATACCTATCTGGAATGCTTAACCTCAAAAAAAAAAATAAATAAATGAGTTCACCTCCCGTCAGCAGGTCGCCACTGCGGTCCGCGTATGCCACATTCCGCAGGGCCAACCTCTCAACGCAGTGCGAAGTCATGGAACAATGAAAACTTTTAAAAACTGATTAATTAACAACAATTTGGTTCACTCTGGGGCCCGCCCGGGGCGAGTGGCCTCCGCCATCCCCCCCCGCATTCAAATGTGCATACGAAGGTTCCGCCATCATCATGATCGCACCCTAAGCGGAAGGGGGTTTAGGCGGCAGGGACCACCGTCCCTCGCCACGGCAAGCCCATGACCGAACCATAACAGTGACTATCAGGAGCCTGCATAGCCCACAATGTAACTGCTTAAAAAGGTAACTGTCTAGCGGCAACAAGCATTATTGCATCAAAAATAGGAGTAAAACTTAAAACAGCAAACTTCCCAGTGGCGGGGAGACCCACCCCCCCACCGGACCAAGGGAGAGGAAAAATACCTCCCCCCCGGTAGTGGATGGGTGCCCCCAGCTCAACCAGGTCAGTTACCTTCATACAGTCCATCGAGGATTCTGACAGGACCTGCAAAAGGGGAGAAGGGAAAAAGGGGAAAAAAAAGGGGATCCTTCGGGGTGTTTCACATAGTTATCATGTTTTCGGGATCTTCCAGCAACGTTGGTGGATTGCCCAGCCCTCAGTCCTGAGTCAGCTGTTGTCAGGGTGATGGGCCGCTGCTACACGTAACGAGATCGAAGCAGGATAGGGGCGTGGGCCGCTGGTCCGCTGGTCCCTCCGCGCAGCTCGCGAGCGTTGCTCCCGGGGCGGCCTTGGTGCAGGAAGCGACTCAGCTGCTGTGGTCAGGCCCAGGTGCTCCTGCAATCCAGAGGCCTCTTCTGGTGTTGTAATTGCATTTGAGCGGCCCATATATGTAAAGGATAGTCTAAATGGGAAGCCCCATTTGTAAGCTATCTGGTGCGATTGGAGGACTAGAAGATACGGTCTCAGCAGGCGACGTTTCTATAGTGTCACTGGGGCTAGATCCGAATAGTTTTGGCATTTGTGAGACTGAAAGACCAGGTCTTTGCGGTTCCTGGCAGTCGGGGCAATCAGTTCTTTGGTATTGTAAAAAGTAAATTTAGCGATGACATCTCTTGGCTGGCCATCTGCTCTAGGGGGGCCCAGGGCGCGATGGACCCTGTCCATTTCCAGACATTCAATTGGGATTGCAGGAACTAATTCTTGGATTAGGGCCGTGATAGTAGATTTAAGGTCAATGATAGATTCTGGTAACCCCCTGAAATGTAAGTTGCTGCGCTGGGATCTGTTCTCTAAGTCCTCTATCTTTTGGAGGGCTGAGGAAAGTTTGGTCCTGTTGGTTTGAATCTCTGCGTCATGCTCCTCCAGAACAGAAGTAGTGTCAGTCATCTGATGTTCCAGCTTTGATGTGCGGGACCTCAGGTCTCTCAGCTCTGCTTTAAATGTAGCGGAAAGCTTCTCAGTGGCTGTTTCTAGCTCTTGCTGCAATACAGATTTAAATCTTTCTAGCAGCTCTGCATCCCGTATGCCCGGGTTTGCACGTGGTGATAGCGGGGGTTCTGGGGTTGCGGTCTGGGATCCCAGTTGCGACTCTGGCTGAGAATCTATTAATTCTGGTGACGGTTTCGGGGAAGGGGATAACTGTGGCCTAGGGACAGATCTTGTGGAGCCATTTTGGGATCTGTTGTGCGCGTGGAGGATCTTGGGGTCTGCGCCGACTTGCCCTGATCTCTGTGCCCCATTCGCTGTCTGAGCTTGTTCAAAGAGTGTGCCGGATGGTCTATCCCTGGGCTTCCCGCGTGGCACTGTAGGTAGCGCTGAGAATGGGCTGTGCCTGGCCACGGAGCTGCTGTGTTCGGGCTGCGACCGCCCTCAGAAAATCTGCTGGGGGTCCTGAGTGGGCATGTTGTACCCCCCGAGGCCCGTTCCTTCCTCCTGTTGCCCAGCTGCTGGGTGTTCTCAGCTCCTTCAGGGGTCAAGATATCCCGGATCACAGCCTCTGGGGCTGCTGCTGCGCTGCAAGGAGCTGTTAGCCGAGGGGTGGGCACAGCCGCCATCTTAGATTCTGCTGGGGGCCCTGGATGGACACTCTGTGCCCCTGGTGCCCAGCTCCCTCCTCCGCCGCTTGGCTCACCGGCGCTCCCAATATCCCCAGGATTCAGGCAAACCTGGGCTGCTTCGTTCTGCAGCGAGTCTGGGCTGCGCTGGCTAGCTACAGGGCAGTGCTGGCTTCAGCATGCGGCCGCCATCTTGGATTCTGCTGGGGGTCCTGGAGAAGTCCCAGGCCGGTATGCTGCGCCTCTGGCCCCCAATGACCCCGCCTGATATGCACCCCGAGGCAGGCTGGAGAGCTGTGCTGCTGCTGTTATAATGCGGCCGCCATCTTGGATTCGGCGGCCGCACTGACACTCTGCTGCGTTGCGGGGGGTCGACTCCCTCCACTCCCCTGAGCGTCCCCCTGCACTCTTGCGGGGTTCTCCGGCCTCTCAGGCCGAAAACCGCGGCTGCTGGAGCTGCTTGTGAGGCGTGCTTCCCCGCTCAGTGAGGAGCCGGTTTAGGCAGCAGCCATCTTCGTCGGCTGCTCACGAGCGCCCCCCGGAATACTCACCACTTCTGATAGGCTCGCCTCCTATATAGCAGCCTATCAGTGCGGCCAGCGATGGAGACGATTCTGATATATTGGGGCGCGGCCATCGCAGAAGAGGCCCGGAAGTGCTGAGTATCCCGGTACCCGGTTTCTTATTTTAAAAGTGGCCAAGTGTAGCAGGGAAGCCTGGGTCGTGCTGATTCACTGCTAAGTAGTACTGTGGAACTAAATTCATTTTTGACTGTAGTTCCATTATACTGGTTAATTCCACTTTCAATGGAATTTTTAAAAGTGTCAATTATTGTGTGCCAAAATGATGGTTTTGAGGTGTTGAGCTTATCTGAATTTTTTATTTTTTTTTATTTGTTTGCAACTCTAGCACCAATGTGTTTGTTTACCTTAGCAGCGTAGCCCAACTAGTGTGTTTGTGGTACTTAGCAGAGACTTCCTAACTCTGGCTTGCTAATGGTCTGATCTGAGCTTCTTCAGATGAGAAGATCACTATTTTGTATTCCAGTAGCTAAAGACTTACTGGCAGTGTTCTCACTTGGGGAGGTCATTACTTCTGCTTGATTTAGCCAAAGGAGCTAAAAGGCTCATCTGTTACAGTGGACCTTTAGTAAAAACAACTGTAGTCAGTTGTTTTTACTAAAGGTCAGTAAAACCGTCCCCACTTAAGCAACATAGAGCCAGAGGAATATAAGTAAATTGAAAGAAAAAATGGGTTGCTGATATGTAATTCGCTGATATGGGGGCACTATCCTAACACAAATGTTGATTTTACATTCCAAAAGAGGAAAACAATAAGGCAGAACACTAAATTGAGTTGCTATTCCTGTTTTAAACACAGTAGCAATGTTTCCAGAATAGTTTTGTTAGTTCACCAAAAGGTTTTACCTTTTACCCAGTTTTCACAGACACAACATGCAGCTAAGCCCAGGGCGGCAGTGAATATTGCTGCATATTCAAAATATTTCTTTGAAGGTTTCCTGGCACAATGATAGTAACCCCGATCAATGGTTCTTGCGACAACGAAACCCAGCAGCTCGAAGACGTCTCTGTCTTCTTCCATGAAAATAAGTTGCAAAATCAGTTGTAATGTAAACAGTGATAACAATCAGTCAGCGACTACAAAGCAGCTCACTTTATCCCTTGCAATGACAAGGAGCCTGTAGAATGTGGCGTACAGATCAGATAATAGGACCTTTTTTTTTTTCTTTTCCTCTTCTCTTTCATACGGGTCACAATGTCTGAACTTGTACACTATGCAATACGTTATTTTTTTAACCTGGACATGGTAAAGCAAATGAAAAATGCAAATAATAAGGGCACTAGGTGCATACTTAATGTTGCTTGAAGGCAGCTCGCTGGTAGCTTTATAAACAATGTCAATGCAGTGTGTATAGGAAGCAGGTGGACCGTGCCCCCAGCATCTTTCCCAAGCAAAGCTATCTTTAATTACTTTATTTTTCAAAATGACAACTCTACTAAGTGTTTGCAACATAATAAAAACTAAAGCCTATATGAAGGGAAATGAAAAAAAGAAATACTTTCCTTGTGTCCAGCAGTGTTGATTGTTCCTGCTCACCATCTAAAAAACATATGGCCTGGGCAAATTAGATTGTTGGCCACTTAGGGGGGTTTGGGGGTTACCTGGTTTGGATTCTGGCATGCGGCCACTCTCAGCCACAGGGCTAATTCCTCTCTACAGGCCATCGCTATGATATGGTCACTGCTGGAGGCAGGAACTGATTATGATTAGGGCACAAGGGAAGCACCCTTGCCCTGCAAAGGGGGCCTCCTCCAACCTTTGGGTTATGGTCTGGTCCAGGAGGCTTTTCGGTCTTTGATCTGTTAGGCCGCGGGGATGACAACGAAGCTATCGGCGGCAGTGGGGGACCTGTGCACCTGGCCAAGCCTTTTCTTTTTGCAAACCTGCAGCCTTAGCCACCACAGGGCAGAACGAAGAGTCTAGAACAACAAAGCCACCGTCAGTAACGCTACAGGGATGGGTGGGTGCAGAGAGGTCAATTAGCCGATGCTCACTGCACATAAGCCACCAAGCACAGCCGCTGGCAGCTCAATGCAGGAAACTGTTTTCTGCTGAACCAGCTGGGTGACTACAAGCCCAGAACGACAAAGCAGCATGCACCCACACGAGGGGGGGGGGGGGCACAAGAGACTCAATCTAACAGTCCAGTAAGTGGGTAGGTGCCAGACAACCACCAATCAGTTACTAGGCTGGGCTAAAAAAATACTGTATCTGGGGCCTCCACCAGATTTTTTGCCCTGGGGCCTCTACCACACTTATTCCGGCCTTGGCTGGAGGTTTCTAGGAAACTGCAAACACCCTAATAACAGAAGGAGTCACAGGCTGGAAACAGGTGAGCTGCATCACAGGCTGGAAACAGGTGAGCCGCGTCACAGGCTGGGAACAGGCAAGCAGCGTCACAGGCTAGGAACAGCTAAACTAATCAGATGTTCTACTTCCGATGGGACAGTCCCACTTTGAGGCCCACTGTCCCTCCGAAAACTCTTGGAACACCTAAATGTCCCACTTTGCTGACATGGGGAAGATTATCCCACCAAATGTGGAATGCTGGGTGTCTGGATGAATTACAACTGCTCTGACTGCATGGACTTTGGAGCATTGGCTCAATCTTTTATACCAAATATTCCTAGAGCATATGACCCGTAATTAAGACACACATTAAACCACACCTCTACCACACCCATCTCCTTTTATAAACTGTCCAACTTTAAGGCCCTCAAGAAATGGTCAGTTTAACAATAAATATCTCACAAAACAGTACAGGCAAACCAAAGACACTGTGATAGTCCTGCCCATCCATACAATTCTCCTTGCGCTATCCATTCAACCATCTCTCTCTCCTGCTCCTCCCTGCTAATCCCATCGCAATTTGTTATAGGGTGTGGCCAGGATATGGTGAGAGGATGGGGCTTAGTTTAACCCTTTAAGTGCTAAGCCCATAGGTCCTATGGGTTTGCTTCTCCTGCCATTAAGTGCCAAGCCCATAGGACCTCACCTCTGTGCTCATTCCCTCCTGCCGGGTTTCCTCTTTACCGGGGGGCCTCCGATCGCCCCGGGCTCTTCCACGGTAAAGAGGGGGCTCAAAACATGCCCCCTTCGGTGTTCACGACGCTAGCCCAGCCCCTTGCATGCGGGGCAGATGACGTGATGTCATCTCGCTGTCAGAAGCCGCTGCTGATCACTGAAGGTAGGTTAAAGGGTAGGGGAGTGTGCCCCCCCAGCTCCCCTCCAGTGATCAGCTCCCTCAGCTGTCAGCAGATCGCGGGGCGAGAGAATCGTCATGGGACACAAAATCGAAGGTGAATGTTAAAAAAAAAAAAGTATTTTCTTTCTTTTTTTTTTTGCCCCGGGGCAGAAGGGTCCAGGCCATTTGGCTGTGCGGGCTTGTGGCCGGCGGGGGGAGGGGGGGGGCTATGCTATTTTTTTTCTTTGGTTCAACCCTTTATATTGTGGATAGTAATTATATTTTATTTGTAAATTTTATAAAGTGCTCTTCTCAGCTTGGGGGTCTCCTGGGAAAGGATGGGGGGTTACCGATACATAAGTGGCAGCGTTGTAATCAGGAGAAATGGGGCTGTTTTATTTAAAATAAAGGACACAATTTTCTAAAAATATATATTTTTTATTTATTTTTGTTTTTTTTATTCCAAAATATTTTAAAAAAGTAGAAAAAATAATATTAAAGCCTAAATTCTGCCGCAAATAATAATATATATTTTTCCTGGAAATTCCTGCAAAATTCACAGTTAAACATAGAGCAAAATGGTGAAAAATGACCTGTCAATAGAGGGTGACAAAATTTCAAGTAGGCTGGCAATTAACCCTTCTAGTGCCAGCTACGTGAGTCTCACGTAGCAGCCTCTATTCCACTTAAGTGCCAGCTACGTGAGACTCACGTAGCTGACTTTAAACCCCCACAGTAAAAAAATATAACAGTAAAATACTCACCTGACCCCTCGTTGGATCCAGCCGAGTCTCCTCTTTAATTTGGTACCATCCGATCCCCCGTGGGGGGTCGGATGGCTCCAGGAGAGCCCCTGGAATAGTGCCACCCCCCGCTTTGGCAGCAGCAGCTGCTAACTGTAGAAAAAAAAAAAAAAAAAAAAAAAAGACATTTACTTACCTGCAGTCGCGCTGCCTCCCTCCGGGTCTCCTCTTCACTGGGGGGGCCTCCGATCGCCCCCCCCCCTGGCTCTTCAGCTTCAGAGGAGAGCCTGAAATGGCTCTCCCCCTCCTCTCCCGACGGGCGCCCTTTGGGGCGGGGCTTATGACGTCACTCACCGGGTGTCGTCCTGGCTCCCTGCTGCTCTTCATTCAGATGCGATCATGCAGGCCACAGGAGCAGAGGGGTAGGTGATCAAATCACCACCTGCCCCTCTGCTCCTGCAGCCAGCATGATCGCATCTGTCATCACATCGAGGGACAAAGGAGCTGACGATCGGAGGTAAGTAAAGTAAAAAAAAATTTTATTTTTTAATAAAAGTAATTTTTTCTTATGTGTTTTTTCAGTGTGTTTTTTTAATGTTAACCCTTTGTGAACTGGTAAGGGGTCCATGAGACCCCTGTACCAGTTCATAAGGCTGGGGGCTGGCAAGTCACCTGCAACTAGCAGGTGACTTGCTATTAACCCCCGCACCCCCAATTACCTGCCTCCCCAAAGCCGGGGGGGGGCAGAAGAGCCCGGGCCCACACAGGCTATGTGGGCTTGTAGGCTGCAGGGTGGGGGGCCACAAAAGCTGGCCCCTCCACTCTGTTCCTACAAGCCCCCATAGCTGGTCCCGGGCTGGTTATGATGGGTAAGGGGGACCCTATGTCATTTTTATTTTTTTATTTTTTAGGGTTAGGGTTAGCCTAACCCTAATCCTAACCCTTAAAATTAAAAAAAAATGGGTTCCCCTCCCTGGGAGGGGGGACCCTACGTAATTTTTTATTTTTATTTTTAAGGGTTAGGGTTACCTAACTCTAACCCCTAAAATGCCCCAAAAAATTGGGTTGTCCCTATGTCAATTTTTTTTTGGATTTTTTAGCCTAACCCTAACCCTTAAAATGAAAAAAAAAATGGGGTCGCCCCCCCCTCCCGGAGGGGGGACCCTATGTCATTTTTTGGGGGATTTTTAAGGGTTAGGGTTAGCCTAACCCTAACCCTTAAAATTCCCCCCAAAAATGGGGTCCCCTCCGGGAGGGGGGACCATATGTCTTTTTTTTTTTTTTTTAATTAACCCCTTATGTTTATAGTGTGGATAGTAGTTGTATTTTATTTGTAAATGTTATAAAGTGCTCTTTTCAGTTTGGGGGGGTCTCCAGGGCAAGAATGTGGGGGCTACCGATACATATGTGGTACCGTTGTAATCGGGAGAAATGGGACTTATCTTATGCAATATGGTTTTCATTAATAAAACAATTTTTCTTAGGGAAACCCTGTGCAACCTAAGAATTCTTCAATGGATTACTTCCAGAAAGATGAGCTCACTACAACAAGCTCAGTACGCTTAGGAAGCTTAACATGTGTACTTTCAGGGAATATATGGTTTATGGATAGTCCAAATGTAAAGGGTTGTTTTGGTTGAAAAATTGCAAGGTGCGCACATTGTCAGCAGAGCTAAAAATTTCAAGTACAATTACCCGTATGTGCACGCTTTACTTTGGGGTGTTTGGCAACTCTTCCCTTGACAGTAGCTATGCATGCTGGGTATCTGTTTGGGGGATGTTGCTTTTTCAGATTTTACTTGTTTTTACTTGTTTGCATATAGTTTTTTTTAGGAAAATGTGGCTTTGATTCTTCTTTTTTAGGGAAACTATGTGCAACAAAAGAATTGATTGAGGGATTACTTCCCATTACTTCGCAGAAAACTGCGCCAATGTCAACAAACCTGGTACGCCTAGAAAGCTTGAGGTGTGTACTTCCAGAGAATATATCATTTGTGGGGGGTATTTCAAATTTAAAGGGTTGTTTTTCTGGAAAAACTGCAAGGTGCGCTCAGTGCGTAGCATAGTTGTATTTTATCTGAAAATCTCCTAAAGCGCTGTTTCAGTTTGGGGGAGTCTCCTGGGCAGGAAAGGGTGTCTATCAATACATATGTGGTACCGCTGTGAGCAGGAGAAATTGGGGTTTCGCACGCAATAAAATTTTATTGACAAACTTACATTTTTTATTACAAAAAACACTACAAATTGCAAAAAATAGTTTTTTTTTTATTTTTTTGCACATATTTCACCCAAAAGTATTGAGAATAGACTAAAAATAGGCCAAACAAGATATTGCATGTTGAAGCTCAGAAAAAAAAAACAATATATCATTTTGCTGGAAAATCCCTGGAAATCCCTTCAAAAATCAAGGTTGAACATATGTAGCGCAAAATAGTGAAACGTGGTCTGTCAACAAAGGGTGACAAAAATTCTAGGAAGGCTGGCACTTAAAGGGTTAAAAGGGTTAAAAGTACCTATGCATGTTGGGTATTGTTCTGCTCGGGGGACCTTGCGCTTTCAGATTTGGCTTGTTTTTTCTTGTTTGCATATAGTTTTTTTTCTTTTTAAATGTGTTTTTTATTCAGCTTTTTTATAATTTTATTTTGTTCTTTAGAAGCTGCAAAGAAAATATAGCACCTGAGGGTTTGTCCTTGGTTGAAGCATTTCCATCACCCCTAGTTGTGCTCAAGAGAAACAACGGGCCTGTAAACAAGTAGGTCCACTTAAACCCCCACCGCAATGTTGCATACCTTCTGGCTGTTGGCTTGTAGCAAATTGTCGAAATTCTCCTGTATTTTCCACCCCCCCCATTGCCGTCTGTGACAGATGCCGGGGGGAGGGGGCTTAGCCATCCTGCTGTCCTCTGACATCCTCCTCTTCTCCCCCGCCCGCTCCACCCTGGCAAGTTGCTTCGTCTCGCGGCTTTCTTGCCGAGATGAGCACTAAACAGCACAGGCGCGAGATCTCGAGGGTGGCGCAGTGCATTGTGGGACTGAGATGAAGACAATATGGTGCTGCCCTAAGGAAAGCGCCTAAGAAGAATGGTTGAGTGCAGGAGGAAGAGAAGAACACAGGTAAGTTAAACCTGCCAAATGCAGAAGTGAAAGTTTAAAGGGAACAGAGGGCAAAGTTTGGGGAGTTTTTGAGAACTCCCCAGACTGTCCAATGTTCCCCTGTAAACAGTCAGAGTCAGTAATGGTCTGAGGGAGTACGTGAAGAATTCCCGAGGAGCGCATTGTTTTAACGCCATTTGGGCAGGGTGCAGCCCCCAGCATGCAGCTTCAAAACCATTTATCACATATCTGCCCCTGCACATGCAATGCTATAGCATCAGTTGATAAACTCACTAATTACCTGGCTGAAAAGCTCCTTGAGGTCAGTGCTATGAAGCTTATGGTCCAGTGGTGGGATAGTCAGGGCCTGTAAATTCCCAGGCTGATTTTTTACCCCAGTCTGCCCCTGGTCAGAGTTTTCAAACAGCAGTTCCCACATCATTTGTATTAGGCCATATTTCTTATAAATGTGTTGTTGCCATCCATAGCTCATGGTTTAATCAAAGCAGAAATGTCTCTTAACTCCATGTAAAACAAAATACTTTAGACACTTGCAGTGATGAGCCAATTAAGGATCATTGTCTTGCACCATTTAAACTGCAAATGAGCTGGTAACAGAGAGCTGTCGCCAGTCATTTCTCTGCTCTGGGCCCAGATGTGGCAATAGAAGGAGCTGGCTGCGACATATGTGTTAAGTAACGGGAAATAATTGTCAGCAAGACTGCTGAATAGTGTTTTGTGAAAAGCACAAGTGACTAAAGAGTAAAGGCTTGGCTGATAAGTATTCGGCACCACATCATGATCATTTCATAGCGTTTGGAAAAGTTGACTTGTAAATTCTTCTAACATTCTCCTAACGTGTCTATGTTTTATGGGCTGCAAAGGGTTTACTGGTGCCTAGAAAAGCACCAGAACAATTAGAATATTAAATCAGTACATAATACATACATCACATAAACATGTGTGTTAGGATTGTGCCCCCAGACTTGTGGTTTACTTTTTAGCAAGATTTCTTATGTTCCTGGCCTCTGTGTTGCCAAAGTGGGAGTGTTTTTTTTTTTACCTTGAGTAAAGATCTTAGTATATATTTTGCCTACAGATCCCAGAATCCTCCCACTGTAACAGGTGAGCTAGTTTGCAGCTTTGGAAAAATCAAGCAGCAGTAATGACCTCTCCAGGCAAGACTGCTGCCAGTAACCCTTTAACTACTGTAACACAAGATTGTGATCCCCTCCTCAGAAGAGCATAAGACAGCAAAGAGAGAGTTTTCCAGCACAAGAGCTGGTCGCTCATTAGCTGGAGTTCACAAGCTCCACACCGTCCTGGAATGTTGGCATTTTTTAAACACTTTGGGTCAGGTAGGCAAAGCTTGATAAAGGGGTGTCCCCCTGAAACGCGCCGCCCGCCTGGGGATTCGGGGAATGGGACAGCCGGTCCAATGTTTGTGTACATTGCTAACATATTGTTGCTAGAGAAAACTGTTCCTCTTATAACACACAGAAACAAATAAAAAAATAAAAAAAAATAACAGATAATCTCAGCACCGTAACAACATAATTTTAGCACACAATGATGGAAACTTTTAAAAATAACATCAAAAGGGGACTTTTTCTTTAATAAAGTGGCCTACAAGAGATTTTTATTTTCAAATATAAAAAGAAAAGAAACGCTTTCGTAAAACATAAATACAAAATATTTACATGGCACATACTATCCAAGAATAACCCAGCAGTACCCAGCACTCGTAGCAAATAGGCGGAGTTATGCAAATAATCTTTTATGGCCTGTTTACTATGTCAATTGCTCAGAACCCCTGCATGTACAATGCATGAATATTAGGGATGAGCGAATCGATCCGGACGAACCCGGATTCGATCCGAATTTCATGAAAAATTCGATTCGGATCGAATCCGAATTTCCCCGCGATTCGATCGCTCGAAGTTTTCCTTTAACATCCATTCATTTACATACAGGCATTCTAAGATGGCGGACGGGACATGTTTGGACATCTATCCCGCGCCAGTGCAAGCTGGGGCAGTCACATGCAGCCTATCAGCAGCCAGCAAGCCCGGTGACGTCACAGCGCTATTTAAGTCGGCCATCTTGCTTTTCCTTCCTCATTTCTCTATTGCATTTGTGAGAGACAGAACGCTGTAGTGAGGGAGAGAGGCAGTTAGACAGGCAGGGACAGACAGGGACAGGCCGGAGACAGGCAGGAGACAGGCAGGAGACAGGCAGGAGACAGACAGAAAGTCAGCGAAAAACCGGGAAAGTTAGGAAAAATCGGAGGCAGTCACAGGGAGATTTTTTTTTTTTTCATCCAGCCTGAGTGTTTGTTACTGGCTGGCTGACTGGCTTTGTTAGCGTTTTCAGGCTGCTTATACTAACTAACTGTGCATATATACTGAAGTGATCTTAAGTCTGCTGTGAGGCATCCCATTCTGTGACTACACCAGCCTCTATTTAAGACCATATAACCATTTGCACTTATTCTAATTGAAATTAGGCCTGATAAAGACACTTTTGCTGTGCATAGCACTACTGGACCCTGCCTGGTGCACTCCTTTTTGGGGCATCCCATTCTGTGACTACAGCAGCCTCTATTTAAGACCATATAACCATTTGCACTTATTCTAAATGAAATTAGGCCTGATAAAGACACTTTTGCTGTGCATAGCACTACTGGACCCTGCCAGGTGCACTCCTTTTTGGGGCATCCC
The DNA here is from genome assembly GCA_027917425.1 of Gastrophryne carolinensis. NCBI lineage: Eukaryota > Metazoa > Chordata > Amphibia > Anura > Microhylidae > Gastrophryne > Gastrophryne carolinensis. The sequence continues at coordinate 52,580,204 of CM051242.1, read as the reverse complement.
ATTCTGTGACTACAGCAGCCTCTATTTAAGACCATATAACCATTTGCACTTATTCTAATTGAAATTAGGCCTGATAAAGATACTTTTGCTGTGCATAGCACTACTGGACCCTGCCAGGTGCACTCCTTTTTGGGGCATCCCATTCTGTGACTAAAGCAGCCTCTATTTAAGACCATATAACCATTTGCATCTATTATAATTGAAATTAGGCCTGATAAAGACACTTTTGCTGTGCATAGCACTACTGGTCCCTGCCAAGTGCACTCCTTTTTGGGGCATCCCATTCTGTGACTAAAGCAGCCTCTATTTAAGACCATATAACCATTTGCACTTATTCTAATTGAAATTAGGCCTGATAAAGACACTTTTGCTGTGCATAGCACTACTGGACCCTGCCAGGTGCACTCCTTTCTGGGGCATCCCATTCTGCGACTAAAGCAGCCTCTATTTAAGACCATATAACCATTTGCACTTATTCTAATTGAAATTAGGCCTGATAAAGACACTTTTGCCGTGCATAGCACTACTGGACACTGCCAGGTGCACTCCTTTTTGGGGCATCCCATTCTGTGACTAAAGCAGCCTCTATTTAAGACCATATAACCATTTGCACCTATTATAATTGAAATTAGGCCTGATAAAGACACTTTTGCTGTGCATAGCACTACTGGACCCTTACTGCTGCCTGCCAGGTGCACTTCTTTTTTGGGGCATCCCATTCTGTGACTACACCAGCCTCTATTTAAGACCATATAACCATTTGCACTTATTCTAATTGAAATCAGGCCTGATAAAGACACTTTTGCTGTGCATAGCACTACTGGACCCTGCCAGGTGCACTTCTTTTTTGGGGCATCCCATTCTGTGACTACACCAGCCTCTATTTAAGACCATATAACCGTTTGCACTTATTCTAATTGAAATTAGGCCTGATAAAGACACTTTTGCTGTGCATATTCTTACTGCTGCCTGCCAGGTGAACTTCTTTTTTGGGGCATCCCATTCTGTGACTACACCAGTCTCTATTTAAGACCATATAACCATTTGCACTTATTCTAATTGAAATCAGGCATGATAAAGACACTTTTGCTGTGCATAGCACTACTGGACCCTGCCAGGTGCACTTCTTTTTTGGGGCATCCCATTCTGTGACTACACCAGCCTCTATTTAAGACCATATAACCATTTGCACTTATTCTAATTGAAATTAGGCCTGATAAAGACACTTTTGCTGTGCATATTCTTACTGCTGCCTGCCAGGTGCACTTCTTTTTTGGGGCATCCCATTCTGTGACTATACCAGCCTCTATTTAAGACCATATAACCATTTGCACTTATTCTAATTGAAATTAGGCCTGATAAAGACACTTTTGCTGTGCATAGCACTACTGGACCCTGCCAGGTGCACTCCTTTTTGGGGCATCCCATTCTGTGACTAAAGCAGCCTCTATTTAAGACCATATAACCATTTGCACCTATTATAATTGAAATTAGGCCTGATAAAGACACTTTTGCTGTGCATAGCACTACTGGACCCTGCCAGGTGCACTTCTTTTTTGGGGCATCCCATTCTGTGACTACACCAGTCTCTATTTAAGACCATATAACCATTTGCACTTATTCTAATTGAAATCAGGCCTGATAAAGACACTTTTGCTGTGCATAGCACTACTGGACCCTGCCAGGTGCACTTCTTTTTTGGGGCATCCCATTCTGTGACTACACCAGCCTCTATTTAAGACCATATAACCATTTGCACTTATTCTAATTGAAATTAGGCCTGATAAAGACACTTTTGCTGTGCATATTCTTACTGCTGCCTGCCAGGTGCACTTCTTTTTTGGGGCATCCCATTCTGTGACTATACCAGCCTCTATTTAAGACCATATAACCATTTGCACTTATTCTAATTGAAATTAGGCCTGATAAAGACACTTTTGCTGTGCATAGCACTACTGGACCCTGCCAGGTGCACTCCTTTTTGGGGCATCCCATTCTGTGACTAAAGCAGCCTCTATTTAAGACCATATAACCATTTGCACCTATTATAATTGAAATTAGGCCTGATAAAGACACTTTTGCTGTGCATAGCACTACTGGACCCTGCCAGGTGCACTTCTTTTTTGGGGCATCCCATTCTGTGACTACACCAGTCTCTATTTAAGACCATATAACCATTTGCACTTATTCTAATTGAAATCAGGCCTGATAAAGACACTTTTGCTGTGCATAGCACTACTGGACCCTGCCAGGTGCACTTCTTTTTTGGGGCATCCCATTCTGTGACTACACCAGCCTCTATTTAAGACCATATAACCATTTGCACTTATTCTAATTGAAATCAGGCCTGATAAAGACACTTTTGCTGTGCATAGCACTACTGGACCCTGCCAGGTGCACTTCTTTTTTGGGGCATCCCATTCTGTGACTACACCAGCCTCTATTTAAGACCATATAACCATTTGCACTTATTCTAATTGAAATCAGGCCTGATAAAGACACTTTTGCTGTGCATATTCTTACTGCTGCCTGCCAGGTGCACTTCTTTTTTGGGGCATCCCATTCTGTGACTACATCAGTCTCTATTTAAGACCATATAACCATTTGCACTTATTCTAATTGAAATCAGGCCTGATAAAGACACTTTTGCTGTGCATAGCACTACTGGACCCTTACTGCTGCCTGCCAGGTGCACTTCTTTTGTGGGGCATCCCATTCTGTGACTACACCAGCCTCTATTTAAGACCATATAACCATTTGCACTTATTCTAATTGAAATCAGGCCTGATAAAGACACTTTTGCTGTGCATAGCACTACTGGACCCTGCCAGGTGCACTTCTTTTTTGGGGCATCCCATTCTGTGACTACACCAGCCTCTATTTAAGACCATATAACCGTTTGCACTTATTCTAATTGAAATTAGGCCTGATAAAGACACTTTTGCTGTGCATATTCTTACTGCTGCCTGCCAGGTGCACTTCTTTTTTGGGGCATCCCATTCTGTGACTACACCAGTCTCTATTTAAGACCATATAACCATTTGCACTTATTCTAATTGAAATCAGGCCTGATAAAGACACTTTTGCTGTGCATAGCACTACTGGACCCTGCCAGGTGCACTTCTTTTTTGGGGCATCCCTTTCTGTGACTACACCAGTCTCTATTTAAGACCATATAACCATTTGCACTTATTCTAATTGAAATCAGGCCTGATAAAGACACTTTTGCTGTGCATAGCACTACTGGACCCTGCCAGGTGCACTTCTTTTTTGGGGCATCCCATTCTGTGACTACACCAGCCTCTATTTAAGACCATATAACCATTTGCACTTATTCTAATTGAAATCAGGCCTGATAAAGACACTTTTGCTGTGCATAGCACTACTGGACCCTGCCAGGTGCACTTCTTTTTTGGGGCATCCCATTCCGTGACTACACCAGCCTCTATTTAAGACCATATAACCATTTGCACTTATTCTAATTGAAATTAGGCCTGATAAAGACACTTTTGCTGTGCATATTCTTACTGCTGCCTGCCAGGTGCACTTCTTTTTTGGGGCATCCCATTCTGTGACTACATCAGTCTCTATTTAAGACCATATAACCATTTGCACTTATTCTAATTGAAATCAGGCCTGATAAAGACACTTTTGCTGTGCATAGCACTACTGGACCCTGCCAGGTGCACTTCTTTTTTGGGGCATCCCATTCTGTGACTACACCAGCCTCTATTTAAGACCATATAACCATTTGCACTTATTCTAATTGAAATCAGGCCTGATAAAGACACTTTTGCTGTGCATATTCTTACTGCTGCCTGCCAGGTGCACTTCATTTTTGGGGCATCCCATTCTGTGGCTATACCAGCCTCTATTTAAGACCATATAACCATTTGCACTTATTCTAATTGAAATTAGGCCTGATAAAGACACTTTTGCTGTGCATAGCACTACTGGACCCTGCCAGGTGCACTCCTTTTTGGGGCATCCCATTCTGTGACTAAAGCAGCCTCTATTTAAGACCATATAACCATTTGCACCTATTATAATTGAAATTAGGCCTGATAAAGACACTTTTGCTGTGCATAGCACGACTGGACCCTGCCAGGTGCACTTCTTTTTTGGGGCATCCCATTCTGTGACTACACCAGCCTCTATTTAAGACCATATAACCATTTGCACCTATTATAATTGAAATTAGGCCTGATAAAGACACTTTTGCTGTGCATAGCACTACTGGACCCTGCCAGGTGCACTCCTTTTTGGGGCATCCCATTCTGTGACTAAAGCAGCCTCTATTTAAGACCATATAACCATTTGCACCTATTATAATTGAAATTAGGCCTGATAAAGACACTTTTGCTGTGCATAGCACTACTGGACCCTGCCAGGTGCACTTCTTTTTTGGGGCATCCCATTCTGTGACTACACCAGCCTCTATTTAAGACCATATAACCATTTGCACTTATTCTAATTGAAATTAGGCCTGATAAAGACACTTTTGCTGTGCATATTCTTACTGCTGCCTGCCAGGTGCACTTCTTTTTTGGGGCATCCCATTCTGTGACTACACCAGCCTCTATTTAAGACCATATAACCATTTGCACTTATTCTTATTGAAATTAGGCCTGATAAAGATACTTTTGCTGTGCATATTCTTACTGCTGCCTGCCAGGTGCACTTCTTTTTTGGGGCATCCCATTCTGTGACTACACCAGCCTCTATTTAAGACCATATAACCATTTGCACTTATTCTAATTGAAATTAGGCCTGATAAAGACACTTTTGCTGTGCATAGCACTACTGGACCCTGCCAGGTGCACTCCTTTTTGGGGCATCCCATTCTGTGACTAAAGCAGCCTCTATTTAAGACCATATAACCATTTGCACTTATTCTAATTGAAATTAGGCCTGATAAAGACACTTTTGCTGTGCATAGACTTACTGCTGCCTGCCAGGTGCACTCCTGTTGGGGCATCCCATTCTGTAACATACCATACCCCTCTTTATTTACACTACGCATCTCTCTTATTTACACTAAGCAGGCCTGTTGGAGGCTGAGTGTTACTGCTCACTTTTGGTGTGCATTATATTCTGTTTCATATAGACCCACCGCTGCCTGGGGGTTCTTAAAATATCACCTACTACCACGCCAGTTAGACTATGTCGGGCAGACAAGTGCCTGGAAGTGAAAAGAGGAGTGGCAGAGGCCAAGATTCCGCAGGCAGAGCTTGCATCAGACTGGGGGCCAGTAGCAGCAGGAGTCATGCTGAGAGACCTAATCTGCCAGTATCTGCTAGCGGTCGGGTCTCCACCAGTAACGCATCTGCCGTGGTAGATTGGTTGACGCGCTCATCAACAACATCATCACAACTTACGTCTGAGACCCCCAGTCTAGGGTTGGTAGGTTCCTCTGACACAACCCTGAGTAGGCATGCCCCGAGAGCAGTCCCTGTCCTCCCATTGCCTCTGGCCTACGCCGTTCCCTCCCCCAGCGACGTATCCTATGCTTTGGGTTCAGCTCCACTCTTTAGTGAGGAGGACCATCAGATAGAGGACAGTCAGCAGCTACTGCCCAGCCAAGAAATGGAGGTGGCTTCTCTAGCTAGGCAGACAAATAGTGATGTGGACAGTGTCGTGGGTGCTGCGAGCGTTCCAGCTCCTGCGCCAGACACTGTTGACGAATCCACGAACATCAGTGACGTACAGCCACAACTCGGTGATGATGATGATGACGATGAAGCCGATCGCACTTGGGAGCCGGGTGATGAAGGGGCTTCATCGTCATCATCAGGAGAAGAGGGGCGCAGGTTGCCCCGGAGTCAGCAGCTGAGGCAGCAAGATGGTAGCAGTCAGCATGGGGGCACAATTCCAAAGGCTGGAGCCGGCCGGGGCCGGGGCTGGGGTAGAGCACCTGCTGTGCGGCAGTCTACCTTATCGGGAGGTAGTGGAGCAGGGGTTCCTGGAGTTGGCAACAGCAGCAGTGAATCAGTGAGGCCAGGGGGTGCGAAAAGTAGCTACTCGGCAGTGTGGCAGTTTTTCCTGAAGCATCCGCAGGAGGGTAACATGGCCACATGCAAGATATGTAGGCGGAAGGTGAAGCGTGGCCAGGGTCCAAATGTTGGCACCACGGCCCTGCGTCAACATATGATGCGTCACCATAAAGCGACCTGGGAGAACCGAGGCTCCCAAGGGGTGGTCCAGTCTGCTTCCTCACCAAGTGAGCTCCCAATTTCTGCCAGCCAAGGCTCCAGCACCTCAGCCCAAGGCAGCTGTGCGTCATACCCATCCTCTGTCGCTCCTGCTCCTCCTCCTCCTCCTCAAAGTCATGCATCCCGCCAGCAATCCATCAGCGAAGCCATGTCCAAGAGACAGCAGTATGAAGCTGAATGTGCTCCTGTCCAAGTTGCTGGTGCTGCAGTCGCTCCCTTTTCAGGTGGTGGAATCTGCACCTTTCAGAGAACTGATGGCTTGTGCCGAGCCGAGGTGGAGAGTCCCAAGCCGTCATTTCTTTGCCAAGAAGGCAGTACCAGCGCTGCACACTTTTGTTGAACAGAAGGTGGGCCAGTCCTTGAGCCTGTCGGTGTGTAGCAAAGTGCATGGCAGCGCCGACATCTGGAGCTGTAACTACGGTCAGGGACAGTACATGTCGTTTACGGCCCACTGGGTGAATGTGGTCCCTTTGCAGCAACAGCAGCAACTTGGACAGGTCACGCCGCTTCGGCCTCCGCGCTCCCTGCCCGTTGGGCCTGTGACACCGTGCGACTCGGCCTCCTCATCCTCCGCCATCTCCTCACCCTCCACTGTAGGCTCAAGTCTCAGTGCCCCTCCAGTCTACCATGTGTGCAGGGCACGGAGGTGTCACGCAGTGCTTCACATGGTTTGTCTTGGCGAACGGAGTCACACAGGGGAGGAACTGCTTAAATGTATTCATCAGGAAATCCAAACATGGCTTACTCCTAGAAAACTTAAAATGGGAATCATGGTTACCGACAATGGGAAGAGCATTTTGTCTGTGCTGCGCCAAGGAAGCCTGACCCATGCTCCCTGCATGGCTCACGTCTTCAATCTGGTTGTCAAGCGGTTTCTGAAGTGTTCCCCCCATCTGCAAGACATCCTAACAACTTCAAGGAAACTTTGCATGCACTTCAGCCACTCATACACCGCCAAACACACCCTTCTTGAGCTACAGCGTCAGAATGGTATCCCCCAACATAGTCTGATTTGCGATGTTTCCACCCGTTGGAATTCCACCCTTCACATGTTGGACCGATTATATGAACAGAGAAAAGCCATCACGGATTTCCTGATGATCCAAGCAGATAGGGGGACTCCCCTGTGTAACTTCAATGTCAACCAGTGGCAGCTCATACGTGACACCTGCCGTTTGCTCAGGCCCTTTGAGGAAGCCACTTTATTTGTCAGTCGGCAGGATTACGGGATGAACGACGTGATTCCACTGCTTCATGTACTACAGCACATGTTGGAAACCATGGCTGGTCAGGGCACTGGAGACATGGCGTTTACATCTTACGGCCACATGAACCCCGTTGGAGCTGAACTGGAGGAGGAGGAGGAAGAGGAGGAGGAGGAGGAGTTGCCCAGCGAAACACAGTTTAGGCTTGGCGAAATGGCTGGTTTATCTAGTCAGCGGACAGGAGAGGAGGAGCAGGAGCAGCCAGAGGAGCTAGAGGTTTTTGAGGAAGGCGAGACAGAGGACCCGGGCACACCGTGGCAGTATGCAGTGGAGATGGAGACAGGTAGTCCATCCGAGTCACTTGCGCAAATGGCACGAAGCATGCTCACGTGCTTGCTTAGTGACCCCAGAATTGTTTCCATCTGTCGGCGGGATGACTTCTGGCTGTCCACCTTATTGGACCCTCGCTTCCGGCACAAAATGGGGGCATTTTTTAAACCCACCGAGAGGGAGGACAAACTCAACTACTACAAAGACATTCTACGTAGGCAGTTGGCCGATGCCTATCTGCGCCATGGTCCATACTCTCGCAGGTCTGACTCGAGGGGACCTCTGCGCTCACCTTCCACTGCCATGGCCGCTGGGGGGGTTGGTAGGAGCAGCAGCAGCAGCTCCATCAGCAGCAGCAGCCTCAGTCTTCAGTCGCTAATGAGTAGCTTTCTACACCCGCATAGTGAGGCTACTCATGAGCAGCAGGAAGACCTGGAGCAGGACCTGAACCAGCAGGTCATGTCATACTTTGACATGACCATGCCAACACACCTTGAGGATCCGCTGGACTTCTGGGCAGCCAAACTTGATTTGTGGCCGCAAATAGCAGAGTTTGCCCTGGAAAAGCTGTCCTGCCCGGCAAGTAGCGTGCCATCTGAGCGGGTGTTTAGTGCGGTGGGGGCCATAGTTACGGCGAGGAGAACTCGTCTGTCAACTAAAAATGTGGAGAGACTCACCTTTGTCAAAATGAATCAGGGATGGATCAGCCAGGATTTCCACCCACCAATGCCTGATGCATGCGACTAGATTCAGCATGGTGCCACGTTTTACACTTTCCAAATGGTGCAAAACATATTTATGTCTTTAGGCCAATTTTTAGGCTCCTGCTGCTGCTGCTGCCAACTCCAGGGTGTGAATCATCCAATTTTTGGGCTCCTGAAGCCAACCCCAGTGTCTCTTTAAAGTAATGTTTGGGCTCCTGTTGCTGCTGCTGCTGCTGCCAACTCCTGCCAACTCCAGGGTGTGATTCATCCAATTTTTGGGCTCCTGAAGCCAACTCCATTGTCTCTTTCAAGTAATATTTGGCCTCCTGCTGCTGCTGCCAACTCCAGGGTGTGATTCATCCAATTTTTGGCCTCCTGAAGCCAACCCCAGTGTCTCTTTAAAGTAATATTTGGGCTCCTGCTGCTGCTGCCAACTCCAGGGTGTGATTCATCCAATTTTTTGGGCTCCTGAAGCCAACTCCAGTGTATATTTGGTCTCCTGCTGCTGCCAACTCCAGGGTGTGATTCATCCAATTTTTGGCCTCCTGAAGCCAACCCCAGGGTCTTTTTAAAGTAATGTTTGGGCTGCTGCTGCTGCTGCTGCTGCTGCCAACTCCTGCCAACTCCAGGGTGTGATTCATCCAATTTTTGGGCTCCTGAAGCCAACCCCAGGGTCTCTTTAAAGTAAAATTTGGGCTCCTGCTGCTGCTGCTGCCAACTCCAGGGTGTGAATCATCCAATTTTTGGGCTCCTGAAGCCAACCCCAGGGTCTCTTTAAAGTAATGTTTGGGCTCCTGCTGCTGCTGCTGCTGCTGCCAACTCCTGCCAACTCCAGGGTGTGATTCATCCAATTTTTGGGCTCCTGAAGCCAACCCCAGGGTCTCTTTAAAGTAAAAATTGGGCTCCTGCTGCTGCTGCTGCCAACTTCAGGGTGTGATTCATCCAATTTTTGGCCTCCTGAAGCCAACCCCAGGGTCTCTTTAAAGTAATGTTTGGGCTCCTGCTGCTGCTGCCAACTCCAGGGTGTGAATCATCCAATTTTTGGGCTCCTGAAGCCAACTCCAGTGTATATTTGGGCTCCTGCCGCTGCTGCCAACTCCAGGGTGTGAATCATCCAATTTTTGGGCTCCTGAAGCCAACTCCATTGTCTCTTTCAAGTAATATTTGGCCTCCTGCTGCTGCTGCCAACTCCAGGGTGTGATTCATCCAATTTTTGGGCTCCTGAAGCCAACTCCAGTGTCTCTTTAAAGTAATATTTGGGCTCCTGCTGCTGCTGCTGCTGCCAACTCCAGGGTGTGAATCATCCAATTTTTGGGCTCCTGAAGCCAACCCCAGTGTCTCTTTAAAGTAATATTTGGGCTCCTGCTGCTGCTGCTGCCAACTCCAGGGTGTGATTCATCCAATTTTTGGGCTCCTGAAGCCAACCCCAGTGTCTCTTTAAAGTAATATTTGGGCTCCTGCTGCTGCTTGCAACTCCAGGGTGTGATTCATCCAATTTTTGGGCTCCTGAAGCCAACCCCAGTGTCTCTTTAAAGTAATGTTTGGGCTCCTACTGCCAACTCCAGGGTGTGAATCATCCAATTTTTGGGCTCCTGAAGCCAACCCCAGTGTCTCTTTAAAGTAATATTTGGTCTCCTGCTGCTGCTGCTGCCAACTCCAGGGTGTGATTCATCCAATTTTTGGGCTCCTGAAGCCAACCCCAGTGTCTCTTTAAAGTAATGTTAGGGCTCCTGCTGCTGCTGCCAACTCCAGGGTGTGAATCATCCAATTTTTGGGCTCCTGAAGCCAACCCCAGTGTCTCTTTAAAGTAATGTTTGGGCTCCTGCTGCTGCTGCTTCAAACTCCAGGGTGTGTCAGTCAATTTTTGGGCTCCTGCTGCTGCCAACTCCAGTGTCTCTTTCAGCCAATGTTTGGGCTCCTGCTGCGGCTTGCAACTCCAGGGTGTGAATCATCCAATTTTTGGGCTCCTGAAGCCAACCCCAGTGTCTCTTTAAAGTAATGTTTGGGCTCCTGCTGCTGCTGCTTGAAACTCCAGGGTGTGTCAGTCAATTTTGGGCTCCTGCTGCTGCCAACTCCAGTGTCTCTTTAAAGTAATATTTGGGCTCCTGCTGCTGCTTGCAACTCCAGGGTGTGAATCATCCAATTTCTGGGCTCCTGAAGCCAACTCCAGTGTCTCTTTAAAGTAATATTTGGGCTCCTGCTGCTGCTGCTGCCAACTCCAGGGTGTGATTCATCCAATTTTTGGCCTCCTGAAGCCAACCCCAGGGTCTCTTTAAAGTAATGTTTGGGCTCCTGCTGCTGCTGCCAAATGCTGCCAACTCCAGGGTGTGATTCATCCAATTTTTGGGCTCCTGAAGCCAACTCCAGTGTCTCTTTAAAGTAATGTTTCGGCTCCTGCTGCTGCTGCCAACTCCAGGGTGTGAATCATCCAATTTTTGGGCTCCTGAAGCCAACTCCAGTGTATATTTGGGCTCCTGCTGCTGCTGCCAACTCCAGGGTGTGAATCATCCAATTTTTAGGCTCCTGAAGCCAACCCCAGTGTCTCTTTAAAGTAATATTTGGGCTCCTGCTGCTGCTGCTGCCAACTCCAGGGTGTGAATCATCCAATTTTTGGGCTCCTGAAGCCAACCCCAGTGTCTCTTTAAAGTAATATTTGGGCTCCTGCTGCTGCTTGCAACTCCAGGGTGTGATTCATCAAATTTTTGGGCTCCTGAAGCCAACCCCAGTGTCTCTTTAAAGTAATGTTTGGGCTCCTGCTGCCAACTCCAGGGTGTGAATCATCCAATTTTTGGGCTCCTGAAGCCAACCCCAGTGTCTCTTTAAAGTAATATTTGGGCTCCTGCTGCTGCTGCTGCCAACTCCAGGGTGTGATTCATCCAATTTTTTGGGCTCCTGAAGCCAACTCCAGTGTATATTTGGGCTCCTGTTGCTGCTGCTGCAAACTCCAGGGTGTGATTCATCCAATTTTTGGGCTCCTGAAGCCAACCCCAGTGTCTCTTTAAAGTAATGTTTGGGCTCCTGCTGCTGCTGCTGCTGCCAACTCCAGAGTGTGAATCATCCAATTTTTGGGCTCCTGAAGCCAACCCCAGTGTCTCTTTAAAGTAATGTTTGGGCTCCTGCTGCTGTTGCTTCAAACTCCAGGGTGTGTCAGTCAATTTTTGGGCTCCTGCTGCTGCCAACTCCAGTGTCTCTTTCAGCCAATGTTTGGGCTCCTGCTGCGGCTTGCAACTCCAGGGTGTGAATCATCCAATTTTTGGGCTCCTGAAGCCAACCCCAGTGTCTCTTTAAAGTAATGTTTGGGCTCCTGCTGCTGCTGCTTGAAACTCCAGGGTGTGTCAGTCAATTTTTGGGCTCCTGCTGCTGCCAACTCCAGTGTCTCTTTCAGCCAATGTTTGGGCTCCTGCTGCTGCTTGCAACTCCAGGGTGTGAATCATCCAATTTTTGGGCTCCTGAAGCCAACTCCAGTGTCTCTTTAAAGTAATATTTGGGCTCCTGCTGCTGCTGCTGCCAACTCCAGGGTGTGATTCATCCAATTTTTGGCCTCCTGAAGCCAACCCCAGGGTCTCTTTAAAGTAATGTTTGGGCTCCTGCTGCTGCTGCTGCCAACTGCTGCCAACTCCAGGGTGTGATTCATCCAATTTTTGGGCTCCTGAAGCCAACTCCAGTGTCTCTTTAAAGTAATGTTTGGGCTCCTGCTGTCAACTCCAGGGTGTGAATCATCCAATTTTTGGACTCCTGAAGCCAACTCCAGTGTACATTTGGGCTCCTGCTGCTGCTGCTTCTGCTGCTGCCAACTCCAGGATGTGAATCATCCAATTTTTGGGCTCCTGAAGCCAACCCCAGTGTCTCTTTAAAGTAATATTTGGGCTCCTGCTGCTGCTGCCAACTCCAGGGTGTGATTCATCCAATTTTTGGGCTCCTGAAGCCAACCCCAGTGTCTCTTTAAAGTAAGATTTGGGCTCCTGCTGCTGCTGCTGCCAACTCCAGGGTGTGAATCATCCAATTTTTGGGCTCCTGAAGCCAACTCCAGTGTCTCTTTAAAGTAATGTTTGGGCTCCTGCTTCTGCTGCTGCCAACTCCAGGGTGTGATTCATCCAATTTTTGGGCTCCTGAAGCCAACTTCAGTGTCTCTTTAAAGTAATGTTTGGGCTCCTGCTGCTGCTGCTGCCAACTCCAGGGTGTGATTCATCCAATTTTTGGGCTCCTGAAGCCAACCCCAGTGTCTTTTTAAAGTAATATTTGGGCTCCTGCTGCTGCTGCTGCCAACTCCAGGGTGTGAATCATCCAATTTTTGGGCTCCTGAAGCCAACTCCAGTGTCTCTTTCAAGTAATATTTGGCCTCCTGCTGCTGCTGCCAACTCCAGGGTGTGAATCATCCAATTTTTGGGCTCCTGAAGCCAACCCCAGTGTCTCTTTAAAGTAATGTTTGGGCTCCTGCTGCTGCTGCTTGAAACTCCAGGGTGTGTCAGTCAATTTTTGGGCTCCTGCTGCTACCAACTCCAGTGTCTCTTTCAGCCAATGTTTGGGCTCCTGCTGCTGCTTGCAACTCCAGGCTGTGAATCATCCAATTTTTGGGCTCCTGAAGCCAACTCCAGTGTCTCTTTAAAGTAATATTTGGGCTCCTGCTGCTGCCAACTCCAGGGTGTGATTCATCCAATTTTTTGGGCTCCTGAAGCCAACTCCAGTGTATATTTGGGCTCCTGCTGCTGCTGCTGCCAACTCCAGGGTGTGAATCATCCAATTTTTGGGCTCCTGAAGCCAACTCCAGTGTCTCTTTAAAGTAATGTTTGGGCTCCTGCTGCTGCTGCTGCCAACTCCAGGGTGTGATTCATCCAATTTTTGGGCTCCTGAAGCCAACTCCAGTGTCTCTTTAAAGTAATGTTTGGGCTCCTGCTGCTGCTGCCAACTCCAGGGTGTGAATCATCCAATTTTTGGGCTCCTGAAGCCAACTCCAGTGTATATTTGGGCTCCTGCTGCTGCTGCCAACTCCAGGGTGTGAATCATCCAAATTTTGGGCTCCTGAAGCCAACCCCAGTGTCTCTTTAAAGTAATATTTGGGCTCCTGCTGCTGCCAACTCCAGGGTGTGATTCATTCAATTTTTGGGCTACTGAAGCCAACCCCAGTGTCTCTTTAAAGTAATATTTGGGCTCCTGCTGCTGCTTGCAACTCCAGGGTGTGATTCATCCAATTTTTGGGCTCCTGAAGCCAACCCCAGTGTCTCTTTAAAGTAATGTTTGGGCTCCTGCTGCTGCTGCCAACTCCAGGGTGTGAATCATCCAATTTTTGGGCTCCTGAAGCCAACCCCAGTGTCTCTTTAAAGTAATATTTGGGCTCCTGCTGCTGCTGCTGCCAACTCCAGGGTGTGATTCATCCAATTTTTTGGGCTCCTGAAGCCAACTCCAGTGTATATTTGGGCTCCTGCTGCTGCTGCTGGAAACTCCAGGGTGTGATTCATCCAATTTTTGGGCTCCTGAAGCCAACCCCAGTGTGTCTTTAAAGTAATGTTTGGGCTCCTGCTGCTGCTGCTGCTGCCAACTCCAGGGTGTGAATCATCCAATTTTTGGGCTCCTGAAGCCAACCCCAGTGTCTCTTTAAAGTAATGTTTGGGCTCCTGCTGCTGCTGCTTCAAACTCCAGGGTGTGTCAGTCAATTTTTGGGCTCCTGCTGCTGCCAACTCCAGTGTCTCTTTCAGCCAATGTTTGGGCTCCTGCTGCTGCTTGCAACTCCAGGGTGTGAATCATCCAATTTTTGGGCTCCTGAAGCCAACCCCAGTGTCTCTTTAAAGTAATGTTTGGGCTCCTGCTGCTGCTGCTTGAAACTCCAGGGTGTGTCAGTCAATTTTTGGGCTCCTGCTGCTGCCAACTCCAGTGTCTCTTTCAGCCAATGTTTGGGCTCCTGCTGCTGCTTGCAACTCCAGGGTGTGAATCATCCAATTTTTGGTCTCCTGAAGCCAACTCCAGTGTCTCTTTAAAGTAATATTTGGGCTCCTGCTGCTGCTGCTGCAAACTCCAGGGTGTGATTCATCCAATTTTTGGGCTCCTGAAGCCAACCCCAGTGTCTCTTTAAAGTAATATTTGGGCTCCTGCTGCTGCTGCTGCCAACTCCAGGGTGTGATTCATCCAATTTTTGGGCTCCTGAAGCCAACCCCAGTGTCTCTTTAAAGTAATATTTGGGCTCCTGCTGCTGCTGCCAACTCCAGGGTGTGAATCATCCAATTTTTGGGCTCCTGAAGCCAACTCCAGTGTCTCTTTAAAGTAATGTTTGGGCTCCTGCTGCTGCTGCTGCCAACTCCAGGGTGTGATTCATCCAATTTTTGGGCTCCTGAAGCCAACTCCAGTGTCTCTTTAAAGTAATGTTTGGGCTCCTGCTGCTGCTTGCAACTCCGGGGTGTGATTCATCCAATTTTTGGGCTCCTGAAGCCAACCCCAGTGTCTTTTTAAAGTACTATTTGGGCTCCTGCTGCTGCTGCTGCCAACTCCAGGGTGTGAATCATCCAATTTTTGGGCTCCTGAAGGCAACCCCAGTGTCTCTTTAAAGTAATATTTGGCCTCCTGCTGCTGCTGCCAACTCCAGGGTGTGAATCATCCAATTTTTGGGCTCCTGAAGCCAACCCCAGTGTCTCTTTAAAGTAATGTTTGGGCTCCTGCTGCTGCTGCTGCTTGAAACTCCAGGGTGTGTCAGTCAATTTTTGGGCTCCTGCTGCTGCCAACTCCAGTGTCTCTTTCAGCCAATGTTTGGGCTCCTGCTGCGGCTTGCAACTCCAGGGTGTGATTCATCCAATTTTTGGGCTCCTGAAGCCAACCCCAGTGTCTCTTTAAAGTAATATTTGGGCTCCTGCTGCTGCCAACTCCAGGGTGTGACTCATCCAATTTTTGGGCTCCTGAAGCCAACTCCAGTGTCTCTTTAAAGTAATGTTTGGGCTCCTGCTGCTGCTGCTGCCAACTCCAGGGTGTGATTCATCCAATTTTTGGGCTCCTGAAGCCAACTCCAGTGTCTCTTTAAAGTAATGTTTCGGCTCCTGCTGCTGCTGCTGCCAACTCCAGGGTGTGATTCATCCAATTTTTGGGCTCCTGAAGCCAACCCCAGTGTCTTTTTAAAGTAATATTTGGGCTCCTGCTGCTGCTGCTGCCAGCTCCAGGGTGTGAATCATCCAATTTTTGGGCTCCTGAAGCCAACTCCAGTGTCTCTTTCAAGTAATATTTGGCCTCCTGCTGCTGCTGCCAACTCCAGGGTGTGAATCATCCAATTTTTGGCCTCCTGAAGCCAACCCCAGGGTCTCTTTAAAGTAATGTTTGGGCTCCTGCTGCTGCTGCTGCCAACTGCTGCCAACTCCAGGGTGTGATTCATCCAATTTTTGGGCTCCTGAAGCCAACTCCAGTGTCTCTTTAAAGTAATGTTTGGGCTCCTGCTGCCAACTCCAGGGTGTGAATCATCCAATTTTTGGGCTCCTGAAGCCAACTCCAGTGTATATTTGGGCTCCTGCTGCTGCTGCTGCTGCCAACTCCAGGATGTGAATCATCCAATTTTTGGGCTCCTGAAGCCAACCCCAGTGTCTCTTTAAAGTAATATTTGGGCTCCTGCTGCTGCTGCCAACTCCAGGGTGTGATTCATCCAATTTTTGGGCTCCTGAAGCCAACCCCAGTGTCTCTTTAAAGTAATATTTGGGCTCCTGCTGCTGCTGCTGCCAACTCCAGGGTGTGAATCATCCAATTTTTGGGCTCCTGAAGCCAACTCCAGTGTCTCTTTAAAGTAATGTTTGGGCTCCTGCTGCTGCTGCTGCCAACTCCAGGGTGTGATTCATCCAATTTTTGGGCTCCTGAAGCCAACTCCAGTGTCTCTTTAAAGTAATGTTTGGGCTCCTGCTGCTGCTTGCAACTCCGGGGTGTGATTCATCCAATTTTTGGGCTCCTGAAGCCAACCCCAGTGTCTTTTTAAAGTAATATTTGGGCTCCTGCTGCTGCTGCTGCCAACTCCAGGGTGTGAATCATCCAATTTTTGGGCTCCTGAAGCCAACCCCAGTGTCTCTTTAAAGTAATATTTGGCCTCCTGCTGCTGCTGCCAACTCCAGGGTGTGAATCATCCAATTTTTGGGCTCCTGAAGCCAACCCCAGTGTCTCTTTAAAGTAATGTTTGGGCTCCTGCTGCTGCTGCTTGAAACTCCAGGGTGTGTCAGTCAATTTTTGGGCTCCTGCTGCTGCCAACTCCAGTGTCTCTTTCAGCCAATGTTTGGGCTCCTGCTGCGGCTTGCAACTCCAGGGTGTGATTCATCCAATTTTTGGGCTCCTGAAGCCAACCCCAGTGTCTCTTTAAAGTAATATTTGGGCTCCTGCTGCTGCCAACTCCAGGGTGTGAATCATCCAATTTTTGGGCTCCTGAAGCCAACTCCAGTGTCTCTTTAAAGTAATGTTTGGGCTCCTGCTGCTGCTGCTGCCAACTCCAGGGTGTGATTCATCCAATTTTTGGGCTCCTGAAGCCAACTCCAGTGTCTCTTTAAAGTAATGTTTGGGCTCCTGCTGCTGCCAACTCCAGGGTGTGATTCATCCAATTTTTGGGCTCCTGAAGCCAATCCCAGTGTCTTTTTAAAGTAATATTTGGGCTCCTGCTGCTGCTGCTGCCAACTCCAGGGTGTGAATCATCCAATTTTTGGGCTCCTGAAGCCAACTCCAGTGTCTCTTTCAAGTAATATTTGGCCTCCTGCTGCTGCTTGCAACTCCAGGGTGTGAATCATCCAATTTTTGGGCTCCTGAAGCCAACCCCAGTGTCTCTTTAAAGTAATGTTTGGGCTCCTGCTGCTTGAAACTCCAGGGTGTGTCAGTCAATTTTTGGGCTCCTGCTGCTGCCAACTCCAGTGTCTCTTTCAGCCAATGTTTGGGCTCCTGCTGCTGCTGCCAACTCCAGGGTGTGAATCATCCAATTTTTGGGCTCCTGAAGCCAACTCCAGTGTCTCTTTAAAGTAATATTTGGGCTCCTGCTGCTGCTGCTGCCAACTCCAGGGTGTGATTCATCCAATTTTTGGCCTCCTGAAGCCAACCCCAGGGTCTCTTTAAAGTAATGTTTGGGCTCCTGCTGCTGCTGCTGCCAACTGCTGCCAACTCCAGGGTGTGATTCATCCAATTTTTGGGCTCCTGAAGTCAACTCCAGTGTCTCTTTAAAGTAATGTTTGGGCTCCTGCTGCTGCTGCCAACTCCAGGGTGTGAATCATCCAATTTTTGGGCTCCTGAAGCCAACTCCAGTGTATATTTGGGCTCCTGCTGCTGCTGCTGCTGCCAACTCCAGGATGTGAATCATCCAATTTTTGGGCTCCTGAAGCCAACCCCAGTGTCTCTTTAAAGTAATATTTGGGCTCCTGCTGCTGCTGCTGCCAACTCCAGGGTGTGATTCATCCAATTTTTGGGCTCCTGAAGCCAACCCCAGTGTCTCTTTAAAGTAATATTTGGGCTCCTGCTGCTGCTGCTGCCAACTCCAGGGTGTGAATCATCCAATTTTTGGGCTCCTGAAGCCAACTCCAGTGTCTCTTTAAAGTAATGTTTGGGCTCCTGCTGCTGCTGCTGCCAACTCCAGGGTGTGATTCATCCAATTTTTGGGCTCCTGAAGCCAACTCCAGTGTCTCTTTAAAGTAATGTTTGGGCTCCTGCTGCTGCTTGCAACTCCGGGGTGTGATTCATCCAATTTTTGGGCTCCTGAAGCCAACCCCAGTGTCTTTTTAAAGTAATATTTGGGCTCCTGCTGCTGCTGCTGCCAACTCCAGGGTGTGAATCATCCAATTTTTGGGCTCCTGAAGCCAACTCCAGTGTCTCTTTCAAGTAATATTTGGCCTCCTGCTGCTGCTGCCAACTCCAGGGTGTGAATCATCCAATTTTTGGGCTCCTGAAGCCAACCCCAGTGTCTCTTTAAAGTAATGTTTGGGCTCCTGCTGCTGCTGCTTGAAACTCCAGGGTGTGTCAGTCAATTTTTGGGCTCCTGCTGCTGCCAACTCCAGTGTCTCTTTCAGCCAATGTTTGGGCTCCTGCTGCTGCTTGCAACTCCAGGGTGTGATTCATCCAATTTTTGGGCTCCTGAAGCCAACCCCAGTGTCTCTTTAAAGTAATATTTGGGCTCCTGCTGCTGCTGCTGCCAACTCCAGGGTGTGAATCATCCAATTTTTGGGCTCCTGAAGCCAACTCCAGTGTCTCTTTAAAGTAATGTTTGGGCTCCTGCTGCTGCTGCTGCCAACTCCAGGGTGTGATTCATCCAATTTTTGGGCTCCTGAAGCCAACTCCAGTGTCTCTTTAAAGTAATGTTTGGGCTCCTGCTGCTGCTGCTGCCAACTCCAGGGTGTGATTCATCCAATTTTTGGGCTCCTGAAGCCAACCCCAGTGTCTTTTTAAAGTAATATTTGGGCTCCTGCTGCTGCTGCTGCCAACTCCAGGGTGTGAATCATCCAATTTTTGGGCTCCTGAAGCCAACTCCAGTGTCTCTTTCAAGTAATATTTGGCCTCCTGCTGCTGCTGCCAACTCCAGGGTGTGAATCATCCAATTTTTGGGCTCCTGAAGCCAACCCCAGTGTCTCTTTAAAGTAATGTTTGGGCTCCTGCTGCTGCTGCTTGCAACTCCAGGGTGTGAATCATCCAATTTTTGGGCTCCTGAAGCCAACTCCAGTGTCTCTTTAAAGTAATATTTGGGCTCCTGCTGCTGCCAACTCCAGGGTGTGATTCATCCAATTTTTTGGGCTCCTGAAGCCCACTCCAGTGTATATTTGGGCTCCTGCTGCTGCTGCTACCAACTCCAGGGTGTGAATCATCCAATTTTTGGGCTCCTGAAGCCAACCCCAGTGTCTCTTTAAAGTAATGTTTGGGCTCCTGCTGCTGCTGCTGCTGCCAACTCCAGGGTGTGATTCATCCAATTTTTGGGCTCCTGAAGCCAACCCCAGGGTCTCTTTAAAGTAATATTTGGGCTCCTGCTGCTGCTGCTGTCAACTCCTGCCAACTCCAGGGTGTGATTCATCCAATTTTTGGGCTCCTGAAGCCCACTCCAGTGTCTCTTTAAAGTAATGTTTGGGCTCCTGCTGCTGCTGCCAACTCCAGGGTGTGATTCGTCCAATTTTTGGGCTCCTGAAGCCAACTCCAGTGTCTCTTTAAAGTAATGTTTGGGCTCCTGCTGCTGCTTGCAACTCCAGGGTGTGATTCATCCAATTTTTGGGCTCCTGAAGCCAACCCCAGTGTCTCTTTCAGCCAATGTTTGGGCTCCTGCTGCTGCTTGCAACTCCAGGTTGTGATTCATCCAATTTTTGGGCTCCTGCTGCTGCCAACTCCAGTGTCTCTTTAAAGCAATGTTTGGGCTCCTGCCCCTCATAGTGATGCCACTTCAACTCTCTTGAATTCAATTGTGCCGCTCTGCGATTCTATTAGCGATGCCTCTGATCTGCATGTGATATTTATTCAAAGTATTATTTAACTAACCCAGCACGCATCCTGTGCGTGTTACAGCAAGGCAGAATGGTTTACAACCCTATTGAGGCTCTAGGAGGCTCAGAAATAGCCGTTTTTAATAGCGAATCGTCGCGAATTTATTCGGGTCGAAACGATTTTTGTCGGAAAATTCGGCGAATCAGTCGAATCGAATTTTTCAAAAGTTCGCTCATCTCTAATGAATATACTTTTTTAAAATATTTATTTAAGCATTTGGGATTCACAATGCCCGGATGTGTGTGAGACCCCCAGATCCCCCACATTCACTCTAGGGCTCCCACACTATCTTCTCCAGCTGCAGCTGTATCGCCATATCCCCAGTGCGCTCTCAGCTGTTCAGAAGACTTATGCCGGATCTTATGCTGGGCTCTCTATTTCAACAGGTTCTTATGCTGAACATTAATATGCACAGCATACAGCACTGATTGAATGAGAGCCAACAAATGCAGTGGAAGACCAAGGAAAGGTGAGTTTTTGGGGCGAACTATGTGGCCTGCAGATTATTATTAGACACCAAGTACATCACTTTACATTTATCCACATTGAACTTAATTTGCCAAATAGATGCCCAAAGTGTCCGTGTAAGCCGGTGCCATTTATTCAATCTTCTATATTATTTATAAAGAAGTTGAATGATAGTGGGCCCAGCACAGTGGGCAGAGGTACAACACTCACAACCTGGGACCATTCAGAGTAGGAATCATTAACCACCACCCACCATTAGGCTAGGTTATGCAGCTCTCCTCAGAGATGAAATAATTATTGTTCAGACAGAGCTATAGAGATCGCTGTGTTGTCAGGGAACACCGCAAAAGCATATAATCAGCTACTAGCATGACGGTTAGTTTTTTTTGCCACGGTTTGGGAAAGCAAAAAGTATATATGCCATACTAGCTTTGAAAGTGAACCTGGAGGAGTGGCAGCCGCTCAGACCAATTTATAATTAACCTGGCATGTGCATGTGAGCAGGGCAATTAGAATACAAAAACACCTTTAACCCTTTAACTGCCTACCACGTAAAATTAAGGGGCCTGGCTTTCCCCGTTGCTAGCTGCCCCCCCCCCCCCAAAAAAAAGCCACTCACCTGACCCTGTAATCGACCTGGTTCTCCTCTTCAACCAGGGGGCCTCTGATCCCCCCCAGGCTCCTCCGGCTTCAGGTGAGGGCCCGGAATAGCCCCCCTGCTTCTGCAGCCATGAACAATAGTTTTTAAAAAAAAAGACATTTACCCACCTCTGTGCACACCTCCTCTTCACCGGGGGCTCCTCGATCCCCCCCCAATTGCCATTTTCACCACCAGCCCCCCCTTTGGGGCAAATTATATCATCCCACTCCTGGCTTGAGATCTTCAGATGCGGTGATCACTGGAGAGAGTGGTGGAGGGGCATGGGATCCTCTGATCCCCTACCTCCCCACCCCCCCAGCAATCACCACATCAGTTATCAAGATCGCATAGGAACGGAGGAGCTGACAATCTGGAAGTGAATAAAGAAAAACATTTTTTTTTAATGCATTTATTTTTTGGTGTGGTGTCTTTTACAATTAACCCTTTTTGAAGGGATCCATGAGACCCCTATACCAGTTCACAAGAGATTTGCCATTAACCCCCAGAACCCCCATTACCTGTCTCCCAAAAGCCCGGGGGGCAGAAGAGCCCAGGGCCATTTGAGCTGTGCAGGCTTGTAGCCTTGCAGGCCTGGGGGCCACCGAAGCTGGCTCTTGCGCCCTGTTCTACAAGCCCTGTATAGGTGGTTATGCTGGGTAGGGGGGGACCTTTCAATTTTATTTATTTAACCCCCTTTATAGTTTCGACAGTAGTTGTAGTTTACTTGTAAATGTTATATAGTGCAGTTTAGGGGGGTCTCTTGGGCAGGAACAGGGTGCTACCAATACATATGTGGTACCGTTCTAATTGGGAAGAAATGGGGCTTCCACATGCAATATTGTTTTCTTAAATAAAATAATTTTATTTAAAATAAATGAGACAAATTAAAAAAAAACATTTTTTTTTTTTTAAACATAGTGAAAAAATACCTGTCAACAGAAGGTACCAACATCTTAAGTAGGCTGGCAGTTAAAAGTATCTATGTATGTTGGGTATTGTTCTGTTTTGGGGACCTTGCGCTTTCAGATTTAGCTTGTTTCTTCTTTGCATATTGTTATTTCAGGAAAATGTGTTTTTTATTCTCCTTTGTTCTACATTTTTTTAGGGAAACCCTGTGCAACCTAAGAATTCTTTGAGGGATTACTTCCAGAAAGATGAGCCCATTACAACAAGCTGGGTATGCCTGGAAAGCTTAATGTGTGTACTTCCAGGGAATAGTAGGGGTAGTTCAAATGTAAAGGGTTGTTAAAGTGAAAGGTGCGCACTTTGTCTGCAAAGCTGTAATTTTCAAGTAAAATTACCATTACGTGCATGCTTTACTTTGGGGTGTTTGTTCTGTTCGGGGGACCTTGCTTTTCAGATTTTTAGGAAAATGTGGCTTTAATTCTGCTTTTTTGTTCTTTTTTTTAGGGAATACTGTGCAACCAAAGAAATCATCGAGGGAATACTTCTACAAAACAGCACCCAAGTCGATAAGCCTGGTAAATCTAGAAAGCTTGAGGTGTGCGCATTGCATTTTATCGGAAAATCTCCTAAAGCGCTGTTTCAGTTCAGGGAGGGGGGTTTGAGTCTCCTGGGCAGGAAAGAGTGTCTACCAATACATATGTGGTACCATTGTAACTGGGAGAAATTAGGGTTTCACAGATTTTATTGAAAAACGTAAATTTTTTTATTACAAAAAAAAACTACATATTGTAAAAAATTGATTTTTTTTTTTATTTTTGTGCACATATTTCACACAAAAATATTGAGAATACACTAACACAAGGCCAAACAATACATTTTATGTTAAAGCCCAGACTTTCAGACAGCTGAAAAACAATATATAATTTTCCTTGGAAATCCCTGGAAATCCCTTCAAAAATCGCAGTTGAACATGTATAGCGCAACATATTGAAAAATGTTCTGGCAACAAAGGGTGACAAAATCTCCAAGTAGGCTGACAATTAAAGGGTTATGGAGCTACAGCACTCAACCCTGTTAGCTTGCAACCAATCCTATAATTTTCTCTTTAAAACTGGTTAAAAACACAGGTCTCGGTTGGCACACAGAAGTATGCTAATGCTGCACCACCAAACGCAAAGCCGCCTCTGTGTTGGTGCAAACTAATCTGGCCCTTTCGCATCTGTGCACTGCACTTTGCCCACACAGCAAGATCATATAAGTCCATTGGCATCACAGGTAAAGCATGTGTTTTGCACTTTTCTAGCGCTGCGTTGCCGTGCAATTAAAGGGCTATACTCACTACCAACTATTGATCCTTCACAGCTGATCCCCCGCCACTGACATGAGCCTCTGTGCTCTGTTAGGGGCCTGCTGCAGTCACCTTCTTTAAGCCCTTCCACCAGGTCCTTGCTGAAGCAGAGGAGTGTGGTGCCTGCACTGCATCGCACCACAACATGGGCAATGCACTGCATTTGTGCGTTTCTGTTTACCTTCCCAACCTTTTGGGATATAGGTATATATTTTATTTATATATATACATATATAGTGAACCTATGGTGAACCTATTGCATTGAGCATGTCTTACTATCTAAATGACCTATTTTTCTTTCACGGTGTATAAAGCATTTTTGTACAGCAATACTGTCTCACTCTTAGCCATGGCATGGTTTCAGAATTGAATAGAAGGACCTGCAATTACCCATGAGGCATTACCTTGTAATATGTCTAACATACAACTGAATGAGCAGTAAGTGGTAAAAAAAGGCAGTAAGCAAGCACCAATTAGCAGCATAATTTGACTCACACTGGTCTAGTCAATAATACAGCATTGATGAGCTCATTTGGTGTGCAGTGAAAGAGCTTAGCTGGAAAGCAGCAATGAAAATCAATCTGCCCGTTGTTTTTGTAGCATGGTACGCAACCAGGGATATCATGGTTTGGCTGCAGTTTGGGAGAACAAGTTGAGCATCGCTGTGATGTTTGGTCCTTCCTATAGAAGACAACAACACATGGGATCTCGTTCGATGCTACTCTCTAGATTCCCAAAGCTGTATAAATGTAAGGAGCATGTACCAATATCCACACACTGCTTGACTAGAGGCCTTGACTCAGTAAACCTGCCTTAAAATATCTCTTAAAAATTAGATCAGCTACATGCTTACCTGCTTTAAAATATAGAAACATAGAAACATAGAAGGTTGACGGCAGAAGGAGACCATACGGTCCATCTAGTCTGCCCTTATGTGTATACTGTATGTACTCTTTATCTTAGGATAGATGTGTGCTTATCCCAGGCATTTTTAAATTCAGTGACTGTTGATTTTTCAACTACCTCTGCTGGAAGTTTGTTCCAAGCATCTACTACTCTTTCTGTAAAATAATATTTTCTAACATTGCTCCTGATCTTCCCCCCGACTAGCTTCAGATTGTGCCCCCTTGTTCTATCATTAAGCTTCTTCTTAAAAACACTTCCCTCCTGAACCTTATTCAATCCTTTCACATATTTAAAGGTCTCAATCATGTCCCCCCTCTCCCTTCTTTCCTCCAGACTGTACAAATTAAGTTCTTTAAGTCTCTCCTGATAAGTTTTAAGTTTAAGTCCTTCCACCATTTTCGTTGCCCGACCTTTGGACACGTACTATTTGAATAATGTCTTTTTGCAGGTAAGGTCTCCAGAACTGCACACAGTATTCTAGCTGTGGCCTTACCAGGGCTCTATACAGCGGCATCACAATTTCCCTCTTCCTACTGGTGATGCCTCGAGCTATGCAGCCAAGCATCCTGCTTGCTTTTCCCACTGCCTGGCTACACTGTCCACTCATCTTGCAGCTATCAGTAATCAGTACCCCTAAATCTCTCTCCTCCGAGGTCCTGGCTAACACAGTGCTGCCCATACGGTACTCAGAGCAAGGATTCCTTCTACCCAAGTGCATGTTTTTACATTTAGAGACATTAAACTCTAGTTTCCACAGTTTTGACCATCTATCCAGTAAAGCTAAATCATTTTCCATGTTGCAGACACCTCCAGGAATATCCACCCTATTACTAACCTTTGTATCATCAGCAAACAGACAAACTTTTCCTACCAAGCCTTCTCCTATGTCACTTACAAATATATTAAAAAGAATGGGGCCCAAGACAGAGCCTTGCAGCACACCACTTGTAACTCGCCTTTGTTCAGATTGCACACCATTTACAACAACACTCCTATCCAGGGATTGAGTCCTACCTTCAATAACTTATCTATGAGCTCCTTATGTTGTACAGTGTCAAAGGCTTTGCTAAAATCTAGATAGGCGATATCCACAGCACCACCTTCATCTAACACTTTAGTGACACTGTCAAAGAAATCAATAAGATTGGTCTGACATGATCTGCCCTCAGTAAAGCCGTGCTGTTTTGGGTCCAATAGGTCATTCATTTTTAGATGGGAAATTATCTGTTTTTTTAAGAGTGTTTCCATTAATTTGACCACTATAGATGTTAAACTAACTGGCCTGTAATTACTGGCTTCTTCTCTACTCCCCTTTTTATGGATTGGTACGACATTGGCCATTCTCCAATCGTCTGGAACCTCACCAGTTGAAAGGGAATGGTTAAGTAAATCAGTCAGAGGGGCTGCAATCACAAACCTAAGTTCCCTTAGAACTCTGGGGTGGATTCCATCTGGACCCATTGCCTTACTTACCTTTAGATGTGCCAGCTCGGATAGGACATCAGCCTCCAGAAACTCCGGAGCTGTGCCCTCCCAGCTGGATGCTGTGCTATGGCCATGCCTGCTACTATCTGAAAAGATGGTCAGCCACAGCCTTATCTCCGTCAATATATTTATTTTCCCTATTTCTAATTTTTGAGACTGCATTGTTTTTCTTCTTTCTGTCTCCAATATATCGGAAAAGGGTTTTATCTCCCCTCGTCATAGATTTGGCCATTTCTTCCTCTTTTTGCACTTTAGCAGTCCTTATAATCAGTTTTGCTTCCCTCTGTTTAATTTTATACGCCTCTCTGTCAGCTACACTTCCACTTACTTTATACTTCTTATAGGCAGACTTCTTATCTTTTATGATAGTGCTGACTTCCCTAGTAAACCATAATGGTTTCTTCTTCCTTTTATTCTTATTATAAATTTTTTATATTATATTATATTATTTTTATTATTATGTCTTAATTATTAGGTTTCATGCTTAAAGGCTTATTGAACACAAAAAACCAACACATGGACATTCACTTCTCTCCCACCCAGTAGGTCCCGACTGGTCCTCCGCTCAGAAACCTTCAGGCGTTCCCGGTGCCTTGCACGCTGTCCCACTCCACCACGTCAATAAGCCTGCTTCTAAGCCTCTCCATGATTGCTCGTTTTTGCGCAGAAGCAAACTCGCAGACCAGGATTTTGCAAATGCTCGTATTATTCTCAGCCGCGTCCGAGATTTTCTCGACCAGGCTTGCACAAGCGTAAGTGTTTCACATAAGCTTTCTTTTTAGCGGAGCAATTACTTATTTAGCTGGCGAACTAGCCTCGTAAGTCAAGTTTGTACCTGTTTCCAGCCATATGTTGCACCTGAGTCCTTGGTTCTCTGTGCTCTGTGGGCATTTTGCTTGCATGCCGGCATACGCGTTTGAGTTTTTCCATTTGCTGAACCACACATTTGGGGCATCCTATGTTTGTGTGCATCCCTGCAGAGTGACTGACCTTCTCCCTCCTAGTTCCTTTTGAGGCATCCCATATAGTGTCTGTACCCACTGTTACTCAACTTCTACTTCCGAGTTCCCCTGGTTCCTTTTGGGGCATCCCTTGTAGTGTGTGCCCCCAGTGTCACTCACCTTCTTCCTGGATCTCCTGGTTCCTTTTGGGATATCCCTTGTAGTGTGTGTGTGTCCAATGAGACTCACCTTCATCCTCCTGGTTCTTTTTGTGGCATCCCATGTGGTGTGTGTCCCAGTGTCACTCACTTTCTTCTTCCTTGTTCTTCCTTGTTCTTACCTGCTTCCACGAGTGCTGTTACTTTCCCTCACCCCAGCTTTCCCTTTTGCACCCGGCATTAAGCATGGGGACATCATAGCAAAATATATTTAATAAAAGTGAGGAAGTAAGTTTGTATTCTTGCTTATCCATCTAAAACAAACCCCCCTTCCACCACCCACACCCCCCACCTCACAGTCAGCTTGGACAGGCTGGGTTTCAGGGAAATGATGGGTTGATGGGAACATACACCACCACCTACTGCTTACTGTAAGTTTGCCTTTAAGTGGACCAAAACCTGGGATTTGGACTATCCGAAATTTTGGTCCCCCCCCCCCCCGAGCACCCCGGTGGGGATGCCACACCATTAACCCCCTGTTTGATCTTTCCACAAGCCCATGGTGCACATGTGGCTCCCCTCTGGCCACTCATATTAATGTGCGGCTGGGGAAGCTGATTGGAATCCCACCCACCCGGCATTGCTCGCTTCCTTTCGCTGTGCGCAGCCACTCACAGCCTTTCAGTTACAGCGGGCATAACTGTGCACAGGCAGAAAAGAATGCTAGTGATGCCATCTTTGGCCGAGCATGCACCATGGGTTCGTTGGCAAAGTACACATACTGTGAACAGGAGCGGTTGTAGACAGTGGGGCATCCTAAATCAGGTTACTCCAGGGCCTCTTTTGGTCTGCTTTAAACACCCCTTTATATTGCCTAATCTGTACTCAAGTATTAAATATTAGAACAGTCAGAATCACATTCATATCCAATAACACTCCCCCCCCCCAAAAAAAAATGTATCTGGCCGTAGGGTGAGCACATGGCATGCCCTTCCTCCCACCCTCCCTGGACCTCAAACAGAGCTCACTCACAGAGCTGACCCCTTAAGCTTCCTCTCCACAGCAGACCAAGTGAGCATCTCCCTGCCTCACAGTTGGATGCACAGTGCAGCTTCTTTGCACACCATGGACAACATGGTAGAACTGTCAAGCAATGGCTAATGTTGTGTCTCCATCTGCGGAAATAAAGTTAACACAGTCACACTGTGGTTCATTTCTGTCTTTGACCAGTCCAGCAACAGTGGTGGTGGGGGCAACGGGTGCTTCACAGATAAAAAGCAGAGGGACTGTGCCTGCCAGCATAGAGATTGGTCCAGTCAAAATAAAAATTGCCCTTTTAGGCTACAAACGAAAGGGCAATTTGAATATCGTATCTACTCCTGATTTTCTATTCAGTGCCCTGAATGTCTATGAGCTTTTCCAGAAATTAGTGCTCATTGGAAGCACCTACCGTAGATACATTAAAAGCCCCTTGACTAACTGGTTCGAGGAATTAGAGAATATCCGCAGGATGGAGGGGCTATTAGCAGTACAAGACAATCGTATCCAACAAAAAATCATTACTTGGGCTGGGTGGCTGAAGGACACTAAAGATTTTAAAGAAATGTTCAAGTAAGATAACAGGGGCGGTCTGTTATCTCCTTGAATACCTCGGATAAGCCCCCTCTCTTTCCTCCTAATGTCTCCATTTCCCCCCATGATCCATCTTCATCTCCTTCTCTTTCTTTTCGTCTTCTATATCATTTACACTCTCCCTGCCTATTTTCATCATCCTTCCCAGTTTCTCTAACTTTCTACTGGCAACGAGAGAACATCCTTCTTCTCTTTCAAGGGAATGACCAGAGACAAGCACACATGCACATCCCCGGGGACCCGAGACGCCACGTGGACATGTAGAAGTCCTTCTTCTCTTTTTTAAATTCTTAATATTTATGGAAGGGACTAATTACCAAACACTTAACACAAGTTTGTTCTGTTAACTTCATGGCTACCACCTGTAATGTGTAACGGATACATCTAGCTCCAGATGTAGCAATGTGGTGGGGCTTGCCCATTTGTCACCGGTAAAGCCAATGGCACGAATGATGTTGCAAAGACCTATTGATTTTTATGTCCCACTATGTATGTTTTATATTCTTTCTCATTGACTTTCTCATTTAATTCAATAAAATGTAATTCCAAAAAGAAAAAAGCAAGTTCCCCAACCTGAACTTTGACAGCTTTGACATGTTCTAAGACAAGAAGGTAAATGGGCATATGTATAAGCTATGCCATTATTCAATAAAATTACAGACATTTTGAAAACCAACCCCGATGGGCCTATTTAGGGGTGTTGCCACACAGAGTAGTCAACATATTTAGTAATAGGTGGTAGGATTCTGCTTAATTGTTTATGTTTACAAAAAGGCTGCTGCTAACTGGCTGACTAGTACAAATGTCTAATAGAACAATACACAGGGAATGAAAAGCTGATGAGTCCAAACAATTAAATAGCAGAGGATTACACACAACAGACCTTGCAATATACAGAAAGTACTAAGACAAATGTTGGGCTGCCACAAAAATAACACAATGCAGCTCCAGAACCCTGGACAGACTGTAATTATAGTATCTGATTAATCAGCATGTTTATTTTCAGATTAACTCTGGTCTAAAATGAGCCTAAAATCCCAGTGCAGGTATTAATACAATAGATATTTTTACACATAAAGCACACCTAGCGACCTTTGCCTGTAGCTGGCATTACTTCTGCACCTTTTTCTGGTGTGTGTGTATCAGGGGAATAAAAGAATCAGTACAGATCGGTAAATGAGGTGGCACCACTCAAACCAGTGTAGTAAGCAAGCCTCACACATACATGGAATAGGGAGTGGCCTCCGAGATGGTCTTCTAAAAAGTTCTAAAAAGTTCAAAACAAGATACTTCCTCATTAGTTTCGGTTTGAGGATCTGAAGTTTAGAAAGTATTTTCAAGGTGTTCCATGAAGTTGTGCTCTCACCCATGGCTGGCCTTCGGGTTGTGCAAGTTGTACCAAAGCACAGGATGCCATCAGTCTTTTTTTCCATGTCTTTTGCATGTCCCCTAATTCTCTCCCTTTATTCCATACCCCTACATTGTTACTTTCCACATTCTCTCCTTCTCTTTCTCCTCACCAATCCCTCTCTCTTTTCATCATTTCCTACTTTTGTTACTCTTTTTTTCGCACCCTCTTCTTCTTTGGGCATTAAAGGCAACACTTTTATTTCAAAGCTCCCTTTTTGTCAGGTATTTGGTGTTCTTCCTTATTGTTTTTTTTTCTTTTTGTATCAGATGATTAGCAAGCCAAAGTCAGGAATTCTCTGATCTGCACACTAAACACACCAGTTGATGTAGATTGCTAAGGTAAACACATTGTTGCTAGGAAAATGTGCTTTCTTTTATAACACAGAGTTGCAAACAAATAGAAAAGAAAAATTACAGTACATTCAGGTCATCATTTTTTGTCATCAAAATGCCAAAAAGCTGGTTGATGGGTTGCTGAGCAGCCCATAAGCCCATTTCACCTAACATTGCAGCAGCAGGCAACACCTGAGCCCCGATCTTCTTTTGTCAGCGACGGTGGAGTGACGTTTCAAACTGGCCCCAACCAGGGCTACAAAATGATGGCCACCGGGTTCCATGAGTGAGGACACTCCTAGTCCAGGCCCAGGCTGGGGCCAGTTTGAAATGTCGCTGCCACCACTCCACCGCCCCTGACAGAAGAGGATCTGGACTCAGGTGAGCCACCCCCTAAATTTGGAGTCAATGGGGAGTGGGTTCAGTCCCTTGAAAATGAACATTTATACAAAGTTTGGGCGAACTTGCCAAACCCAAACTTTGGGGAGTTTGTTTATCTCCACTTATTGGTTATTAATCAAAGGTTAGCAGAGATCTCATATGAGTTTGCAAACATCAACTGTGGCCTGTTGACAAATATCTTATCAGAAATTTCAAGGAACTTAAAGGAACACTATCGCATGTGTAATGTTGTGTAATATTGTTGTGAAATATTAAAAATCCAAATTAACACCTTGGCTATTCAGAGGAGGGGTCACTTATACACCAGAACTGAATAAAACTTCTGTCAAGTGTGTGTTTTATTTCTCCTGGTTGGAATAAAATCCAGGGGTTACAAGTTTAGTCTATGAGGGGGTGACAGAACCTGTCACCCCAGATTTCCTCTTTCTGCCATCAAAATAAAAAAAAACAAGCCTGGTTGTATATTTCTTGATGCTGTGTGTAAAAGTGACCTCTCCTCCCGACATCCATCATATTTATATGGATTTTTATCATCGGGCCATTTTTTCGCGATAGTGCTCCTTTAAGGGATACATAAAACCCCAAAGTTCCTCTGTATGCTGTAGATTATTGTTTCTATTTTAGGGAATTTGTGGAAATTTTGTTAAAAAATGGCACCTCTGTTTTTATTAAATTTAATTTTGGATTGGAACCTGATCTCTCTCTAATCCCAACAACCTGTTTTCTACAGTTTGGTCAGAACCACTGATAGTGGTGCCAGTCACACACCAGGCTCAGTATATTAGACTCAGTCATGGGGAGGGAACCTTGAAAGCAGCACACATATGAGTTTGTCCAAAAGTGGGATGACTATCAAGGTCAATTTGATCCATCATGACTTTTCTTGATGGTTCTTGCTGAAGATTAAAACTGGTTCAAATTAGTAATTCAGGAATTCAAAACCTCTAGCATTATAATCAGACCAAAGCTCTATAAATGCAGTTCAAGTGTTTCTAAAATCTGGACCAGCACCCACCAATATTGATTTACCGAAGGCTATAATTACCTTAATGAATAGAACATCTTAACCACTGACCAGATAGTAATAGCCTTATTAGACCTTTCCTTGTGCCTCCCAGTGCGGCAGCTTGATACGGTCTGGCACAAATCCAGATCATTTAATTGATGTAAAGCCAGGTCCAGTCTATAATTTTCTCTGCATATCTTCTAATAATACAGACCCTGGAAGAACCCCTCTTAAAAGTTGATGAATATATGATACTGCATGTACAGTGCCTAATACTGCTTGAACTCCCATTGGGGCCAATCACAAGGAAACAGTTTTGGAAGATTAAGACTAGGTTTAGCTTTTCCTCCAACAATAGCGGTTCCTTGTAAAATGTCTTAATGAAAGCAGCATGACCATAATGTCACAGCTGCATGCCTTCGACCTATGTAATGTTAATTGGCGCCTTATCAATCTCCAATAGCTTTGGCGAGAATAGACGTTCAAGCCGAATGCAGTTTAATACATTTGTTAAAGTTTCTTTTTGCCTCTAACCTGGGGTGTGAACATAGCAGGAGGGAGAAAAACATTTAACATTTATTTTCTTGTTTTACATATGGAAAATAGTTTGCTAAACTAAAGTAAAATAGGAGGAAGGATTTTGATTGTGGCAACTGTAATTGGAAATGGAAAACTTATCATTATCAATGCTAACAGAGATCTATTTTAAAAATATGTCTGAACTCTGGCT
The DNA here is from genome assembly GCA_027917425.1 of Gastrophryne carolinensis. NCBI lineage: Eukaryota > Metazoa > Chordata > Amphibia > Anura > Microhylidae > Gastrophryne > Gastrophryne carolinensis. Next base: position 52,547,943 of record CM051242.1, on the reverse strand, counting down.
CATGCTGTTTAAAGTGGACCAAAACCCATCAAACTTGTAAAATCAATTTTGCCTTGTCGATACTCCACTGCTATGGAGAAGAATGATATTTTTACTTATCAAATCTTTCCTGGAACCCTGTTTTTTTGCCATCTTTCTTCTCTGGCCCCAGGTTGTGATCTCATCATCGCTGGCCCTGTGTCCCTATAGCCCCCAAGTACTATGGGAGGTTACGCAATTCTGATTCCAGGAAGATTTTGCTCATGCGCCAAGGTTTCTGTAGTGTTCAGTTATGCTCTTGCGAGTGCGGCTTCTGCTCCTCCCCCGTTCAGTGGCCCTGAGCAGGAGGGGAACAGCTGCAAGATTTCAGGAGCAGCAAGGTGAGGTGGCAGCAGTCGATCATTGGGCAGGTACTGCAATGACGTTGCCTGTCCCTCATATTAGTAGCAATGGTTCAGAGGGGTTGGGGTTCGGGGGGATTAGCAGGGAAACAAGGGAGTCCACAATCATCAAAAGGTACTCTTCATGATGGAAGCAATGCCAGGGGTGACAGCTAAAAATATGGGTTTGGTCCACGTCAAAGTCTTTTAGATCCAGATCCTGATCTATGTGAGCCCCCACGCTGTATTAACCCCCTTGATTGCTCCGCAATCACCTTTCCTGGCCTCCCACGATTTGTAGACAGTGGCCCCTTCCCTGGTCTCCCTGCAGATGTAATGTGCTCCCACATTCAGCCATCCAGAGGAAGATTCAATTTGCCCACTTACACAAGTGCTTGGATGTAGGCCCTTGAGGCTTTGGAATAGGGCAGTTCCGATATCTAAGGATACATTTTCCTGAGTGTTTCTTTCCTACAGGGCCAGAACCAGACATCTTTCTTGGCCCCAACAAAAGCAGGCTGCAACAGGGAGGAGGACTGTCTAAAAAATCCTTTGGGAATATTTTGGAGGATGTATTCTAAAATTGACTTTGTCTCATGCATAGAGTGAGGATAAGTTCATCCTTGGCAATAATTTAACTGACTGGGCCCTTGATGACTCACTCAAAGATTTAACCTTCTTGATACAGATAAAAGAGCTTGTGGACCTCATATGACCAGCCAATGAGAATGCTTTTGAAGCCATGAAAGTCCCCCATACATGCAAGTTTCAGGAATAAAAGTGGTTCAGAGTGTCTAGTACTGAAAGCACAGAAGCAGGGTAGAGCCAATAATGTTCTGGAAAGGGCAGTCTTAGCAGAAGTAAACCAATCCCCAGCACATTAGTCACTGTAAGGTTAAGATTCCCTGCAGCTCCAGGGTCGGGGGAAGCACCAAGCAAGTGGGAAACTTTCATGAGATTGTCCATTGGCTCTATGGGGGATTCTTGCTCTCCGAGCTGAAGAAGTACCCCCATCAACAAAGCTGTCTTCCTGAAGTACAGTTAATATTTCTGCTGTTATTTTATTCAAATGAGACCCCATCCTTTAGTACATTTGCATAAGTAACTTGACTTTTTGGGAAAACGGCAGACCAGCCTATTCATTTCAGTAGGAGAGTCATGCCCTGAGGCCTCTGTCATCCTGAACCTTCCTGATGATGATTCTCTTTAACAAATGTAGATATTTACATATACAGATAATAAAAACTAATAGGTACTTACCTCTTTTCCCCTTCAGCTGCTTCACAGAGGTCGGCCAGTCCAGTATTTGTTCTCAAAATAAGGCTCTGTGGTGTGTACCTGCCTCGGGATTCCATGTCCACCCATTCATTTTTTGCATGCAAATAGTGGACAAGGACCATTCCCTGCAACAGAACGGACATGCCTGGAACTTCTTCTGTGAAACTCCATTTTTATGAGGGAGCAGGACTGCACCCACATACAATAAGACTGAAACTGGTAAGTAACACTTCCGTGGCAGTTGTAGGGGAAAAAAGAGGAGGAGTTAAGTATTTAAGTAGTTATCAGCCCCTTTTTTTGCCTGGACAGAGCCTTTAGTTCTTTTACATTTTATTTCATTTATTTTAGGCTGGCTTGGCAGAATAAAGGTATGGTTGAATATAACTGGCAGTATGAGCAATAAAATAAATATTCTCCGCAGTATCAGTCCAATTTACCCCTGTAAGTGATGAGAGCCACAGCCAGCATTTTATCATTGGGATGACAGGCTATCACCGTGTGCAGCAATCCATGACTGTGCACTTGGCTATTCAATTGATAAAAGTCCTGTTAGGACACAAAGGTTAATACGTGTTACTGTTCTCTGTGCAGAGCTCTTGCTGCTTATTAAGAGACTGCTGTTTGGTAATCACTTAAGCTATAATGGATGGGATAAAACAGATAACGATACACAGTAGAAGCAAAGGATCTGCACACCTTATGTGTATGTATGTACACTGTACAATACTGTATTATGCACACACTACACACTACAATTAAATAAAATAATAACATTTTTTTTTTTTGCTGTATGCTTTAAAAAAGTATAAACTGCTAAATTTTTTGCTATAAAATAAAATAGCACGAAAAAATACATTTTCACAGTAGTATTATCTGTGCAATGCCTCTTTTATTTTCAATGTCTTTCTAGCTGGTGATTCAGCAACAGACTTTCTCATGCTTATTTCTCATAAAGTGAATGTTTTACTTCCATGAAAATTATGGTCAACTATTACCAAATCGAGGTCCATGTCTTTTAAAACTTTAACTTCCCAAACAAGGGTTCAGGAAGTGTTTGGGATGCTAGGAATACCTACATAGCATCAGTTCTCTTTCCAACCTGGTTCATACGTGATACCAGCATATATAAAATAATATACATATATTATAAATTCAATAAAACCCTTATAATTGCATAACACATCCTTTAGCAAGTTATGCATAGAGTTAATAAATGATTAACCCTTTTAGTGCCAGCTACGTGAGTCTCACGTACCTGACTTTAAACCCCCACAGATAAAAAAAGTAAAAAACTCACCTGACCCCTCGTTGGATCGGGCCGGCTCTTCTTGCTTCAGGAGGGCACCCGGAATAGCGCCCCCCCCGCTTCGGTTAACTGTAAAAAAAAAATTACATTTACTCACCTGCGGATGCGATGCCTCCCACGGGGTCTCCTTTTCACCGGGGGGCCTCCGATCACCCCCCGGGCTCTTCTGTGGTGAGGAGAGGGCGAGAAATCGCCCCCTCGCTCACTTCCTGGTTCACGGCTGTTAGTCCCGCTCCCTTGGGGCGGGGCCAGGTGACATCACAGTGATGTCACCTGACAGCCGGTTTCTCTGCCCCTCACCCAACATGATCAGTCTTGCCGGGTGCTTGGAGGCGAGAGGTCAGGAGGAGGAGAGGGCTGTGATCCCTCTCCCCCCCAGCCCCCCTCCACCAAGCACCCAGCAGCTGTCATCGGGGATCGCCGGGGGACAGCAGAAGATCGGAGGTAAGTAAAGAAAAAAAAATATATATTTTTTTTTCTCCATGTGTCTGTGTGTTTTTTTTACACTTACCCCTTGTAAACTAATAAGGGATCCATGAGACCCCTATACCAGTTCACAAGGCTGGGGGCTGGCAAGTCACCTGCGGCTAGCGGGTGACTTGCCATTAACCCCCGGCACCCCTAATTACCTGCCTCCCCAAAGCCCGGGGGGGGGGGCAGAAGAGCCCAGCCCACGGAGCTTGTAGCCAGCAGGGCGGGGGACCAACAAAACTGGCCCCTTCATCCTGTTCCTACAAGCCCCCATAGCTGGTCCCGGGCTGGTTATGAAGGGTAAGGGGGACCCCACGTCATTTTTTGGGGGGATTTTTAAGGGTTTTTAACCCTTAAAATTAAAATAAAAATGGGGTCTCCCCCCCCCCCCCCGGGAGGGGGGACCCTCATGTCATTTTTTTTAATTAACCCCTTATGCTTATAGTGTGGATAGTAGTTGTATTTTATTTGTAAATGTTATAAAATGTTTTTTTCAGTTTGGGGGTCTCCTGAGCAAGAATGGGGGGTGCTATCGATACATATGTGGTACCGTTGTAATCGGGAGAAATGGGGCTTTCACATGCAATATGGTTTTCATTAATAAAACAAATGTTTTATTTAAAATAAAGGAGACAATTGTCTAAAAAATATTTATTTATTCTTTTGTTTTTTTAAGCAAAAATATTTAAAAAAAACAGTAGAAAAATTACAAACAATTCATTTCATGTTAAAGCCTAATTTCTGCTGCAAAAAATATATATATACTTTTCCTGGAAATTCCAGCAAAAATCACGGTTAAACATAGCGCAAAATGGGGAAAAATGACCTGTCAACAGAGGGTGACAAAACTTCAAGTAGGCTGACAATTAAAAGGGTTAATAGTACCTATGCATGTTGGGTATTGTTCTGCTTGAGAGACCTTGCGCTTTCAGATTTAGCTTGTTTTTTCTTGTTTGCATATTGATATTTTCAGGAAAACATGTTTTTTATTCAGCTTTTTTATACTTTATTTTAGCGAAACCCTGTGCAACCTTAGAATTCTTCGAGGGATTACTTCCAGAAAGATGATCCCACTACAACATGCTGGGTACGCTTAGAAAGCTTAACATGTGTACTTTCAGGGAATATATGGTTTATGAGGGATATTCCAAATGTAAAGGGTTGTTTTGGTTGAAAAATTGCAAGGTGCGCACTTTGTCTGCAGAGCTGAAATTTTCAAGTAAAATTACCGTTATGAGCATGCTTTACTTTGGGGTATTTGCCAACTTATCCCTTGACAGTAGCTATGCATGTTGGGTATTGTTGTGTTCGGGGGATGTTGCTTTTTCAGATTTTACTTGTTTTTTCTTGTTTGCATATAGTTTTTTTTTTTAGGAAAATGTGGATTGATTCTTCCTTTTTTTTGTTTTTAGGGAAACTCAGTGCAACCAAAGAATACATTGAGGGATTACTTCCAGAAAACTCTGCCCACATAAACAAGCCTGGTACACCTAGAAAGCTTGAGGTTTGTACTTCCAGAGAATATATAGTTTGTGGGGGTTATTTCAAATGTAAAGGGTTGTTTTTCTGGAAAAACTGCAAGGTGCGCATAGCACATATCACAGTTGTATTTTATCTGAAAATCTCCTAAAGCTCTGGTTCAGTTTGGGGGAGTCTCCTGAGCAGGAAAGGGTGTCTACCTATACATATGTGGTACCGCTGTGACCGGGAGAAATTTGGGTTTCACACGCAATAACATTTTATTGACAAACTTACATTTTTTATTACAAAAAAACACTACAAATTGCAAATAATAGATTTTTAAAATTTTCTTTGCATATATTTCACCCAAAAGTATTGAAAATACACTAAAAAAAGGCCATACAAGACATTTCATGTTGAAGATCAGACTTTGCTGAAAAAAACAATATATAATTTTCCTGGGAAATCCTTGGAAATTCCTTCAAAAATCAAGGTTGAACATGTGTAGCGCAAAATAGTGAAATGTAGTCTGGCACGGGTGACAAAAATTCTAGGAAGGCTGGCACTTAAAGGGTTAATATTACATGTTTACACTTTTTGACTCCTCATATTAGTGTGAATTCATGTTATGCCCATGCCAGGCCCATTTGTGAATGCCCGAGCATAGCAGGGGATGCGACCAGCAGTGCACTTGGCTCAATTTGGCCCTTAGCTGACAAGTGCTCTCATCGGCTAAGACTAGGAAAAGCTGAATGAAGCTGAGCATGCCGATTAACTGAGCACATATGACTTTGAATAGAAATTATTTTAATAAATATTAAGGTTGGCCAGTGACTCTGTCCTAGCTATTAACATTGGCTCACTGTGTGTCATTTGAACTCTATGGCATAGGGTTGGTGGTGTGCCTGGCAATAGCTAGAGGTCTTAGAGAGACTTCCTGGCAAGTTTTAGAATAGGGGGACCTAAGAGACTGAAAAGCCCACTAATTCAAGGCTTTAGAAGGAAAGGAGTGCATTTCTAAAATGTAAACATTACATGCTGCTTATTAAGCAAGAATTGCTAATAAATCCTAGCCAGTAGGCAGAGCCATGCAAAGCACCTGTTTATGCCTTATTTGCCATTCTGAGGGTCATATGCTAAATATGATTTGCCATTTCTAATCTTCTTTCAAAGAATGTTAGTCACTTGGCTGATATGCTGCCCCACTTGTGATATTGCTCAGCCGGCTCTTCACGCGGATTACATTTACCAATAAGCACTTATTCCTTTTGGACTCCCAGATTATTAGCGCTTCATAAGGATCAAGTTACGTGTCAACTAAGTAAAAGGACCTTTAAAGGAGGGTCAGTAACAGCAGCCTCCAAGAGTCACTCATGACAGGTGTACATTAAATTACAATAAATCTGTAATAGTGTTCCTCAGATTTACCCATGTTTACTGCAAATTCAGTGAATTTTAGGATTCTGTAAGTCCAAAATTGGTATTTACTTTAGATTTTGGTCTTCCAGAATCCTAAAATTTATGGGGGAGAGAATTCAAGCTGTGCTCTTTGGTCTCTTAACTTAAAGCAGCCCCATGCCTCTAAACCTCACGGGAAAACCACAACACATATGAGGAGCATGGCATTAAAGAAAAAGCTGGAGCTGTCCTTTAGCTAAATGATGCATATTTAGGGGTCAACTTAGCTCCAGTTGGAGATGAACGAAATCTTAAAAAGTTCAATTCGGATGATAAACCTAATTTCCCAAGAAATTCAGGTTAGCCCAAACTGAACTTTTAATGAATAAAAATATTCTGTTTGTGTAGAATCTAATGGGGGGCAGACATTGTGGTTTTACCAAAATTTCTAGTGGCAACCCTGCAAGGACCCCTTACCTCCTTCTCCATTTTCCGACAGCCTCTCACTCCAGCTACTGACATTTCGCTCCCCGCTGCAGGAAGGGGCCCTTTATACCTGCAGAGTGAGCTGACGTCAGTTCACTCAACAGTATAAATAGCCCCAACCTGAGGCTGATTGCGAGATGCTGATTGCGAGATGCCGGGAGCCCAGCTGGGGCTATGGAGTCTGTGGAGAGCGGCATGGGACAATGACCAGAGAGCGGTGCGGGACAGCGATCAGAGCATAGCGAGAAAGAAGGTGAGTATTTACTTTTTTATTTAAGCATTACAGGAAAAGATTCGGTTGGCACGAATCACAAGAAATTCGAATTTTTGCCGAATCAAAATTTTCCTGAAATTCGTAACGAACTCCAGTTCCAATGAACCGGTTTGCTCATCTTTAACCAGGAGTGCATTCTAAGTAGAAAATGAAAGAAAAGTGCACATTTTACATCATGAACAGTGTAGTGCACTTTTACACGTGGTGCTGAATTGCCCACTTAGTAAAATATCAGTGTATAATATTAGAGGTCTCCTATTACAAAATAATTGATTTTTAAATCCGTCTACTGTTATGGAGTCCTAAACAAATATGATCATTGAAGTGTGTGAACTTGTCCCCCAATGCCATAGCCTTTAGGAAATGTTTTTTCACTCCCCCTAGCAATTCACTATTTTTGTGACATTGATCTACGTTGGTTGTAACATCTGTGAAAATATACAGTAAGCACAAATTTGATAAAGGTTGCCCATAAACCTTAAACCTGTTTTTCTTGCATAGATTTCTAAGAATTCTCTTTAGTCACACAAATCTAATCTTGTATCACCCAAATCAACAGACTTCCTAGTAGTGTTGATTAGTAGTGCTGATTTGTCTCAGTTAAATTTAACCCAGTGTTTTACTTTTCTTATATTCTTTAAAAAAATCTATACATTTTTATTGTAGTTACTATTGTTAATACGAAGCAAAACCCAACTTGGCTGGCCCTGGACTCTAAAAGATTCCAGGGAGGGGTCACATTTACATCCGAATTGAATAAAACTACCACCAAGCTTGTGGTTTTTGTGGTTTCTCCGGGTAGGAATACAATTCAGGGGATTAAGTATATCAAAGAAAAAGTGCCTGCCTCCCCCCCCCCCAATTTCCTCTTTCTTCCACTAAAAGAAAGAAACAAGCCTGACAATTGACCCCTCCTCCCACCATCCAGCATATATATATGGATTTTTATCATTGGGCCATTTTTTGCGATAGTACTCCATTAATTTGTGCTGTGTTCTGGTGATGCTGTTAGCTGTACAAAGCTTAGATTTATCAGATGTTCTAAACAAAGCTCTCATGATTTATACTTTGTACTTGAAGGACACCTTCAGAACTCACAGATGCCATTTCCTATTTTTGCATGTACAGGTAAGTTAGGAGTATCTCCTATGAGCAAATCATCTGTCAATATTTTTATTATGAATTTATAGGAACAAAGAATCAAGCTCATTGTTCTTCTTCTAAGCTAGCGATGTTAATGTTTAGGAATGGGAAAAAAAACGTAACACTTAATCAATTCTTCAGAGTGTAATTTAGGCTTTGCCTTTAGATACTTCAAAGCCCCCAAAATGTGTCAAGAAACCCGTTGCGCTATTGTAGATTTCATCCCTAAAGTATTTAGAAATGTGATATTTCCTGCAGATGCCAATATAACTTTCTGTACGTTTTTGGTAAATGTTTTAAAATCTTTTTATTTGAAAAATTATTTTATGCATATTTATTGTATAAATATACATTTAAACTTTTGGTGTTTGAGTGATAATAATGTTTGTCAATGTTTAAAAATATTTTATAAAAATGTGCCAACTAGTGGAAAACTAAAATTTCACGGCTTAAAATGATTATCTTTATGTTCTTTGTGTTCTTGTGCCCCTTGACCCTAGAACAATCAGCTAACATCCTTAAATCCCAAGTTACCCCAGCTCATTAAAATGTTTTTCATAATTACAAAAGCATGGGAACTTTAAATACAACTGCATTTCATTTGTGTTCATCTGCTTATTTTAATGCTAATTTTACTTTTTCTCCGACACAAACATTTATGTAAGCTCAGTGTTAGGGTTAATAATGCCTTGCAGAAAATCATCCTTTCAGGTTATGATTCTTATTTAAAAAATAAGTCAGTATTAAAGGCATAAATTGTTCAGCCTATGTTCACACATGTCTGAACGCATTTGCAGCATGAGTTTTGTGTTATTGGCTTTACAGCCAAAAATAAATGTGCTTGACATAGTGTCTATGTTTCCATTTGTTAAAAAAAAATGACAAGGAGTCTCCCCCCTCCAAGACTACCAGCTGGCACACCAGACATAGGGGCTTGGAACCTATGGGTCAGAGGCCTCAAGCTGGCCTCCAGCCATGCCAAAACACCAGCCCTTATGCCCTTCAGGGCAGGTCTGGTGTTCCTCCAGTGGAGAACATAGGGTCCATTCCAATGGGCCTGGGGTTCTTCCACACCCCCCTGGCCACTGGGGGTATGAATAATGGGACAGCATAATAGCAAATTGTCTGCTGCCATGCCGGCAGATAACTTGCCACCCCCTTATCCTTTAACCTTTTTGACCCCCTACGAGTTGACAGTATCCCAGGGAAACCATGCCCTGTGGTATAAATCAGAGGCTGGAAGGATGCCTGCCAGTTCCCCTTCAATCCAAAAGCCTTCATTTTTATGTCACAAGAGGACATAAAACATAACATGATAAAATTATAATGACCTAAACAGCAGCCTTTTAAGTTAAGGCATTTGTATTTTCTCTCATTTTTAAAGTGTACCTGAAAATGACTTTCTGGTGATTCCCACCACTATAGCTTACTTGTACTTTCCCAACAGCAAAAGCTTATTTTAAATTGCTGGTGATCTCTAAGGGGCCTGCAGCAAGAATACAGAGCAGTATAGGCCAGCTAATCTCATTTGCTAGATTTAGATATGGAAAAATTCGATTTTACAAATTAAGGTATTACTCTTGTGGCATAGCAGGTAATAATTATTATTGCTTTGAGGGAACAAAAATGAGAGAAATGTGTATTCTAAGATAATGCTATTTATCTTTTTTCAAGTTTTTAAATAGTATTATTATTTATTTATTTATTTTTGTAGCCCTATCTTCTTCGATAGCACTTTACAATGTAGGCATTAAAGACAGGGTCAAACATCTAGTATATAGAGAATTGCTGGTCCGAAAAAACTAATTTCAAAGTTAATGCTCTAAGAGCAGGACACGATAGAAGAGACAGAGGCCTGCGCTTTCGAGCTGAAAGTAGACTCGGGTAAGTTTTTTGGCTCGGGTAAGTTTTACAGCAGCGTCCTGCTGCTGCATCCCACATACCTGTACGGGCCAGGCGCCAAAAAACAAACACAAACTTCTGGCCGAAGTCTGTGTTCGGATTTGGGAACACAAACTCGCAAAGTTCAGTACAAATGGTTTGGGTTCGTCCATCACTAGTCCTGAGATATATTGTTCAGAGATTGATTGTTCCAAACACCAAAACCACTGAAAAGCATTGAAGATTTCCAGATAACTTAGTAAAAGTGACTTTTAAGTCTGCCTCATCTGTAACTAAAATGCTTTAAGGCAGGGGCTTTTAACCAATGCCACGGGTATCATTGGTTGTACAGGGGATCCTGTTATAACAAAAGATTGCAAAACAATTACCCAAATGCTGGTGCAAATGGGCGCTAGTCCCAATTTTAATGAAGCTGATACATACCACAAGCTTTCAGAAATAGTCCCTTCGTCAGGTGTGCAGAGAACATGTGTAAACTCCAAACATATATACTTTCAAAAGTCCACTTAGACTCTGCCCACTTCCGGGCACAGACGATTTGTAATTATAAACATTATTAAATAGAGAAATGTAATACAAAAGTCATCCAAGTTAAAAACTGAGCATAAATGAAAGTAAAAAATGTGTTCATTCGTGTTGCCACACAGCAGCTGTAGCCCTTAGTAAAAATGGAGGCAATGTCCATGAACAAATAAACAACATCTTTGTTAGGGTAGGACTGAGGGTGTCATAAGAAGAGACACTTCGTGTAGAGGTGTCGACGTCATTAAGTGGGCTGCGACCAGTTGTAGAGATGATACCACCAAGGAATGAGTGACTTGCTCAGCTGCCAATCAATCAGCAGCTATAACACAGCAAACGATTCTGCAATGCAAATTCAGCCACTATGTCCCCATTTTGAAAAAATGTTTAAGAAATAAATGGGACATATGACAATAACAGCTGATCCCATCTAAAAGTAGACCAACACCCACCCTGGAGTCTGATAGACTTGCTCCTTCCCACCGCTCCTTTGCTGGCTGTGCTGGCACTAGGATTTCTCTCATTCATGGGAGTGGCGGCCATCTTTCTGTGGCCCTTGCCGTGGACCATTTCAAAGGAATGCAGCTGCAGAAAGGAAGGAGTTTGCAGGGCTCAGCTTCCTGCTGCTGCATCCTTTAGGTGAAGCTGGTTGATGGGCTTTACCTGCATGGGCCGAACGCTAAACTCGAAAACAGACTTCTGGCTGAAGTCCATGTTCGGATTTGGTAACACAAACTCCCAAAGTTCAGTATGAATGGTTTGAGTTCGTCCATCACTAGTCTTGAGATATATTGTACAGAGATTGAAAATCCAGGATTTTGATTATCCTGGGTTTTGCTCCTTGCCCCCAGGGCACCCCGATGCTGTGTGAACCCCCCCCCAAGTCACCCACTCCAGCTCCCCTTTCCCTGGTCCTACGGCACATGCACGGCCTCCTGTCCATTTAGCGTGCTTTACTTTGCTGATGCCAGCTCGTCTAGGATCGTCTTAAGTAGCCGAGTCTAGCCAACACAAAAGCCTGGGAAGGGAACACGCCCTGCTAAAGGGATATCAGGGCTGTGGCCGCTGCTCATGCATGCGCCGTTGGACCAATGGAGAAGGTGAGTATTCCGGGTGACCTGGGGGGTTTCACGCAGTGGGGCATCTAGCAGCTGATGGCCGTGGGTTTTGGTTTATTATAAGGAAGGTTTTCCCGTTCCCTCGCTGATTGTTTATAGACAAAACAAGTCAACTGGCGATTTAATAGTGAGGGGTGACATACACCAACCATCTAAATTGCCTAAACAATCCTTCCTTAGAAGGAAAAATACCCTATAAAGAGCTTTAATATATGTAACACTAGCAATGTGGTTTCCTTATTAAAATGTCCTTGTTCCTTGTGGCTTAGGATATGTGGGCCAAACAACTTGCCCTGTAAAAATCCATATAGATGAGCATAAGAGCACAATAACGACTTATAAACCTAATACTCCACAGAATGAACGCCCATTGAACAAAAAAGAGACACTTTTGGCGAAGCATTTAAGTGAAAAGGCCACCAAAAAGCCGAACTACATTGGCAAATACTGTAAAAGAAACAGGTCCATATCTGCACTAGAAACAATAGAAACAGGAAGACATTACAGGTCAGCCTGACGCTATCAGAAATTGCCTCCCTCAACAGGAGGTCTTCTGGATCTATACATTGGGGACTCTATACCCAGATGGCCTCAACAAGGAATGTATTTTTAGGCATGCCTGGTAGTATGGTAAAAATATACTGACATTACGAATACAGTAAGTTTATTGTTATTTTCTTTTTCCATTTAGGCCCGCCTTCGTACCATATTTAATATGGTCACTGGTGCTTCATCTACCAACAGCACGCAGTTGACAAGGTAAGCATAAATATGCCTTTATAATTACAATTTATATTTGTGCTCACTTGAATTGTTTAACAACTATGAAGGGGTTAAAACCCCTTTATCCTTACTAGGGTGTGCCCCTAATAAGGATGATGCTCTGAGATTCCCAGAAATTCTTATAAATTATGCTTTATATTTGTAGGTATGCATATATTCTTTGCAAATGTCTTTCCAAATGCATGGGCCCCTGTGGACATTTGGCCTTTCCACAGTCACAGCAAAGCAGCATCTCGCTACCTCCATTCCTGAGTCAGCTCCTTCATTTGTTTTGTAAAGCGAGGAAAAACACTAACAATGATTAACAGAATAATCGCCGCCCACCGCATGCTGATTGGTAGCGGAACAAGTCCCTCATTCCTTAGTTGCATCATCTCTACAACTCACTGAATTACATTGATGTCTCTACATGAAGAGAGTCTCCACTTACGACACACTCAGTCCTGCTCTGACAGGTATCGGCAGATGAGCGTCTGTATAGCGGCGCTTAGAGCGACCGCTAGTAGGCTCTGTAAGTGGGTATCGGGCGCTGTAGCGGAGCGCCTCAGTCACTGTAGTAACCTGGCCGGCATTGATGAATGAGATGTATGTTGGGCGTTCTAACACCAGTAACATGTAAACAGAACAATGGTTAAATGCTGGGCTGGCACATGACTTTCAGCAGGCAAAATTTATGCCAAACAGATACACTGTTTAATTACAAAGAGGTGGCACAATGCACATTTTATACATGAAAAACACACGACATGTAGAGCCATTAAAACGCAATTGCAAGGTTAAAATACAACTACAAAAAGAGGGGCCCCCGCCAAGCTCACCTGGGCTCCACGCATCCCTCCACTCGCAATCAACACACACATACAGACTGGCCAGCCTTGTTAAGAGGGACAATAGTCCACCACAAAGTTAAATGTCAGCAGGATGCAGCGTTTTTTCCAATACAGCCCCATCCAAGGGTTAAGACTGCCAGGTAAGGTGTGAGAAATATATATCGTACAAACGCCATGTTTCAAAAACGCTCCACTTCAGACCAGCTCCATAGCAAAAACATATGTTTGGCAAGTCCAGGCTTCACAGTGTTGACACGGGAGCAACAAGCGCGGCTGAGTATGACAGCGAGGGCACGGCGGCCCCCCTGCCACTGCAAGTTTTACCACCGTGACTGATTATCTCACCACCGTCAACTTCATAGGAAGTGTCTCTTTGGCATTGTTGAAGTAGTAACTGCGCTGCTCACGTGGCTGACTCAGACCGCGGCCATTGTGTGTGGACCTGCGTCAGAGGGGGCGTGGTCAGGGACCCGGACCATTTGGTGTTCTAACACCAGTACAGCGTTGCAGGGAACGAAAGGTAGCCCCAGCTCAGTGCGACCGACTCTCAGCGACTCACACCATATTCAACAAAAGACTCACAGAGCGTAGGTGCTCTGGATCTGTTCGCTATAGCATAGAGCGCCAGACGCCATGTGATTAAATGCACTGAAAAACTGTTTTTGAACACATATCCACCAGTAACAAAGCGAAAACACATGAAATGACATTGTTGTAACATTGTGACATTAATGTTTTAATGCCAATCCTGTAATGACAATTCTGCATAAAAATATAAAGATTTTTCAAAAATGACTTTTTCTAGGCCAGGGGAGGTCAAACAATGATTTGAAAGAAAACAATATTAAAAACAAAAAAACATGTTTTAACAGAAGAAAAGGAGCATCCATTGAAATGTATGGGAGAGCGAATGGTAGTGACAGGTAATACCTGGCGCTCTGGAAGCTAGGGTGCCGGCGCTATCCACCTACCCACCTGTAATGATGAATCGTGCGCTACATGGCGCTGTTAGAGTCGCTCACCAGATTCGCTTTCATAAATGTGGCATTGTGTACAGCGCCCAGCATTCACCAGACGCTGCCTGCCACTGCCTGCCTGACAGCTGCTGTGTGCCAGCACAAACAAATGTAAAGAAGCACTATCGTGAATAATTGTAATATTAAAAATACATATAAACACGTCGGCTGATGAGAGGAGGGGTCACTTATACATAAAATCCAGGGGTGACAGATTTAGTCTATCAGGGGTGACAGTGTCTGTCACCCTGGATGTCCTTTTCCATCCATTAAAAGAAACAAGAACCAGCCTGGCTGGATATTTCTTGATACTGGGTGTATATGTGACCCCTCCCACATCCAGAAAATTTATATTGATTTTTATAATTGGGCCATTTTTTTGAGAGTGCTTCTTTGACAAGAAACTTTTTTTATTTTTTGTTACTTTTACTTATGCTCAGTAATATATTCACTTGGATGAATTTTGTATAAAATATATCTGTTTAATAATGTTTATATTTACAAATTGTCCGTGCCTGTAAGTGGGCGGAACTTAAACTGACTTTTGAAAGTATATATGTTTGGAGTTTGCACATGTTCACTGCACACCTGATGAAGGGCCTATGCCTGAAAGCTTGTGGTACGAGTCAACTTCATTACTGGGACCGGCACTCATTTTCACCAGCATTTTGGTATGTGTTTTGCAACCTTTTGTTTCTCGGTATGAGAGATCCTATCAGGTAGTATGTGGCCAGGCCAATTCAATATGCTGTCATCTATACTTTACTGTTATGTGCACAATTTGTACTTTTCATGCACTTTAAATAGATTTTATGTGTATATTACATGGTTTCAGGTGGCTGACAACCCATGCGGCCATGCAGGTGGTACTTGAGATAATTTGTGAATGATAAGTGTTGCTTAATGAAAAATGGTATGGGAACCATTACTATAGAAGTTAAACATTGCTGTATTTTGGGGTTCTATGCATCCTAGGCACTCGAGACACCTCTGTATGCCAAACCACGCCTGTTGATGGCCATGCCCATTTTGTTCCCACCCAGTATGATTACTGCTCAACATGGTGAACTACAAGACACAACTGGAGACTGATACACATACTAAATATACAGCATGGGCTTCTATGTTATAGAAAAACTAGACTTCCTTGATTTTTAGTTTACAGTAGACCAACAGGTTGCCACATACACATACACTTCCCCAGCCTCGAGTTTTAATACAACATTTCAATCCAAAGTAAAGTAGGAAGTTTACAGCCCCAGGGTTACTGCCTCCTGCATCATGCTGCCATAGGCACAGGCCATGAAGCATTTAAAGTGAAATACAATTCAGGCCTTTAAACAGCAACAACATCCATTTTTTCACAAAATGGGTGTTGTACTGGTCGATGCCGGATGACCCAATGCGCATTAATGCTGAAGAAATCTTACCATTCCCCTCGGTCATCCAAAGGCCGGTAACCACGTTATCACGTCGGTCAATCAGTGCAGGATTTTTTCAGGGGACAGAGGAGAAAGAAAAGATTTCTCCTGTTCTGTATCATTATTGTGCAGAGGGGAATCCGCGATCAGGATACCTCCCTGTGCCTGGTACAACACTCGTTTGGTGAAAAATGGGTGTTGTTCCGGTTTAAGCGGTTTCTATAGACTCTTGCGCAATACTATACTAGAGACACTAAACTAACATACTCTACCACCTCATGCCATCAGTGAGCCCTGCATTAGAAGCTTTTCTAGTAGAGATTTATCCAACAGTGGCAGGAAACAGCTACAGTACACCATGATGCATGCAGCATGCATAGTTGTTTTCCTGGCCCCCTATCATACAGAGTTCCATGAGAAAGAGATGATCTGCTAAATCAGAGGCCAGCATGCATTGGGAGTAGGGGAGTTGTGGTCCTTGCAGACCTGGACCCGACCTGTCTCAGAGTAACCAGGAAGTGTGACAGTTAATTAGTACAGTTAGTATAGTTGAAAATGATATGATGTCCTCTCTGACTTACATTTAAGCCTAAAGCTAGATGGTATAATTCAGGAAATATAGGAGTAAACTGAAAGTAAAAAGCCAGAACAGTGAATACATATAGTTATGGTAGCTTAAAGTGGATGGCAGGAAGATGATAGAAAGGGACTCACATGCTCAGCATGGCTAAAGGCATATGCAGCATGTAACCTGAAACATACATTGTTTGAAGTGGCAGGACCAGTACCTTATTAAAGGTAAGGGCCCGCTTAGGTAACATAGAGTAAAGACCTATTGTTACTGTCTTGGTTTTGGGTCAATAAAGGATCCTCTTTTATTAACATGGAGCCCTGTCTCTTGATTTTTTTCTTGAAAGTGAATGCAGCTGGCCCAGCATATGTGCCTTACAGAAGCTTTGGATCTACTTTACAAAACACCTTCTATCCCGCCACATTTCTCAGAAATAATCAAGATTGCTATTTCCTTATTAGCCATAGAGCGGATGGAAGACCAAATGTAGAAAGCTTAACTTGTATGGTTCACAAATGATTCCACCTGACAACTCCTTCCTTCATGATAGCAGTTACTTGGAAAACTGTATTGCACACAAAAAAATCAGATAACATGTACTGGCATCTTAATTACCCCAGAATGATAGGAGTGCAAGTCGTCAAATCAAGATCTTTTTGACTACAACTCTACTGTTCCTGCAATTTATGAATGCCAACGTTTTGACATGTAGCTGTCACCAGCGTAAGTTAGTTTTCTGGTTATTTCAACCCTGTCATCAGTGCTCTTCCGCTACCCTTCAAGCTGTTTGGTTGGGTCCAAGATTTTTACTAGTAAATTAGGGAACTTCCATCATTCCTGGCTTATTTCAGCAAGCTTGTCTCAACACTTACTGCAGCTCTCAGCCATGAACAATCCTTAATCCTTAGAAAATGACAATATTTTTCTAGTTGCCACAGAGATACCTCCAGGTACTTGCTGAATTAACAGCTGCAGGCCTCCCCACAATTAGCGTGCAGTCTACAGCTTTCACCACCTGGGAACTGCGAGCATTAATGTCATTTGTGCTAAGTGAATCTATATATATCTTGAGCTATATACCTACAGGGTGACAGAAGCAGACACAGGGACAGCACAGTTCTATCATTATGGACAAAGACATACTGTAGTTTCCTAGCAGCGACTTATAAAATTATAACCGGTGCATTATTTCGGAAGATAGATAATGACAGTTCTATTGTGTAGGAGTTCATCCAAACAAGCTTCTTCTCTGTAGTGAATCCAAAAGGGAAGCTCTGGTAAACAAACGAAATAACATCATGTTTACAGTCTGGTAATTTTCAGTTACAACCTTTTTACTCTAAACAGTCACTCAGTCACAGTCACCGTTCACATTATTTTCTTTTTTCTTCAGTTTTACTTTTTAGCTCAACATAAACCAGGAGATCTCTGCTGCAAATATCAACTGCAGGCACAAAAAACGTCCTGCATTTAAAAAGGCCATAAAGTCAGTTTCCAACCCCCTCCCCCTGCTTCCACCCTCCTGCCCTGCTGCTGTCCCGGCTTCTTGTCTGCTGGGCCACAGGCCAAGTGATGAGCTCTCATGGTCTGCAGCAGCTGGCCACTGAAGAGAGCCTGGCTTCCAATGTGGGTTTGGGCTGAAAAAATGTGGGACTGGGCAGTCTCTAGTTGTGTCTTCAATGGTCCAGTTCATGTGGGGCCTCGGACACAGGATGGAGTGGGGGGCTTTGAGACTTTAGGGTTCTTTTAAAAAGCCCCTCTCCCAACTCTCCCTTATACTGTAGCTCAATATTAAACCGGACCTTCACCCCAAATAAGAACATATCTTATATGTTTTCCCCATGCTGTACATACAGATTGCCCACATTAAAAATCATTCTTCTTGCATCGACTGTATTTTCTGAGACTTAAAACATTCAAGATGGCGGCCCATGGAGTTTCAGGCTGCCTGCAAACAGGAAGTGTCTTCTGACTGTGTTGCTCAGCATTCTAGGATTGCTGTCCTTTTCCTGACCCCAGCGCTGCTCTACCTGAGAAAAGCACAGCTATAAACTGCCCCCTGCACTTTTGACCCCTCTCCTCAGTATGCAATGTTACTGAGCCAAGATTGCGGTGCCCATATCCTAGAGTGCTGAACAGAGTTGCAGGCCAGTGGGGTAGAGAATAAAAAGTGATTAAAAACATTAAATATATCAATTTTAGATGCTGGGGAATCATTTTTTAAGGGTTTGGCCTTTTCATTAAATGATGCTGAAGGTCCGCTTTAACATGTATTTTCATTATATATATATATATATATATATATATATATATATATATATATTACTATATATTCTATTTTATTGTTTCAGTTAGTGTTTGCCCTAGTGGCCACTTGTGCAATAAAATATAGCTCTGATCTGAAGTCTTATTGTAGGCAACTCAAAATAAGAATCAACTAAACTTAAAGGGTATGCCCACTCCTGTGAAATCTGTAGTGGCAGGAGGAACAAGCGAAACCCTAGTTCCTGTCACTGCACCTTACACGGCACCTGGTGTCTCAGTCAGCTTCCCCCTCTTCCACCTTCTGGCCTGAAGAATGTGCGGAATACAAGCCCATATGGAAGTGCCTATTATTCTATATGAGTACACTGACCAGTCCTTGTTCTAATACACACACCCGACCAGCACATCAATGAAAGGTTTGAAGTGGTTTACTAGAAATAAACATATTGCTTACAATTATTCTTTACATATATGGAGCAATACCGCTAATTGCACATGGAGATCAGCTATTAATTTACGTTAATTCCATATTGTTTAGTGCTCTTCACCTTAGTGCCTTTTGATGCCTCTCTTTGCTTTATCCTGCTAAATTGTCGGTCCTAAAGCCAACAGTAAGGAGGCATTAGGCCAATGACTTCAGGTGGTTTATAAAATTCTATTAACTATTATCTACAAACCCTAAATCCCTACTTGACATCGTTTATATTAATAACAGCACCTCGACCATGAAGCCTGAATGTATGTAGCATACTTCACCCTCTTCCAACCCTACATACAGTGTTACACTGTGTTTTAGGGTCTTCAGACTATTTTAAACACTACAGCATGACAAACATGTTTCTTCTATTCTCCTGGCATATAGTCTAGTGCAGGGTTTCCCAAATTTTTTTCATGAAAGAGACTTCTCATTTTGAAATTCTCTCAAGAACCACCCCTATAACCAGTAATAAAGACTTCCCTGGGATGGTGGAGATCCTATACTTGCAAGCTGTTTGCCAAAAATGCAGTCATTCCAACATGCTCTCCTCCTGCACTCCTGTAGCTTTTTGACTTGACCCCCTGGCACATCCTATTAGAGCAGTAGCTTGTATACAGTGCTTCATGTCCCTCTACATTTATCTTCAGTGACCTTGACTACCACCAGAGGGGAGCTGGAGTACCATCAGTGGTAGTAGTGCCAGTGGTTGAGAACCCCTGGTCTAGCACCAATGCAGCGCAAAGAAAGAACTACCTATAAAAATTATTTACCCTTTAGGTATGAATATCACAGAACATGGCCAAAAAATGGAAACCAAATAAGAAATATGCTGGATGGCAAGTGGAAGGTGGTCACACATTGTTTCAAGAAATTCCAGCCAAGCTTTCTTCTTACTTTTAATGGAAGAAGGAAGTTTTAGAACAAGAAAGTTTTAGAACAAGTGCTAGCAGTTTCTTTAAATAAAACAAGGTCCCAAAACAATTCAAGTATTCCTCCCCCTGACAAACAAACACCAATAACACTAAAACTGTGAAAGAACATATGGGCTCCCAGGACCATTCTCAAACATTGCAGCGAGACAATCCTGCATTTTCCAGGTGATAACCTAGCACCACACTGAGCTACAATAGAACCAGGCACCAATATTTGGCTTGTCTTTTTTCCCGAGCAAAAAAAAAACACTCTAACTACAAAATACTGATTGAAGCAACCCAAATGTAAAAGTCCATGGCAGCCTGAGAAGACTCTTGCTTCCTTTTCACACCACGAGGATAAAATCTTTTGTCCAAAGCTGTTGTCCAGTCATTGAATTCAAGATACACTCCCTAATCTCATTGTGACAGATAGTGGATGTGCTGGTGGTTGTGGGATATGGAGTGTCCAGTGATTGTATACTACTACTGGTCCCTAATTATTGAGTCCAGATGCTTGCAGGCTAATGGGTAGTTGCTAATGAACAATCCCTCTCCCACAATGCCCCACAGTACACCTCAGGGTCCCAGAATCTGCTCTCCTGCCACATTGCCACATAACCTGGTATGTTTGGGCAATATATTGATTTTGGGGGCATAGGGGGTACCAGAATTTGTGGTATTGGCCAAATTATATGATTTATATTTATGACTATGTTAGTTTTCTATTTACAGTACAGTACCTAACATTATACCTTCCCAATTGATCATGCCCCCTGTAATCTGTACCCTACCCCAAAGATCCTCTTTGGATAATGTATGATAAGTAGAAAACCTCTGGGATGTCCACTGAAATAATTAAAAATTCCCCAAAACAGTGAAGAATGGGGAGCCATGCTCATATTTGATGTTTGCTCTCAAAGCAACACATAAAAGACAAAAATCACCCCCAAGTCAACCCTAATTACCTTAATAAAAAAAAAGAAATATACTCACATGGTCTATGTTTGGAGTCTTCTTTGTCAGCATGAGCTCCATATTGTTTATTTGGCAGCCATGTTGCTTCCTTGTATATTTTTATGTCATTTTGGTCAGCTCGGAGGGAGTTTTTTTTGTTACAGTATAGAACCATTATAAGTGGAAAACTCCTCTGCAGGAAGGAACATATATTTTACAAGTAAACTTTGAAGAGCATCAATGTATATACCAGTTCACTATAAGGTGTGATTGACTCCCCAGACCCTCAACTCCAACTCCAACAGCTTTATATTCTGCAGTGCAGTACATACATTTCTCCTACCACCAGCTCCTCTCTTCAACTATTAAACCCATTTGTAGTGCACAAACGACAAAATGTGCACAAAAAAATCATTTTACTTCATTGTTAATTAGGTTTTTAAATTGCAAATGCAAAAATGAAATCCATGTATGCATATTGATTCTGGTTTAAACAGGAATGACTCCCACAACACCCTGAATAAATCCTTTGTAGATAATCCTAAAGTGTTTCAACATTTAGGGTCTGATTTATCAAGCACTTCTGCCAGACAATGCCATTTCAGTGCAAAATAGAGTAGCGCAAAATATGATTTAGAATTTTTTCAGCATATTGCTGCACTGCTAATGTTTTAGTAAATGTGCTTTTTGTAGTGCAGCAACATGCGCAAGGGTGAAAAAAAAAATTACATTATATTTTTTTACTACTCTAATTTGCACTGATGTGGCACTGTCTGGCAGAGGTGCTTGATAAATCAGGCCCTTAGCTTCCTCAGGGGAACAAAGGAAACTTCTGAAAAATGTCTTCTACAAAAGAAAATATTGTTTTATATATTTTTGATCACTCAAAAGTCCCCACATTAAATTGAGCACTGTTATTGTCCATCAAGGTCATGTGATTGCTTGCGGACGGATACCAAGAAGAACCCTATGAACCATGTGACAGTGGTGGCTTATCACTTAATTTCGCTTGGGGACCAAGGAGAAAGGTAAGGTTTCTCCGGTTTACTGCTGTTAATGCACAGGGGTCGTTGGCAATCGGATTGCCCCCCTGTACTAGTAACACCTATTTAGTGAAAAATGTGTGTTGTTCTGATTTAAAGTTTGATGTCATTCCAGATTGACTGAAGTATCCACCCCAATGTAGGTGCTGTGATATCAGGCTGTGTGATCACTAGGTGGAACAAATATCCATAAAATCAAATCACAAAACTTATATTACATAGTTACATACAGTTACATAGTTAATATGGCTGAAAAAAGACAAATGTCCATCAAGTTCAAGGAAGGGTGTTGCGCTAGGGGAAGTTATTATTTTTTATTTTTTTGCTGATGACAGCTAATAGTAACAGTTAATGTTATTTTCTTCTAAATAAGCATCTTATCCTTTTTTGAAGCTGTCAGCAGTTGATGCCATAGCAAGCTTCTGTGGGAGGCTATTCCACAGATTTATAGTTCTTATGGTAAAAAAATGATTGTCACCTCCGGAGATTCAATTTCTTTTTTCCCAGTCGAAGGGAGCGCCCCCTCTGTTTTCAGAGAGGATTTTACCAGAAGTGTTTCCCCATATTTTTTCTATTGCCCATTTACATATTTATGCAAGTTAATCACATCTCTCAAATCTAAACAGAATTAATTCTCATAATCTTTCCTCTTAAATTAGATGCTTCATTCCTCTTATTAGTTTGGTGGCTCACCTCTGTGCCCTTTCCATAGTCAGAGCGTCCTTTCTATGAACTGGTGCCCAGAACTGGACGGCATATTCCAGGTGAGGGCGCACCAGTGCCTTGTAAAGAGACAAAATTACATCCCTAGCCCATGATTCCATGCCTCTTTTTAGGCATGATAATATTTTGGTGGCCTTGGAAGCAGCTCCCTGACTTTGCATGCTGTTATTTCGCCTGTGGTCTACGAGTACCTCCAGATCCTTCTCAATAAGTGATTCTCCCAGTTTTACTCCCCCAAGGACATATTTGGCCTTCAGGTTATTAGATCCCAAGTGATTGACTTTACATTCTCCACATTGAACTTCATTTGCCAAGTGGATGCCATACACTCAAAGTGTCCAAGTCAGCTGGAAGCTTGTGAACATCTTCAATAGGCTGAACTGTGCTACATAGGGGAAATATGTAAATATGATTATATGATATTGTATATTGATATTATATGATATTGTAAAAAATAATTTGTGGATTGTGGGTTAAACAAAAAAAAAAATAGTGGATTTGCTCTTGACTTGATCTGGCAGTAGATACACCTATGAAATTTTTGCATTGCTTTGTAAAACCATGTGGCCTTCAGAGATGGTATTATATTGTGAACTCATGACGTTCAACAAATAAACATAAAGCATTTCTGGAAATAAAATACAAATAGGATGGAAAGCACTGCATATCTTTTCTGATATTCTTTATCTCTGGGGGAGCTGCATGTTAATCTGATCTCCAATGGGTTAAAACAATTCCATTGTAAAAATACCCAAATAATATAATTTGTAAGCAGTTGCGAGGGCTTTCTCCTGTCAGGCAGGATGTACATTTTACGTAACAAGTTACAATTACATTCTTTACCCAGCCTGCAAAATCACCATGCTAATAATATAGAAACCCTAGAACCCGCCTCAGACGAACACAAGTTGTAATTAATTGTATTCCTGTGTGGAACAACCATGGCGACGGCTGCCAGGAAAAACTGAATAGTTTGCAAGCGTAAATATTCTAGACAGAACATTTGCACAGAAAATAATGAGAGAAATAAGATGTATCGCTGTTGGGAAGGTTATACATTCCCACATATTTTTCTATATGAGCATATATAATGAGCCTGTGTCTGTGGCTGCTTCATATGCCTTGGCCCATAATTAGTCATAGAGTCATGCCCGAGGAGGTGTAAATATGTGCTGCTTCAGTCCAAGAAAAGGCTCCTGTGTGCAGCCAAAATGGATATTTCTGGGGAAAGGCTGGCAGACCAGAAAAATAAAAAAGATTTACATATTTGTAACATTGTTTGAAGAAGATACTGTCTTAAATAGGTTGAATTGTGTAGTTCCATACCTTTTGCTTTATAAGATGAATGTGGTCTGGTTCCTTTAAGTTTTCGCTATCACAGGTTTTGGTCTGTCCCCTTGGGGCACCCTGGTTTGGGGTGGGCTGCTTTGTGAAACCCACCAGGTCGCCTAGTTCACTTAACTCTCCTCAGGCCAATGCTCCGAGCGGCGCAGGCATCAGGAGACTTCTTTTGGCTGTGCACAGGCCTGCACAGTTATTCAATTGTGGTGGGCGGGGCCGTGCACAGCGAAGAAGGGAAGGTGTTGTTCACGGAGGTGGCGTGGGCTCAGGGCAAAAGTGAGTTTACCATACGCCCCGGGGGGTTTCATACAGCAGGGCATCCCATTCCGGGATGCCCCTGGGGGAGGGAATAAGCTGTTCTGGAGTCTCACAGACTCCAGGGTGGGTTTTGGTCCTCTTTAATCTTCATGGCAGAATTCTTGGCCATAGAGTGCCGGGTCTTCTTTGCCTGGATCTGTCAGAATATGGTGTAAAATAGCCTAAATCCTGCTCTCAGTTTTATTGTAGCACTGGTAAGCACTTTAACCTTCAACTGACCATAAGCAGCAGGCCCTGATTTAAAGTGGACCAAAACTCAGGATTTTGACTATCCTGGGTTTTGGTCCTTTTCTTCGCTGTGTGAACCCCCCCCGAGTGCCGAGCTCAACTCACCTCTTCCCGGTGCCTATGGCCGCTCGTCCAATCAGTGTCACTGGCCTTAGACGCAGGCTTAGACAGCATGACGTTAGTGGCTCCGAGCATGCTGGCAGCTGTATCCCCTGTTTTCCTCTAACAGGGAGCGTGCCCGTGCCGGGCATTCACAAATGCCTGGCACAGGCACGCGCCCTGCTAGAGGGATAGTGGGGATGAGCCCACAGCTCATGCATGCGCCGTAGCACCAGGAAGCAAGGTAAGTGTACGGGGCGACCTGGGGGGGTTCACACAGTGGGGCATCATGATTTTGGATGTCCCGTGGGGAGAGAATCGATCGGCCCTGCGAATCTTATAGATTTCTGAGCTGATCACGCTGGGTGGTCATTCTGTGACCACTTCTGCCATTTTAAATAATTTTTTTAGGGTAAAAAAAAAAAAAATGTACAGAATTGATATTACAGGTCTGATATTAATGTATTCATATTACAAAATTATTTTAAAAACTTGTTTTTTTTTGGTTTCCAACAAAATGGTTGTTTGGGGGTTAAAAAACTACTTTTAACCCATCGCCGCCAGCGCTCTGGGGTTTGAGCATGCATTTTACAGTGCGAGAATTTTTGGAACGTGATTTGTTAATGAATATGGTGGAAGCCGGTCGCTCTGACCAGTCGCTATCATGCGCTCCCATACAGCGCGGAACCTGTCAAATAGTGACTCCTCACCCAATATTCAACATTACGGCAAACCGCCTGAGTCGCTATAAACTACCGAACAATGGCCAAGCACAGCGACTACTAGCGGGCGCTCTGAAAATGCCGCTACAGTCGCTCAACTGTCGCTACCTGCCGCTGTTAATGAATCGGCCTCCCCGTAACATAGAGGCCGATTCAGTAATAGCGCCAGGTAGCGACAGATGAGCGACTGAAGTATGGCGATATGAGCGCCGCTAGCGTATGCCGTGGGCGGCTGTGATTCGCTATAGCAGGCCTCCTCAGTCGCTACCTGGCGTTGTTGTGACCAATGCCTACATTGGTGAATATGATGTTTCAGATCAGCTTTGTAGGCGCTGTCATTTTGACACACGCTATTCAACACAGCGCCTGCGCCTTGGTTTGCTGTTGGCTTGAAATCAATGTTAGTACCTTCAGTAGTAAACACATTGCAACATGTTTCTTTGGTGAATTTTGTTTTATTTTTAAATTTTTTTGGGTGAAAGTGACCAATAAAACTCCAGTGGTTTTTTATCTTGGTGACAAAAAAAGAAGAAAAATTGGAATTAGTATTTAGAATAACATTTTTTTTTTTCGCATTTATTGACATTTTTTTAATTTTCTTTCGGACAGTTTTTGCCAACTTGCACAACACCCCTAATTGTTATGTTGGTCAACTCCCCCCCCCCCTTAGAGTGGTTTTGCTCATCTTACACAGCCCTTATAGTGGTTTGGCTCATCTTACACAGCCCTTATGGTGGTTTGGCTCATCTTACACAGCCCTTAGAGTGGTTTGGGTCATCTTACACAGCCCTTAGAGTGGTTTGGCTCATCTTACACAGCCCTTAGAGTGGTTTGGCTCATCTTACACAGCCCTTAGAGTGGTTTTGCTCATCTTACACAGCCCTTATAGTGGTTTGGCTCATCTTACACAGCCCTTAGAGTGGTTTTGCTCATCCTACACAGCCCTTATAGTGGTTTGGCTCATCTTACACAGCCCTTAGAGTGGTTTGGCTCATCTTACACAGCCCTTAGAGTGGTTTGGCTCATCTTACACAGCCCTTAGAGTGGTTTGGCTCATCTTACACAGCCCTTAGAGTGGTTTGGCTCATCTTACACAGCCCTTAGAGTGGTTTGGCTCATCTTACACAGCCCTTAGAGTGGTTAGGGTCAGCTTACACAGCCCTTATAGTAGTTTGTGACAAATTATGATTGTAGGCAACAAATTTTTCCCCTGTAGTGCAGTACTTGGATTAGAGTGAAGGGTAGTTAGCTTACCGCAAAAAACGAAGTGATCATGCTTTCCCTTAGCTCAAAGCCAGTCTGGGTGTCCTCACTCGTTTCTGCGGCCAAGTTGGGGATTTCGGGCACCAGTGCTGTTTCTTCAGGGGGTTGGATTCTGTGGCATATACAAAGATTGTGGAGCACACAGCATGCGAGGATAATCTTGGAGACCTTTTGTGGACTGTACAACATCTCTCCTCCTGGGCGTGCCAAACACAGAAAGCGCGCTTTCAGCAGTCCAATGGTTCGTTCCACAATGCTTCTGGTTTTGCGATGTGCTGCATTGTAGCGTTCTTGGGCAGAGGTCTGTGGGTTTCTGACCGGAGTCATCACCCACGTTCTCTGCCCGTATCCCTTGTCCGTTGTGGGAAAAACACAAGGAGAGAGACAGCAATTAGTACTAGTACATGTTTTTTTTTGAATTTTTAAAAATATAGCTTACTAGGCCACATATTTTAGGGAAAATACTTTGACATGGTTACTTATTTACCCAGTAGCCAGCCAGCTGACATTTCGTTGTTCTCAAACTTCCTGCACAGGACTGACCGCTGCAGCATGTAAGAGTCGTGGCATGAGCCGGGGAAACCAGATCTCACGGCCCGCAGCTTCATGTCATGGTCACATGACATTGATGGAGTGGAACTGCTTTCGATTCCGATAATGCAGCTCCTGTGCACAGGGAGGGCGGAAAGGGATATGTGTACCATCCACGCACCTTAGCACATTCGGGATCCCTCCCATGCGATAGAAAGCATGTTTTATTTTTGCAACCTCATCCTCCTCAGGAAATTGGATGTAAATAGGGATCAGGTCACAAATAGCCAGTACTACCTGGAAAAATATGTGGCTCATTGTAGCCTGGCTGATCCCGCTGAGGAGGGCAGAGGTTGCCTGGAAGGTCCCTCGTGCCAAAATATTAAGACACATAGGCGTACTATGCCTGGAATGGATCTGGTACGTTTGGTGGATGGATCGATTTTGGTCTTAATCTGATCATATAGGGACTGTAGTGCTGCACGATTCAGACGGAAGCGGCTCCTGATCTGCTCGTCACTTAAATCCCACACTGAAAGGCGGATGCCAAAGGATCGGGGTGCCCTAAGCCTCACAGCACCCTCCTCCCTGGCCTCCTGCTCTTCCAGCATTCTCACACATCCCTGCACCCATAACCCATACATCACCCTCTTATCCATCTCACACTCAACAGATATACCAAAGAAGCAAAACAAAAACAAAATCCACAAACACACCACACACACAAGCAAGCACACTCCTCACACACTCACTACAATGCAGCTCACCACAAAACCAGAAGTATAGTGGTCTGAACCACCAGACTGCTGAAAGTGTGCTTTCTAAGTTAGGCACAACCAAGAGGGGAGTTGCTGCACAGCCCACAAAAGGCCCCAAAATCAAGCCTCACTTGCTGTATGCTCCACAATATTTGCATATGCCAACAAAATCAATCTCCTAAAGAAACAGCACTGATGTCAGAAATCACCCAACAAGCCACAGAGAGTGAGGACCCAACCCAGCCAGACACTAAAATGAGCTAAGGGACAAAAACACCACACCACCACACCACAGCCTTTGCCACAGTGTAACAATACCAGAAGGTTGGCAAATCCAGCCATTTATACTTCACTTTGAAAAAGGACAGGTCCGCTTTGCCGCCTTTTGCGTTGCTCTGCTATTTCCTGTCTGCAATTAGCTGACCCAGGTGTGCGTGAAACGGATTGCGCATGCACACGCTATTAGCGCTACTAGCGTACGTGAGCCGAAACTTGCGTGCATTAACGGACATGGCTGAAAATTCTGTGGTGGACCAATGAAAGGTAAGCTGCTCTTTATTTAAATAGCCGTTTGTAGAGCCACATGTCACAAGTGTTTAATATACATGAGTACATTGTTGTCTTTGGTTGTGTGTTGTTTGGTTAATGAGCTCTGTAATTAGTTAATTGCCTACCAAACATGGTTCAATCAGTGCAGTGGAGCTGTGGCTACAAGCATCTGGCCAGTATGTGTGAAGCAGTTAAGTGGACCTGTTTGTGATTGGTTGGTAGAGCACATAAAACCTGCCCAACCCAAAAAGAGGGCGATGCCATTCTGTAGTCTGTATGCGTGCTTGTGTGTTGTCTAGTGGTGTGTGTGTGCAGCTACAGGATGGAGCCAAATTCTGGACATCTGCCGGCCACAGCTGGCCCAAGTAGGAGTGTGTTGGGTGCTGTGCGCAGACCTCCCTTAAGGAAAAGGGCCCAGGCCCAAGGTGAGCCTGCACCCAAGGCCAGCCCCCCATTTGCCAAGAGGGAGCCAGAATTTAATTTGGCGGAGAACAATACTCTTGTGCGCCTTATCCTGGCCAAATGGGAGCTAATATTTGGCTCCCAAAGCCAGTCTATAGGCAAGCAAGAAAGGAGCAAATTGTGGGATGCCATTGGGGATGAGCTTACTAGCAGTGCTCAATACCCACGTAGTGGCCCATCCTGCAAGAAACGCTTCTACACTTTGAGAAGGGCCCTTATGCAAAAGATGAAGCATGATCTTGATGTCGAGAGTGGGACCATCCAGGGTCCAAAGAGTACTACAGGCCATATGAGGAGATGCTGAAGCCCAAAATTCCGCTGATTCGGCTGCAGGGTGTTGATGCTGGGGATGACACCACAGGTTGGACTGAAGGTACATATTTTCTGCATATTTTTTGCTGGTAATGTTAATGTATGTGATTTGCTTTGTCTCTTTCTGGCCAACTAACAGTAGGACCTGTGAAGTAGTACATTATACCTCATAAATGCTTTCCTTTCTTGTCTGTTGCTTTCTGCATAGGTGCACATGGTGATGTCCTTGATTTGGCTGAGGACACCACAACTCCTGCCCTTCAACCAACCTCAAGCCTAACCCAGTCTGCCATTGAAGGTATTTATCACTAATTTATGGGCTGGGTTGTTTTTGTACAAAATGGGTGTGGGAGCACCTCAAACAATAGCTTGTACCACTGTTGAGGATTACTAATATGGGCCTGCGGACTAATTTCACGCCCACGTTAACCCTCTCAGCAACTAACTAACAAGGCCCTAACATGTGTTGCTATGTGGGAAGCCAGAGATGTGTGGCCATATATCTGCATATACATGTGGAAGCCACACTGGCCTTGATTAGGGAATATTATTGCTTGAGCTGCTCACACACACCTTTTTTCTTTTTTGGGTCCCCCACATTACCAATGGCTAAATTTATTTTTTGAATTTGCCTAGCCGCACCGCCATTGGCACCAGCATCTCCTCAGGAGCCAAGCTACTCTTTGGATGCCGGTAAGTGCATGTGTCAACCTTGCTTTAGCCACTTTAACACAAGTGCATGCCTTTCATTCCTCTTTTTTCTTGGTAGGCCAAGTCACTGCTTCATCTTTGGACACCACTTCCGATGTTGCAGGTCAACAGGACCCTGTTGGTGTGTATTGGCCAAAACAATGTATCCTTTATGCTGTTTATGTTACACTGGTTCTATTTGGTTAATCTAATAATCTACATGTTTGCTAGGTCAACTTGAAGATTG
The DNA here is from genome assembly GCA_027917425.1 of Gastrophryne carolinensis. Classification (NCBI taxonomy): domain Eukaryota; kingdom Metazoa; phylum Chordata; class Amphibia; order Anura; family Microhylidae; genus Gastrophryne; species Gastrophryne carolinensis. Next base: position 52,517,707 of record CM051242.1, on the reverse strand, counting down.
CTTTTTTTAGTGGATTTGCCATCCCCAGGCTCATTAGTAAACTGAAATAAAATATAAAAAATAAAATACCCAGGGAGATCCTAGTGTCTTATTGCGGTTCTCTGCCCTTAACCCTAATAGGGGGCGTCCATGAACCAAACTATCAGATTACAAAGACACACATACATAAAAAAGGTTCCTATAGGGCTGGCACTCTAACAACAAATTTACAAAATATAACCTGCCATAAACACATGTTTTATTTAATCCATAGGCACACAATACAAATACCCAAATTCCCTAAAAAATTAAAAAGCTAATTAGCATAATAAACACGGGGGCCCCCCCATACACCCACACCCCCAGGCATACGCTCAACCCTCACTAACACACACCTCTAAACTCATTTGGCTGGCCAGCCAATAAGGGGTTAATGACGGGGAATCCTGTAGGTAGGGGAAAAGGCAGTCACTGCTCCAAAATCGGTGATGATTAAAGTGCAAATGCTTCAAATGCCATATATTCACAGGCGGCTCCTATCACATATAGCAGCGATTGATAGATTTTCAATACAACCATTCCACGGCTGTGATTAAACAGAGCTCCAGCAGTACATGCCAGCAGGCAAATTCCTATGCTTAATGGAAAATAGTGAGTATGTAATGGCGGGAGACGCACAGGTCAGGCCACCTCACAGAAGGCCGTTATGCCTGGCACCACTTGACCGCCTAATACCTTATCCTCAGAATGCGGCTGCAGCTTTTCTCCGCTGTCTTCATACGCTTTGGGTAAATGATTGGTAGGGGCATACCTGCATTGTTTCACCTTCACTACAATCTTTTCTTTTTGTTTTTTAGCCGGAACACACAACAAGAGGAGGTGTGGCACCGACCAGTGCCGATTTTTATGAGCTAGGGGTCCGGATGCTGGAGGACTACAGTCGCCAACAGCCGCGTGATGGAACTAATGAGCGCATTGCGGCGTTGGAAAATCAGGTGCTGGTGTCTCGGCAACAAATTGAGGACCTGCAGCGCCAGCTCCAGGATGTAAGAGAAGGACACCAAATTCAAACCAACCGGGAACTGGATCGCATTGCACATCTGATGGAGCAATCTTTACAGCGCCAGGACCAAAGTTTGTTGTTGATGCATCAGCTGATACAACAGCAGTCTATTTTTTTTACTGCACTGTTGTCCCCCAACACCACCCCTAGCAATGACTCGCAACCTCCCAGGCCCCCAAGCCAAGAATATTGAATTTCTTTTTGTTGTGTTTCATTTGTTTCTAATACATTTGAGTACCCCACCTCTAAATTGTGTTTTTTCAAAGACATAGCTAAGAACACAGTCAGGGATGAGTCTCTAGATCTAGATATGTACATGTAGCCAGAAATGTATGACACACATTGGTGACTTACTATGGTTTACACATTAAATGGCTACAAAGTACACCAACATTTTACAAATAATGGGTTGGTAGACACTTAAACTATGCTTGACAAGGCACAACCCACTGTAATTTAAAAAATACAAAATATTTATTATTCCGCAAGGCGAACAACAGGCCCAACATTCCGCTGCACAGCGGCTCAAAACATACCCCCCCACCCTAACAACGCCTCTTCAAGGCCAGCAGCATAAGGCGAAGACGCCGGATCGACTGCCACAGTCTGCGATGCTGGTTTTCACAAGCTGTAGAGAGTAGAAAAAAACCATATTCAAAAGATAGAATGTGACCTCAACATACACAGATGTAGCAATGTAATGTAATTGGCTAAAATTAGCTGACGCTCACATTCACATTGTTGGCCACTGTGCCCTTAGGTGTTACCATTATATGAGTACTAGTGCCTGCCTTAAATGTGGCCACAACATCCCAAGCATACATTTACTCTGAACTCTTGGGAATAAATTAAGGTCTAAGTCCCAGTGTGGACATTTATATGTTTAACATCAGGGCCTAAGTCCTATGATTAAACTGGTTGGGCCAAGCATATTAGAGGTCACCACCTTAGCAGGCCAATTTTGTTTGCAATATACCACAATTTTACACTATGTGGCCAAAACAAGAATGGGAGCTAACAATCAAGCATGCAGACATGCATTTAGGATTGTTGAACAAACACATGTAACCTAGATGTGTGTTTAGAAAACACATAGGTACATTGTAAATGTCTCCAGAATTTACTATAAGACATAGGGGTCACAAGTCTTTAGGCATATGAAGTGGGATGTACTCACCATCGCAGCTGTGGCTGGGGCCCATGCTGCTGGCCGTCCCGGCAGCTGGGGTGGGGAGGATGGTCACCGGCTCCATCTGCGTGGCCACATCTGTCAGGAGAAAGCAAAAGAGAAATCAAAAATGAGTGGGACAATGACACATGACTATTTGAAAGCCATCTGGTTATGGAGTCTGCCAAAACAAATGCTTGCATGGTTACACACATGTTGTCCGACTTTAGCATATTTCCTGGTCCATGAGTTCATGTAAATTATTTATGGTTGCAACATGGACACATAAAGATAATGTGCCAATAACCTTGACAGTGCAATGGTAAGGCCTAATTTGCAGTTGAGTGTAGAATCTTACTAGTGTGCAACATGTGTTAGCCGGAACAACTTACCAAAATAACACATTTGCTAGCCCCCATCATGGTGTGGGCTGAAACATAGGGGTGGTTGCCAGTTGGATTGCACTGTAGTGGGGTTTGTGATGTTAATGTAAATTATAAAACCAGCTTGTACTATGGACCATGAAACATGTGTATGTTAAAAGTGGACCAAGACCCAGGATTTATACTATCCTGTGTTTTGGTCCACTTTGGCAGGGCACACCAATCGGAGAGAGAGCCCGTCCGCCGCTGCCTTCCGCGCGTCACTCCTCCAGGGCGTGCACCGCGCAGGCCATTCACAAACAGAGAGAGCGGGCGCACACACATCTAGAGGGGCGCGCAGGAGGCGGCGGCGGTGGCTTCTGCCACCCCCAATGAGGTAAGGCGTTTGTGGGCTTTTGGGGGGGGGCCCGCGGTGAGGGAGGTGATTGGGCAGGGAAGCTTATAGATTCCCAGCCCAATCAACAATGGGTGTTGGTCCACTTTAAGGAATGTCATAACATATGGAATGTAAGGGATAACAACAAACACTTACCATGACTATGCCCGTGGAGAAGGCGTTGCCAAAAGCTCCTGGAGGTGCCGCCTATATGATGCGCTGCAAATTAGAGAGGAATGGCAAGGGCTAAGTACAAATGGCCATATGTAACCTGTCACAGACTAACACTGACTAAATCTGCACTCACCAGGGGATGAGCTGCCACTTGAAGCCCAGGGAGGGCTCTGAGGAGGAGGCCCGGAGCCTCGGCTCCTCACACTCTGATCCAAAGATCCCCCACCCAAAGGGCCACCCTCCTCCCTCTCACTCCCTGCTCCTTCAGGGAGTGTGGGAGAGTCCACTACTTCCACCCCACTTGGACTCCCCACTTGAGAGTGGCCCCTTGGCTGGTGAGACTCCTCAGAGTCAGAGTGTGAGGAGCTGAGGCTCGATCCTGCCAGCCCCCCAGCAGCACACTCCTCTGGGGCGTCATCCCCTTCCTCCCCTGGGTCCTCTAAATAGGACACTCGAGAGGGACCCTCCCCCGATGAATCCCCCGAGTCCGCCTGTCTCGTTCGGGGGAGGAATCCCTTCCCACGTTTCCCCAGGGGAGGACGCTTATCTGTGTTGAGCGTGTGAATAAAAAAAATTACAATTACTACCCAAAATGGACACAGCTTAGAATATTATTTCCCAAAAAGTATAAACATAGCATAAACTTCCACTTACCTGAAGCGTACGCATCATATAGGCGGTACACGCCTTCAGGGTCCCGGCGCTTAAAGTCGGACCACTTCTGCATAATAGCTCTCACACTGAGCCTGGTGTTGAAGCGCCGGGACACTGTGGCCTTCACCTCCAGGGCAATGCGCTTCTTGCCCCCACGGGCATAGTCGTATTGGTGGATGCAGAAATCCTATGAGAAATGAAAAAAAAAAAGGTTATCAATACATGACATCAGACCAATGGCCTAAACATTTATACTGAGAACAGATTAAACATATAATCCAAGGAAAACATACTCACTTTCACCACCTGGCCGTTTACGCGGCTATCCACCCTCTTCCTTTTTTTTTTTGCTGGCCCAGGGGGGGGGGGGGGGGTGGAGGGGGTTAGGTGGGGGAGGTGAGGTAGGTGGGGGAGGTGGGGGAGGGGTGGGGGGGCCAGAGTCAGAGGAGGAGCTGAGGAGGCGCAGGACACGTCTCCTGAGCAGCATGGTGGAAATGCAAAGGAGGAAACCGGAAGTGGATATGACGAAAGCGACACCAAAAAAAAAACGCTCCGCGCACTAGGAAGAAGCTAATATCCGCTACGTGCAAGCTAAGTGGTGGTAATAGTAGATTTACGCATTACAACAAGCTATTGGCCAAGACGCAATTAATTATTAGCTTGATTTAGCTGGGAAACGCAAAGGAGCAAACCGGAAGTGGATATGACGAAAGCGAAAAAAAAACACGCTCCGCGCACTAGGAACCAGCTAATATCCGCTACGTGCAAGCTAAGTGGCGGTAATAGGAGATTTACGCATTACAACAAGCTATTGGCCAAGACGCAATTAATTATTAGCTTGATTTAGCTGGGTGTTCAATATCCTGTAATGCATAGGTCAGAGCAAAAACAGATCTGGTTGCTTACAAATAACAATCTGTTTCCTTAATAAAATAATAACACAATATAACTATCCAACAACATGATAATGTGGCACACAGGAGAATGCATAACGGGTTGTTATGAGCTTATATGCCTGAAAAAATCCTGCAGAATGTGGACATATTCAGACTCAGAACTACAATGTATTCATTAAGAACGACTGGGGTCGCTGCAAGTGAATTCAGGGAAAAATGCAGAAAGGCAAGAAATGTATGAACAGCACAGCGCAGCACAGCGATGCTAGCGCCGGCACATAGCGAATCACAACAGCGACTGCACAAACACTGACCACCACAGATTCAACAAGGACAGGGCTGCAGAATAGCTTGGGCGCTGACAATTTCAATGAGCGAACGTGAGCGCCAACCATGACTGACTAAAAAGTAGCTTTACAAGCCATGTGTGTTGTGAAATCAAGCTAATTTGAGGCTAATGTGTTTTGTGGGAGGAGATGCATTTTATATTTCACTCACAACATTCCAGTCTAAAAATTACATCTTTCACCAAAAAATCAATAAAAACAAGACAGATTAATCAAACATATCCTAAACAACATGTGTTTAATTTTTGGCAAAAGACAAGAACACAAAAACCACTTAAAAAAAACATTGCAGTGTCTGCCATTGAAATGTATGGGAGAGCGCCAGGTAGCGAAAGGTCTGACCTGGCACTGGGCTGGGATTAGCAGCGGCGCTGTTCGTTGCAGTCCGCTACATGATGAATCCAGCGCTAGCTGACGCTTTCGCCGGCGCTAGCCTCATTTAGCGTGATAAATGCGTGATTGTGTTCGCAGCCTGGCGTTCGGGAGTCGGTAGCCACCGATAGCTGGTGATACCTGGTACTATTGACACACTAGCTGACGCTATCGCTTGATGAATAAGGCCCATAGTATGGTTGAAAAGAGACATATGTCCATCAAGTTCAACCAAGGGTCAGGGTTGGGACGAGTTATTTTTATTTTATTTTTTTTACTGGTAATAGTAACAGTAAATATTAGTTTCTGCTAGAAAAGCATCTAATCCTTATTGTTGTCCTTAAAGCGGACCTTCACCCTGAATAGGAGTCTTATCATATATGTTTCCCCCACCCTGTACATACAGATTGCTCACATTTCATTCTAGCTGAGCTGAGCCTTTAAACATCCAAGATGGTGGCTCATGGAGCATCAGGCAGCCTGCAAACAGGAAGTGCCTTCTGACTGTGCTGCTCTGCATTCTGGGATTGCTGACCTTTTCCTGACCCCAGCTCTGCTCTGTCTGAGCAAAGCAGAGCTATAACCTGCCCCCCTGTAATTTATCACACTCTCCTCTCCTCATTAAGTGTGATGCTTCTGAGCCAAGATGACGGTGACCGTATCCTAAAGTCCTGAACAGAGTTGCAGCCCAGTGGGGAAAGAATAATAATAAGTGACTAAAAACTTAAAATATAATTTTAGATGCTGGTTAATCATTTTTTAAGGGTTTGGGCTTTTCAATAAGTCATGGTGAAGGTCCGGTTTAAGTTGTCAGCTGTTGATGCTGTGACAGGCTTCTGTGGGAGGCTATTTCACGGATTCATAGTAGGTAAAAAATAATTGCCTTTCCAGTCGAAGGGGGTAACCCCTTGTCTTCAGAGAGAATTTTAGCTGAAATAGTTTAAAAATGCTTTTGCAAAATGCAGAAAAACTATATCTACAGCCACCGCTCTGTCCAGGCTTTTACTCACCTCCTCATAGAAGCCAATCAGGTTAGTCTGGCAGCTTTTGTCCTTAGTGAATAAGGACAGTAATAACCCCTCAAGCAATTTTCCCAAAATGGATGTTAAGCTTATTATGTCTGTAATTAACCAGAGAGGACTTAGAGCCATTTTTAAAAATGGGAACCACACTTGCCTTGCATCAATCCCTTGAAACTGTACCAGTTGTTAGTGAGTATTTAAAGTTCAGGAGCAACGGTGATGAAATAACTGAGCTGATTTTGTTAAGAACTCTTGGGTGAAGTCCATCTGGTCCTGCAGTCTTATTCACATTTGAATTATTTAGTATGTCTTGGATGATAACCATGTTTAGCTAGTTAAGAATTAAGCTTGGGGTATTGTGTGCAGTGGTATTGTCTAAATTGGCACCTTGCGCCTCATTTGTATACACAGAGCTAAAGAACTCATTTAGAAGCTTTACCTTTTCTTGGTCCCCAATGACCAATTCCCCACTATCATTAATTAGGGCACTTTCCTGTTCTGATTTCGTTTTCTTTGAGTTTATATATTTTTATATACATTTAGGGTTGGTTTTGCTTTCTTTGGCCACATCTCTTTCATTTTGTGCTTTTGCCAGCTTTATTGCTTGTTTACATGGTTTATTTACTGCTTTATACTTTTCATAGGTTACTGCTGAGAGATCTGATTTGTGATTTTTAAATGCCCTTTTCTTGTTTTTTTTGTCCTTTTAACTTCAGAGATCTCGCAGCTGTTTTCTAACCTGAATTCTCCAGAGCTTGGTTTCTGTACATCCTAGAATGACATGGGTTGGATGCGTTAGGACCTCCGGATTCTAAATATGGATTTAGTATATGATTAATGTTCACAGTAATAGCAGATTTCTTATTAAATACTGGCAAAAATCTTGGGTTTTGTTCCTCTTTAACCTCCTTTAAAGGGCCTTACGTGCTTTTATAATATATATTTCTTAACCCACAGTTGTCGAAACAGAGTCGCAAGCCAGTATGTGGAGAGACCCATGTTAGGCTTAATGTAGGGGGACTAAAGAGACCAAAAAACTCTGTACTTAGGTAAAGGTAGACAGGAGCTTTTCTAGAATGGAAAGTATTTGCACAGTACCCAATACAAGGACAGATAGCATTACCCATCAACCCTTGCAGCAGGCGGAACTATGCAAATCAACTCTTTATGTCTCTGTGCCATCCAAGGCCCTTAGAAACTCTAAGGGTGCAATGCCAAGGATTAGCTTTAAATTTACACAGCCATACACATCTCTTCATTAACCCACAGTTGGAATTCCTTTACTCACAGGATTACTATTACTCACATATCTTTTCAACTGACAGGAGATGTTTTGACCCAAGCATGGGGTTTTCTCTAATTCACACAAGTGATGAAATAATACTTAAAGTGACTAGTGACTAAAATATAAGTAAATATCTCAAGAAAGTTTTCAAATGGTGCTAAGTGAATTGTCTTCTATTCTAGTAAACTGGTCAAGTAAATCATTTATATCAATTATATAAAATATTTGCTCTAATGATAGTTTCATAAAAATAAATCCGATAGTTTCAAAAAAGTTTTGAGCATCTCATAGAAATTTCAGGAAATATACACTAGGTCATTAGCTTTGTGGAGAGTAACATCTAGAGGGCAGGGGACATAGTGAAAGGGATTGGTCAGAAGGCAGCCTAAGCAGACTGGCTGCAGGCGGCAATTGCTAGTAATTGCCTTGCTGGGCATCAATTATCCTCAGTAGGATTGTCTCTCTGGCTATAAGCACATAAACAGAGGAACAAAGGGATGTGCAATGTATAATACATAAGTGAATGATGAGATGTCTACGTGATTCCCATTCTGATTCCCAGTATGGGGCTAATGATGATGATTTCTGGCTGATCGCATACAATGAGGACAAGAATCCTAAGCAGAGGCCCTTCATTGCCTGCAAATTCCTTTGCTCGCAATTCTGTCTTGGTTACAGCAGGGCTTATTGGGTGAACAATGTGGACAGGGTACAATAAATGCTGGGATCATTAAATAATGTAATTTTATTCATGCTAGATGATTCATTTACATAATAGGCAGAGGCATTGTGGCTTGTGCACAAAAAGAATTCCAGTTAACAATTTACTGAATGGCATTGTGCCACCAATGTGGTAAACATACATACAGCCATAATAATATATAGTATTAACACAGTATTATATTTTTGGGTGAACATCCTAAGTTCTCACAATACTAGTATCAGGTAAAACTAGATGACAGAGGGGATGTGCCAGATGAAAGAGAGAGGTTAAATAGTGATGTAAGAGCTGGTACGAGAGATGATGCTCAGTTGTGGAATAAGGCAGGATGGAGTGGGGTCTAGAGGGCAAGTAGTGAGGTGGGCCTTAGATATTAGAAAGGACAGTCTTTGTTCAGAGTGAAAGCGAAAGGGTTAAGTAGAGGATTTAAGCCAGCATGAAGACTGTCAATTTTGTTAGTGAAGATTGTGTCAAGCTGCCCAGCTGTTATTTGGGAGGTGGGAGAAGGAGGTAGTGGGCAAAGCAGAGAGTTAAACGTTTTAAACAGTTGTTTGTGAGTGCGAGTCTGCGTAGATATGAGAGAGGTAAAGTACGCTTGCTCAGCGGATGAAAGAGCAGTCTGGAGTTCCTGAAGGGCTTGTTTATATAGAAGGAAAGCCACATGGAATTAAAATTTCCACCAGCGCCGCTCAGTGACTCTGGAATGCCATTTCAGTTTAGTAATGTTCATGTTTAGCCATGGTTATTTGTTAGCACATAAAGGGTGGCTGTGGGCGAGGGGAGCAGCAGAGACCAGGGCTGAAGTTAAGGTGTTGTGGTAGTGTGAGGCCTGTTGCCTGTGTGTGGGTAGGAAAGTAGAGAGAGTAGAAGAGAAGGTCAGAGTTTGTAGGTTGGGGTCAGAGAGTGGCAGAGGGGAGTTTGATACTGAACTTTTTAAAGGTCGCTAGTCTGGTGCTCTGATGATGGACTACCCCCTGCCATGCATCAATGAGATTATGGCATGTCCCCTCCATTCAATGAATGGAAGCGGGCATGTCAAGAACTGGAATGGCACGCCATAGTCCCTGTGATGGATGGCAGGGGGCAGTCTATTGTCAATGCTATGGAAGCGCAGGACGATTGGGGAAGACATTGCGGGACCTGGATCAGCAATCAGGTAGGTGTCGGACTAGGGCCTAGGATCTATGGGAAATAAAAGGTGAGTATATTGCTTTTTGTCTTGACGTCTGGAGAATGACGTTAATGTCTGACCCTTCTTGACTCATCTATCGGCAGAATCACAGGTTAATGAGGCAGACTGATGAGGCTCATGTAGTCTGTTAGAAAAAAGTTTGTTGCTGGATTCAAGGGTGGGTACAGTGTTTTAACCTGCCTACCTGGTTTATGGTGGGCCAAGATGCTTTCTGTTAGGCCAAGCAATGCATTTTGATTGTTGTGTGTGCAGTTTCAGGTCTAGAAACTTTGTCATTACAACTTTGCATGCTCTGGCATTAGCAACCACTCTTTGGCTGACCATTCTGGCTCCATCAATGTCCTATTTGTTACGTCGTTTGCTTGTCCTGCCTCCTCCCACCTGCCAGTAAAATTTTAGCAGTCCCCTAGGTATTTAGGCCTGTGTCTTGCCATTTTGATAGGGCATTGTATCTGTTTACCCAAGTGGTATGTCAGCAGACTAGCCATGTTGATTCCTGGCCATGTGTTTATCCTGTCTGAATTACATTCCTATACGGTGATACCCATATACCTGAGCTATACAGCCTTGCATGGATTCTCACTTTGTATACCTGCAGCTGGCTACCTACCTTCCTGAGATACATTGCTGTACCCCGAAAACCAACCTGCCTGAGTGACAGCATGCACACACCTAACCGCTCCTTCTACCTGAACCTGATACTGGTTTCACTACCCTTTCCCAGTCTGTGCTATTGTAACCCATTCTTGGTCCATGCTCCCAAAACCTGTTCTATGTCCATCTGTTTGCTGTCTTTAGTAGAGTGATCTGAGATCCTCTTCTTTCATCACGGGAGAAGACAAGGTGGCTCCTGGGCTCTGCATCTTGGAGATCCCTTGATGTTCACTGGTGACTCCTTGCCACTTCTTTTGTTGGCCATGTACCCTGCTTAGTTTGTCTGACTCTTTCCAAGCTGGACATTGCAACTGGAAACGATGTGGGGAGTTGTTTCAGGAGATCCTGAGGTCCGGGCTTTCTAGGTCTGAGGGTGAGCTGGTTATTGTTTGCTTCTGGTTACTTCAAGGGACAGTCCAGCCAATGGCAATAATAAGGTAGCAAGCCGCTTACCCAATGTCTCCCCCATATGCCTCTCTTCCATTTTCTGCAGCGCTCTACAGATGCTGTAGCAGGGATGCAAATTTTTTCCCTACATTCATTCCCATAGGACTGCACAAAAACAACCACTCTTTCCCTTGGATCTCTCTGTGCAAACGAGCCTAGCAAGCCAGAGTGGTCCTGCAGCTGACTCTTACCACAGCAGAGCATGCTCAAAACCCATAAACCTGCACCATGACAAGCCTTTCCATCTCAGTCATGCCAAGGAATTAACAGCATGGCAAACAGCTCTGATTGGATGTGAGCCCGCGCATGTATCGTTGGACTAGGAAGAGGTGAGTTATTATGGATGATCTTTCACACAGCCGGGCATCACAAAACAGGATGCCTCGGGGGAAAGCCAGTGAGTGCAGGCTTTTAGAGCCGGGCACTCAGTTTTATTCAGCTTTAAGTTTTGCTTTAATGCTTTAAACCTTGAACAGCGACAGGTATGACCTCTCGCTACCTGGCGCTCTCCAATGCATTTCAATGGAACAATCTTTAAATATTAATAATTCATTGTTATTAATGTTTTTTTTTTTTTGTTTTTTTTAAATGTGAAAAATTCTGTGACCACTTCTGCCATTTTAGATATTTTTTTTAAGGTAAGAAAAAAAAAAAATGTGCAGAATTGATATTACAGGTCTGATATTAATGTATTCATATTCCAAAATGTTTTTATAAACTTGTTTTTTTTGGTTTCCCAAAATATGGTTGTTTGGGGGTTAAAAAACTACTTTAAACCCATCGCCACCAGCGCTCTGGGGTTTAAACATGCATTTCACAGCGCGAGAATTTTTGGAGCGTGATTTGTTAATGAATATGGTGGGAGCCGGTCGCTATGGCCAGTCGCTATCATGCGCTCCCATACAGCGCGGAACCTGTCAAATAGCGACTCATCACCTTGTTTTCAACATTACTGCACACCGACTGAGTCGCTATCAACAACCGAACAATGGCCAAGCACAGCGACTACTAGCGGGCGCTCTGAAAATACCGCTACATTCGCTCAACTGTCGCTACCTGGCGCTATTAATAAATCAGCCTCTTAGAAACAAATTTTGTTGGCTGAATGTGTTTTTTCATCAGGGTCAGATTTACATATCATATATCCAGTAGGCACTAAAACATGGAGCCGTAACCCACACACATCAACAAATGCACATGTATCCCAGAGACGTCTACATGACAGCACACACCTGGGTTACTGAACCATGGAAAACCATGTTACAATGTGTGATGCTTTTCCCACTTTCATTTAGAGCAGAATGTTAGAACAATGCAATTGTTAACGCCAGAGCTCATGTAACAAAGATATTGTTGCCAGTCTGGTGAGCAGGAAAAAAAAAATCTGAAAAATATCATACTTTAGTCTGAAGGGAATTTCAATATCCGGAACCTCTCACAAAACACATTATTTACCCCATCAATAATTTACTTCACACAAACTTAGGATGCTAAGGTTGTTGACTCTACCCCTTCAAAGAGATGGACATCTGGACTGTGGCAAAATTGTTATACACTTTCTTTACATTAAACATTTCAGTAACATTTCAGTAAGAAAAATAAATAATTAGTTAAGGGCTCTGGCCCTAATCAACAATGCCCTTTGGCGAAGTTTATTCGGTCACAGGAGTCCTGCACCCAACCTATTTGTACGGCCAGGCACCAAAAACCCTTCCCCACCCCTTTAATAGTGGCTGTTAACTAATATGAGCGGGTGCTGGAATTATTTGCTTTGACAAATTGAGTTTATTCATCAAGGCATAGCAGCAGGTAGTGCCTCCTAGCGGCAGGCAGCGTCTGGTGAACGCCGGGCGTTGTACGCAATACCACATTTATCAAGGCAATTCTGGGGAGCGACTCTAACAGCGTCATGTAGCGTCCGATTCATCATTACAGGCGGCTCAGCGTGTAGCGCCGGCGCTCTAACTTCCAGAGCGTCATTTCAATGGACGTTCCTTTTCTTCTGTTAAAGCAGGCTTTTTTTTTTCTCTCAAATAATTGTGTCACCCCTCCTGGCCTAGAAAAAGTCATTTTTGAAAACTTTTTTGATTTTTTATATTTCTATGCAGAATTGTCATTACAGATCTGGCAAGTGTTAATGTTACAATGTTACAACAATGTCATTCCATATGTTTCGCTTTGTTATCGGTTTATACGTGTTCAGACTTTAATCACACAGCATCTGAGCACCTACGCTCTGCGAGCTCCCAACATACATCACTTTCATCAATGCGGGCCAGATTACTACAGCGACTGAGGCGCTCTGTTATAGCGCCCGATACCCGCTTACAGCGTCTACTAGCGGTCGCTCTACAGACGCACATCTGGCAATACCTGGCGTTAGTAATGAATCAGCCTCCATGTATTTGCCTTGGATATATATACAGATAGAACTGCGCAGGAAACAAGGCTTTGGTCACTGCAATTGTGTTACAAATTCATGTGGTTCCCTTGAGGTGTTTCTTCAAATCTGAAAACAGATGATAGTCCGAGCAGGGCTGTGGAGTCGTGGAGTCAGAGTCAGTGCTAGTTTTGGCTTTAGTGGAGTTGGGGAAAAAGTACCGACTCTGACTGCAGAATAAAAAAGAATATCTCTTCCTAATATTGTATAATTAATGTAACTTAGAAACATTAATAATAATAATAATAATTAATAATAATTGCATTTTATGTTTTCTCACTCTAAGGTGGAATCCAGAGGACTAAACACGTCCTTTGTTACTCTTGTTTTCTTGAGGGACACTAACATTTGCTGGTCACAATGTATATCAATGTGCATAACCTTGAAAATGCTGATTGCCTTCCATGTTCTTTTTTTCTCCTTTTTTCTCTTGTTTCTCTTTATCTCTATGTCTTCGCTTTTTTTTCTTTTCTCTCTTTTTCATTCTTTTTCCTCTGTGTTTTTCTCTCTATTTTTTTTCATGCTCCCCTCTTTGTTATAGGTCTCCCTTTGCTTCCTGCATTTCCTAAGTCTTACCTCTTCTTGTCTCGCTTTCACTGTGATTTAATTGTGTTTGCCTTTGTCTGTGCTGGTCTTTTTGTTATTTTTATATTAATTTTTATTTTTATCTTTATTTTTATAATTTTTATTTCACTGCCTGATTTCTTCCTTGTATTTCCTTTATTGTGTCTCTGCCTCTTTACCCGTGTTCCTTTCATTATCTATGCCAGTGGGCCTTTTCTGTATGTGGTTTCTGCCGTTTGTGTCTTCCCTTTTCCTGTCCTTGTTTTTTGTCTTTCGTTCGCTCTTTTTCTTCTTATTCTTCCCTCATCCTTTCTTCCTCTTTTCTTCTCCCCTCTAGTTTTCCCCTTCTGCCTTTTTTCTTTGTCCCTGTCTATCTTTCTTGCCTTTCCCTCTCTTCTTTGTTTCACATCTCTTGCTTCTTCCTGCTCCTTTCCCTATTCACTTTCCTGTTAATAGTCACTATTTTCTATTGCTTTCACCTAACATTTGCCTGATTATGTGCAATTATTATTTGTATAGGCCATACTTGATGCCCCTTGAGCCCCCAGGGGGGTTCTCACCGCCACTAAGGTCGCGGCCCCTGGCACAGAGTACCACCTCTCTCCCCGGATTTGTTTTTGAACTGTATTCATGCTACACTGCATGCACTATGGACACTCTGCAATAATTCTCTGTTATATTATTCATCTTAATTCTGTTTTTGCCTGCCCTTTTTGCACATCTTCGACTACATTAAGGAGAGCATCTGGAGGCCGCTCATAAAGGTGGGGGCAGGTCAGGGATTGTTAAGGACAAGGGCAAGTGCAGCCTGCAATATTGGTCAGTCACCTGCTGGTGGTGCTATTTCAACATCTGGTTGTGCTTGTATTTCTTAGCAGCTTGAAAAAGGATCCTTGAGATGCGAAACGCATCATGGTTTGGGATGCCCATTGATGTACACATCGGGAATGGTGAGCAACATCCTATTGTTATTTTGAACTCTCCCTCCTGGATAACTGCGCAGCTGCAGCTGCTAATGAGCATCCCATAAATCAGCTTCACAGAAAAATTTTCTTGCTCCAGTGTCTGTTTACCTCCTTGAACTCCAGACCTGCTGCTCTGCTTTCCTGAAACTCCATTACCAGATTCCGCTCCTGTTCCGTTCCAGTCCTGTGCCTAGTCCCATCTTGCCCTACCTTCAGTCCTTCTTGCATTCTGGTCTCCCTGTCCATCCTCCCTTCACTCTTTCATGTACTTGACAGCGTTTGCCTGTGAAGCCTGTATATATTGTATTGGCATTGTAGTGTGCTGTTAGTTCTGTATGTATATTTCTTGTCTGGATTCCTGTGCTCGGTATTTGCATTTGTATATTATTTTGGTTGTTTGCTGTGTTTAGCATTTAGTGTAGGTGCAGGGTTGTTTAAATATAGTTTTGTTGCAGTGCTTATGGTTGTAATAAAGTGTTTATATTTGACTTGCTTTGCGATGTGTGGCACATTAGCTGGTTCCCAAAAGGGATCCCAAGTGGGATTGTGACACTGGGCAGAGATGACTTGAATTATATACCCAGTCACTGCAATACAGCTGGGCAGAGATGACTTGTATTATATACCCACTATATGCTATGCAGGTGGGCAGAGATGACTTGTTTTATAGACCCAGTTACTGAAATACAGCTGGGCAGCGATGACTTGTCCTATATACCCAGTATATGCTATGCAGGTGGGCAGAGATGACTTGTATTATATACCCACTATATGCTATGCAGGTGGGCAGAGATGACTTGTATTATATACCCAGTTACTGAAATACAGCTGGGCAGCGATGACTTGTACTATATACCCAGTATATGCTATGCAGGTGGGCAGAGATGACTTGTATTATATACCCAGTTACTGCAATACAGCTGGGCAGAGATGACTTGTATTATATGCCCACTATATGCTGTTCAGGTGGGCAGAGATGACTTGTTTTATATACCAAGTTACTGCAATACAGCTGGACAGAGATGACTTGTATTCTATACCCACTATATGCTATGCAGGTGGGCAGAGATGACTTGTTTTATATACCCAGTTACTGCAATATAGCTGGGCAGAGATGACTTGTATTATATACAAAGTATATGCTATGCAGGTGGGCAGAGATGACTTGTATTATATGTCCAGTTACTGCAATACAGCTGGGCAGAGATTATTTGTATTACATACCCAGTATGTCGACATGACGTCAGCAGCTCCAAGCGCGCTGATTGGACGAGCAGCCACGCATGTGCCGTAGGACCGAGAAGAGGTGAGTTGCCTTAGGCGATCTGGGGGGTTTCACGCAGCGGGACACCCCCGATCGGGGTGCCCCAGGGAAAAGGACCCAAACCCAGGATAGTCAAAATCCTGGGTTTTTGCCCACTTTAAAATCAATATATGCAGGGATATAGGGTGTAATGATCATCCCTAAGCACCTTCTCAAATAATATTTTTACAGTACAGTAATCTATATGATGGCATGTGATGTACCTACTATGTAATTTCAATTTGTTTGCATTATATTTATGAGACCAAGAGGCCGCTAAATTAAAGTGGATCTAAACCTGATAGGTCTTATGGCCGTATTGAATTTGCCCTAAACAAACAAAATAGTGCCCTGGCTCTCACATAAAATGAACAATAATATGGTCCCTTGAGAGGATGCCCATCATCCATTTCAGGGCCCGAGCAAGGTGAATTATACAACCTTGGAATTGAAAAAAGGAAATGGCAAAGTTTCCGCAAATAGTTTCTTAGCTAATATATTCCTGTGTTTTTATGGCATCAAGGGTTTAGTATCAAGAGCTTTGAGGAGGATTAGAGATGAACAGGCACTTGTGCAGATGGTAATGATACGTCTATTTGAAGCACACATTTTTCTGAGACGATGCAGCAGCCATCTGAATGACAGCACACACCTGGGTTAGTGAAGCATGGCAGACGACGCTGCCGGGCGTGATGCTCTTCCCGCTTTCGTTTAGAGCAGAATGTTAGAACAATGACATTATTAGTTCAAGTGCGTGCTTGGAAAAATATATTGTTGCCAGTCTGGTGAGCAGAGAAAAAAAAATATCATGCAATCGTCTACAAGGAATTTAGTTATCTCAGACCTTTGAAATTGCGCATAGAACACATTAGTTTGTTAATATTATCAGTCTAAGTGAACATAAAAAAAATATAAATAACACTTCTTTCTTGAAGCTGAAGTCCAGATGTCTAATACTAACCTGTGTCTGCCGCCTCATACATGGGAGGGGGGGGGGCAGCGGCAATGCCTGTCAAGCCCCCTCTATTGTAGTGAAAGAAGCATTGTGCACTGTAATGATTGTGTGGTGGGACCTTGTCCACCAGTTTGCTTGGTATGTGCATGCTGGAGGACCTGATCTCAGGAACTGGTTAATATGAGAGTGTGGGCCCTCTAATATCTGCCCAAAGCATTTGCATAATGGGTAAAAGCCTCTACATATGTCAGAAGAATTGCAATTTTTCCAACACAGGTTGGCTCGGGAGAGATGTTGACCAGTCCTCCCTTTAAAAGTAAAATAGAATTCCCCAAAACCTTTGATGCGTCTTTATTCTGGTAAAAGATTAAGAACTACCTTGCCTGAATTTTTGGGATGCAATATACTAACCCCTCATCTTTCTATCTAGCATATATATGTAGACTTTTATTATTAGATCCTTTTTACAGCTCATTCAACAACCTGTGGTAAGCCTGCGAAGGGGCCTTTAATACTCACCGTTAGGGGACCCTTCATGGCAGAAACTTTTGCTCTGGTGACCAATTAGACTCTGGCAGCCAATAGCACTTTACAGGTGCCCATGGGCACTGTGCATGCACGCTCAGTCGGTGAGCTCTGTTGGCATGCTGGTGGTTACATGGGGCATAGAAGTGATGCAGAAGCATGACCTGAGTGACTAATTAGGTCAATGTTCATGATTTTTATGGTTTAAAGTGGACCAACACCCAGGATTTTGACTATCCTGGGTTTTGGTCCACTTCAGGGGGGCACCCCGATTAGGGGTGCCCCGCTGTGTAAAACCCCCCAGAAACCCCCAAACTCACCTCACCACGCTCCCACGGACAAGCGGCGGACAAGGCAGCGCGTCCGCCGCCACCTCCAGCGCGCCCCTCTGACAGTGCGCGCGCCCGCGCCGGCCATTCACAAACGGCCGGCGCGGGCGCGCGCACGGCTAGAGGAGTGCGCGGGAGGCGGCGGAGGCCGCTGCCGCCGCCGATCAGGTGAGTTCTTTTGGGGTTTTGGGGGGGGTCCCTCACCGCGGGACATCCCGATCTCGGATGTCCCGCGGTGAGGGGGGTGATCGGCCCGGGAATCCTATAGATTCCCGGGCCGATCACCCATGGGTGACGGTCCACTTTAAGCAGGAAGGCATCTCAAATATGGATGCTCCAGGAAACAGGTTGCAGTATAACAGAATCCTTGATTTATCAGAACCACAATATGGCTTAAATTCTAAACTGAAACCTATATGTCTGAACAATCCAAAACCGGGGCCAAAAACCATTTTTAGGGCCCCCAAATTTGGAAATGTTGTATCAGCAACACAGTTGCATTCTGTTTAAAGTGGAACAACATACAGGGCCATATTTAGTGTTCATACTGTCGTAGGCACTTCAATCGCTGGTGCCCCCTTTTGTTCAGTAACGTTGAGAAGGGCCGGCTAGAGAAAAAAAAAGAGCTGGAAGGAGAAAAAGAATAGAAAGACTGACAGAAAAAGAAAGGGAAGGAAAGACGGAAAGAATAAGAGAAAAAAAGAATAGAAGGAAAGAAGAAAGAAAAGGAATGACACAACAGATGAAAAAAAAACAAACAATAGATAGATAGAAAGAAAGAAAAAGACTAGAAAGAAGGAATAGAATAGAATGAAAGAAACAAGAATAAAAGGATTGAGAGAAATAATAGAAGTAAAGATGAAAGAAAGAAAGGGAATGGCAGAAAGAACAGATGAAGGAAAGAAACAAAGTATACATGGAAAGAAAAAAGAAAAAAAAGGTGGGCCCCCAGAATGTGCAGCGGCCCAGGCACCTGCCTGGGTTCGCCCAGTGCTGACGCCGGCCCTGATGTCCCAGCCAATATAAAAAATAAATGCGTGTAGGGAGGAGAGGTTTCAAGGGGAGAAATGCAGAGGAGCAAGCATTCTATTATATATATTACCTGCTTCCTAGCTCCCAACACAAAGGAGTCACATGGCAGTAGCAGTAAAGAGGAGAGGATAAGCTGCACACTGCCTTTAAGCTGTTGCACCCTCTCCCCCCTTTACACACACAATGTGGCTCGGGAGCATTTGTAAGGAGGCATTAATGTGCCAACAACTTTTTTTTCATCGTTTTTTCTACTATAGCAGTAATGTCTGTGCCCCCCCCCCCCTTTCCAGGTTGCCACCCTAGGCACAAGCCAAGGTTTGCCTAATGGAAAAAACAGCCCTGACAACATACGTTTCTCTGCTTACAGGTGTTGAATCCTAGCACATTCAAACAAGGTCGGGGACTATCAACGGTTTCAATACCCTGACCCCCATGTAAGCAGTGGTAGCATTTAGTCATGTTTAAGACTACAATACAACCAGTATGGATTAGTTAGGAGTCAGAAAGGACAGCTTTAGCAGTCCCCTATAAACAGAAACAGACAGGCGCTGGCAGCACAGAGAACAGAACTCCATCATTTAAATGAAAGATTTGCCATGATACCATTAGTTTCTAATAGAGATATACATATAATAACATCCCTTAAATGTCCTTAAACCGGACCTTCAGCGTGATTTAATGAAAAGCCCAAACTCTTAAAGAACGGTTCCCAAGCATCTAAAATTAATATATTTTACGTTTTTAGTCACTAACTTATTATTCTTTCCCCCACTGGGCTGCAACTCTGTTCAGGAATTTAGGATACAGGCGCCGCCATCTTGACTCAGAAGCATCACACTTACTGAGGAGAGGAGAGTGGGATAAGGTACAGGGGGAGGGTTATAGCTGTGCTTTGCTCAGACAGAGCAGAGCTGGGGTCAGGTAAAGGTCAGCAGTCCCCAGAATGCAGAGCAGCACAGTCAGGAGACACTTCCTGTTTGCAGGCTGCCTGATAAGATGGCGGCTTCCGTAAGCTTCCATCTTGGATGTTTAAAGGCTCATAACATGCAGTAGATGCAGGTAGGATGATTTTTAATGTGGACAATCTGTATGTACAGGGTGTGGGAAACATATAAATAGACTCTTATTCAGAGTGAAGGTCCGCTTTAAACATATAAAGCTTAAAGTGATCCTATACCCAGAAAGGAAGTATATGTCATCACCTTCTGTCCTCAGCCCAGTGCCACAAAACAGCTTGTGTTTCTTTTTTTTTACTAAAGCCTTTGCCCAATTTTCATAACAACATGCATTGGATGCAATCGGCCATATTGCTCCCTGGCTGAGCAGCCACACACCCTGATTCTTTTCAGTGATATGTCTTCAGTTTTCAGTTAGAGTACACACAGCATTGGGGGTCAGCTTTATCAGTTATAATAAACTTCAACACTTATATGACATACCGCTGCCATTCGGACATAAATGTCCTTTCTGGGTATAGGATCTATGCATTAATGAGAAAATGAGTAAGGGGGGATAGGATACCATGACATAGGTCCCAAGCCCTCCTTTCTAGCAATTCTTCCAGCATAAAGCATTGGCAGTGGCAGTGACCAGGGCCAGATTATAGTCAGGGCGCAAGGGATGCGCGCCCCTATGCCTCCACCACTCGCCCTTCAAGATGGCCTCCACCAACTTTGGGACTATGGTTGGAGGTACTCAAACTTTGTGGTACCGCCACTTGGTCCAGTCAGCCTCAATCAACATGCCCTTGCATGGGGTTTATACCTTAGGTTCTCCCACTTCCAACAACACCTCCAATGGGTTGTTAGCCCCCTAGGTCCAGAGATCCAGCATTCGGAATTTTACCACCCTGACGTCCATGAGCAATCGGTACTGGGAATTTGCCCTCACCTATCTGCCTACTACCCACATTCCTACCTTCTAACCTGCCCAACTATATACCTGCCTACTTACCCACCTACCTATTGATCTATGTATCTACATGTCTACCCACCCACCTGCTAACCTACCCTAAATTCCAATTTAACAGGGATTCATATCTGTTCCTATCTAAACTCCCACATACTCCTCTACCTGACTACCCCCTACCTGTCCATCTGAGTACCTACTCCTCTATTTGCCTACCCACCTACCTGCCTGCTCACCCACCTACCTGCCTACCCCCACCTACCTACTCATCTTTCTACCTGCCTACTCACCTAAACTTACCTATCTACTTTCCTGCCTACCCACCTACCTGCCTGCTCACCCACCTACCTGACTACCCCATCTACCTACCCATCTTTCTACCTGCCTACCCACCTAAACTTACCTATCTACTTTCCTGCCTACCCACCTACCTGCCTACTCACCCACCTACCTGACTACCCCATCTACCTACCCATCTTTCTACCTGCCTACCCACCTAAACTTACCTACTTGCCTGCCTACCTACCTACCTACCTACTTTCTCATCTATATGCTTGCCTGCCGGCTCACCCACTTACTTTCCTAACATAACCTACCTACCTAGGAGATACAGAAAGGTCTTAATCTTTGGGTGGGGTCCACCCATACACACATCGCACACAGAAAAGCACTAGGTAGGGTGGTTTTAAACAGGTGCACGGCTTATCTACTCACAGTACAAATTGGTTTGTGTTTTGTTTCTTAGTGCTGTTGATTACTGACATGTGTATTCATTGGTCTAATAGCATGCAGTGATCATTAGAGTGATTGGAGCAAGGAGCAATGATTGGCTTTGACTTTTACAAGGGAGGAGCATGAATTATCCACTCAGTGTATGAAGTGAGGGCGTGGGTATCTTGCAAAGCATGAACAGTGAAATCCAGCTCCTCCAGGTCCATTTAAAATTCCAGCTCTATTGTTTGAATTAAACAGGACCTTCACCCTAAATAAGAGCATATCTTTTATGTTTCCCCCACCCTGTACATACAGATTGCTCACATTAAAAATCACCCTACCTGCATCTACTGCATTTTCTGAGCCTTTAAACATCCAAGATGGCGACACACAGAGTCTCAGCTCCCTGCAAGCAGGAAGTGTCTTATGACTGTGCTGCTCTGCATTGTGGGATTGCTGTCCTTTTCCTGATCCCAGCTCTGCTTTTCCTGTGCAAAGCACAGCTATAACCCACTTACCCCCCTCTTCTCATTATGTGATGCTTCTGAGGCAAGATGGCGTCACCCATATCCTGGAGTCCTGAACAGAGTTGCAGCCCAGTGGGGGAAAGAATAATACATAAGTGACTAAAACGTTAAATAAATTAGTTTTAGATGCTGGGGAATATTTGCTTTAAGGGTTTGGGCTTTTCATTAAATTATGCTGAAGGACAGGCCACAGCAATCCCAATACCCCTCATGGTGACATATTTTGGGGGTTCCCCTCCTTAATCTTGCCTGCTGGCACTATTATCAGTCGTCCTTATATGCAGAAAGAAAAGAGCCCCCGGCCCCCTATCCCGACATGCCCCCACCCTCCATTGCAGTGAATAGAGTGGGCGTGACAGCATCACTGTGACAGATGACAGGGGTGTGGCCTGTTTTTCAAAGATGCTGCCTGCAGACGATATGGCCAGGATGACACAGAAGACTGGATCTGATGTTCCGTTTAGTGGGCAAGTAAAGGCAAGCATTCGTTTTGTTATGTTACTTGGCTGGACTATTACTTTAAATTGAATGCCCAGTGTCTTCATGACCCCCCTCCACAGTGATGAGATGGGGGGGGTTACAAGAAAAAGTCTTACCTCTCCCATGATTCAATGCTGTCATCTGGGCAGGGGAAGCGGCGGCACAGAGAGTGCACAGAGTGGCACCCCCACCACTGTGCACGCACCTGCCCCCCATGCAGGGATGCAGCAACACACAGAGTGTGGGATGCCGCTCTGTGCATTATCTTCAAGATGGTTCTGCCCATGGCCTGAGACAGCTGGGGAACAGCACTGCATCCTGCCTTTTTTGTAACCCTACCTAAGGCCTGCCTTAGCACCAAGGAGAAAGTAGCCAGGGTGGGAGGTTATGAATACACTGGACATTGGACAAAAAATACTGCATCAGGGACCTCCACCAGATTTTCTGCCCAGGGCTCTCCACCACTATTCTTAATAGGAAAACAAAAAATGTGGGTAATATGGGTTTCAGGTAAAATCCTCTCTAAAGGCAAGGGGGCACTCCCTTTGACTGGAAAAAAAGAAATTCAGTCTCCAGAGGCGACAATCATTTTTTACCATAAGAACTATAAATCTGTGGAATAGCCTCCCCCAGAAGCTTGCTATAGCATCAATTGCTGACATCTTCAAAAAAGGTTTGGATGCTTATTTAGAAGAAAATAACATTAACAGTTACTACTAAATGACTATTAAAAAAAAATAAAAAATAACTACCCCTACCCCAACACCCTTGGTTGAACTTGATGGACATATGTCTTTTTCCATACGTATTGACTATGTAACTATGTAACCTGATTGGTTTTCAGCAGTCACCTGGGCACCAGGCATTGAGCATCCTATTGGTGTAAGAATGGGACCAAATTGGAATGCCCCCAACCTGCGGGTGTAAGCTGTCTTTTTTCACTTGAGGTCCTCTTTGTTCGGTTTCACAGAATAAGACATCTCAGGTCCACCCCATATACAGAACCAGTAATTTTCCTTGTCTGGAATTATGTTTTGCCTTTTTGCTCTTTTATAATTGGAACGCATTGTGCTTAACTGCAGCACTTTCTCTGCATATTGATGTTTTATAAATAAATGACAGTGTTAATAATCTCTAATAACTTTTTAATGATCTATAATTAGGCTGCATTCCCTTCAGTGGAGTAGCTCCTATATTCTTTTTTTTCCAGTCAATTGCAGTCATAACACTTCTAATGTATATTCAGAGATTACAAATCACATTAACCCTTTCAGGTGTAGATATTATATAAAGAGAACATGTCGATGTTTAACGTTGTGGTTTCATCATTTGCATCCTTTTATGTGTAGATGTAAATTAGCCATAAAGTTTTTTTTTAGACAAAATAAAAACCCCTCTCTCATTCCTCCCCCTTACTAACCCAGATACTCACTTGGCCCGGGTCCGGTTGGGTCAGGTTGGGTCTGGTGGGGTCATTGCATTGCAACAGCAAGGGCTCTGGCTGCTATAAAATGAAACAGAGCTGGAAGCATCCATTGCTACATTGTAACAGCAGCCACAGACTTGGCTATTTACAGTGTAACACAGCAGGGAGATGACTGATTTTTTACAGTGTAACAGCAGGACTCCTATCCTTCACGTTACTTTGTAAAGCACAGCAGCAGTGCAAGTTGTATTATACCTATGATCTCTTTGATAGTAAATAGTAAAAAAGGTTAGGGACCCCTGGATTGGGTAAGAAAGGTTAGGGACCCCTGGATTGGGTGATGAAACATTTTCAGTATGCAGTGTGGTGCATTTCACTTTCAGTTGAGCCGTTCTCCAATCTCATATGTCTCCAATGCCTCATTTGACTACAGCAATATACTAGATAGGTGAGTATGCTGCTGGGACTGGGGGGTTTATCATCAGGCCTCCTAGGAAAGCGACTGTCCAGATTAAAATTCTTATTTGACTTTTGGTCTGGTTTAAGGAAGAAAGAGGCAAGGTGGACATGGTTAGTTAAACCGGACTAACAGCCTAACATAGTTGGAAAAAAAACTCCCAATCTGCATGAATGATAGTGAATCATTGTCAGCACTTACAGTACACAATGCGGACTGTCAGTCAGACCGCTGGCTCCTTATATAAAGAATAGCCGCACTACAGTGGGTAAAATGAATGGAAAATACTTTATTTTAACAAATCATTATGTACAAAGGCATGTCCTGAAGACAACTAAAAGCAGTTAAAACACTCATGGGCGGATGCTAAGTGTACCTAAATGGACTAATAGAACCATGGTCAGCTTTATCTATATATTCTATAATATTGGCCTGGTCCGCTGAGTACGCCAGGAGTCCTCTGCATATAATGTGCAAAGAAGAAATTGATAATGATATATAGATATAAATTGAGGTGGTGTGCAGCAATTAAGCTCTGTGCAAAATATGCAATATAAAGTAAGAAATCAGTGCAAAAATGTCTAAGAGTCCCAGTGGCTACAAAGGGGTGCCGTAAAAAGTGCTTTGTGCAAGAAAGTTCTGTGCATATGGGCCAGGAAAAGTAATTGCGGTGAAACTCCAGGTTACATAGCGGACATAAATATATGGCAGTAAATATTTGATAAAGACATCACCTGTGATAGTGTTCGGGTCCACCTGCGCTGTCCGTCCCACCACTATCACCGACGCGTTGCGTGGCAATGTACCTACGCCACTTCTTCAGGGTGTGGTTAAGATACCATTCTGTCCCCCCTAAATACCCCTCCAATGCGCCCCCAGTGCTCGCGCGGCACGCTGGCCATAGCCGCGTCACAGCCCCCCCTAAATACCCCGCAGGCCACTGTGTAAGGGCCGATGTCAGCAGGGAGCAACGGTGCATATCACTGCGCAGGCGCACCATCGCTGACGGTGCATCGACTGCGCAGGCGTGCCGCTGCTGCTGCCGTGCATGCCCGTGGCGGTGTACCCGACTGCGCTCCATCTGTGCAGGCGCGCCACCGCCATTACCGCGCAAACCCGCGGCGATGCCCCCTGACGGCGCGCGTGCCCCAGTCCCCGCGTGCAGAGCCACCCAGTGCAGGATGAATATGCGCAGAGGGGAGAGGGAGGCACGCCGGCAGCAGCCCTGATTTGGCCAGCGGCTGAGACGGGGAAGAATGGAGGAGGGAATAGGGGGGAGGGAAAGGGACCAGGGAAAACAACATTACGTACAATACAAACAAAACTTCTAAACTTAGCCTTAAGTCCTAGTATAAATCATATTAAAGTGAAACAATGATAACCTAATAAACATGATTATTAGATGGATAAAAAGGTTGTAGCCTGTTCGCCAGAATTGCAAGCAAGAATGATTGGGTACAACTAAATATTTGTCTGAGTGGCTGTAACTAACAAGTCTGGCCATCAAAGTATGGAAATAAGGGGACTCTTGTCTTTTCAGCACTGTGCCATCCTTAGTAGGTTATTCTACATGCCGAGCTGAGCACATGATATTACATCAGTAAGTATGGCTAAATATCATGGAAATTCATCAACATGGGGGTGCCAGCTGATGGCAATGTATTGAAAACATCCAAATACATCAAGAAATACATGGCAGTTCAAATGTCCGTTCGTCTGTGGGTTATATGGTTTCGGCTCGCACAAGGGACCGTTGGGGGGGGGGGGGTAATGCGGAGAGAAAAGAGGAGCAGAGCCGAAAGTATGGTCTACACTTCTTAAATGCTGTCACGCTCTGGTAACTCCAGCCCTCTAGGTAAGCCCTCAACCCCCAATCTCCGCAGCCAGCTTCACCTGTAGGAGCCCCCGCTTGCCGGAACGCAAAATACGCCTGCCCGGGATCGGTTGCCCCCAGGACTTCAATGGCTCAAAGGATGAGAGCTTACTGGTTTAGAGGTCTGAAGAACCAATGGCTAAGAGCGAGTGTAGCGGAAGTCCAGAACCAGGCCAGAGGATGACACGGGGAAGTCAGAGATCGTAGCGGTACAGAGGGAAGAGGCAGCTCGAGGTCAAGGTACAAAGCAGAGGTCGGCAACGGAGATTAGATCGAGAATAGTCGGTTCAGGCAGGGGTCGGCAACGGAGATCAGATCGAGAATAGTCGGTTCAGGCAGGGGTCGGCAACGGAGATCAGATCGAGAATAGTCGGTTCAAGCAGGGGTCGGCAACGGAGATCAGATCGAGAATAGTCGGTTCAAGCAGGGGTCGGCAACGGAGATCAAACAAGGTATATCAGAAGACTATGCAAGGTACAAGGCGCTATCACAGGCACTGGGTGACTGACGGAGCGAACCAGATATAGGCACAGACAAGATTGGGGATGAGGGGAATGGGTGTGTGATTGGTGCACATAGGAACTGGTTAGGGATTGGCCGGGACGAGGGATGAGGGCAACCTACCTACCCTGGGCTCACTGGCCCATCTACAACCCCAGGGGCGTTCAGCCCCAAGGCAAGGGCTCATTGGCCCTGTGCAGCAGAACACACTCCCCCCACCCCACCTGGCCCTTTAATTAATTCTTCCTCCGGCGGCCGCGCTGGGAGCAGCGCCTCCGGAGGGCATAAACGGAACGTGCTCGCGCGCGCGCGTGTGAGGAAGCCGGGGCCGCCGGCTGGAGGATGAGGAGACGCGCGTACACCGGCAGAAGCCGTCGCTCGCTGCGGCTGCCGGGCGGGAGGCCGCGCAGCGGGCAGCCGCACCACGGGGACGTCGCTGGACCGGGGAACGGGTGAGTGGAATCTGACAAATGCCATTTGCAGCAGATTCAAGCTGGTCGGACATCTGTGACCCAACTAAAAACAGCAACAAACACAAACAGTAATGAGTTAAATACCTCAACACACTGTGAAAAAATACCCACTCTATTAAACCCCCTGTCCTTATGTGAATAGCCAAAAACAAATAAGTGATGAGGAACTAAGAAATTGAAACATTGTCTTATTACATATGTACTACAGTTCAATCCCTCCCCAAAAAAGGTGCAAAAGAACAATCTTCTTTGATACCGAGGGGCGCCCTTATGCCCAAATTAAAAATCCACTCAAGCTCTTTCTGCTGAAGTCTCCTCTTTAAGTCCCCCCCACACCCCCCATGCTTACCTTGCCAATGAAGGTGATTTGTAGATTCTGGGTTGAGCTGTTATGGTGTTGTAGGAAATGCGCCGCCACCGGGGAGAGAGTTTTTCCTAAAGCTTGATCCCTATTTGCTAACCTGATATTGGACAAGTGTCCCTGGATTCTTATCTTAACTTTGTTTTTAGTCTCTCCTACATATTGCCTCGGACAGCCGCATTCCAATACATATATGATGCCTTCGCATTGACATGTTAGAGTGTCCCTGATTTTATATCGCGTGCCCTGGCTGGCACTTTGGATAGTTCAGTTTTTTTTGACTAGTGGGCATACATTGCATCTCCCACAGGGTCTGCTACCCCCCATGGTTTCCTGATGGCCTAACCATGTGTTAGCCCTCTTATAATGGCTACTACATAATTTATCATGCAAATTTGGTGCACGTCGTGCAGTCATGAGGGGCTCGTTCTTAATCCATTTACTCAAGGCCGGATCTGACTTCAGGATCCGCCAATGGGTCTTTAGGATTTTCCTTATCACATACCAATCGCTGCTATATTCCGTAAAGAACCTCACCTCTTCTCTGCTCCTGTTTTTCTTCCTATAGTGTAAGAGTTCCTCTCGTGGTGTATTTGATGCTCTATTGACAGCCCTCTGTATGGTTCCTCTTGGGTAGCCCCGTCTCCCAAAACGACTTTTCATTTCTGCAGCTTCCCGTCTGAAATTGTTGTTGGAGCAGTTTCTTCTTGCTCTGAGGAGTTGTCCCACCGGGATTCCTTGTTTTAATCTTGGTTGATGAAAACTTGAGTAGTGTAACAGATTATTTGTGGAGGTGTCCTTCCGATATAACTTGGTCCTGATGCTTCCATCATCCTCAATGGATTTTAACAGGTCCAAAAAAGTGACCTGATGTGGAGATGAAGAGAAAGTTAAATGGATGTTGTAAGGGTTCAAATTGAGTTGTTCTATGAATTCCCAACCCATTTCCGGCGTACCCTTCCACAAGATGATGATGTCATCAATGTAGCGATGCCTGCATAAAATATGTTCGTGATATTGGGCATATGTATCCAGCCACACCACTTCCCTCTCCCACCAGCCCAGAAATAGGTTGGCTATGGAGGGGGCACAGCGGGCTCCCATGGCCACTCCTCTGATTTGACGGTAATACGTCATATCAAAAACGAACATATTATGAGATAATATGAACTTCAATAATTCCAACTCTAAAAAGTATTTTACCATGTGAATGGCCAAATCATGCGGTATATTCGTGTAAAGCGATTCTACGTACACGTTATCAAGAGTGTACCCTCCGGTACATGGATTGCATGAAGGCGGTTAAGAATATCTGTTGAGTCCTTAATGTATGACTCTATGTGGTGGTAAGACCGTGTCTAAATAGACACAGGCATGTTCCGTAAATCCTCCTATGCCTGAGACAATCGGTCTACCTGGGGGTCTCTTGGGATTTTTATGCACTTTTGGGAGTGCGTAGAAGGTAGAAGTTCGAGGGAACTCTACTTTCAAAAAATCAAACAATGTGCGTTTGATGACACCATGATTAAGGGCACGTGATAATAGAGTGTCAAATTCTGACTTGTACTCTTTAATGGGATTATGTGGCAATCTCTCGCAAGTCTGATGATCCCTAAGTTGGCGCATGATTTTATGGCAGTAATACTCCCTGGACAGCACTACTATATTGCCGCCCTTGTGCGACTCTTTGATTATAATCCTATCCTCCTTTTCGAGGGAATGAAGGGCCTCTGTTTCTTCTTTATTTAAGTTGCTAATGTGAGTGTTTGGTATAATATTTTGTATTTTTAGCCAGCATCCAGTGGTTAATAATTGTTCTTCAGCAGTGCGGGAATACATTGTCATTGGCAGCACTTACATTTGCTTCTGCATCCATCCAAAGCTGAAACACCACCTCACCGATTTTTTAATGGTAGCAGCAATTTTGAAGCTTCCCTCTCCAGCATCTCAGCCATGCTGCTGCCTGGATTCAACTGTCATAACTGACAATGCACAGCAACAGGAAACCCAGCAGCACTTTCTGTTTGCAGATGGGTTGCAGATGCACGAGCCACAATTTTGTTTTTAAGATTTACCAAAGCAGGATTTAGAAAAAAGGTAAGCAAATGCATTTTTATGTGCAGCAATCTAAATTGCCCCGGGGATTGATGTATATACAATCTTTTTATTGTGTCGACCCGTTTTTTTTTAGTAGTTTTTAACTGTTGGTCCAAGCTCAGTATATGTGCATAAATGTCCCAATATCCCCCAAAAAAGGTGTTGTTACCAGTTTCCATAGGTTGGTGGGGAAAGGGGACAGTTTCCCTGGGAACAATATATACAAATCTATACAAATATGGTGTGTGTGTGTGTGTGTGTGTGTGTGTGTGTGTGTATATATATATATATATAAAGAGATACCATTTTAGTCTGACATTAAGCTAGTTTTCAATAAAAAGCTCAGCTAGCTTTTCTCAGTATTATTTTTTACCTCTAAACTGTCAGCATTTGCTTTTTCTGCTCCAAGAAATATTCTAAACAGGTTGTACACTTTAAAGATGTCTGCTTTCTACTTAGAGTTACTATGGTGATGATTAACGGGGGTTTTAGGGTTGACTATAATTACAGAGATGTGGATAATTTAGCAATGCTTTTCAAAAGAGCATACTTGCTTCTCTGAACTACAAACAATAACTCTGTGCGTCCACATATATGAATTGTTTAGAATGATGCTCATATAATGTAAACACACACACACATATATATATATATATATATATATATATCCAGCTTTAGGTCTACATGGACCCTTGGGGTGATCTAGTCTCTATGTGTCCCTTTGCAGTGTTTCACGACACACATGGCACCAAGTCTGTATATATACATTATAAAATATATATATATATATATATATATATATATATATATATATATATATATATTAGGTATTGCTTTAGAATTCACAAAGCCTGCTGCAGGGTAACTGAGCCCAATCAATTTTTTTTACCTTGCCCGTGATTTAGCCACTCAGTTCTGCTCGGTGTTCCCGCCCTTTAAAGAGAATCGTCACAAAGACTTATACATTAAAGGGGATCACAGCCCACCTTACTTATGAAATACATTTGGTCCTAGCCCCTGCCGATATTCCCTCCTTAGAGTGTAGAACTAGAAATGGATAATTTTGTTTTTAGAATTGTCCTGAAACATTGTTTTTTTGTTGTCCCTATCTGTAAGATGGCAGGTGTTCAGTCATTGCATTGGTGTGGCAATGACATCATTGCCACATGCAACAATGGCAATGAATGGAGGCAGGGATTTACAGCCAGATAAGGCCCATCATCTGGTAGTGGGGTGAAGCAGGAGCACTAAAAATTATCAAAAGGTACTCTTCATGGGCGAAGTAATTCAGGGGATGCTAGTTAAAAATGTGGGTTTTGGTCCGCTTTAATAAGTAGAGTGCCAACATATACTACCCCAGGCCACACAATTAATGGGCCCAGAGCAAGAGGATTTGTCCCATTCCAAAAAAATATTTTTGGGGAGAGTGTGGGCAGATATCCCCCAAAAATGTGGAAAAAAACCCAACCCCCATAAATCAATACACAGAGTGTATATTGTGAACCGAAACAAAAACTAACTATATCGAGGGTAAGCATAACCAAGCCCCCAAACCGAAACAAAATACTGTATAAAAAGCTTGAGAAAATCCTCTAACCAAATATGAAGAGCATGGATAGTGTCAAGCTTCCTGGCTACAACCATGGGGAGAGCTGAGCTGAGCTTCAGGTATGGGGCGAAGTGAAGCAACAAGCAAAGTCCACTGAGCAAGTCCGCGTCAAAACCGAGTTATCCGTCCGTGGGTAAATCCAGGAATTCAGATCAGGAATTCAGGAGTCAGGGAAACAGAGTCCAGGAAGTAAGCTGATAACACAGCATTGGCTTCAGTAGCTTCTTAAATAGGGTATCAATTTGAACAGGGAGGGATTTGAACAGTCCATTCAGACTCAGGAAACCAGGAAGTGAAATCAAGCCCAAGAGCTTATACTCTAGGCTTTGTGTACTTGCAGTGGGCTGAACACCAGGCTTCGCTGTGGAGCAATGCGACAGATGAACAGCCTGCTCTTTTACAAACACCCAGCCGGGCATGTCTGCTGCTGCATGCAGTTCGTGGCCTAGCACGCTCTTTATGCTTTAAAGGGCAAGGAAGGCGAGGGGACTGACAGATAGACCCCCCACCCACATTTAGCTGAAGTGCAGAGGGACAACTTTTCTGCCTCTGGTTAGTCAATGTGTTTCCTGGCCAGTAATTGATTGCCTTCCACAGGAGTAGAATGCGGACTTGGGAGTCACAGCTGGAAGGTATATGGAGGGCCAAATAAAAGCGGGAGGGCCAAATAAAAGGGAGGGGATGGGAGGGAGGCTTAAACCATGCCAACACCCGTTTTATTTTTAACGGGAGTTGGTCCCACAGAGAATAAGAACAAGCTCGGGGAGGGGGGGCATCCAGCTGCTGGAGCCCATCGAAGCATAACCCAGCCAGAATGTCTGATATCCTTACCTGGCACCTAGGACACAACCATGGCCCATGTGACCGCCTGGCGGCCAAATGCGCATCCTTTCCCGGAGCTGACTCATAGTGAAGGTAAAGATATCGGGCATTTAGCGGGGGATTATGTTCTTATTCGCTGTCGGTGGGATCAACACCCATTAAAGAAAAAAACAGATGTTGGTCCGGTTTGACTATCCTGGGTCTTGGTCCACTTCGGTGGGGCACCCCCGATCGGGGTGCCCCGCTGTGTGAAACCCCCCCGATCACCCGAAAAACTCACCTCTCCCGGCTCCCAGCGCCGACGGACAAGCAATCTGACAGTCCCGGACAAGCGGCTCCTCCGCCGCCGCCTCCCGCGCGTCCCTCTTGACGGCCATTCACAGACGGCCGGCGCGGGCGCGCGCACGCCTAGAGGGGCGCGATAAGGTAAGGGGGTTTGGGGTGTTTGGGGGGGTTTCACCCCGCGGGACATCCCGATCTCGGATGTCCCGCGGGGAGGGAGGTGATCGGCCCGGGAATCTTATAGATTCCCCGGCCGATCACCCGTGGGTGTTGGTCCACTTTAACCTATGTCCTTTAAAAGGCCCTCGAAAGTGTCAAAAGCATCACATGACAGAGTACATCGCTTTCTTAGGTCATGTTGAGGATCTAGACTTGTAACCTTGTAACCAGAACCTATAACACCTCCCTCAAGCAGCAATCTGTACTTTTTCCTCATATGACAGCCCTGGTTACCGAAAAAATAACATTTCCCAATCGAAGAACCATATTTTTCGCCCCATAAGACACACCAGGATTTGAAGGAGGAAAATAAGAAAACAATATTCTAAGCCAAATGTTGTGCTAAAACACCCCATTAGAGACATTGTGGCATCCCCCCACCCCATAGGCATTTTGGCATTCCCTCATCCCATTTCCATAGGCAGTGTGTCATTCCCCCCATTCCATTCCCATAGGCAATGTGGCATTCCCCCCATCCCATTCCCATAGACAATGTGGCATTCTCTACCTATCCCATAGGCAGTGTGGCATTCCCCTCATCCCATTCCCCATATGCAGTGTGGCATTCCCTCCTCCCATTACCATAGGCTGTGTGGCATACCCCCATCGCATTCCCCATATGCAGTGTGGCATCCCCCCATTCCCATAGGTAGTGTGGCATACCCACATCCCATTCCCCATATGCTGTGGGGCATTCCCCCCATCTCATAGGCAGTGTGGTATACCCCCATCACATTCCCCATATGCAGTGTGGCATTCCCCCCCATTCCCATAGGTAGTGTGGCATACCCACATCCCATTCCCCATATGCTGTGGGGCATTCCCCCCATCCCATAGGCACTGTGGCATACCCCCAACCCATTCCCCATAGGCAGTGTGGCATTCCTCCTATCCCATAGGCAGTGTGGCATTCCCCCCTCCAGTTCCCCATATGCACTGTCGCATCTCCATCCCATTCCTATAGGCAGTGTGGCTGAATTCCCCCCATCCCCACCCAACGCTGGATACTTACAGTCTTGCCTGGAGCCAGCGACGGGCAGGGAGAGGGCAGGGTTACTAAACCCCGCCCACTGTCCCCACTGCCGGCACCGCCAGTATTTCTTCGGCCGGCGTGCACACACACTCGGTCCGTGCAGCCGGTGGGCGTGGAGACGTCCACGTCCCAGCTGCATGGACCGGGTGCGTGCGTCCCTCGGGACACCAGCCAATGAAAGAGTGGTGGGCAGGGTAAATGAACCCCGCCCACTGTCCCTGCTCCCACCACTGCCGGCACCACCATGCTTCTCGAGCGTGCACACACCTGGTTTATGCAGCCGGGATGCCCACTGGCTGCATGGCCGAGTGTGTGTGCACTCTGGCCTGAGAAGCAGCGGCGGTGCCGGGAGTGGCAGGAGCGGGGACAGTGGGGGGGTTCAGTTACCCTGCCCACCGCTCTTTCATTGGTTGGCGTCCCGGGGACCACAGCGCGAGGCTTATGTAAGTATCTTTTTCCTTTTTGGTTGGTTTTTTTTTTAAACATTTGCCCAATAAGACGCACCCCCACTTTTGGGGAAAAATTAGTGTGTCTTATAGGGCGAAAAATACGGTAGGTCTCCAAGTGTGCACTGGGCCTGTGTTTGTCAACTGCTAATACAGGTCATGTACAAATAAAAGGAATTTTCAAAATTACAGGGCCACCAAAAAAAACATAAAACCCCTGGAACCGGCTCATATCAGTTCACGTTCCTAGACTATAGCCTAAAAGTGGACCAGCAACCACATTGTGTGAGGCACAGAATGATTCCAATGCCCTTATCGTCTTCTATACATAATGACCAAACTCTCCCTATAATACTGCTAGAAAGTCTCCCCCAGACATCCACACCCCTGATTATAGGAAATATCAATGCCCCCCTCATGCTCTGCATTGTGGGAGGCCTATGTATCCACTTCACGCTCAGCAGGCTGCTGAGTGATGGAGCTGTACACAAGGCCCGCGCTGGCCATTCACAAATGCCTGGTGCAGGCACGTGCACTGCTAGAGGGAAGCGGAGGATGTGGCCGTCAGAGCCGCGGCTCTTAGATGTGCCGTGGGACCGGGAAGAGGTAAGTTGGCTGCAGCGATCTGGGAGGGGGGGGAGGGGGTTACACAGTGGGGCATCCCTGATTGGGGTGCCCCCGGGGAAAGGACCAAAACCCACAATAGTCAAAATCCTTCCACCCAACCATCCACCCAATCCTGCATTTAGACTGAAGACTTTTCACATGCGTTACTCTCTGGTACAAGCATTCCTGAATCAGCAAAAAAAACATTTCAGCATTAACAATTTTTTTTATTATATGTAAAGTGTATTTTTATACACTTTATTATATGCCGTTTGATTTTTATTCCTTTCTTTTATTGATTATTCTCCTTAAAGGAGCACTATCGTGAAATTGTGTAATATTAAAAATCCATATAAACATGTCGGCTAATGAGAGGAGGGGTCACTTATACACTCAAACTGAATAAAACTCCCGTCAAGCTTGCTGTTTACTTCTCCTGGTAGCAATAAAATCCAGGGGTGACAGGTTTAGTGTATCAGAGGTGACAGAACCTGTCACCCTGGATGTCCATGAAAATTAAAAAATCATGCCTAGCTGGATACTTCTTGATGCCAGGTGTATAAGTGACCCCTCCTTCCGCCATCCTGCATATTTATATGGATTTTTATAATTGGGCAATTTTTCGCAATAGAGCTCCTTTAACTTATTTATGCCAGTGAATCTTTCCATAATAAACCCAGGTCAATCATACCAATATTGTCGTGGCTTTTTTTTCCACCCTATTGTCATGTTTTGTACATACCACAGGCTCCAGGGGCTGATTCTTCATGATCAGCTCCATAAAGATAACAGGCAGTTCCAGCATAAAGTTACAATGCTTCATGCAGTGTTTGACAAGCAGAAGGGCCTGTCCTGAGACAAATATCCATCATGCTGATGGATGGCTCACCACTTTCCTCTCGCTGAGCGGGGTGGGCTCCTAACGTTTAACACATCACAGTCAGGTCAGCTCCTGACACAAGCCCTTGCTGATAACTCATCATCTCTCTCGCTCCTGGTGGGAATTGCTTTTCCTAACAGGTGTAAGCAAATAGACACTGGTGTTTATGCACACCACTGAGAAGGGAAGGATCTGGATGATAGTTGAAGCCATAAATTATTTTGGTTATGCTCCAGATTTTCTTCTCTCCATTGAAAGATTCTGTCTGCGGATCCCATCTGTCTTGTTCCTTTAGCACAATTATTTGTGTATCAGGCTGGAAAGGCTTAATACATATTAAACAATGGCTTTCAGGAACCTTGACAGCTCATTGGATGTGTCAGATAGCAGGAGTGGCTACGCTTCCTTTTAATAAATGATATACTCTGAAAGCAGGCTTGTAGGCTGTATGAATTTATCTGAATGAAAGTAGTTGGTTCCAGGCAACAGCAGCTGTTTAAAAATGTACCTAACTTTGTATTTATATATTAATTATTATTTCAGTACTATTATTTGATTTTGGATTTACATGGCACAGCTGGGTGTTGTCTGGTGCACACAGCACACGTTCTGACAACAAATATGTTACATAGCTGAAACTATACCTTTGAAGGACAAATACAATGCTTTTATGTAGGTAACAAATATGGCAAGTAGATTTGATGCCATATTTCTTTATATTTTGTGGTAAAGTGTATGGGAAAGTGCTGGATGGTGTCTATTTCTCCCTTGCTTTTCTCAATCAGGCACGATCCATGCCGGGTTTACAGGACCCCAGTCCACATTCCCAGTCCTCTACGGGTTTTTCCCCTACTCCCAGTTCTTAAAAAGTTGATGAGGCTAATTGCAAGGAAGCCTAATAAAAGGAGCAGCTGAGGTTTCCAGTTTGCTGTTGGACAGCCTGGGATGAGGAGCCCGTGCCTTGCTGCTCCCAATACTGACAGTGCTGAATTGCAGCCAAAGGACTTGATCTGTTATATGTTCTTGTAACCTGTGGATTAACAGGCTGGACTTGTATTCCCTGAAAGACGACCTGTTATAACAAGGTCTTGCAGTATGCTGTAATTATCCTACACTGGACATTGCTAGAGTTGGTGAGGTGACTGCTTGCTGTACTCCGAAGTTAAGAGATTTTTGCCTGTTGGAATTTATTTTCAATAAATTGAAGAACTGTCCTCAGAGTCATTGCCATTGGCCCCAGATCCTGACAATTTGCTGTGCAATACTTACCCATTTCCGAGATTGTCCCATTGTCTAGGAATTCTTTGGATGCTCATCCATAAAACTGTACCAAAGGGGGCAAGCCAGGGGCACACTCCCTTTGAACCTAGAGTATTAAACAGTCAGACCTGCAGAAAGCAGCTGGGGGGGGGGGGTATTCATTCATTTTAATTTTTCTTAGACAGGGCATTCAACCTAAATCAGACCAAAACCCTTATAACCCAGCTCTAGTGTCTAAAGGTCTCCAGTGCTCCTCCATTCAATGCGTGCACCCTTGCCAGCATACTGTACCTTAATGGATGGTGGCTTGTCCATGCAGTGGAGTGGGGCGGCCAGTGGGAGGCATCCAGCAATCAGTTCATTTAGAACTCATTGCTGCCCATGAATATGCACAGCAGTACATTTTGATTGGATGAGAGAATGTGCATGCGCCATGGGAACATGGGTTAAGGGACAGTGAATGTGTGAACCAGGGGGCTAGACAGACAGCCCAATCCGGGTGCCCCTGTAAAGTTGACCCAAACCCAAGTGAGAAAAAATCCTGGGTTTTGGTTGACTATGTAAGGGCCATTTTTGTGATCATGTCATATTCCCAAGCTAATTTGGTATGAAAAAAATGGGTGAAAATGCTGAGTAACATGTCTAATGTATATAAGGGACGCAATGATCCTTGCACCACCTCATCGTTCTGCACAACTGTTGCCACAATAGTAAATGTATCTTTTAACACACGTGGTGGGAGCACTGAGGTACCCCAGTGTGCGCCACTGTGCGTCAGTGTGTGCAGGTATGGCACATGCTGGCACAGCCTGGCACAGCGTTCATAAATCAGCCCCTAAATGCTGCAGTGGACCAGATAGTCTGCATGTGGTTGAGGGCACTTTGATGAAGCACTTTATAAATCCTGGGTGGAGCGGAACTGTAGCGCCAAGCTTATAAATCACAATGTTTATATAGTCGTTGATTTATACAAATTACTAATTTCAAATTACTTGACATTCCAAATGACTAATATGGCACATCCAGAGGTCATGTCAGTTAGTACTGTTAATGAAAACTACATTCACATAATAATTTCATGAAGGCTACACTAGCGGTATAGCAGCTGGGAAGGAAGAAGGATACTACTGAGGAAGGATGGGAGGAAGTTGGTTTTCAAACCATTTACTATTATAGACAAAATATTATTTGTTAAGCCCCATAAATATAGTCATTCATCTGTGTATCTTCCATGCTTCCTCCACAATTCTGATGTTTTGGACAACGTTATTCTTTCTAAAATTGGCAGACATTAATTCAAATCTGCTCTGATAAGGGCTTCTATTGTGATTTTCCAATGTAGAGTAGTTCTTGGCAAGACACCATCCATTTCTGAAAGCAGAATGGACCACATTATTTTTACTAAATGTAGACATAATGGGGAAGCAGAAAGGAAAATAATACATTTCATTTAGATTTTTGGAACTGAAAATACATCTCATATACATTTTATTTATTTATCAGTTTATTAAAGAATATTTTTCTTGTCAGGCTCGAGCATACAGGAAACATCAGTTGTTCAGGGGAATTTGAGAATCTTCTAGTGTCAGGGCAGCTTGAACAGGTTCAAAGCCAAAGTTGTGGTCAACTACAAAAGAGCAATTTGAGATACCAAGGATTTAGGCTTAGAACAGGTACATTTGGACAGACCAGCAACATGCAGGAAGAGAAAATGCTAATAGCTGGCAAGCAACAGAGAAACACAAATGTACCAAACAAATGTGTAATAGAGCGAACAAGAGGAGGACTAGCGAAGCGAAGGAGTGAAGAGGACAGCCTAATGCCACCATAGAGGCAAGAAATAGAACATCTTAGGTAGGCCCAAATTCGTCAGACAACCTATTGTCAAAGGTCAGACAAGAGTTTAGTGAAAGAGCATTAGAACATAGGTCAGAACAAAAATCCAAACACAAGGGAATAATGCGTCTAATAGTCCAAACTGTACCTTACCACAGTCAATGAGTTTAAAGAAATGGAAATTTGACTTGTGGGCTGAGCGGTTGACTTATCTGCTGTGTCACAGTGTCACATGGAGTGCAGTACGCTTCACTGATGTGTCCAGCGTCACCAATCACGCCATCTGGCGAAGACACACTGCTGCCAATCAGAACTGGGACAGGAATAAGTGGAATGCAGTTGCTATCCACCTGAATCTGGTGATTTCTTTTTAGGTGAGTGGGTGGGCGGTTGTGTGACGCATGAACGTGTCCCACACCCACCCACCCACTCACCCAGAAAAGGCAAGTGGAACGCACTTGTCCATGTATACCACTTGGTTTAGTTGGTTAACTGTCAATCGGAGTCTGGCCCAACAATGCCGCCTGCACTATCAAGGCACCCTCCCACACAGCCCGCCAATACAAACTACTTAAAGTGGACCAACATCGAGAGGTGATCGGCCCGGAAATCTATAAGATTCCCGGGCCGATCACCTCCCACCCCGCGGGACATCCGAGATCGGGATGTCCCGCGGGGTGAAACCCCCCAAAAAAACCCCAAACACCTTACCTGATCTTCGGCGGCGGCCGGCCGCCGCCGCCTCCCTCGCGCCCCTGTAGGCGTGCTCGCGCCCGCGCCGGCCGTCTGCGAATGGCCGGCGGGGGCGCGCGCGCGCCGAAAGTGACGCGAGGGAGGCGGCGGCGGCGGCAGCCGCTTGGACGTTCCTGATCCCCGCCTGGACGTTGGCGGGGATTGGACCGTCCAGTCACGTGGGAGCGGGGACAGGTAAGATTTTGGGGCTTTCTGGGGGGTTTCACACAGCGGGGCACCCCCGATCGGGGTGCCCCGCCGAAGTGGACCAAAACCCAGGATAGTCAAAATCCTGGGTGTTGGTCCACTTTAAAACTACCAGGGAAAAGCCAGTGAATGCCTGCATAGGCTCTCCCCATCCAGCTGCACCTGTGTGACCTGCTGAGGTTCCACTACCAGGTGAATTGCTAACGCCTTTTACTACCTCCCTGAGAACCAAATGTAAATGTGCCTCTGTGGCATGTACAGTACGCTCAGACCCCTACAAAACAGATTGATTACAGTGCCTGTTCAATGTTTCTACTGGACTGGACAGTATTGTAATGCATGGGGGGTGATACCCTCAATTATAGATTTTGTCTATTTTGACTAGAACTATCACTCTAGTGATTCCAGGCTTATGCATCCCCACCAATCTTTGATTAGACCTAACTTCCTCGCCTTCCTGTCTGTCCCTGAGTATCGGAAGCATGAGCCCATCACCAGTACATACACTGCTTAGTATTTGAGCCACAACAGCTTACAGAAACTACCAGTCCCTTTCTGGGCCCCACTGTGTGGCAAGTTCCCATATTACCTAAGCAAATAAAATAGCGCTACGAATCAACATCTCCGCTATACAGAAAACTAAATAAGAGGAACATATAGGAAACAGAACTATGCCTGGTCCTGGTGCAAAACAAAAGGACCTCATTGACAAAACCCAACAAACATGGAAACCAGGAGTTGTGAACCTCTCAAGATGACTCCAACACTGTGTACAGTGGCTACATCAGAGCACATTTTTAAAGTGCCTCCACTGATTTCAGTGGGAGATGGCTAGGTTCAGAATCAGTCGGACAGGATAAGCAGTAAGAGATTAACTTCAGGAACAGGAAGCAATAAATAGAGTCCCTACTTAGCTCTCATCCGTAAAATTGCTCACCTGTGAATATATTTCAGCATCATCACATGCCTATGACTACCACTGTGTTGTCTTTACTGGAGAGTTTTTCTTTCTCATTTTCTTAGAGGTGGGAGAGATTGAAACTATTTATTGTAAATGGTCTAGAGCAATTTCAGGCATGTGTGAGCTGATGACTAATCCTCATTCCTCTCGTAAGTGAGCTCATTTAGTGAAAGTATCTCACACTTTGACTGTAGAACTGTAGGATTTTACATGTGAAAGCGAAGACCCATTCACCCACAGCTGCCAAAATAGACAAAAACCAGGGGGATTTTAATATCCCAGTAACCTCTCCTCTAAATTGCCCAGGTGTGGTGGTGTTTATCTTGGAAGCAATAGTTTCACAGTCAATTCCATTAATCCTGGTAGAGTGTGAGTCCTGTGAGTGCAAGCATGGGTTAAGTGACTTAATGTAATCATATTTTCAGCAACATGAACACTCCTAAAACTATCCCAATCCCAACTCCATTGTAAGTCTTTTAAATGTGCCATTCTTTCATAACACTATTATGCACTGAATGTCATTTTATGGGCATATGCAACAAATGCTGATTGCCTAGATTCCATTTTATAATGTGGCAAAACAGCAGCTTTTGTCTGCTGTTTTTCAATATAAAACACCAACCTGTGACCTTTTTGACCTGTTCTGTTTGATAGAGGATACACTTCAGTTATATTGCAATTATTAGGAACTGTCGTGTTTCTAGTGCTTTCCAATGAATGGGTCTCATTATCTGGAACTGACAATTCTTTGTAGAACTATCACAAAAAATAGTCCAATTATTAAAATCCACATGAATATACTAGATAGCAAGGGGATGGATTACTTACAAACCCACAGAATGAGGAAGAAACGGGTTTTGAAAATATCTTACATGGGAGAATGTCTCTACTATATTGCCCTGTACTCTGAGCCAGCCTGTGCTGGAATAACATCTTATTGCTGGTACAATTGCTTAAATATGTGTTGATGCTTTTACCCATCATGCAATGCTTTGAGCAGATGTTAAAGGTACAATCCAGTTAAATAACTCTTGTGGTTAATGTGAGTAGCCATGATGGGATTACCTGTGGCTACCCCATTGTCTTCTTTTGAGATGTATGAGACAAAGTTCTCCCCTCTCCTCTCAATAGAAGTCAATGGTGCAACATGCCGCAGTAATGCCATCATGGCTGCTCCCATGAACCACAAGCTTTATTTAGACTAGACTGTCCCTTTAAAGTGGTTAATGTTAATGTTCCTCACAGGCTAACTCAGGAGAAATGCAATTAAAGTGAGAGGTTCTCCCTTATAAAAGTGGAATTGTACCCCTAGATTTTATTCTGACCTGTAGAAAACCACAAGCTTGGTAGGAATGTTTATAAGTGGCATTCCTTTCATTACCCATACATGCAGTGTGGCATTCTCCAATATAGGCAGTGTGGCATTTCCTAATCCCATTCCCCAAAATAGGCAGTGTGGCATCCCCCCTTCAATTCCCCATATATGCAGTGTGTCATTCCCCATCCCATTCCCTAATATAGGCAGTGTGTCATTCCCCTATCCCATTCCCCAAAATAAGCAGTGTGTCATTCCCCCATCCCATTCCCCAATATAGGCAGTGTGTCATTCCCCTATCCCATTCCCCAAAATAGGCAGTGTGTCATTCCCCATCCCTTTCCCCAATATAGGCAGT
This sequence comes from Gastrophryne carolinensis, assembly GCA_027917425.1. Lineage (NCBI taxonomy): Eukaryota > Metazoa > Chordata > Amphibia > Anura > Microhylidae > Gastrophryne > Gastrophryne carolinensis. The sequence continues at coordinate 52,475,478 of CM051242.1, read as the reverse complement.
GTGGCATCCCCCCTCCCAATCCCCATATAGGCAGTGTGGCATTTCCCAATCCCATTTCCCATACAGGCAGTGGGGCAGAATTCCCCCCCACCGACACTGGACGTACTGAAAAAAAAACGAAGAAAAGTAAACTTACATATAGGGCTCCTGTGTAGCTGACCACCGGGAGGCCAAAAGATGGATGAGCAGAGGCCGCCATTGCTGCTTTTCAAGTACGGCAGCATCTGAGTGTGGCCTGTGGACCAGTAGAAAACCACAAGCTTGATAGGAATGTTTTTTTAAATAGGGGTTCATAAGTGGCATTCCCTATCTTATTACCCATATATGCATTGTGGCATTCCCCAATAAAGGCATTGTGGCACCCCACCCCTCCCATTCCCCAATATAGGCAGTGTGCTATTCCCTCATCCCATTCCCCAATATAGGCAGCGTGGCATTCCCCCATCCCATTCCTCATATATATAGTGTGTCATTCCCCCATCTCATTCCTCAATATAGGCAGCATGGCATTCCCCCCTCCCATTCCTCTTATTGGCAGTATGGCATTCCCCCATCCCATTCCTCTTATAGGCAGCATGGCATTCCCCTATCCTATTCCTCTTATAGGCAGTATGGCATTCCCCCATCCCATTCCCCAACAGAGCCTATGTGTCATTCCCCCATCCCATTTCCCATATAGATAGTGTGGCAGAATCACGCCGACCCCCCACCCCACCCCGACGCTGGACGTACGAAAAAAAAAAAAACGAAGAATAGTAAACATATGTTGCTGGCAGCCATCGGGAGGCGTCTTATAGGTTGAAAATTACGGTTTATGGATTTTTAATATTTGCCAATTTTGCGACTCCTTTAAAAAACACCTATGTTTTAAAATGGAGCATTATAAGAAATAAAGAAGTCAAGTAGACATAGGACTTGGAAGTTTGTTGTGCATCATTTGCATTTCGTTGGATTTACAAATATATGATTTTGATGAAACCTATATACTGGAGTGCTGGTTCTTCACAAAAAATTTTGGACATCGCGGTGTCACCGCGAACCGCGCACCCACCCAGGAATATAGAGGTAAGAGTGCGGCACTCCTTCCCAGAAAGAAAGTAGAAACATCTGCAGTGAAAAAGATGGCTGCCTCTACCTGTATTCCATCATGCAAACAGGTAAGCTTTCGAGGGTCAACCTTATAAAAGGGTATATCCCAAAAAGCTTTATTGTACAAGAGAATAAAGGTAGGGGCAACCATGTTGTTCCCTCTTTATCTTATCTTATTGAAAGGGTTCACCCTTGAAGGGCTGCCTGCTATTATTACTTGTCAACGACTTTGGAACCATACATTGATCTTTGTGAAGCATTATTAGTACCTGTCAATCACAGCTCCATTTTAAAACAGAGTGTAATAAGATAGATAGATGACAAATTGGGAGAGAAGGCTCGCTCTGACATTCACTGGTATTTAAGAGGCTACAACCAGGGGCGTAACTATAGCAGGTACAGGGGGTGAGACTGCACCAGGGCCCAGCAGATCAAGGGGGCCCCATCATTATAGCTCCTCCATTTAATTTATCAGATTTGTGCATCACATAGAGAAAGGAAGCACCATTTCTCTCTGTTGTTTCAGTTTTTAGTTATCAAGCTGCAGTCAATTATGTTAAAATTACTTTACTGTAGTTTAGTTTACTGTATGAGCCTTGAAAGGGTCCCATTTAATGTTCACACCAGGGCTCCGTCACATTTAGTTACACCACTGGAAAAAAGGCTTCTCTGTCTTTACTATATAAGGCAAACTCAGGCTTTAAGATATTGTAAAACTTTGGATAATTATCTAAGCTTGCACTATTAAAAAAAAAATTAAAACAACAGATTATTTTATATTTCTATCACATATCAAATGCAATGGGGGGCATGTGATCCACTTGCTCATTGAGTATTAAGTAACCGGGTCTGGGGGTGGGACACCCTCTCTCTATTTAAAGATCTAGTGGATGGGTGATCTGCTTGGCCTTTGCATATTCATTTTTGGAGTCTGGCAGTGTGGGGATCATCTCATCCTCTGCATATTAATGTTATGATTATGGGGTTGGAGGAACGGTTTCACCTCTGGATATTAATGTCTGGGGGGGGGGGGACACATGATTACCTTCTGCTAATGAATTTCTTATTCTGCAAACAGAATATATTTGTTGTATTTGGGTGCATTGCGGGATCCACTCGGCCTTCGCATATGGTATGTGCAGCATCTGTTGGTGCCAGATTTGCTGGTGAAGGGCTTCTGCAGTGGCCAGGAGTAGCACAGTACAATATAGAACATACAAGACAATAAAAAAATTGGTACCCCTGTCCTTTATGGATGTCAGGTAGAGGGAAAGAATAGATGCAGGAGATGTTTTATAGTTGGAGGCAACAGAGTGAATTTGAATGTGACAATGGTGTCCAGTATGGATCCAAGGCACAGAGATAGACTTTAATAGCTGATTACTTTTAAATTTAGATTGGACTGAAACTCACACATATCTAAACTAGAATATGAACAATAAAACCTCTAAAACCCTAATTTAAGGCACTTAAAATCTACTTACCCTAAGTGGGCAGTGAAATCTAGTATGGAAGGACATTTGGACTATGTATTTATAGAGAATCTATAATATAAGCGTTACCCATTTGTACAATAATTGTAGATAAAATTAGAACAGTGGCAATAATCACAATGCGCAAACAGCTGTGGGATCTAAAATTAGGATTTGTTCTGTCTTTCGACTGCTTGTAGACAAATGTGCATATTTGAAAACCGCAGTACAACAGTCCCCCGGAATGGCTGGCCCAGCAGTCCGCGGTCTGCTGTGATAACTGTTTATAGAGCGGCAGCGCACTGTTCCTGCTGCTCACTGTTTCCAGAATTCTTTTGTGAGGGTATTTCAGGGTTTTGCTTTGTGAAGTTGGCTTTGGAACAGGAACCTGCCTATTTACACAGCTTCACAAAGGAATTAAAACGGCTGTTGGTAACTTTGCCATTCTAAATAATAATGCCTTTGAGAGACGGTGCCGATTAAACTTAAGTTCAGTCATTTTTTTGGACATTTTAAAGGGTGGGAAAGATTTATGTAATGTCATTTATGTTAGGTAATTATTACTTATGGCAAAAAGTGCTTTTTAGTTACTATTATGGAATATTTTAGCTATAGACATTTTGTGCAGGAAAAGGGAGCGCACTGGGCAACATTTTCTCAATAAAACAGTTGCAGCATCACAAGATTTTTAACCAGGCAGAAAAATGTATAAATAATAAGCAAAAGCATTAGGCTTATGAACTACTAAGCAGCCTATCAGGCAGCTATGGAGCCCGAGGGTATAAGGCCCAGTCAAACACTCTATTGAATAAGTGATCGAGTTCTTTAGATTGTTATACGGAGCTCATTAAGAGCCTGGATTTTGAAGCGTCAACGCCTCTTAATGCCTTTCAGGGCCAATATTTTTGCCTCAGCAGTGCTCAGTGTGCGATTTACAAAACAAAAAAACAGGCAACGCCAATGCCACTGCCAGCCTGCATCTAATTTATCACTGGCGCTCTGGTTTAAGCTGCATTCACCGAGCTACACTGAACTAGATGTAAATAGAGAAAACATGGACATCGTCTAGCGAACATGCCACATTCTGGTAAATGTGGCAAACTCAGGAAAACCAGCGAATAGCCAGTAAGTCGGTTTGTAAATTACCCCCTATGTGTCTATTACTTAGAGGGTAATGTATTAAAAATAGTGCATGTGGCACTTGAGCGCCTCGTCCGAGATGCTTGGCAGTGGCCGCACCGCAATGCTTGCTTCAGCCTCCCGGCGCTATCAGCTGTAGCGTTCATGGTCACAGCACATCGCTTATATATGCCTATGTGCTAGAGACACCTAGCGCTGGTCGGGAGCGACCATTAAAGAAATCCAGAGTGCTCGCAGGGGCACTCAAAAATGGGATTCCGGGCAAAAATGGGATTCCAATAAAAATGGGGATTCCAATCCCCCTTTTTTATTTTTTAGGGTCAGGGCAGTATTTTTTTGTTATTTTTTTAAATGGGAATAGCATTGAGGACACTTGAAAGCCAAAGTTTGCAGCATAACACAAAAGTGCCAAAAAGGCATCCAAAAATAATCCCAAACAGCCCAGGGAGATTGCTGCACCTGCACCAGCCCCCCAAAAAATAATAATACAAAAATGCTGAAATAGTTATTACCATTGCAGCCCATGGGAATTTATGAGATAAGGCCACACAGTGCAGGGTGAGCGCCTGGTCTTATCTGTAGGGAACTCAGTGCCGGCACTCATCCAATCGCCAGTGCTGTTGATAGATGGGGCACTACCTGGCCTATCAGAGGCACTCTGGATTTTTACTTGATAAATACACCTTTTGCACAAGGACCTGACATTCACCTGGTGTTCATCTGGCACTACGTGGCGTTAGTGTTTCTTAAATAAACCCCTCAGTTTTGTACCGGCCCTCTTATCTCAAAGGCAGTGATTGCCCATATTGTGAAAAAAAAAATCAATGTATGTCATGTTGTACGTATCATATATGTATATGTATGCAAGGATTTTATAGGCTCAAAGGTCTGAGTCATGGACACGATGAAGGGGTATTTTTAAAAAGCTTACCTATAAATATAATCAACCTTCAAAATGTCATTGTCTCATTTTCTCATATTTCTACTTTTCTCTATGGTTCAGTACAACACATTAATGAACAAAAATGACTTGGTGCTCAGAAGACTATAGACGCAAGAATCGCTAAAAACAGGAACAATACAAACACATCATTCTGGGCACCAAGCTGTAAGAAGCACTGAGTAATGCTGCTTGACAGCTGCAAGTTGCAAGACTAATAGGCCCCCTGTCTACGAGATAGAGTAGGAAAGTACAGTAGTACAATATTACAGTAGGTGATGAATCTTCTCATGGGGCACCACCTACCTATCCTCCACTCCTGCCCTATTCCCCAGCTGGTGCTGCAACAGACAATGGTTTTGCCTTGGACCACCAGCATCATTACTCACAGGAATGTCTACTCTGTGTCACCTTCGGCGTCCCCGTTGCCTAGCACACTGGCAGGACTGGTGTCCAAGCTGACTGGAAGCAGCTGAATCAAATGTCATCTTCACAACAGCTTGTAGTTGTTCCAGCCTGTTCCAGTTGTTGCTGACCGCTGCTCAGTCTTGACCAAGTCAGTTACATTTGTTGCTGACCAGGACCACCATCGAAAATGATTGGTCCTCATATAACCTCAATATCTGCCCCCCCTCCCTGGGGTCCTGGCTGAGCCCTAACCCATGACCTTGACATATAGAGAAAAATTGTGGGGTCCTGAGGACCAGGCTGAGCCCTAACTCATGACCTTGACATATATAGAAACTCTGTGCTGGGCCCTCAGATTCACAATTCTATGCAAACTGACCCACCTAGCTAACAACACTATATAGAGTCTGTGCTAGCCAAACCTTAACAGCCTGGGACTGTCAGTCAGGCCCCTCTAAATGACTGGGCCCTATATGTGAGTCCTGCCTCTCCTGCCCTTATGGTTGCCTGTTGCTGACCTTCACTGTTCTTGTTGTCCATGTTACTTGCCAATGCTTTGTTTTGATCATGTCCACGTTCCTGTCCATGCTTCTGCCCACCACCATGATCTCTGATGATGTCCAGGTTGCTATCTGCATATGACCACCACTGCTGACACATGGCCATGCCATATGCTTTTGACCACTTACTGACACAAGGCCATGCCATATGCTTTTGAGCCATGAGATTCCAGCAAGACTTCTGAACCATGGTTTCTGAATTGCTTTAGTCACTGCTTAGAATAAGTTTGAAACTTTATACATCTTTTCCAGATAAGATATATTTAAATGGTCTCATGGAGCCTGTTTTTATGCCATGTATTGTTCATTGTATTAGCTGATATCTTATAAGTACATTTTTAAATCACCTCTTGTGAGATGTAATGGGAGAAAAAGGAAATCCCACTTAATTAGGAACATGTCTTGGCAGTGATTAGCTTGAGAGCAAGAGTGTAGCCACCAGCTGTTTAGTAATATTCATGTATGTATTGGGTATACTTTCCATAGTGAATTGGTGGTGGGTCGAGCAGGAAAATGCATGTCTTGTCTTTTCTATAAATACCTTCTAGTAATTCACTGGTATGTCTCAGAGGGCAGGTATTTTCTTAATGAAAATCTGGAATGCTACTAGAAGAAAAGACTTTGCAGTTTGCTAATAAATCATCCATAATTTTCGACCCTAACAGGCAGTATCATGGGAGATGAAAATATATGTAGAAAAAAACCTATCATAGTTTTGGTTTCATAAAATGAGTGGAAGTAGGGGAGGGGGGCTGATTATGAAAAACCCTAGAGGGATCTATAAATGTTATTTATTATTTTTTCGTAGCTTCAGGAAAAATTAGTTTTGTGCACCTGGGCATGCTCAAACTTGGAGGTTAATGTTCATTTCGATCCCAGTAGAAACATGTTTCAGGCAACATTAGCCTGTTAACATTGAAATCTCTTTCTCCACACCATATCTGATCTGCTTAGTGTTCTCGTTAATCCTCTGAGACAGTCTACTTCAGCTCTGTAAATGAAAATAAAAAAAAGATTTATTTTCTCAAGAGTCAGCAGTACAACACAACTAAGCTCAAAATGGACTCCCAGATTGACAAGAAAAAATGGCAATTATTTTTAATACTCTTACATGCCAACAGAATGTCTACATCTGCTTGTATGTGGGCTATACATATTGCAACTATGTTATTTATTTGGTTTCTTGTTTAATATTTTGAATCATTCAAATAATTCCCACCACATCTGTTTTAAATCAATCAAATGGAATATTTGACCAGCATGAGAGCATAAAAGAGTGGGAGCACACAGATTTACACATTGGGGTGAATTCAGAACCAGCTGAGAATGTTTATTCCTTTTTTAGGCGAAAACTGCCATTCACTTTCATTGACTACTGGGTATAAATTTTCACGTGGCTCTGAATCAGCCCCAGTGTAGATAATGAAGCTGAATGGCAGTTTTCTCTCCCTAAAAGGAGAGATGTTTCTCAGCACCACACAGCTCCACTTTTTTGGCCTCAGTGGCACTCAGTGTCTGATTTTCAAAACAAGAAAATGTCAGCGCTGATGCAGCTGCCAGCTAATGTCTTATTTAACATTAGCACCGAAAAGGTTGAAGCGCTGGACGCTCTGGTTAAAGCAGCGCTAGATAAAACCTGGGCCACAAAAGGGTTCCCAGCTTGAGGCCAGAGTGGGGGGGCTGTTCTGTCACAAAGTCTGCTATGGGGTGATGGGGGGAATCTGTCACACAGTCTGCTATGGGGTGATGGGGGATTCTGTCACACAGTCTACTATGGGGTGATGGGGGATTCTGTCACACAATCTGCTATGGGGTGATGGGGGGATTCTGTCACACAGTCTGCTATGGGGTGATGGGGGATTCTGTCACACAATCTGCTATGGGGTGATGGGGGATTCTGTCACACAATCTGCTATGGGGTGATGGGGATTCTTTCACACAGCCTGCTATGGGGTGATAGGGATTCTGTCACACAGCCTGCTATGGGGTGATGGGGGGATTCTGTCACACAGTCTGCTATGGGGTGATGGGGGGATTCTGTCACACAGTCTGCTATGGGGTGATGGGGGGATTCTGTCACACAGTCTGCTATGGGGTGATGGGGGATTCTGTCACACAGTCTACTATGGGGTGATGGGGGATTCTGTCACACAATCTGCTATGGGGTGATGGGGGGATTCTGTCACACAGTCTGCTATGGGGTGATGGGGGATTCTGTCACACAATCTGCTATGGGGTGATGGGGGATTCTGTCACACAATCTGCTATGGGGTGATGGGAATTCTGTCACACAGCCTGCTATGGGCTGATGGGGGGATTCTGTCACACAGTCTGCTATGGGGTGATGGGGGATTCTGTCACACAGTCTGCTATGGGGTGATGGGGGGATTCTGTCACACAGTCTGCTATGGGGTGATGGGGGGATTCTGTCACACAATCTGCTATGGGGTGATGGGGGGATTCTGTCACACAGTCTGCTATGGGGTGATGGGGGGATTCTGTCACACAATCTGCTATGGGGTGATGGGGGGATTCTGTCACACAGTCTGCTATGGGGTGATGGGGGATTCTGTCACGCAATCTGCTATGGGGTGATGGGGAGAATCTGTCACACAGTCTGCTATGGGGTGTTGGTGGGATTCTGTCACACAGGCTGCTATGGGGTGATGGGGGGATTCTGTCACACAATCTGCTATGGGGTGATGGGGGGATTCTGTCACACAGTCTGCTCTGGGGTGATGGGGGGATTCTGTCACACAGTCTGCTATGGGATGATGGAGGAATCTGTCACACAGTCTGCTATGGGATGATGGGAAGAATCTGTCACACAGTCTGCTATGGGATGATGGGGGATTCTGTCACACAGTCTGCTATGGGATGATGGGAAGAATCTGTCACACAGTCTGCTATGGGATGATGAGGGATTCTGTCACAAAGTCTGCTATGGGATGATGAGAAGAATCTGTCACACAGTCTGCTATGGGATGATGAGGGATTCTGTCACACAGTCTGCTATGGGGTAATGGGGAGATTCTGTAACACAATCTGCTATGGGATGATGGGGGGATTCTGTCACACAGTCTGCTATGGGATGATGGGGGGTTCTGTCACACAGTCTGATATGGGGTGATGGGGGGATTATGTCACACAGTCTGCTATGGGATGATGGGGGGTTCTGTTACACAGTCTGCTATGAGGTGATGAAGGGATTCTATCGCACAGTCTGCTATGGGGTGATGGTGGAATTCTGTCACACAATCTGCTATGGGGTGATGGGGAGAATCTGTCACACAGTCTGCTATGGGATGATGGGGGGACTCTGTCACACAGGCTGCTATGGGGTGATGGGGGAATCTGTCACACAGTCTGCTATGGGGTGATGGGGGGACTCTGTCACACAGTCTGCAATGGGGTGATGGGGTGTTCTGTCACACAGTCTGCTATGGGGTGATGGGGGGATTCTGTCACACAGTCTGCTATGAAGTGATGAAGGGATTCTATCGCACAGTCTGCTATGGGGTGATGGTGGAATTCTGTCACACAATCTGCTATGGGGTGATGGGGAGAATCTGTCACACAGTCTGCTATGGGATGATGGGGGGACTCTGTCACACAGCCTGCTATGGGGTGATGGGGGAATCTGTCACACAGTCTGCTATGGGGTGATGGGGGGACTCTGTCACACAGTCTGCTATGGGGTGATGGGGGGGTTCTGTCACACAGTCTGCTATGGGGTGATGGGGGGATTCTGTCACACAGTCTGCTATGAGGTGATGAAGGGATTCTATCGCACAGTCTGCTATGGGGTGATGGTGGAATTCTGTCACACAATCTGCTATGGGGTGATGGGGAGAATCTGTCACACAGTCTGCTATGGGATGATGGGGGGGACTCTGTCACACAGCCTGCTATGGGGTGATGGGGATTCTGTCACACAGCCTGCTATGGGGTGATGGGGGGATTCTGTCACACAGTCTGCTATGGGGTGATGGGGGGATTCTGTCACACAGTCTGCTATGGGGTGATGGGGGATTCTGTCACACAGTCTACTATGGGGTGATGGGGGATTCTGTCACACAATCTGCTATGGGGTGATGGGGGGATTCTGTCACACAGTCTGCTATGGGGTGATGGGGGATTCTGTCACACAATCTGCTAGGGGGTGATGGGGGATTCTGTCACACAATCTGCTATGGGGTGATGGGAATTCTGTCACACAGCCTGCTATGGGCTGATGGGGGGATTCTGTCACACAGTCTGCTATGGGGTGATGGGGGATTCTGTCACACAGTCTGCTATGGGGTGATGGGGGGATTCTGTCACACAGTCTGCTATGGGGTGATGGGGGGATTCTGTCACACAATCTGCTATGGGGTGATGGGGGGATTCTGTCACACAGTCTGCTATGGGGTGATGGGGGGATTCTGTCACACAATCTGCTATGGGGTGATGGGGGGATTCTGTCACACAGTCTGCTATGGGGTGATGGGGGATTCTGTCACGCAATCTGCTATGGGGTGATGGGGAGAATCTGTCACACAGTCTGCTATGGGGTGTTGGTGGGATTCTGTCACACAGGCTGCTATGGGGTGATGGGGGGATTCTGTCACACAATCTGCTATGGGGTGATGGGGGGATTCTGTCACACAGTCTGCTCTGGGGTGATGGGGGGATTCTGTCACACAGTCTGCTATGGGATGATGGAGGAATCTGTCACACAGTCTGCTATGGGATGATGGGAAGAATCTGTCACACAGTCTGCTATGGGATGATGGGGGATTCTGTCACACAGTCTGCTATGGGATGATGGGAAGAATCTGTCACACAGTCTGCTATGGGATGATGAGGGATTCTGTCACAAAGTCTGCTATGGGATGATGAGAAGAATCTGTCACACAGTCTGCTATGGGATGATGAGGGATTCTGTCACACAGTCTGCTATGGGGTAATGGGGAGATTCTGTAACACAATCTGCTATGGGATGATGGGGGGATTCTGTCACACAGTCTGCTATGGGATGATGGGGGGTTCTGTCACACAGTCTGATATGGGGTGATGGGGGGATTATGTCACACAGTCTGCTATGGGATGATGGGGGGTTCTGTTACACAGTCTGCTATGAGGTGATGAAGGGATTCTATCGCACAGTCTGCTATGGGGTGATGGTGGAATTCTGTCACACAATCTGCTATGGGGTGATGGGGAGAATCTGTCACACAGTCTGCTATGGGATGATGGGGGGACTCTGTCACACAGGCTGCTATGGGGTGATGGGGGAATCTGTCACACAGTCTGCTATGGGGTGATGGGGGGACTCTGTCACACAGTCTGCAATGGGGTGATGGGGTGTTCTGTCACACAGTCTGCTATGGGGTGATGGGGGGATTCTGTCACACAGTCTGCTATGAAGTGATGAAGGGATTCTATCGCACAGTCTGCTATGGGGTGATGGTGGAATTCTGTCACACAATCTGCTATGGGGTGATGGGGAGAATCTGTCACACAGTCTGCTATGGGATGATGGGGGGACTCTGTCACACAGCCTGCTATGGGGGGATGGGGGAATCTGTCACACAGTCTGCTATGGGGTGATGGGGGGACTCTGTCACACAGTCTGCTATGGGGTGATGGGGGGGTTCTGTCACACAGTCTGCTATGGGGTGATGGGGGGATTCTGTCACACAGTCTGCTATGAGGTGATGAAGGGATTCTATCGCACAGTCTGCTATGGGGTGATGGTGGAATTCTGTCACACAATCTGCTATGGGGTGATGGGGAGAATCTGTCACACAGTCTGCTATGGGATGATGGGGGGGACTCTGTCACACAGCCTGCTATGGGGTGATGGGGGAATCTGCCACACAGTCTGCTATGGGGTGATGGGGGGACTCTGTCACACAGTCTGCTATGGGGTGATGGGGGGACTCTGTCACACAGTCTGCTATGGGGTGATGGGGGGGACTCTGTCACACAGTCTGCTATGGGGTGATGGGGGGAATCTGTCACACAGTCTGCCATGGGGTGATGGGGAGAATCTGTCACACAGTCTGCTATGGGGTGATGGGGGGGATCTGTCACACAGTCTGCTAAGGGGTGATGGGGGGATCTGTCACACAGTCTGCTATGGGCTGATGGGGGGATCTGTCACACAGTCTGCTATGGGCTGATTGGGGGATTATGTCACACAGTCTGCTATGGAGTGATGGGGAGAATCTGTCACACAGTCTACTATGGGATGATGGGGAGAGTCTGTCACACAATCTGCTATGGTGTGATGGGGGGATTCTGTCACACAGTCTGCTATGAAGTGATGAAGGGATTCTATCGCACAGTCTGCTATGGGGTGATGGTGGAATTCTGTCACACAATCTGCTATGGGGTGATGGGGAGAATCTGTCACACAGTCTGCTATGGGATGATGGGGGGACTCTGTCACACAGCCTGCTATGGGGTGATGGGGGAATCTGTCACACAGTCTGCTATGGGGTGATGGGGGGATTCTGTCACACAGTCTGCTATGGGATGATGGGGGGTTCTGTCACACAGTCTGCTATGGTGTGATGGGGGGATTCTGTCACACGGTCTGCTATGGGATGATGGGGGGATTCTGTCACACAGTCTGCTATGGGATGATGGGGGGTTCTGTCACACAGTCTGCTATGAGGTGATGAAGGGATTCTATCGCACAGTCTGCTATGGGGTGATGGTGGAATTCTGTCACACAATCTGCTATGGGGTGATGGGGAGAATCTGTCACACAGTCTGCTATGGGATGATGGGGGGACTCTGTCACACAGCCTGCTATGGGGTGATGGGGGAATCTGTCACACAGTCTGCTATGGGGTGATGGGGGGACTCTGTCACACAGTCTGCTATGGGGTGATGGGGGGATTCTGTCACACAATCTGCTATGGGGTGATGGGGGGATTCTGTCACACAGTCTGCTATGAAGTGATGAAGGGATTCTATCGCACAGTCTGCTATGGGGTGATGGTGGAATTCTGTCACACAATCTGCTATGGGGTGATGGGGAGAATCTGTCACACAGTCTGCTATGGGATGATGGGGGGACTCTGTCACACAGCCTGCTATGGGGTGATGGGGGAATCTGTCACACAGTCTGCTATGGGGCGATGGGGGGATTCTGTCACACAGTCTGCTATGGGATGATGGGGGGTTCTGTCACACAGTCTGCTATGGGGTGATGGGGGGATTCTGTCACACAATCTGCTATGGGGTGATGGGGGGATTCTGTCACACAGTCTGCTATGAAGTGATGAAGGGATTCTATCGCACAGTCTGCTATGGGGTGATGGTGGAATTCTGTCACACAATCTGCTATGGGGTGATGGGGAGAATCTGTCACACAGTCTGCTATGGGATGATGGGGGGACTCTGTCACACAGCCTGCTATGGGGTGATGGGGGAATCTGTCACACAGTCTGCTATGGGGCGATGGGGGGATTCTGTCACACAGTCTGCTATGGGATGATGGGGGGTTCTGTCACACAGTCTGCTATGGGGTGATGGGGGGATTCTGTCACACAGTCTGCTATGGGATGATGGGGGGTTCTGTCACACAGTCTGCTATGAGGTGATGAAGGGATTCTATCGCACAGTCTGCTATGGGGTGATGGTGGAATTCTGTCACACAATCTGCTATGGGGTGATGGGGAGAATCTGTCACACAGTCTGCTATGGGATGATGGGGGGACTCTGTCACACAGCCTGCTATGGGGTGATGGGGGAATCTGTCACACAGTCTGCTATGGGGTGATGGGGGGACTCTCTCACACAGTCTGCTATGGGGTGTTGGGGGGACTCTGTCACACAGTCTGCTATGGGGTGATGGGGGGACTCTGTCACACAGTCTGCTATGGGGTGATGGGGGGAATCTGTCACACAGTGTCAGGAATGACTTGCCTTCAGTCCGTGCCCGTGGTGTCCCTAGGCAACTGGCCAGGGTTTCTCCTGCCCAGCAGCTGCCTCTGCCTCCGATGCCATCCCCAGCGGCGCGTGTGTCGCCGAGTAAGTCCTCCCCCCTTGCCCGTTGTCACTCAGCTTGTGCTTGCTGGCCTTTACAGTCAGCTCATGTCTTCCGGGGGTGCAATACTCAGAATGGCCACCGGAGGCTGTTTAAGAGAACAAAGTCTAGAAGGTGCAGCTCTGAGCAGTTTGCCTGGGAAGCTCAGCTGGAGCAATCAGCCCAGAGCTCACCAATCAGACCACAGGGCCAGTGCTCCAATCTGCCACCAGATCCTAAGTGCACCAATCCCAGCCACTGTCTCCCTGTCCAATCCTGCCGGTTTTCCCACTATAAAGGGATTTCCACTGCAGTGTGTCATTGCCTGTTATAGCGCCTAGTACCAAGCATTGAAGCTCGTTTGATTCCTGTTGTTGACCTCAGCCTGAACCGACCTTTTGCCTGCCTGACCACGATTTTCGCCTGACCCCTCTGATACCTCGCCCCGTGACCTCCCGGCTCTGACCTCGGCTTGTAATCGGACTTCCGCCATCCGGCATCCTCGCTTGGGACTCCCTGCCGTTCATCAGTCTCCACCTTAAGCTGATAATCTTTGCGCCCTGTAAGTCCTGGGGGTAACCGAGTAGGAGAGGCATTACCCGCGTCTCCTACAAGCGGGGACTTGTCTATAGGCAGAAGAGGCGGTGGAGATTGGGGATTGTCAGCTCAAGACAGACTGGTGTCCGGTATAGTCCTTACATTATAACAGGCCCAAAAATTGATATGGAAGAACTTGTACAACAAGTGCAGGCCATGGCTACCGCCATTAACCAGCTGGCCCAACGTGTGGCTGATCAAGAAAATCGCCAGCTGCCTGCACCACCTGTATCCTCACCTCCTGTTGAGCCGAAGGTTCCCCTTCCTGAGAAATTTGATGGGGATCGTACAAGATTCTCCAACTTCAAGAACTCCTGTGAACTTTATTTCAGACTACGGCCCTACTCTTCAGGCACAGAAATGCAGAGGGTGGGCCTGGTTATCTCTCTGCTCCAGGGTGATCCACAGTCCTGGGCGTTTGGCTTAGCGCCCACAGATGAGGCCTTGCAATCTGTCTCAGCCTTTTTCTCCGCTATGGAGATCCTATATTCGGACCCTGACAGGACTTCGACCGCTGATGCCAGGCTTCGAAACCTGAAACAGGGGAAACGCTCAGCAGAGGAATATAGTGCCAAATTCCGCCGCTGGGCGATTGAATCCCGTTGGAATGATCCTGCTCTCTGTAGTCAGTAAAGAATTGGTCTTTCAGAAGGTGTTAAGGATGTTCTAACAAATTTTCCTTACCCTAAAAGCCTGGATGAACTCATGCTTATGGCCATTAAAATTGACAGACGGCTACGGGAGAGACATATAGAGAAGAATCACTCTCACTTCTGGGAATCTTCCCACCAGGAGTCATCCTCTATGGGTGTTGTCTCATCTTCGCCCCCAGAAGAGCCTATGCAACTTGGTGCTACTCACCTTTCCCCGGCTGAAAAGAGTAGACGTCGCACCTTAGGCCTATGCATGTACTGCGGGGTTTCAGGTCACCTGGTTAGGACCTGCCCCAATAAAAGACCTTTGGCGGGATTGCAACGTCCTGACAAGATAGAGAAAGTTTGTCAGGACGGTCAGGTAACTTCCCTTCATAGAAATAAAATGTTGTTACCTGCTACTGTGGGTTGGGAGTTGTCCAGGAAATCCGTCTCTGCTTTTGTCGATAGCGGAGCAGTTGGCAACTTCTTGGATAAATCCATAGTAGCCGCCTTAGGCATTCCCTTAATCCCCCTTGGGAAGCCCCTTCAGATTTTGGCAGTAAACAATTCTCCTGTTCCTAGAGGAACTGTCACCTCCAAAACCCCTTTAATTAACCTAGTTGTGGGACCTTTCCATTCTGAGAACCTTGAATTTTTTGTCTTAGACAGCCCTGAAGCCCCGGTTGTCTTAGGGTTCCCCTGGTTAAAGGTGCACAACCCTACCTTTAATTGGGAAACTGGGGAATTGACAGGATGGAGCCCGCACTGTGCAGAACATTGCTATAGTATCACAGTTGGAGCAACCCAAGTCTCAGAGCTTATTTGTCCGTCTGCCTCTCCATCCATGAGGGTACCTCATGTATCTTTATTGAAGTCCGCCGGAACCATTCAGGGTGATAATCCTGTTAAGTCTGGTGAGGGTCCGGAGGCCCCTCGTGAAGGGGAGGGTACTGTCAGGAATGACTTGCCTTCAGTCCGTGCCCGTGGTGTCCCTAGGCAACTGGCCAGGGTTTCTCCTGCCCAGCAGCTGCCTCTGCCTCCGATGCCATCCCCAGCGGCGCGTGTGTCGCCGAGTAAGTCCTCCCCCCTTGCCCGTTGTCACTCAGCTTGTGCTTGCTGGCCTTTACAGTCAGCTCATGTCTTCCGGGGGTGCAATACTCAGAATGGCCACCGGAGGCTGTTTAAGAGAACAAAGTCTAGAAGGTGCAGCTCTGAGCAGTTTGCCTGGGAAGCTCAGCTGGAGCAATCAGCCCAGAGCTCACCAATCAGACCACAGGGCCAGTGCTCCAATCTGCCGCCAGATCCTAAGTGCACCAATCCCAGCCACTGTCTCCCTGTCCAATCCTGCCGGTTTTCCCACTATAAAGGGATTTCCACTGCAGTGTGTCATTGCCTGTTATAGCACCTAGTACCAAGCATTGAAGCTCGTTTGATTCCTGTTGTCGACCTCAGCCTGAACCGACCTTTTGCCTGCCTGACCACGATTTTCGCCTGACCCCTCTGATACCTCGCCCCGTGACCTCCCGGCTCTGACCTCGGCTTGTAATCGGACTTCCGCCATCCGGCATCCTCGCTTGGGACTCCCTGCCGTTCATCAGTCTCCACCTTAAGCTGATAATCTTTGCGCCCTGTAAGTCCTGGGGGTAACCGAGTAGGAGAGGCATTACCCGCGTCTCCTACAAGCGGGGACTTGTCTATAGGCAGAAGAGGCGGTGGAGATTGGGGATTGTCAGCTCAAGACAGACTGGTGTCCGGTATAGTCCTTACACACAGTCTGCTTTGGGATGATGGGGGGATTCTGTCACACAGTCTGCTTTGGGATGAGGGGGGGGATTCTGTCACACAGCCTGCTATGGGGCGATGGGGGATTCTGTCACACAGTCTGCTATAGCGTTATGGGGAGAATCTGTCACACAGTCTACTATGGGGTGATGGGGGGATTCAGTCACACAGTCTGCTTTGGAATGATGGGGGGATTCTGTCACACAGTCTGCTTTGGGGTGATGGGGAGAATCTGTTGCACAGTCTGCTATGGGGTGATGGGAGGATTCTGTCACACAGTCTGCTACGGGATGATGAGGGATTCTGTCACACAGTCTGCTATGGAGTGATGGTGAGAATCTGTCACACAGTCTACTATGGGATGATGGGGAGAGTCTGTCACACAATCTGCTATGGAGTGATGGGGAGAATCTGTCACACAGTCTACTATGGGATGATGGGGAGAGTCTGTCACACAATCTGCTATGGGGCGATGGGGGGATTCTGTCACACAATCTGCTATGGGGCGATGAGGGATTCTGTCACACAGTCTGCTATGGGGTGATGGGAGGATTCTGTCACACAGCCTGCTATGGGGCGATGGGGGGATTCTGTCACACAGCCTGCTATGGGGCGATGGGGGATTCTGTCACACAGTCTGCTATAGGGTTATGGGGAGAATCTGTCACACAGTCTACTATGGGGTGATGGGGGAATTCAATCACACAGTCTGCTTTGGGATGATGGGGGGATTCTGTCACACAGTCTGCTTTGGGATGAGGGGGGGATTCTGTCACACAGCCTGCTATGGGGCGATGGGGGATTCTGTCACACAGTCTGCTATAGCGTTATGGGGAGAATCTGTCACACAGTCTACTATGGGGTGATGGGGGGATTCAGTCACACAGTCTGCTTTGGGATGATGGGGGGATTCTGTCACACAGTCTGCTTTGGGGTGATGGGGAGAATCTGTTGCACAGTCTGCTATGGGGTGATGGGAGGATTCTGTCACACAGTCTGCTACGGGATGATGAGGGATTCTGTCACACAGTCTGCTATGGAGTGATGGTGAGAATCTGTCACACAGTCTACTATGGGATGATGGGGAGAGTCTGTCACACAATCTGCTATGGAGTGATGGGGAGAATCTGTCACACAGTCTACTATGGGATGATGGGGAGAGTCTGTCACACAATCTGCTATGGGGCGATGGGGGGATTCTGTCACACAATCTGCTATGGGGCGATGAGGGATTCTGTCACACAGTCTGCTATGGGGTGATGGGAGGATTCTGTCACACAGTCTGCTATGGGGCGATGGGGGGATTCTGTCACACAGCCTGCTATGGGGCGATGGGGGATTCTGTCACACAGTCTGCTATAGGGTTATGGGGAGAATCTGTCACACAGTCTACTATGGGGTGATGGGGGAATTCAATCACACAGTCTGCTTTGGGATGATGGGGGGATTCTGTCACACAGTCTGCTTTGGGATGAGGGGGGGGATTCTGTCACACAGCCTGCTATGGGGCGATGGGGGATTCTGTCACACAGTCTGCTATAGCGTTATGGGGAGAATCTGTCACACAGTCTACTATGGGGTGATGGGGGGGATTCAGTCACACAGTCTGCTTTGGGATGATGGGGGGATTCTGTCACACAGTCTGCTTTGGGGTGATGGGGAGAATCTGTTGCACAGTCTGCTATGGGGTGATGGGAGGATTCTGCCACACAGTCTGCTACGGGATGATGAGGGATTCTGTCACACAGTCTGCTATGGGGTGATGGGGAGAATCTGTCACACAGTCTGCTATGGGGTGATGGGGAGAATCTGTCACACAGTCTACTATCGGGTGATGGGGGGGATTCTATCACACAGTCTACTATGGAGTGATGGTGGATTCTGTCACACAGTCTGCTAGGGGGTGATGGGATGATTCTGTCACACAGTCTGCTATGGGGTGATGGGGGGATTCTGTCACACAGTCTGCTATGGGGTGATGGGGTGGAATCTGTCACACAGTCTACTATGGGATGATGGGGAGAGTCTGTCACACAATCTGCTATGGAGTGATGGGGAGAATCTGTCACACAGTCTACTATGGGATGATGGGGAGAGTCTGTCACACAATCTGCTATGGGGCGATGGGGGGATTCTGTCACACAATCTGCTATGGGGCGATGAGGGATTCTGTCACACAGTCTACTATCGGGTGATGGGGGGGATTCTATCACACAGTCTACTATGGAGTGATGGGGGATTCTGTCACACAGTCTGCTAGGGGGTGATGGGAGGATTCTGTCACACAGTCTGCTATGGGGTGATGGGGGCATTCCGTCACACAGTCTGCTATGGGGTGATGGGGGGATTCTGTCACACAGTCTGCTATGGGGTGATGGGGGGATTCTGTCACACAGTCTGCTATGGGATGATGGGGGATTCTGTCACATAGTCTGCTATGGGGTAATGGGGGGAAACCTGTCACACAGTTTGCTATGGGGTGATGGGAGGATCCTGTCACACAGTCTGCTATGAGGTTATGGGGGGATTCTGTCACTCAGGCTGCTATGGGGTTATGGCAGGATTCTGTCACACAGCCTGCTATGGGGTGATGGGGGATTCTGTCACACAGCCTGTTATAGGGTTAACCTTTAAAGTGGACCAACACCGAGAGGTGATCGGCCCGGAAATCTATAAGATTCCCGGGCCGATCACCTCCCACCCCGCGGGACATCCGAGATCGGGATGTCCCGCGGGGTGAAACCCCCCAAAAAACCCCCAAACACCTTACCTGATCTTCGGCGGCGGCCGGCCGCCGCCGCCTCCCTCGCGCCCCTGTAGGCGTGCTCGCGCCCGCGCCGGCCGTCTGCGAATGGCCGGCGGGGGCGCGCGCGCACCGAAAGTGACGCGAGGGAGGCGGCGGCGGCGGCAGCCGCTTGGACGTTCCTGATCCCCGCCTGGACGTTGGGAGCGGGGACAGGTAAGATTTTGGGGCTTTCTGGGGGGTTTCACACAGCGGGGCACCCCCGATCGGGGTGCCCCGCCGAAGTGGACCAAAACCCAGGATAGTCAAAATCCTGGGTGTTGGTCCACTTTAAAAATAATATTTAATTGTATTTGTTTTTACATTTATTTATGTATTTTTTTGTTTTCTGTGATTATTTGAAATACTTTTGCTACCCCATTTTGTGCAGGGCAATCACCCTGGTAACACCCCCAATTTGCCCTCTGATACCAGTAAAACAATAATTCCTAATTGTATTTGTTTTTAACTTACTTTTAATATATTTATGTATGTATTTATTTAATTTCTTTGTTTTCTATTTTTACTTTGATTACTTTCCCAATCACCATAGTATTTGCCCTGATTTGCAGACCTCTAGCCCTTACTACCCCCATTTTACAGCCATTTTTTGGCCCCCAAGTTCGGGTCACTATTGACTTCATCGGGGTTTGGTTGCAGGTTCGGGTCAAGTTCGGGTACCCGAACCGAATTTTGCCGCCATTTTCTGCAGCACTTGACGATCCCAAACTTCTATAAGTTTTACCAACGCAAGTTGATGACGTAAAATGAATTAAAAAAAAAACTCAGTAATATAAAATAATATACTCCATAACTTTCCCATTGTGTTCTATGGGAGGTGAGCTGGTTGATCTGTGCTCGGAACTCATAGAATAGAACACATGGTGTGTGAGTGGACCGAAGCAAAAAATAGCTACTGTATTTTGTTTGCTGTGCATGTCTATGACCTATGCTGGACCACTGCAGCCATACATAGCTTTCATACATAGCTTTAGTAATTTGTGGCCGTTGATTAGTTCAACACTTAAAGTGGACCAAAACCCAGGATTTTGACTATCCTGGGTTTTGGTCCTTTCTCCGGGGGCACCTCGATCGGGGGGTGCCCCGCTGTGTGAAACCCCCCAGATTGCCTGAACCCAGCTCACCTCTCGGGTGCCCCCGGGGAAAGGATCAAAACCCAGAATAGTTAAAACTATTGACTATCCTGGATTTTGGTCCACTTTAAGCACAACCACCAAGCAGAACAATATACATTAATGCTTAATATAATATGCCCTGAGGAAGTTGCCAATTGGTAACGGCACACATGGGAGTATACACACCTTTTTTGTTCCAGCACCGCATCGGGTCACCAGCATAAAAAGGGCAGTGTATTTATTTTGTTTGATTTGACATTCTATTGCGTTATATTACACTTGCACTTTAGTGGGATACTCCCCCTAACCACAAGATGTTTTCATTTTAGGAATATTCAATCATGGGTGTAGTATTACATTGCACATGTCATGCACATTAGTATTTAAATTTGCTCATGCTCTTTAGAATGTATAAATGGTAACTGTGGTGTTTTGATTATTATTGGATATTTATATTTTTGGGGATGTACCAGAATCATGTAATATAGGCTCTGCTGGAATATGCTTTTAACAGTCTATCTGTAATTGGTTGTGTTCTCAATAAGTGTATGTTACTTTATATACTGGTGTTTGGAGTAGTGTGCTTATGCTTTAAGTTAGGAGAGTTGACTTATTTGTTGGGATCAGTGTTACTATGCCTAAACTAGACCTTACCGTCGCATACGCCGATTAGCTAGTCAACTGCTTTATCTGCCTGTGCTGGAATACTTGATAATTCAGGCCTGAAATGAATTCTAAACCTTGAAAAAAATATTTTCATACAAGTAACTGACAATGGAGAGTGAAAAAGGAGAAACATGAGCATGAAGAAAAGAGAGGAGGTGAGGAGGTCTTTCTATCAGGAAAGGTCGATCATTAGTGTTATGGACCTGTGGGGACCAGTTATCTTTATTTTTATCTAGCTCTCCTTCGGAGATGCTCCATAACATCTCCAGATTACAAATTTCTACAATTTTGCCTAATGTTTTCCCAAATGGAATATCCATACCTCTCCGTGAACTTGCTTTTTATTAAAGGCATTAGGTTGCATAGGCTCCATACTGGAATGATGTCTGCGCTTCCCTGATGGCAACCCTGTTACAGTTCAATTACATTCATAGTACCAGAGATTGCTAAGCCTGATAGGGGAATTAAGTGTATCATGAATTAATTTTACAGAGATGTTTCCGGGTCAGAGATTGCTCTTGCCGATTACACGCATTACGGGAGGACATTCTGTTTCTTGAAATCAATGTCTCTACCCAGTGAAATACGCTGCCATCATGTCAGATTCTTTCCCCTTCCTTCACACCTTGAGAAGAGCTGTATAAGTATGGTAGTCTGGAGCACTTCAGATGGCTATCCAAGTAGGAAATAATTTCCCTAATTATCAGCTAGCTGTGGCAGCTGTCTCCAGGGAACCAGATCATAAGGCTGCTGGTCTTCAATGAAATCAATTATTTAACCCCACCGCTAGCTCCCTCCAAGCATCAGCCACTTCCCCTTCGGTAATAGGCCTTATTATAAAGTACCCTAAGCCTCAGAATTCCCGTGGGGTTCTTGGAATAGCTGCATCTTGTGTTATAAGTTGAAAGTCTGGGATCTGTCGGTGCTTTAAATAATAACAATTTTCCCAGAAGCACCACGTGATGCTGCAGACATGTTTGGCTCCCGACTAATTGCTTTGCATTCCTTGCTAGAGAGTGTAGGTGCCAGTCACCTGTTTAGCAGGAACTTACATATAACTGCCGCTTATTTTTAGCACTGAATGTTTAACTTTTGAAAAATGATAAGAGATACTTTAAAAAGGAACCCCTAGGTGAAGAAATACGCGAAATGTAATTTTTTTGCAACCTCTATAACAATCGATCTCGTAATGTTACTCAGTTGCTGCTGCCTGGGTTGGATGCATTTTCTCAAAAATCCAGAATCTGAAGCATTAGAGTCTATGGAGTAAAAAAAAGAGAGGGATGAGAGAAACACATATATCAATAGAAAAAAACTAAACCAATTAAAACATATATATATATATATATATATATATATATATATATATATACTGTACATAATGAAATAGGCCCCTGCAATAAAAATGCAAAAGAAATATTCATCTTTAAAAAAACAAAACCTTTTTTTTAAAAGCCATTAAAGTAACAGAACCCCCCTAAATTGGTAAGCCATAAAACAATAATAGACAAAACAATAATAGCATAGCATAACACACACACACGCAATGAACTTGCAAGCCATTAAAGTTGACCTATCACCAGGATTTTAAGTATGCTGGTAATAGGTCTATGTCCCTGCTACCCCCCACTGCATGAAAACTCCCAGATTGCCCACATAACTAACCTCTCCTTCATTCCCATGGCACATGTGTGGGCCCAGCCTTTCTTAATGCCTCAACTGCAGGGATGCCGGGGATGTGGCCACAGGTCGCAATCATGCCAAAGGACTGTTGGAAAGGTCAAAGATTGTGGGCCTCTGCCTGGGGAGAGGGTGGCTCCAGGGGTCGGGCTGCCAGGGGTCCTTAAGAGTGGACCCTGGAGTTTTTTAGAGTCCAGGGCCAGGCCCAGCAGTCCATTGCAGAATACCTGCAAAGCTAATGCATGCTCTGCCTTGAAAGGTAACTTTAATGACATCCCTGGAGGGAGCGTCATGGAGGGGATTTCCCGGGTAATCTCCTTCTATGTCCCTCCCCTCCAGTGACGTATTTAGTCATATGGGGGAGATTCCAGAAATGCTGCTCCACCTCTGTGATATAAAAGTTTACTTCCAAGGCGAGCCTGGCACTAGCTTGGCAGGCCTCCCTGCAGCAGCCACTCCCTGGCATGAAGAAGATGACAGCTGCTGGACCAGGAGGAAGCCCCCAATTGGGCAGTGCTGCAGAGAGTACAATGCCCGGCAGAGGACAGATACAGGAAGATATCCAAAAATGTTCTTTTTTTTATTCTAAAATGATATATTTGTGAAGGGACCCCTATACCATAGGATAGTGGGGGCCAGAGCTATTGACTCAAGAATTTGCACATACTGGAGTCTATCCTGCCAGATGGCTTGCAAACCAAATAGACCCCCTCTGGCTGATCACTGCCCCTATGCTCTTCAGTAAAGTTTCAGTACTTATCCAGGGGCTCCCGGAGGGCAGCTGACAAATCTGTTGGTCCTGGCTGATGGAAGTGCAGGTATCGAGTGGGGGGCATTGATAAGCAAGTGACTTGCCACTTCCATAACCTTTAAAATGATATAGTGGACCCCATACCAGGTCTCAATGGTAAAAGGTTCCATTGGGGTTGGTATTACAACAGGGACCATGGCTGCCAACCTCTATGCCTGGTGCACCTGAAGTAAATAGAAAAAAGGCCTAACAATTTGACCCAAATATTAGTTGTATTTAGGTATGGTGGAACCAAACAGGCAATTTTCATGTTAAATGTAACACTGACCTGCCCCTGAAGTGCAGCAATTTTCATAGAAATGTGTATTTTAGGATATTTATTGCAACACTTGGAAACAGCAGCACCCTATGGGCTTTTTAAAAAAATGGGATGCATGGGGGAGTGCTGTTATTTATTTATGTATTTATTATTTAATATATTCCTAGCTCACTGGAAAAAAAATATGTACTTCATCTGTAGAAATGTTCCATCACAGGTGCTGGTGATTTTTTAGGAGAAAAACTAGAACACCATTTTTTTACTTATTATAGAAAAAAAAACTCATGAAGGATAAGTTTCAAATATCCTTCCTTGAAAGTGAACCTTGCCTCGGGAAATAATTACCATGACCCCCAGCTGTGCAAGCTACCGTATTTACGAGACTTTCTTTTTGACCCAGTTTTTCCAGACTTTCTAATCTACCAAGCAATCGATCATTCACTTTTCCTTTTATTTTTTTCACTTTTATTTTTTGCCAATTTTGGTGCAGCCTTAGTTTCAAAATCTCATGTACCTTCAGGGATTTGAAAGGGTTATTCAATTAAATGTGGAGCTCTACACGGCTTGTGTAATAGAGTTCCATGCCTTATATGGAGAACTTTCTGGCTTTGACATCCAGGCCAACGCCTGCTCTCACCAACATAGTGATTCCAGCAGAGAGAAGGGGGTGGCTGTTGGTCACAAAGGGTTCCAGTTAAAGAAGGATGAGCCTCTGCAACTGGGATTCTTCTGCTCATCATCAGGACATCAGGAGACCTATTGTAATTTTGTATTGCCAACTGAAAAAATGTATGTAACTCGCTGATCTTATTAATTTTTTTATCTTATTAATACAGAAGATTTATTAAGTGATTAATATGATAAAATACATTCAGGTGGTTTGAAGTACACGTTTGAGCCAACTGCAATCAAAGGTTAAATGCTTCTATATAATCAGATATAATCAAGGATACACCAAGATACCCTGCTTTCCTCGCCATGGGCATATTTTGACATCATCTACTCTGTTACATCATCAACCGATGGTGGCAGATAAGAGAACAATCACGTGGGCCCATCCACAGCAAACAACAGCATCTCATCCTTTGCGTTGATCTAGCACAAAAGCATCTCCAATTCTTATACCCTGCCTCCACTACTGACAGGGAAGTGGCCACCTTATCGCTGATGACATCAATGAGTTAAACTCATCAGAGGATTTGTCTACACCCAACGTGGAAAGCATCCCTAAGCAGGATACGAGTGTTACAACAGGAAGCTGCTTAGTGTTTTGTATCTTTAGAGAGGCTCAGCAAATTAAGTGTTTTTGCACAAACTTGTGTGATGTGCCAGCTAAAGTCTGTTAATGGTTCTGGACAGATGGCCATTTTGTTAGTTCTTATACATTCTTTAACAAAGCAAGCTACTTATGTCTTGCTTCAAACTAGTGGCACCAAAATGCCATTTTGTAAGATGGTTACAGAAAGTCATTTTATATATCCCTTTTCCACAAATGAAAGCCCAAACTGGAATGTGGAGTTTAAGAATATATATTAAAATATATACATTCTCACTTGATTGTGGGTTGAGATGAAGAGCTGATCCATAAATATCTGACGAGTTCTCCTCCATGAGGCGTAAGTCCCAAAGGATCCTGTTTTCAGGGAAAAACTGGTGGCTTGACTATTGGTGTGACGAACCCTATGTATTGAATATTATGTCTAAACAAAGTCTGGCTATAGAAAGATAAATAAATTGCTCAAAGCAAATATTTCAAATGTACATTGTGATCAGGATGCATATTCTATATATACAGAATTTGCCGGCGTATAAGACGACCCACCAACATTTCCACTCAAAATATAGAGTTTGTTATATACTCGCCGTATAAGACTACTCCTTCCTCCGCACACCAAATAAAACGTAAAAGAACATCAGATTACACTGCAGCTGCATCCCTGCTCGCCTTTAGTTGGGGACGTGCCTGTGCTGGCTATTCAGAATGCGTCCCAGCTAAAGGCATAGTAGGGATGCAGCTGCAGGGTAATGTGGTGTTGGCTCTGGGAATAGGGCCAATAGGGAGGGTTTTACAATGGGGCATCCCGAATTGGAATGCCCCAGTGGGTTTGTTCCCTACTCCAGGGGCATGCCAAATTGGGTTTCCTCTACTGTGTGAAACCCCCCAACTGGCCCTTTTCCCAGAGCCCAAACCACATTACACTGCAGCAACATCCCTACTATGCCTTTAGATTGGACGCATTCTGAATAGCCAGCACAGGCCCCAACTAAAGGCGAGGAATGTGGCCGCAGTGTAATGTGGAGTCTGGGAAAAAGGCCAAACGGGGGATTCAGACAGGGGGGCATTCCATTTTGCTGCCCCTGATGCAGGGAACAAAACCCAGTAGGGCATCCCAAGTTGGGGTGCCCCCTGTGTAAACTCCCCCAAGTTGGGATGCCCCCTGTGTAAACTCCCCCAATTTGGGGTACCCCCTGTGTAAACTTCCCCAATGACCCCGTTTCCCAGAGTCCACACCACATTACACTGCGGCCACATCCCTGCTCGCCTATAGCTGGGGACATGCCTGGGTTGTTTAGAATGTCTCCCATCTAATGGCATAGTGTGTAATGTGTGGGCTCTGGGAAAGGGGCCAGTTGGGGGTTTTACACTGGGGGATGCCCCATAGAAACTTTTTTTTTAAAATAAATCTTAAATAAATCCCACCTCAGATCAGATGCTGAAGAGTCCCCTTCAAAGTGGAGAGCAGCGAGGGCGATGTCAGGAGTGCGTGCCAGGAGCCGGCCCCCTGCCTGCACACACAGTGCCTGAGAACAGGAAAGCTGATCTGCTCGGCGATCACCCTGCTGGTCTGCTCAGTCTCTCCCTGCTCTGATCAACTAGTGCTGCCTGAGCAAGAGCATCACTCTGCAGGAGGAGGACGATCGTGCTGCCCAGCTTGGTGAAGGTAAGTACATTTATATGTATGTGACCCAGGTGCACCCGGCGTATAAGATGACCCCCCCCCCCCCCCCCACTTGGAGGCATGTTTTACAGGGGGAAAAAGTCGTCTTATACGCCGGCAAATGCGGTACACTTTGACAGACATATAATTTCAAGTTCACATACAGATTTTTTTGTGCAGCAGTGATTATCTCAAAAGAGTGCAACAAGTGGACACAGAAAAGAGAAAATATTGTTTTATTACTAAATATGAATACTAGAGATGAGTCACTCTAGAGTCTGCTTGAATTTCTTGTAGTAAACAAGTCAACCTTGAATGTTGTGGAGACCTACAATGCTTTATAGTGCTTGTTTTGTACAATATTTTTTCCTCTTATGACTTACGTAAACAGCCAGGGAAACAAGTCTATTAAATATACTTATAGGTCGAGATTATGAACCATCTCTGACTGTGGCATTCCAGTAGCAGAATCACATAGTTAAATAAATAAATATTAAAATAGTCAAAAATATTTTTTATTCTAATAAATGTTTGCAGTATATGACATATGTCAGTTTAATGTAATTGTTAGCTCCTATTGAATTGCTTTGGATAGTCTGGCATCCGGTGCATCTGTCTATCCATACAGTTGTATGAACATATTGCTAAGCAAAGGATTTCCATTTTAGTGGCAATAGTGGCAATCTTACAAGTTTGGTCTGTGCATGACTCTAAGGGCCCTTTCACATCTATCCATTTAAGTCACATTGGGGACGTAAAACTGTAATTCAATTTACAATCTCAATCCACCACTCCACAACCCTCAAAGCCTTCAAAGGTGCCCTTAAAACTCACCTATTCAGACAAGCATACAATATGGCTTAAGCAATTCTCTAAAGGGCACATGCCACAAAGCTCAATACTGACTGTTTGTGATTCTTCCCCCCTTGTCTCCATCCTTCATCCTTTAGCTCGCAAGGGTAGGGCTCTCTCTCCTATTGTATCTTATATTATTATATATTTAGAATATTCATTGTAAACATTGTAACACTGCATCTTTAATAGTCTATGTACTGTATGTTTCTACCCTGTTCGTAATTACTACTTTGTACAGCGCTATGGAAGATGATGGCACTATATAAATAAGTACTAATAATAATGTAATCAGTCAGAAAGCAGTGGCTATATGAATTTCCACAGCCAATATGAATGCAGCCTATAGAAATCTATGGGTAGAGCAGGTTAGGCATGTAAAACATGTATTGTGGTTTTCTTATGCTGCATTTATACTGCAGTTCAATAGTCACTGCCACCTTTTGGTCTATAGCTGCCAACTCCGCTGAATTACTACCTCCTCAGTAGTGTACTTTTTACTGTTGCCACTCTTCTGAAATACTGGTCCATTTTTGCTGCATCTGACACTTTTTCTTATACCTCCGCCGGTCTCTACTGCCTCACGGTTGGTCTTCACAACCAATGCCTGGGTTTCCAATACTGCTACTGGTCTATGCTGCCTTGCCGATGCTCTCAGCAGCAATTGTCTGGGTATCTGGTTCCTCTTCTGATCTTTTCTGCCAACTGGTTTCTCCTGCTTCCGGTCTCAAAGGTCTTTAGGCTACCATCAGGCAATCTTGGTGGAATCAGGACCAGGTGGCCTTTGTGGAGGCAACACTGGGCAGCCAGCTGAAACCACCAGATAGCCTCACAATTGCAACTGCTGTTGGCCAGACTTGGTCCAGCCACTGCAATGCTGACACAATGTGAGCACTATTGCTATGCAATCATGCATTTTCACTGGAATGTGTTAAAAAAATTTGGTCTGAAAGGGCCATAATAGATATATACTGATACTACACTGCCACTAATATAATGCTATACTGCACCAAATGCATTTACATTTATGAGTAGGTTCAGGGTTCAAACACGAACAATGCTCAAAGCCATTACCAGGAGTCAGAGCCATAAACCTAGGCAGAGAAAAAGTGGAAATAGGCACAAAACAGAATTTAAAGCCCTTCATTGTGTGGCACCTAGGTCAAAGGGATATTTCCCAATCTATCACTGACAAGACCCTGGGACACTGGAATTGCCTACCCAGGGACAGTTGTACCACGAGATGCAAGCAATATACCCTAAGTTATGGGACCACAAGTTGGTGAGCACTCACAGAAAGAGGTCTTGCACATGAAATCACCAGATGAAGTATCAGGGGAATAACAAAGATGAGGCAGGTCAGGGTCATACATGGATAATACTAAAAATGCACTGGAGACAGAGGAATGCACCCAATCAGAATGATTTAACAGGTACCTGGAAAATGGGCTAGGTCAGTTTTATAGTGGCACTAACCAATAAGCTGGAGGTATCAGGTAAGCTAGGATTGGCAGAAGAAGAGACAGAAACATTGTCTCTAACCAACCACAACAGTGCTGATTGTCCAATACAATGAGGGCTGAGAGCCCCTTATTAACACTAGGCTGCCACTAGCAACACAGAGCCACCAACAGGCATGTAGAGGGTGCATGCGTACACAGCATGGCTGGGGGGAGGTGGTGTGGCCGGACGCTCCCACAGACGTCCAGGCAGGTGCCCGAAGACAAAGCGACAGCAGTTCGACTGTCAGCCCAGCACCAGCGGGAGACTCCGCAGGAGTGAGGGGCAGGTAAAACAGCGTCTGGACAATTGGACTTCCACTTCTCTTTAGTTACGGGTATACCAGGACTTGTCCCTCTGTTCATTACACTGGGGACTACAGACTGACACAAGAGAAACTGAAGAAAGTAGTACAAATATGTAACTGAAAGGAGGAAAAAGGAGAAGAAAAAACAACAAGAAAACAAGACAAGCCATTTCGATAAAGAAAGAGGATTTAGAAAGAACAGTTATAAAAACATGGAACATAAAAATACACAAACTACGGTAGTCAATAGGTTTGTACTATAGTGTGATGCTAGGGATTGGACTCCCTCTAGTGTTAGTCTAAATACTTAATATATTGAAAACTGAGTATTATATGTATAACATATTCCAAATTGTAATTCTTGCTTCTTTCTAAAGAAAATTCTATTTTAAACATGATTTAAACATGATATGACGTGTTTAAACAATATGTGCTACATCCCAAATAAATAAATAAATAAGGTGATATTAATAGGTGGTTCTTGCTTTATTCCCAATGCATTTCACCCCTAAAAAGTGTGCTTCCTCAGGGCAAGCACATTTAGGTACTATTTTCACCTCTAGAAGGTGAAAAAGCATACAATGTATAACTTATTATGTAGCATAGAGTGTATAAGAATACAATATATAATTTATTCTTAATTTTAACACTGCAGCAATTAAATTGACAGCTTGTACTGAGACAAGGACTCCCAAATTCCAGAAGCCTCCTGGGCGCTCCACTCCAAACCTTGAGTATGGTCCAGTCATCTAAATTTTCTAACATAGCATGGGTGCATGGGTACAGAAGCCACAGACCTCATATAGTCACAGCCCCCCTGCTGCCTGCAGTTCAGTCTGGGAAAATTGAGGTGTGCAGTGTATAAAATGCACCAACACACTGCTAATTCAATACCTGCAAAGGTCACAACCTGCTCTGGCATCAGCATCACAGCAACAACTGTGATGTGCCATCTGAAGCCTCACTTGGGTTTCATGGCCAAGCAGCTGCATGCAAGCCTTCCATCACCAAGAATAATGGAAAGCATCACAAAATAGAGTGGTGTATAGCACAACACCACCACTGGATTGGAGTGAGCAATCACACTATCTAGCAGCTTGATGGACAAGTCTGGGGTAGGATAATTGGCAATAGCTGTTAGCTGCCTGGCTACATTATCCATGTAAACTTTGGTGAAGGAGGGATAATGCTAAAAGGTATAATTTCGGCGGTGACTTAAGCCCCTAGGGTACAGTGAAGAGAAATCCTATATTGGACCTATTATGATTATCTGACCTGATTTGGGATGCCCAGCTGTCTGAAACCTCACTGGTTGACTTAATAACTTCTGGCATAATTTCTGGCAGGACCTATGGCACATTAGCAGACCACAGCCACATCTCAGTGTCTCATCGGCTGAGGAGTGCTTCTGCCCCCAGCCATTCCAATAAGGGAGGTGATCATCTCTTTGGTAGTGGTGCTAGTCATGACAGAGCGCATGACGTTGGCTCCGTGGACTGTTTTTTAAGGATCCCCCCTAATTCCTTATCCAATAATCTGTATAATTTTCTTATTTGGAGCCATCATTTCATATGTTCAATGTGGATAATTTTCTAGTTTGCATTATGCTCTTTAATAATGGAATAGATATCTCTTAGTTTTTGATAAGTTAGTTGTGTAATTTACTGTAGGGGGATCTTTAGTTTTGTTGAGTAATACTTAGTATTTAACATATTCTTTTTGTGACTATTTATTGTGATATTTATTATGTATATGCTTGTCTTATACATATCTTGCACTTAGGCCTACCATTTATGTAATATTATTGGTTACTTCAGGCCCAGGGTAGGATTATTACTATTACATATCATGATAAAATGTGATCATTGTAGTTATTTATAGATTTTAATATATTTATTATTGCTGGTCCCTTGTACACCTTTTAATTGTATGTTGTTTCTGTATTGTGTATTGTTTGTTAATTGTTTTAGCACTAATACATTGTGATTTAGAATTGTGTTTACTCGAGATTGTTACTTACCTTTGGACTATGCAAAGTTAGTATATGGTTTTGGCATAATTACTGCTTTCTTTTTCTGTAGATTCTTTAGTCTGCCATCTCTGTGAGAACATCCTGTTCTTACCAGTACGGGGTCACAACGACATTTGTCTATAGAGCCATGCATTGATAGGAGCCCCTGATTGGATGAGAGCCTGTGCATCTGCCGTGGGACCGCCGGGAAAGTGAGTTTTGGTGGTGATTGGTGGGTTTTTACACAGTGTGGCATTAAAAATGTAAATGCCCCAGGGACCTTTCCCCAGGACAGTAAGAATCCTGGTAATTGGTCCACTTTAATGCTTTGGCATTGCAAGTGATTTTGGAAAAATACTTTTTACTGTGGAACCTAAATGAGGAATGGCCGTTGTCTGTTTTAGCTTGACTGTGCCCCAATATAGAAATCAAGACCCATAGGTGTGGCTTGGTGAGATTCATGTGGAAGAACCTGACTAGCCTGTATAGAATCCCATCAAACACTTTTGCTATGAACTATAAAGGAGATTGTGAGCCAGGCCAAGCTGTCATCCAAAGTCTATTCTCGGGGGAATGGACCTTCAGCCAATTAGGGCACACCACAGACAACATGTGACTGACCGGCAAATTGACTGACAACCAGAGACAAGGGTAGCTGAATGGACATTTGTGGATGACATTTATCGATGGCTGTATGTGTATTTTAGCTGCAAGCATGGATTGGCTAACACTACAGATTCCTCACCCCAGGAACAGGAAATCAGGGACCTGGCTTCAAAGATGAGTAAAAGCTTAGCAGTAGGCATACTGCCAATATCCTAAATTGAGGCACAGCCAGGGATAGGGTTGGGGGTGATGTTGCAAAAATGTTGTTTTGTATGTATTGGTTATCTATAATAGTGCAATCCTAAGCACTATCACCACAAAAATGCTGCAAGCAGCTACAGTGTTTTTCAAAAGCCCCCCCCCCCCAATTACCCTGCTGTAGTGTGAAACAGCCCATGTGCTACTATGGGCATCATTTCACTGGTGATTTGAGGGTGATTGTGAGTGGATCACGATCACTAATGAAATAACAAATGTATATAAATGTATAAGCAACTTTAAATAATCAGTTTACACCTTTTAAACAAAGGGATGCATGTAAAACATGTGTCTCCCATAAAGGGTGCAATTCTTGACACCACTACATCAGCTATTATATTATAACGAGTGTCTTTGTATCTCTTAAAGATGCTGACACATCACCAACAAGGAAATGCCCCTAAGCCTATCTAAAGGTCAGATTCTGACAAATTGGAAGAAAATTACTCTCAGAAGATTCACTCTTCTCTAATCAGGAAGACAAAGGAACAATCCAAGAAACTGTGTCTATGGGGTTGATTCAGAGCCAGGTGAGAAATCTCACTTCTTTTTTAGGAGAGAAAATTGCCATTCCCTTTTATTGCCTACCTTGGGGCTAATTCAGAGTCAGGTGAAAATTTATACTCAGCTGACAATTAAAGTGAATGGCAGTTTTCTCTCCTAAAAAAGAAGTGAGAATTCTCACCTGGCTCTGAATTCAGCCCAATGTCATTGAAAAGTACAAGTTACAAGAATGTTCCCATTACCAACAGTTATTCATCATTATAAATTATTATTATTGTTTATTTATAAAGTGCCATCATCTTCAATGGCGCTATACAATGTGGAACTACAAACAGGGTCAAAGTAACAAGACAACTGAAAAATGAACTACATGAGCATTATGAGTCAGATGTGACAGAAATGTACAAATACGTGGAGGCTTATTCATTATTATTGGTGCGGGCGCCACTTGAGCACCTCGTCTATGAACCACAGCATCGACCTCTAGCCGCCGGCTCTGTTAGCTATAGCGCTCCCGGCCAGGCAGTGATCTGTGACTGCGCACAACTTATATAAGAAAAATATAACATGCACTCTAAGAAGCGTTTAAAAAAATTCAGACACACAGCTCCTGTTGAATTCACAATGTTTTCATTTTTAGGGTTTATTTAAAATAAAAAATGGCAATTGCATTAGGGACATTAGACAAACATGACATAGCTTTTCCGCTGCCCAAATCACAAGTTTGCAGCACAAAAAGTGCTAAAAATGCCTATAAACATAATCCCAACCAGCCCAGGGATCCAATGGCACATGCACCAGCCCCCCCCCAAAAAAAAAGATGCTTAAATAACTGTAACCATCCCAGCCCAATGAAATGTATGGGATAAGGCCACCCAGTGCTAGGTGAGCGCCTGGTCTTATTTGGCACTGTAGGGAACTCAGTGCGGGCACTCATCCCATCTCCTCGCTGATGATAGATGGGACACTACCTGACACTATCACAGGCATCCTGACTTGATAAATACACCATTTTCACTGGGATCTGACATTCACCAGACACTCATCTAGCACTATGTGGCCTTAGCCTTTCTTAAATAACCCCCATACTCTGGTCATACTGAAATACACTTGGAGGGAGGACCCTGCCCTTGTGGGATAAGGGGCGGAGGCAAAAGGTAGGTCACAAGTAGAATGTACTTAGTATGATAGAAGGAAGGAGGTCAGAGCAGCAAAGCAAAAAATAATGGAATCTTTATTTTGCTCCCATGGCACATGCACAGGCCACCAATCAAGCACAGGTAACCAAGCACAGACGCACAGGTCAGTGAGGTGTCCAGCCTTCTCATTCAATTAAAAAATAACTTTTAATCCAAAGATTTAAAATTCCGTAATCCACATAAAGTGCAAGTGTCTTTGTGCAAAATCAAATCATCAAACCTAGTAATATACATGTATGATTAAGTGCAACTGTATGCCCGAAATGCATCACAGGGTCTCCGCTGTGGGGCACACATTTATAAGGTCTGGGCACGTATATTATTAGGTTTGATGATTTGATTTTACACAAAGGACACTTGCACTTTATGTGGATTACGGCATTTTAAATCTTTGGATTAAAAGTTATGTTTTAATTGAATGAGAAGGCTGGACAGCTCACTGACCATTGCATTGTGGAACTGTTCCAAAGGATTTCCTCTTCGTGCCTCTCAAAGTGTCAGGTGAGCTGGTTGAACTTTCTTTTAAGCACAGACGCATGCCCGTGCTTGGTTATGGCTTTTACAGGCTATTTAGTGGGATACACACAGCAGGGCAGGATGAATGAAACTTGGGATAGGGAAAATCCTGTGTTTTGTACTCTTTAAAAACAGCTTGTCATTTCAATATCAAGACTCAAATGCAACATGGTTTCTTATAGGAATAGGACCAGAGTTAAGAGGCTAGTGATTGATAGTTCCCCAGTAGGCTTAATTCAGCCCTAGACCTAGAAGCTCAAAGCTATTCCACTGACTGCCACAAAGACGGGCCAATTAATTATCTCTATATATCTTAACTCTATACATTTTGTGGCTCTCCCTGTGGTTAGGGAAGAGTTAACAGACTGCAGCACTATGCGGACATTCCACTGCAGTAACTATGAAGGACATACTCCTCTACGTGGCTTCTCTATCTCTAATTAGCAGTTACTATGTTCAGTAGGTGCTCTTGGAATCTCCTTCAGTTCCATCATCTTTCTCTGCCCTCTCTCCACCCCCCCTCTTTTATTTTATATTTTTTCACAGGAATTGTACTCGAGCATGTCTGTCGTGTCCCAGCTGTCTCTAGTGCAGACCAAGAATAGGATCCCTCGCCAGCACTTCAGGCCTATGCTTGCCCTGATTTATCTATTTCCCAGCCAGTCAGATGAACTCAGGGACCCATTAACACAAATTCTTGCCGGGGATGAACTTCAATTATAAAGGAGTCTGATAGCGTTCACAGTGCATGGGTCTAGCACATTACAGGCTGTCCTTATTAAACCAGCTTGAAGACTAATAAATATAATTGAATTAAAAGTATGGCTGTGAGACGATAGCTGTACTGCTTGCTGGGCATAATAAATCTAGCATGCAATTCTTGCTAATGCATTATTAATGTGCATTTATTCTTTTGCGAATCATGATTTAAAGCAGAATTACATTTAAAAGAGACGTCCATAGCATTCTAAATAAAGAGGGGGCAGGAGTGGATACTGGTTCATCTTTCCCCTCATTCTCTGTGGTGTGCTATGGATGAAATCTTTAAAGGAAAACTCCCATTATCATGTTTTGGGTGTTCTGCCTTATTGTTTTCCTCATTTGGAATGTAAAATAAACATTTGTGTTTGTGCCCCCGTACCTGTGATTAACTTATCAGCATGCTCTTTCCATGATTCTCATATACCTGGGGCTCTGTTTTGCGACAGTGTGAGTCGTCTTGAGTAAAAACATGGACTATAAGTCCCACAATTCTTCCAATGTAACAGGTGAACTCTCTAGCAGTTTGGCTAAGTCTAAGCTGCCTAATGATCACTCCAGCTGAGAACCCGGCCATTAACCTTTGCTACTGGAACACAACACTGTGATTGTTCCAAATTGAGGAAGTTCAATTTCAGTAGACTGGGGCTAAATCGGTCAACCATGCTTTAGCCAATCAGATAATTAGCAAGCTTAGGTGAGGAAGTCTATGATATGTACTTGAAATCACCACTTTGGTGTACATAGCTAGGGTACACATTGTTGCTATGGAAACTGTTTTCTTTTACAACACAGAGTTGCAAACAAATAGAAAATTAAAAAAAGAGAAGATTTGCACATATGAAGACACATGAAGACATGATTTTGCCACACAATAATGGAAACTTTCAAAAATGGCATTGAAATAGGAATAATTCAACACAACTCAAATGGGAAGAGAATAATGCCCATCGAAAAACAACAGCGCTCTTTTACATCAAGTGTAACTATGCTTTACGTGAACCTCATTGCAGTG
This sequence comes from Gastrophryne carolinensis, assembly GCA_027917425.1. NCBI lineage: Eukaryota > Metazoa > Chordata > Amphibia > Anura > Microhylidae > Gastrophryne > Gastrophryne carolinensis. The sequence continues at coordinate 52,439,032 of CM051242.1, read as the reverse complement.
GAGTTTTGCACTGAATTCACAAATATACACAGATTCATGTCTAGCATAAACTCTCACAGATTTACCAGTGCTGACTACCCCCCCTAAAGGACATGGGTCTTCCTTTTATAGCCAAATGGGAAGCAATGTTAATATAACCCTTAATACAAACAGAAAAGGAAGATTTGTATCCTTACCCAAAAAGCCTGAATTGCCAACAAACACCAAGGGGTACAATATTATCTCTAGATGGCATAGAGTGAACTGGGTGTTACATTAAATTTAGACTCTTTTAGTTCTCATCTTAGTGTGGAGACAGAGAAGGAAGGAAGGCAGCCTCCAAATGTTATGGTCATACTCCTGCAGAAGTATTCACAGCATTGTTGAAAGCATACTTGGAAAAAGCAAGATACTTTGATGAATCTGTCTGAGCATCAGAGACAAAGCAATGGAGGTATTGCTCCAGCAACTGATTGATTCTCTCAGTCTGTCCGTTTGACCGTGGATGGTAAGCAGACAGAGCAGACAGAGAATCCCAAATGGGTGCAAAAAGCCTGGATTACCTCTCCAAACGAGTGCCACCATACATGACGAGACAGAAGGGCCTAGGTTTTTCTAACTCCCAGATGTCGACAGTCTTGGTCTCATGGAATTGCTGTAAGACCAGAGGACGGTGGGACAGAGGTACGAATAAGACATGCTCAGGTTTCCTTGGGAGAGAGTCGGATTTAAGTCGATTAAATTCGACAGTCAGATAGGGCAGGATGACAGTGATCACCCTACCTCAAGGGAGTATAGGGAGATTTTCCTCTTTGGGGGACTTTTGGCCAGAAAAACAGTAGGACAGTGCATCCGCCTTTTAAGTTCTTAGACCCCAGCTTATGAGTCACAGAAAGAATAAATCTAGAAAAAAAAGGGACCACTGGGCTTATTTTGGTTTTAAAATTTTTGTGATTGGTATACGCTGTGACCGGAAATTGGCCCCCCTCTAATGAGTGCCTCTACACCTCGTAATCCAACTTCAACGCCATAAGCCCCCCGTTACCTATTTTCTGGAGAAAAAGGCACAAGGGTGTAAACATTCAGGGGACCCAGTGTACTGAGGACCGCCGCTACGCCAAGCTCAGAGGCATCCACTCCTACAATAAAGGCCTGACTGATGTCTGAATGGGATAATACTGGTGCTAAACTAAAGGCAACGCTTAACCTCTGGAAGGCTTGTGTGGCCTGATCAGACCACCTTGGAGAAAAGGCTCCCTTTTTGGTAAGATCTGTAAGCAGGGAAACCATAGTGGAGAAGTTATTAATAAATCACCTATAAAAGTTGGCAAAAATCTTTGTAAACCTTTAATGTCCCTGGGTTGCTCCCATTGGAGGACTGCTGATACCTTGGAGTGATCCATGGTTTATCTGTGTTAGAAATAATATGGCAGAGGAGGCGGACTTCAAAAACACATTTTCTGAGCTTGGCGTAGAGGTGGTTCTCACATAATTTATGTTTCCTATGCTCCAAATTGGTCAAGGAGAAAATTAGAATATCATCTAAATAGATGACGAAAACGGAACTGAAGTATTCCCTGAAGATTTTATTAACAAAGTCCTAAAAGGCTGCTGCGGCATTACAAAGGCCGAACTGCATCAGTAGATACTCTTACATTCAGCCCTCTGTTTGATCCGCATTAAATTATAGGCCCACCTGAGATCAAGCTTAGTGAAAACCTGGGCCCCAATTTCTTGACTGAATAAATCCTCAATCAAAAGTAGGGGATATTTTTTCTTGATCGTGATTTTATTTAGACCCTTGTAATCGATACAGGGGCACAGGTAAGAAACTTACTCTGACATAGCCCCAACCCATCAACAAACAAAATTTGGTTCCAGAAAATCATTAACATCTGGAAAATGTTGAAGTCCATTCTCTAGTCAGGCTGATTAATATTATATTGCCGTTAAGTTCCTTGCTAAGAACTCGCATAACCCATTCATAAGATACAACTTGTATAATATGAATAGGCTGTGCATGTTCCGAGGGGAGGGTGGGTGGGTTGTATCTGGGGCAGGAGGGGAGGCTTGACTAGTCAATGACTTTAACCTGTCAAGCCGTGTGGGACAACAGCCTTCTAGGTAAGTCCACAACCCCCAATCTCCGCTGCTAGCTTCACCTATAGCCAAGCCCCCATTTGCCGGGATGCTTTATACGCCTCGCTGGACATGGTTGCCCCAGGACTTCATAGCACAAAGGATGTGGGCTTACAGGGGTGAAGGCGGATGAACCCGAGGCAAGATTGGGCAATGTTGGTTAGGCCGGGGTCATACACGGGTATTCAGTCCTTACTAATGCAGCACCAAAGGGAAGAGACAAGAAAAGAGTCGAGGTCGAGCCAGGGGTCAAGCCGGGAGATCACAGATAGACAGCACAAAGGATGAGACGGACTTGTGGTCAGGAAACAAGCAGAGGTCGGTCCAGGCAGCAATCACGGGGTGGTCAAACAAGACAAGGTCAGCAACAGAATTTGAACGAGGACTTAGACAAAATCACACCCAGCAGCACGTTATCACGGGCAAGGGATAAGTGTGGGGAAGCAACCTTTAATTGATGGGAGTTAATGGGATTGATTAGAAGGAAGTGTCGTGATTGGTGCACACTGAACCCTTGGGCTGATTGCCCCATTTAAACTTTAAAGGGCATTTTCACCCATAACCGCTCTGGACTCATTGGCCCTTTAATACAGCCTCCAGTGAGCGTGCTGTGTACAGCGCCGCCGGAGGTCATTAGAGAGACTTGCTCACGCGCGTGAGCATGTTCTGAGAAGACGTGGACGAGGCAGTGAGGAGAGGAGACAGCCGTGCTCGGCGAGCCCGCCAGGCAGGGACCGCGGGACCGATCCCAAGGTAAGTTGATCAGGACATATCCTTACTTGGTTACCAAGGCTAGAGTTTTCCTCATTAGCAGATTACTGTTCTCTCATAAGCAGCTAACCGTGTTTACCTATCCCCTCATTCCTTACCGAACCCCCCCCACTTCCCCCTCCCCCATTTTCTCTTGCTTCCCATCTCTTTTTCTTTAAATAAAAATATTTAAAAGTCTTGTCTAAGCATAAAAAATATTTATATTTATATTTATATTATTTATACACCACAGAAAATCATGCCGAATTTAGATTTTCCAAAATTAACCATCTTGAAGATGCCACAATCCACATGCACAACTAGAAGTCTTCTGGCAATAGACCACCATTTTTCAGTCCAAAAGATGCAAATCAAACTCCATCAACATTGCAGTGAGCAGAGCATTCTATCTATTGTGTACATAAGAACATGACAGGCAGTGCTTCTGACTTCTCCAGGTTGCTTTACTACTCCAGGAATCTCTTTGAATTACAGTCTAATATCATGAAAAAGTATGGAACCTATCCCTTTGAACCTGAGGTTGTCTTAATTGTATCTGTGAGGAAACCTGTATCTCATGGCCCCGGCTGTCGTCACTTTCACTGGAATCATGCAATACATATCTGTTAATACGACCTGTATTAACAGATATGTATTGCATGATTCCAGTGAAATGACCCTAACCAGCTTCGGGACTCCTCTACTGGCAACAGCAAATGGAACCCAGCCTGCCCATCATAACTGCCACCAGCTTTCTTTAAGCCAAGCCTGGCCCATTAGCAGGTCTATATAAGACCAGAAGCCAACCATGGAAGTGTCTTAATATAACCAAGAGACACAGACAAATTGGTTCAGGATCAAAATACAGAACAGTCCAAGATTAAGTTATATATTTAATCACTTTAAGATCATTATTGACAACTTGTTACAACTTGTGACAACTTCAGACAACTTCTTTGAGACTCAGTTCATGAACACTCAAGAACTGATACCCCCGCGTACCTTATGACTTCCAGAATATGAAAATGCGTTCTATTTATGGTTTAGGTAAATTGCAGCCTCAAAATTTCCAATACCATGCTGGATCCTGAATGTCTGCTAGATTTCTTTGATGTTCCCCTGCCATCAGGTCTTAGCAGCAGGGTTTTCCTTACGGCTCACTTCAGTCTAGGCTAAGTGTGAACTGAATCAATAGGGGGACTTTGAAGCCCGGCTTCTCTGTGTGGGTCCCGGGCTAGAGTGAGGTTTGCTATGCATTCCAAATATGGTCTTTCCTGTTCCCAAAGAGGCCAATGTGACTGACCACACCAATCTATGACAAATTCATACCCAGGATATCAGAGAGCATTTCTGTGAAATGAAATCTATTTTCCTCACCCCCACCCCTCTTTTAGAGGGTGACAGAACTTTTCCCTGCTGACGCATGCACCATGGAATGAGAAGGGGTGTGGGGTAAGGAGATTTAACTCATGCTGGTGACTAGTGATGAGCAAACATGCCTACGTTCAGTTAAGATGTTGCGCATTCGGGATTAAGGTACTCCAGTTTCTAAATCCCATTAATATCTATAAGGAGAACATTTTCTCCATAAAAACACCCCCAAGGCTACTAACCTGGAGCACCAGGCAAAGGGGCTGGTACCCCCAGTGCTTGGAGGTTGAACAGCCAGCTTTTGGCATCAGCATCTATGCCCATTGGGCACTGGATTACCCATTCCTTGTTTGCTTGGGCACAATACATTTTAGTGCTTTGGCTTAAGTAACAGGTACATTTGTTCTTAAAGCGGGACATAACCTTTGACTTTCCTGGGTTTTGATTTTGGGAAAATGTTAATGGCTGGGACAAAAATGAGATCCGTCTGCCAAATTTTGTCAGTTTAGCGAGCGGCTCTCATTGGACGAGAAGTGAGGTAAAAAGTGCAAAATAGGCATGCTTTCCGGCATTACTACTAGCCCAAGCCAAGGGTGCCGAAAGTTTGGTTGTTGGGTCTATGAGGAGTTTGAGCCTGTGAGTGGTAGAGCAGCTGGTGCTCTGCATATAAATGTTTGTGTCTGTGGTTTGGCGGCTTGCAGCTGGTGCCATGCATATTAATCTTTAAAGCAGAACAACAGTCAAAAATGACTTAAACCAGACCAACACAAGAATTTACCGTTTCCTAACTTATGCTGTAGTGAATTTTAGAAACAAAATGGTGGCTTATGCATTTGCAGGCCATGTGCTGAAGTGCTGCCGGGCTTTCTGTTACTGTGCATTGTCAGTTATGTCAGTTGAATCCAGGCAGCATGATGGCTAAGATGCTGGGAGAGGAAGCTCCAAAATGCCCACTACCTTTCTTTTCCAGGCTGTTGGTCCTGTTTAAGTTTGTTGTTGTCTGCGTGTGATCTGCATGCTAAAGTTTGGGGTTGGATGTGCTGTCACTCTGCATATTTAAGGGAATGTTTAGCCTTTTAAAATTAAAAAGATTCTCACCTTCATGTTCCCATTCACCTGAACAGTCGTAAGGCAACTGTGCAACAGCGCTTCCCCCTTTCTAGCTGCCAGCCTGAGGGCGACCGACTGATGGGTCAGTCAAATCAGTACTGTACAGTGGTTGGCTGGCTAAGCAGTCACTCATAGTTTCCAGGCATTGAGCTAAAATAAAGTCTGCATATTGATTTTGGTTTTAATTTCCAATGACTGAAGTACATATTGAAGTCAGTTTTAAGCCATGTTCAAATCTGTCAGGTACAAGATATGTGCAAATCTGTATATGTTATAACTGAGAAAGAATAGAATTGGGGTCAGAAACTGTAACTATATTTTGCTACATACATTACACTTATCTAATGGTAACTTCTAATGGTAAGCTCTAATCATGTAAATGCAAAATGCACCTTATTTGCATGAGGTTCTAATTCATTTTGATTATGAAGATTTGGGCAGCACTCCATGGTGTAAGTCATCTTGAATTGAGAATGTCTGTTGACCTCAAGGATATTACAGGTAGTCCGGTTTTATTGACTTATTTCTACAATTAATAATTAAGTTGTAAAAAATGGTCACATGAGTTTAAGGCACAAATTTGTAAAAGTGAACTTTGAAGTAAGAAATGCTCTTTCAGTATAAAACAGGAAAACACATTTTTGATTCCAAAAAGTGCATTTTTCTACATCAGGTGTTGAATCACTCAATCACTATAGGTCTAATGTAAATGTTTTGGGTTACATTATAGGTTTGAATAAGTGTTTTGCACCCCCCTCCCCCGATGCTAGTGAAAGGACTGCTAGTAAGATGCAGCATAAACGTACATAAAGAATAAAATTTTACCCACAGGATAATTTTGTTTCAAAAGGTCAAAATATTTTTCATTTCATGCACAATATAAAGCGAATATCAACTTACTTCTTCAACATGAAGCTGCTTTTTCATGAAGCAACCCCGCCATTGTACACCAACAATTTAAAAAATAAAAGCAATTTCACAGCACATCAGAGAATTTATGCTGCAGGTTTGAATTCAGCGGGAGCATATAAACTATCCATCACAAGCATTTATCTATTTATAGCAGGCACTGGACCACACAGGATATCTAATTAACAAAAATCAGGAAGGACGCTAAAACCTCAATCTTAACCTTCCAAGATGGTTTTCTCTTCACCCACAGACACAGATGTTAAAACACTGGAGATGAAAAGTCTGCAGGAATGTTTAGCAGCTGACATCTTTAGAGATATCCTGAAAATCTCATACTAAGCTAGATCACATATTTTGAATAAAGAATAACTATACTTGATAAAAGAATACAGGTATGCTTTTTATCAATACGGATACTGAACTGGGTTGAGCACTGTTGGTGGAGAGGCATGGTGACCACTAGAGATGAGCGAACCGGTTCGGACGAACCGGAATTCGCTCCGAATTTCAGGGAAAATTCGATTCGGCACGAACCCGAATTTTTTTTGGTTCATGCCGATCGAATTTTCCCTGAAATAAAAAAAAAAATGCCGGCATGGTGGGAGCGGGCAGGCTGGCTACGCTGTCAGCGGGCGGCAGAAGCCGGCCCGCTGACAGCGCAGCCGGCCTGCCCGCTCCTACCATGCCGGCATTTTTTTAAAAAGCAAACATTTACCTGCATGGTCGGAGCGTGGAGGGCGGCGCCCTCTGATGACGCGTCCTCTGATGACAGCTGAGAGCGGCGCCGGCCTCCACGCTCCGACCATGCAGGTAAGTGTTTGCTGCCCACTCCCACCATGCCAGCATTTTTTTTTCAGATGAGCGATTCGTGAAAGTTTCTTGGGGAAATTCGGCGAATCGAACTTTCAAGAAGTTCGCTCATCTCTAGTGACCACTGCTGAGTGCGACAACTGGGGACTACTATCCAGTGCCCAAGCTTGACTCTGCAGAAACAGAGTCTAAGGACCACCCTGGTCTTTCCTAGAGCCTTCTGCAAGAAAGAAAAGATTTGCTACTTGGGTGGTCTCAGAAGAAGAAACAGACGATAGGCAGGCTGGGGTCGGGGGTCACAGCCATAGGTGCAGAGTCCGAGGTAAGCCAAGATCAAGCACATATCAGTAACATAGCCAGGGGTTAATCCAAAGAGTGTCCACAAAACAGGCCAGAGGTGATACACTAAGAAGCAGGCCAAGAAGGAGTAGTCTAAAGGCGAGTCAAAAGCAAGGCCTCCAAGGACGGGAACTGGCACAGCAAAATGAGCACAGGTATCTTCTGACATCTGAATGACCACCAGAAGCTCCTTTAAATAGGACCAAGTAGAGTCAGCTGATGCACCAGGTGACCTCAGGCACTTATTGCTGAGGATGCCCGAGCAGGGGGTTGGAATTGCGCATGCAGGCAAGCAGATACGTCTGGAGCCCGTACAGGGACAGATCTGTCCAGTGCTGGCTACGCTGGAGCTGACGACGGCGTCACAGACCGTCCCAGGAACAGGATGGGGAGACACCACCCACACCCGAGGACACCCTGGACCCTGCTGCACGGACCAATTCCAAGATGGTACATGATAGTGTCCCCCCCTTAAGGGTGGTCCTTAAACGCCTCCTAAGGAAGGTCTGTCCAGATGCCTACTATGAAATTCCTTCACAAGGTGTGGAGCCTGAACATTACAGCTCCCAAGGATTCTCTTCTGGCCCGTAGCCCCTTCACTTAATGAGGTGTTATATGCCTCCACCCCTAATGCCAGAATACAATACCTGCTCAACTTCAAATTCTTTGGAGCCATCAACTACTGCAGGTTCAGGAGTACTTGGAAGCACATGTTCCTAAGTTACTGGTTTAAACAAGGATACGTGGAAAACAGGTTGAACACAGTAAGAGGTGGGGAGTCAGAGTTCTTAAGCTATCTTGCTGATCTTCCTTAAAATTGGAAAAGGCCCAAAAGAAGAAACTGGGAGCTAGTTTCTTAGAAGGGCGGATGTTCCAAGGCTAACCATACTTGGTCCCCCACCCGATAATCAGAGTGACGTGCCTGACAACGTGACAACATATCACATAAGTGATTGCCAAGGTATCCATCTTGGAGGTTTCTTAGATACTTGTGTTTGTCTGGGGACTGAGATAACGTACGGGATATCCAGTAACATCTTGAAACCCCTGATGAAGAATGGCGAGTAGCCCGTACATAAATACTGTACATTATTATAGACTGACTGCAGGTATGAGGTATAGCAGTGGAGGTATAGTTCCAAGGTCTGGATGGTACCTTCTGTCTGCCCATTGGATTTTGGGTGGTAGGCAGAATAAAAGGCCAGCTTGATGTAAATGGTTTGGCACAGATGAGTCTAAACCCGAGAGGTAAACTGGGATCCAGAAACAATTTCTTTGGGAAGGCTGTGAAACCTGAAACTCTCCATAAAAAAAATAGTAGCCAGTTCCGCAGCTGAGGGAATTACCCTAAGGGGAATGACCACAAGGCTGAACGTGTAACCCGCAAATGGTGGCAGCTCAACAATAAAGTCCATCAAGACACCCCATGGGTGCTCTGGGACAGGCAGTGACATGAGAAGGCTTGCTGGCCAAGTGCAAGGGACCTTGTTCCGGGCACAGACTTCACAATTCGGAACAGGGTGCAGGGGACAAGTATTGTATAATCCCTTGCAATGACCAAATGCACCCTTCTGGATTGCTGCCCAATCTTTACCTAGTTATTTAGTGTCCTATTACCTTTGTGTCCTATAAAAGATATGTGGTCCATGGATTTGCTTACTGGACTACATATCTACCAACCCGGCCAAAGAGTGTTCTGCAGTCACAAGGATAGATTCTTGATTACATTGTGGTGAAGGGCAAGCTTGGCTTTTAGAAAAACATAGAAATGGCTATGCATTTTATACTGTGGGTTAATACAAGCCACAAAATTATGGAACGCGGTTGTGGATTTTAGTCTATATGGCTGCAGATGCAACGCTAGCAGCCAAGCAAAACTAAGGTTCAATCTTTGGCCTCAAGGGTAAATTGGGTGGTACTTTTTAATACGCTCAACATGCTTGGAGGTGGAGGGCTAGTTGTAGAACAACAATAATTGGAATAGAAGGTGGTGGCTCCACTTCTACTCTTGCTACACACTCTTGGTTCCTGATACTGTCTCTTAGACAGTTTTCACTGATAAGGCAGAGGCTACATAGGTGACATGAACCGGGATCGAGGTAAGGAAGAGGCAGCTACAGCATCAGAACAGAGCAGAGAAGGTGGCAGCAGCTCTGTCCCCTAGCCCAGGAGTTCCCAACCCTCCTACTCAAGGCCCACCAACAGGTCATGTTTCATGGAATTCCACATAGTGGGCTCTATAGCTCTGCTGCTGCACTACTTACTCCACTTGTGTATCTATGTGGAGTTCCACAAAACATTGCCTGTTGGTGGGCCTTGGGGATGAGGGTTGGGGACCCCCTAGCCCAGTGTTTCTCAACCCTGTCCTAAAGTATGCCCAACATATCATCTCCTCACAGGCAGCTGTGTAGTGCTGCTGAAGCTCTAATTACTCCACCTCTGCACCCGAGTGAATATCCACAAAACATGGGCTGTTGGGGAACTTGCGGACAGGTTTGGGAAAAACTGCTCTAGCCCAAGCTTGTTCTGCAAGATCAAGGTGGCAGGTCTACATACTGTTGCCCATGCACAGGTTTTCTGAAATATTATTGTTATTAATAATGATACTACCATAATTAAGTGACGTCATATTCTGTGGTGCATAAAAGTTAAATATTACAGACCGGGTAAAATGCATATTACTGTGAAGGCTTGTGGAGTCGCGAATTCGGGGATGCCCTGCAGTGGGAATCACTGTGATATTTCATCGATGGTGAGAGCCGCTGCTCTTTACTATTGATTTTACAAATTGAGGCTTTTATCAAGACCACTGACTATGCTAAGAACAATCACTAGCAAAACCCTTGATATATATATTTATTTATAAATGTATTGTTGTTTGCCGCACATTGCCATACATCACCACTGCAGAGATCTATCTCCACTTTAATAAACACTGGACTTCTGCATTAAGGTATGTTTGTTGTGAATTTTCTGCCCAGTTCAGTATTCCTGTATTCTCCTGGGATTCAGGTCTGTAGACACTGGGAGCAGGGACAGGTAAGCCAGAGCAGCCTAGGGTGGTTGGAGACTCTGATTTGACATCTAAATAAAACGCTATTAAAGTGGACCTAAAAGAAAAAAGACTTTAGATTTGCTTACATACCCTCTCCCAGATTTGGGACATTTGTTAAAAAGCAGGTGCAAGTTCTCGGTGCATTACTCATCTGGTCCCTCCTTACCACTCTCCCATTCCATGTGACCATTGAAGGCCTGTCCAGTGAACTTATTTGGTAGGATCCACAAAAGATGAAACACTTTGGGCTTCCAAGTCCTGATTAGAGATCAGGGAATCCCAAATCAGGATGCTCTGGAGGTGGAGGATCCTAAGTTATATTTGACGGCTTAAGGGGAACTGTGTCACTACAAATTAATTACTGGAATTAAAAGTAAAAGCTATACGTTTTCATTTTTCAAAATTGAGATGGTTGAATTTTACCCAAAGAAAGTGTAATCCACAAGAATCACTATAATCTGACCCAAAATAGACCCGTAACACTATCTTTGGAATATATCATTCAAGCTTATCCTTGGATGGTCAGAAAATTATTCTTCTTCAGTAACTATCACATGTCAACTCACTGGCCACAATCTTTAATTCATAATTTGCTCCTAATAGGGGCACTTGTCTGCGTTTAAAGGGATTCCTGCCTCTGGCTCTTTGCTCATAGTGTCTGTTATAAACCTTCCATTGATTTTGTTAGTGTTTAACAAGGATCAATCAAAGCCAATCAATAGCTCTATTTGTCCAAATCATGGCTGGGGCAGTGACTACATTACCAAGAGGAAACAAAAAAAAAATGCTGATGGGGAAAAAGATGACAAGAGGCGAGGATCTAATTAAAAAGCACGATGTTGATATGACAGCCATAAGAATCACCTTTAGATCCCAGAAGGCACCTTTAGATCCCTGAAGCTAAGGAGTTCTCAGTAAATGTCTGATGAGAACGTGTTCTATTAAAGCAAATCAACAAAATGAAATTGTTGCTTATGTTATATTAGCTACTCTGTTACTGTTATTAGGCATTAATTATATTTTAATTACAATATTCAGGCCGAACAGGCTACTCCAACATTGTGATGTTTATTTGTATTATAAATCAATGTTCTTATATAATTACTGCATTTTCTTCACCCTTCAGTTAGATTTAACCTGACGTGACAAGATAAAATCTGGCACTGAATATTAATTGAATACGCTGAAACTCTTTGTGGCATGCAGCTAGGTAATCAGCACAATTATTCTTTAGTGTTTTTTGCACAGTGGTTAGCCCGGATCAGTTTTTATCAGCAGTTATAAATATCTGTGCAAAAGAGATTATAGGATTCTGCTAAAATAATTAGAGATGAGCGAACCGGTTCGGACGAACCGGAATTCGCTCCGAATTTCAGGAAATATTCGATTCGGCACGAACCCGAATATTTTGTGGTTCGTGCCGATCGAATTTTTCCTGAAATTAAAAAAAAAAAAATGCCGGCATGGTGGGAGCGGAGCCGGCCGGCGGGCCGGTAAAGCCGGCCGGCCCGCTCCCACCATGCCGGCATTTAAAAAAAAAAAAAAAAAAAAAAAGCATTTTTGCCGGCATGGTGGGAGCGGGCCGGCCGGCTCCGCTGTCAGCGGAACCGGCCGGCCCGCTCCCACCATGCCGGCATTTCAAAAAAAAGCAAACACTTACCTGCAGGTCCGGAGCGTGGAGGCCGGCGCCGCTCTCAGCTGTCATCTGAGGGCGCGTCATCAGAGCGCCCTCTGATGACGCGCCCTCAGATGACAGCTGAGAGCGGCGCCGGCCTCCACGCTCCGGACCTGCAGGTAAGTGTTTGCTTTTTTTTGAAATGCCGGCATGGTGGGAGCGGGCCGGCCGGTTCCGCTGACAGCGGAGCGGGCCGGCCGGTTCCGCTGACAGCGGAGCGGGCCGGCCCGCTCCCACCATGCCGGCAAAAATGCTTTTTTTTTTTTTTTTTTTGTTTTTTAAATGCCGGCATGGTGGGAGCGGGCCGGCCGGCTTTACCGGCCCGCCGGCCGGCTCCCACCATGCCGGCATTTATGATGGGGAACTTTGTAAAAGTTCGATTCGGCCGAACCCGAATTTCTTTGTGAAATTCGGCGAATCGGCCGAATCGAACTTTTCAAAAGTTCGCTCATCTCTAAAAATAATATAAAATTAAATCCAATCTAAAATATGTCTGGGTACAAGATTATAGTAAAGAAAGGGGCATGTGAGACCGCACTGGAATATATAATTATTTGTTGTGCAGTGTGCACAAAAGGGGTGAAGCAATAATTATAAACAGAAAGGCCGGAAGTCCCACACCTTCCAAATACACCCACTATCATGAAAATATGTCTGGGTTCACATTAAATTTGATCAGAATTTTGTTCATTCTGTTTAGTTTGATTTGGTCAGAAATTTGGCAAATGTCAGGAAAAATCCCCATTCGGGGTGCCCCGGGGGGAAGGCTTTGTTGTAGTGTTGTGTTGTAGTTGTCACATTTGGTGACATCTGTGTCCTGCATTTCCATTATTGACAAGTCACATGCAACTTCTGTAACAATAAATGTGTGCAATATTAATTCTAAACATAAAACACTTTAATCCAGTTCTGCCCATTGTGCTCTATGGGATCATTACTACATTATTTATGGAGCGCATTCTCCTATTTAATGGCTATTACAACAATAAATAAATGTTAGTTTTTCGATATCTAATATTTTAAAAATATTGGGCTAGCTGGAATAGATATAATTTTAGCTGGGTGCCACTGTAATAAGCAGACCTATAATTTAATGTAGTAAATCCTAAGAGGCCGATACATTAATAGCGCCAGGTAGCGACAGATGAGCGTCTGAAGTGCGGCGCTATGAGTGACCGCTAGTGTACGCCACGAACGGCTGTGAGTCGCTATTGCAGGCCTCCTCAGTCGCTATCTGCCGTTGTTGGGAAGAATGCATACATTGGTGAATGAGATGTTTCAGATCAGCTTTGTAGGCACTGTTATTTTTTCACACGGTATTCAAGACAGCGCCTGAGCGTTTGTTTGCTGTTGGATTGAAATCAATGTTAGAACATTCTGTAGTAAACACATTGTACCATGTTTATTTGGTTAAATGTTTTTTATTTTTTTTTTTTTTTTTTTTTTTTAAATAAATGCCTACAATTGTTGGTTTCTCTTCATGTGCCTAAAAAAGAAACAAAAGTGTAGTTAGTTTTTATTACTAATTTTGGTTTGTAGCATTTAATTACATACCAAGGCCTAATTTTTTTTAAAAAATTTTGGTCAACTTGCACACCACCCCTTATTCTTATTTGGGTCAACTTGCACACCACCCCTTATTCTGGTTTGGGTCAACTTGCACACCACCCCTTATTCTTATTTGGGTCAACTTGCACACCACCCCTTATTCTTATTTGGGTCAACTTGCACACCACCCCTTATTCTTATTTGGGTCAACTTGCACACCACCCCTTATTCTGGTTTGGATCAACTTGCACACCACCCCTTATTCTGGTTTGGGTCAACTTGCACACCACCCATTATTCTTATTTGGGTCAACTTGCACACCACCCCTTATTCTTATTTGGGTCAACTTGCACACCACCCCTTATTCTGGTTTGGGTCAACTTGCACACCACCCCTTATTCTTATTTGGGTCAACTTGCACACCACCCCTTATTCTTATTTGGGTCAACTTGCACACCACCCCTTATTCTGGTTTGGGTCAACTTGCACACCACCCCTTATTCTGGTTTGGGTCAACTTGCACACCACCCCTTATTCTGGTTTGGGTCAACTTGCACACCACCCCTTATTCTGGTTTGGGTCAACTTGCACACCAGCCCTTATTCTGGTTTGGGTCAACTTGCACACCACCCCTTATTCTGGTTTGGGTCAACTTGCACACCACCCCTTATTTTTGGACCCCAAAAATAAGGGCCCTGTAGTCCAGTACTTTGAGTATAGTTAAGGTGAGCTAGCTTACCGAGAAAAACAACGCAATCATGCTTTCCCTTAACTCAAAGCCAGTCTGGGTGTCCTCAGTCGTTTCTGCGGGCATGTTGGGGATTTCTGGCACCAGTGCTGTTTCTTCAGGGGGTTGTATTCTGTGGCATATGCAAATATTGTGTAGGACACAGCATGCGAGGATGATTTTGGAGACCTTTTGTGGACTGTACAACATTTCTCCTCCTGGGCGTGCCAAACACAGAAAGCGCGCTTTCAGCAGTCCAATGGTTCTTTACACAATGCATCTGGTTTTGCGATGTGCTGCATTGTAGCGTAGTTGGGCAGAGGTCTGTGGGTTTCTGACGGGAGTCATGACCCACATTCTCTGCCCATATCCCTTGTCCGCTGTGGAATAAACACAATGAGAGAGACAGCAATTAGTAATAGTACATTTTTTAAATTTAGCTTACTAGGCCACATATTTTCATCAAAATACTTTGTCATGGTTATTTATTTACCCAGTAGTCAGCCAGGTGGCATTTCATTGTTCTCAAACTTCCGGCACAGGACTGATTGCTGGAGCACGTAGGAATCGTGGCATGAGCCGGGGAAGCCAGATCTCACGGCCTGCAGCTTCATGTCATGGTCACATACCACCATGACTATGATGGAATGGAATTGTTTCCTATTCCTATAATGCAGCTCCTGTGCACAGGGAGGGCAGAAAGGTATATGTGTACCATCCACGCACCCTAGCACATTCGGAATCCCTCCCATGCGGTAGAACGCATGCTTTATTTGGGCAACCTCATCCGCATCCTCAGGAAATTTGATATAAACAGGGATAAGGTCACAAATAGCCAGTACTACCTGGTAAAATACGCGGCTCATTGTAGCCTGGCTGATCCTGCTGAGGAGGGCAGAGGTTGCCTGGAAATTCCCTCGTGCCACAATATTAAGCGTGGCACATAGGCAAACTATGCCTGGAATGGATTGGGTGCGTCTGGTGGATGGATCGATTTTGGTCTTAATCTGATCATATAGGGACTGTAGTGCTGCACGATTCAGACAAAATCGGCTTCTGATCTGCTCGTCACTTAAATCCCACACTGAAAGACGGATGCCAAAGGATCGGGGTGCCCTAAGCCTCACAGCACCCTCCTCCCTGGCCTCCTGTTCTTCCAGCAGTCTCCCACAACCATACATCCAGAACCCAAACATCACCCTCTCATCCATCTCACACACACTGGCCATAGATACAAAATAAGGCAAACCAAAAACAGAAAACCAACACATCACAGACACAAGCACACTCCTCACACAATCACACCAATGCAGCTCAACACAAAACCAGATGTATAGTGGTCAGAACCACCAGACTGCTGAAAGTCTGCTTTCTAAGTTAGGCACAACCAAGAGGGGATTTGCTGCACAACCCACAAAAGGCCCCAAAATCAATCCTCACTTGCTGTATGCTACACAATATTTGCATATGCCAACAAAATAAATCTCCCAAAGAAACAGCACTGATGCCAGAAATCACCCAACAAGCCACACAGAGTAAGGGCCCAACCCAGCCAGACACTTTTTTAAAGCAAGGGACCAAAGGACAACACCACAGCCTTTGCCACAGTGTAACAATACAAGAAGGTTGTCAAATAAAGCTATTTATACTTAACTTTGGGAAAGGACTGGTCTGCTTTGCCGCCTCTTGCGTTGCTTTGCTATTTCCGGTCTGCAATTAGCTTACCCAGGTGTGCTTGAAACGGTTTGCGCACGCGTACGCTAAAGCATACTAGCGTACGTGAGCAGATACTTGCGTGCTATAGCGGATATGGTTCATCAGTCAGGTTTGGTCCAATAAAACTTATGCTGCTCTTAATTCAAATAGCCATTTTTAGAGCCACATTTTACATGTGTTTAACAGACCTGAGTACATTGGTTTCTTATGTTGGGTTATTTGTTTAATGAGCTCTCTAATTATTTAATTGTCTTCCACACATGGTTGCCAGAAACATCAGTCATTGCAGTGAAGATGTCGCTACAAACACCTGGCCAGTATGTGTGAAGCAATTAAGTGGACCTGTTTGTGATTGGTTCTTAGAGCACATAAAACTTGGCACACCCAAGCAGCAGTTGTTGCCATTTTGTAGTCTGCATGCGTGCTTGGGTGTTGTATAGTGGTGTGTTTGCAGCTACAGGATGGAGTCAAATTCTGGGAATCTGCCGGCCACAGCTGGACCAAGTAGGACTGTGTTGGGTGCTGTGCGCAGACCTCCCCTAAGGAAATGGGCACAGGCCGAAGGTGAGGCAGCACCTAAGGCCAAGCATCCATTTGCCAAGAGGGAGCAAGAATTTTATTTGGCGGATAACAATACTCTTGTGCGTCTGACACTGCCAAAATGGGAGTTATTATTTGGCTCTCAAAGTCAGTGTTTAGGCAAGCAAGAAAGGAGCAAATTGTGGGATGCCATTGGTGAGGAGCTTACTAGCAGTGCTCAATACCCACGTAGTGGCCCATCCTGCAAGAAACGCTTCTACACTTTGAAAAGGGCCCTTATGCAAAAGATGAAGAATATGAAGAATGATCTTCTTGTAGAGAGTGGGACCAACCAGGGTCCAAAAGTACCTACAGGCCACATGAGGAGATGCTGAAATGCAAGATTCCGCTCATTTGGCTGCAGGGTGTTGATGCTGGGGATGACACCACAGGTTGGGCTGAAGGTACCTAGTTTAGAAATTTTTCAATCTTGTTGTTGTAATGTATGTTTGTCAGGACTGTACCGGACACCTGTCTGTCTTGAGCTGATAACCCCCAATCTCCACCGCCTCTTCTGCCTATAGACAAGCCCCCTAGGAGACACGGGTAATGCCTCTTCTACTCGGTTACCCCCAGGACTTATAGGGCGCAAAGGTTACCAGCTTAAGATGGAGACTGATGAACGGCAGGGAGTCCCGAATGAGGATGCTGGTTGGCGAAAGTCCAAGTACAGGCCGTGGTCAAACCGGGAGGTCACGGGGCGAGGTATCCAAGGGAGGAAACGAAGAGTGGTCAAACTTGCCGAGGTCAAATCCAGGAGGTCACGGTGCGAGGTATCCAGAGGAGGGAACGAAGAGTGGTCAAACTAGCCGAGGTCAAAATCCAGGAGGTCACGGTGCGGGGTATCAGAAGGGTCAGGCAAACTCGTGGTCAGGCAAGCAAAGGTCAGGGCGGGCAGCAAACAAGAGAGGTCAAAGTCCAAAGCCAAATAGTAACGAGAAACAGGATAAGCACGCTTTCAGAACCCAGAGACTATAACGGGCACTGGGATACTGGAGCAGAAGGGCTTTATAGAAAGTACTGGCCATTGAGGGAAAGGGAAAATGGAGGGAATCGGGGTGATAGGTGCATAACAGTATAATGGGATTGGTCCCAGGAGCTGGACGGCCCAGGCCAGACAGGCCGACCAGTCCCTGGGGCCGATCCCAGGATCCAGCCAGAGATTGGGTACTTTAAACTTGCCCCCGGCGGGCGCGCTGGGGAAAGAGCCGCCGGGAGGCATAAAGGAGACGTGCTCGCGCGCGCGAGCACATTGAGTGTCGGGCGCGCCCCCGCCAGGAGGGGGAAGCGCCGCACCATCGAGGAGAGCAGCAGGCCCGCGCAGCCGCGCGGAGCATGCTGCAGCACAGCCACCAGCAGCGTCCTGCGCCGCCAGCCCCTGGACCCCACGACGGCGGCGAGGAGACGGCGGACCCGGGGACAGACGGGCAGCAGCCCGCCGGGAGCCACGCGACAGCGCGCCGCGGTACCAGGAGCGGCGACGAGGTAAGTGCCTAACAATGTTATTTTGTTTTTATTTTTTTTCAAAACTAACAGTAGGACATGTGAAGTAGTACATTATACCTCATTAATGTGTTACTTGCCTTGTCTCTTGCTTTATGCATAGGTGCACATGGTGAGGCCCAGGATTCTAGGGAAGAGGACACCCAAAATCCGGCCCTTCCCACAACCTCAAGCATAACCCAGTCGGCCATTGAAGGTATTTTTAAGTAATTTTGGTGGTGGTTATTTTGGGCCGCACATTACCAATGGCTAAATCCTTACTTTTTTTTCTGATAGTTGCCCTGACATTTGCACCAGCATCTCCTCAGGAGTCAACCTACTCTTTGGATGCCGGTAAGTGCATGTGTCAACCTTGCTTTAGCTACTTTAACACAAGGGCATGTATTTCATTCATCTATTTTCGTTGTAGGGCAAGTCCCTGCTTCATCTTTGGACACCACTTCCTGTGTTGCTGGTCAACCGGACCCTGTTGGTGTGTATTTCCAAACACACTGTATCCTTTCTGCTGTTTGAGTAACAATGTGTATATTTTGTTAGTCTAAAATTCAACATGATTTCAATTACAACTTCAATATGGATATTGACACTGGATTGTGCATCAACACGATAAGAAATTAAATTGTTGTAATGTGTTCCCTGCATTACTAGTGTTGGTAATATTGATCTACATTGTGTATTTTAGTTGACCGGAATACAGGAAGTGGCCGTCCGGAAAGGGCCCTTCACTGTGAGGCTGCTAGAGATGAGGGTAAGTTTGTTTAGCTTTATTCGCTAGTAAGGATGTTGGCTAACCTGTTTTTTGGAATTATTAGTCCAACTTGTTATTCAACATGTTTTTTGAAGGGCAAAGCTCGAGTGAGGGCCTAAGTCGGGACATCTGTGAGATGGGGGGTATGTGTAATTTGAGCAATGTGTGTATGTTATTGCTTGCCACAATGATTTCATCCTTTTCGGCTTACATACATGTTTGGAATATGATGTTCCATGACACATTTTTGCTACTGGGCAATCCCCCACTTTGGAGAGGTATGGCCTTGACAGTGTGGGCCAAAAATAGTCCCACAATCTCAAATGGCCTACTAACATGACTTTCCTGTTTAGCATATGCCAGCTTGCCCCATCTCTCAGATGTGGAGTTTCCCCTTTCTGGCAGCCAGACACCGGAACTACTTTGGCCGGAGCAGACTGAGGTACCATGGCTGATTTGTTTGAACAGTAACCACATTGACATGTTTGGGGGTACAACAGGATCCACCATGTAACATACAACATATTTGTGGTTTAGCAGGAGTCCAACACGGAAACCCAGGCTCTGCCCTCTGCCCAAGTGCCATGTGGACAGGCTACAGAGGCTGAAGCAACGGTACATTATAATGGAACCCTTTTGGGAAATGTTTGGGAGGGGATTACCTGCATTGTTCCAGCTTCACTACAATCTTTTTTTTGGTGTTTTAGGCTGAACATCCTACAACTGGAGCTTCTGCACCCACAAGTGCCGATTTTTACCAGCTAGGGGTCCGGATGCTGGAGGGCTACAGTCAACAACAGCCGCGTGCTGGAACTAATGAGCGCATTGCGGCGTTGGAAAATCAGTCGCTGGTGGATCGGCAACAAATTCAGAACCTGCAGCAACAACTGCGAGAAGTGCAAAATCACCAGCACTCACAAATTACTCAGGCAATTCAACAAATGTCAAACTCCATACAACAAATGTCACATGCCATCCAAGAATCTGGACAGCGCCAGGAACAAACTTTGTTGTTGATCCACCAGCTAATACAACAGCAGTCTTTTTTTACTGCACTGTTGTCCCCCAATACCACCCCTAGCAATGAATCCCAACCTCCAAGGCCACCCAGGGAATAATTGTGGCACTTCTTGTTCCCTTGAAATGCATTAATGCAAGGTTTTTATTTTCTTGTAATAAATGTTTGAACCCAACCTCCAATTAGTGTTTTTGAGAAGACATAGCTACTAACCCAGTCAGGGATAAGTCTCTAGATCTAGATATGTACATGTAGGCAGAAATGTATGACACACATTGTTTGTCATACATTACTATGGTTAACACATTAAATGCCTAACAATGTTTGATAACATGTTCTAACTAATGGGTTGCTAGACACTTAAACTATGCTTTACAAGGCACAACACACTGAAAGTAGAAAAATATAAAACATTTATTGCCTTCCAAGGCGCCCAACATGGGCAACATTAATCCGCACAGCGGAAAAAACCATACCCCCCACCCTAACGGTGGTTCTTCTTGCCCAGCAGCATAAGGCGCGTCCGACGGACATACTGCCACAGTCTGCGATGCTCTGTTTCACAAGCTGTAGAGAGTAAAAAAAAACACTAAAACAAATATAATGGGATCTCAACATACACAGATGTAGAAATGTTATCTAATTTGCTCTAATTAGCTGACCAACACATTAACATTGGTGTAAACTTGGCCCTTATATGTTACCATTATATGAGTAGTAGTGCCTGCCTTACATGTGCATTTAACATCCAAACCATACATTTAGTATGAACTCTTTGGAAGAAATGAAGGGATCAGTCCCATTGTGGGCATTTATTGGGTTATTTACAGTCAAACATCATGGCCAAAGTCCTAACGATTAAACTGCTTGTGAAAAGCATATTAGAGTTCCCAACCTTAGCAGGCAAATATTTTTATTTTAAGCAAACATTTTACCAATACGTATAAAAACCAAAAATGTGAGCCAACAATCAAGCATGCAGACATGCATTTAGGATTGTGGGACGAGCAAATGTAACCTAGATGTGTGCTTAGAAAAGACATAGGGACATTGTCAATTAATATATATTTTAGACTAAGACATAGGTGTCCTAAGTATTTTTGCATATGAAGTTGATGTACTCACCATCGCAGCTGTGGCTGGGGCCCATGCTGCTGGACGTTCCTGGAGCTGGGGTGGGGAGTATGGTCACAGGGTCCGTCTGCGTGGAAACATCTGTCATGAGAAAGCAAAACCAAAAACAAAATTAGTTTGCCAATTACACATTAAGATTTGACATCCATCTGTTTAGGGAGTCTGCCAAAAAATGCTTGCATGGTTACACACATGTTGTCAGACATTAGCATATTTACTGGTCCATGAGGTCATAGGAATTATTTATGTGTGCAACATGGACACATCAATATAATGTGGCAATAACCTTTACAGTGCAATGCTAAGGCATACATTTAAGTTGAGGGTAGAATATTAATTGTAGAGTGTGCAACATGTGTTAACAGGAACAACTTACAAAACTAACACATTTGCTAGCCACCATCATGGTGTCCGCAGAAACATTGGGGTGGTTGGCAGTTGGATTGGACTGGAGTGGGGTTTGTGAGGTTAATTAAAATTACACTACAATCTTGTACTATGGACCAGTAAACATGTGTATATTTTTGGAATGTCATTACATATGGCACGTGAGGGATATCAACAAACACTTACCACGACTATGCCCGCGGGCAAGGGCTGGTGCATAGCTGCTGGAGGTGGTAGCTCTATGATGCCCTAAAAAACAGATAACAAGGGCACAGGATTAGGGGAGGAAGATTCAGAGGAGTAGCTGGGGAGGGGGATGGCTCGCCGTCTGGGCCTCATTTCTAATCCTCAGAGGTGGAAACCGGAAGTTGCAAAACGAAAGTAAAATGAAAAATAAATAAACACACGCATCGCTAAAATACGCTTATCAATTCGCTAGGATACGCAACATCACAATAGCGTATAGCGACGAGTCAGCTGCGCCCGTGTCTGCTGCGTATTCATCAACAGCGACTGGGGATGTAACAAGTGAAATAGCGACCAAAAAAAAAAAAACCACATGTATGATCAGCACAGCACCGCTGCCTGCTCCACATAGCGACTCGGCATAGCGACTGGGCCTCGCCGCAAAACCACGGATTCATCAAAGAGATTACTATCATAGAGCGTGGGCGCTGTTGTTAGCTGACTGCGGCACAGAGTGCCTGTAACTGTTTTAAAAAAAAGATTATTTGGGGGGGTTTGACACCTTCGAAAACGCTAACAATAACTGAAATGACATTGGGAGAGGGCTGTGATTTGGACATCCAAGTGACACAGTCCGAAATACATTTAAAAAAAAAAAATATATAAAAATTCCAAAACATTCAAGACAAATCAGAATTAATGTTTAATGCATGTACTAATTTCTTTAAAAAAAAAACATATACAAAAGGCAAAAAAAAAAAATGTGTCTGCCATAGAAGTGTATGGGAGAGCGCCAGGTAGCGAGAGGTAATACCTTGCGCTGTGCAAGGCACAACACTGGTGCTGTTCACTGAGGATGAGAAATTGATGAATCATCCGCTACATGTCGCTATTCAGTCGCTACACAGATTCTGGTTGATAAATGTGCTATTGTGTGCCGTGTCCGGCGTTGACCAGGCGTTGACCAGTCGCTATTTGGCGCTACCTCTCGCTAACCAGGCGCTGCATGACGCTATCCCTTGTTAAATAAGAGCCTAATTTTATACAACAATGAATGGCTGGCATTCTCTATTGCCTTGTACAAAGGGAGGCAGTAGTACACAGATTATGATGGGGGCTGTTCTCTAGGAAATATTGGCTAGCCCTGTTAATAAGGATATTCAAAACACATCTCATCCGAATATTTTTTTGGGAAAAAACTGGGAAGTAATTTTTGACAGTTGGTCCAATTTAAAGTCTCTGGGTTGCACGTCTGGGTGTCCACCACCGATGGCATATACACATGATACACAAATCAATGATCACTGACTGATTCTTTGTTACTGGCCACAGGAACAAGCACTGAGACCAGTTGGTAAACTTAAAGAGAAAGCCACATCAAATTTATACCCCACAATTCTGCAGCCGGGGCCAAATTAAGGGTGTCCGGTGTACAAAGCAGTTATTTTATGGGGCCCATTACCACCTAACACACTCACCACCACCCCATTTGGTCCAGTACAAAAAAGTACAAGATTGCACATTCTGAAGGAGTTCTTTTATGGGGGCCCTCTGCCACCTAACACACTCAACAACCTGGGCCAGAGATCATTACGCCCCTGTCCACCACATTTGCTCCCCATTGCCTCAATGCTCCTCATCATTGTAGTTGGCAAGGTCCTTCAGGTGGCTTGTGGACAGAGACAATGCAACAGTTGAGCCAGCAATTAGTTTTTAAAGAATAATAAAAAGCATATGGTGGATGTAGCCAGCTTTGTCCCACAGCTTGGGGACCAGTCTAATGCTAGTTATGCACCTCAGGTGATAATGTTGCTGGGAACCAGGGGGCCCTAAGCTGTGGGGCCTGGAGAAGATCCTTTGCTGCATCAATTACATTATGGCCCTGCCCGTGGCTTGGCACATTTCACTCTGCTGCAACCAGGCAACCACCATGGACCAGGCAATAATGGACATTTTTGGACATTTCATGCACTTTAAATGGTTTTCTTGTCTGGTTTTAGGTGACTGACAACCAATATGTACAACTTAGGTGGTATTTAAAGTGGAACAAAACCCAGGATTCTGACTATCCTGGGTTTTGGCCTTAGCCCCCAGGGCACCCCGATTGGGATAACCCTGCTGTGTGAAACCCCCCAGGTAGCCCGAACAAACTCACCTCTTCCCGGTCCTAAGATGCATGACGCTCGACCAATTAGCTCCCTCTAGGAGCTCATCTAATACAAGTGAGCTGACAGCCACATCCCCCACTACCCTCTAACGGAGCGTGCTCACACCAGCCATTCACAAATGCCTGTCGTGAGCTTGCGCCCTGCTAGAGGGGTAGCGGGGATGTGGCCGCTGGACCGGGAAAGAAGGTGAGTTTATGGGTTGAAAGTGGTTATTGGAGAGAAAAGGTTGGGAACACCTGCTGATTTTTTTCTACGGCTGATCTTTGACATATTAAGCTGTACTGTCTAAGTCCCTTTTGGAAGATCACGTTTTATTCAATGAAGCAATCTTCTCTGATACATGACTGCTCATCCCTATTGTTTTAACCATCTTCTTCATCTGTATAACATTTCCTTTCACCTGCTAAATGCCCCTAAAGAGAAAGTAAATATATTCCTAGACATTCGCCTGCTACACCAGCTAAAGCTGTCATTTGAATTGGAGCTGGGAGTTCTATCAGTGAGAAATTGCTGGTTCGATCTTCCAAGTCTAGTCAGACGGCAGGCAGGATAATTTGTCTCTCAGCTCAAGAAGAAGTGATGGAAGTCAATTTGACAGCTGCAAAGTTCCCTGAGGATTTCAGACCCATAGTGCACCAAGCAGTGACAGACACGTTGGTTGCTTTGAATACAAATTGAGCTGCTCGGAATATTGCTGAGACTATACAAATGGCACATATTCCAGGATTTTATTACATGAAAAGACTAAAATAGCAGTTCCCACAGCAGTGTGGAATATCCGCTCCTAGCACACCGAGCCAAGGCTGGATATAAGCCAGTCACTATCAGCCACAATGGGTTATGCAAAACCAATTAACCCTACAAGGCCTGGAGATCTGGAAGACAGTCCAGGTTAATTGGTAAAACCTTGTCGAATGTCAGAGTCACTGTCACAATGTGAGAAACACAGAAGGTAGCAGAATTTGGTCTCCCCTTCAGTAATGCTCTATATTAGCTGTTGCTAGGAGATTAGTCTTCAGAGCTTAAATGTCAGTCCTACCTAAAGGGGTTTATTCTTAAATGTGACTTGGGCCACCAACATAATTGTAATAATGGGAAAGTCTCATGAAATGTCATTGATGCATTGGAGATTTTGATGTTAAATGTATGGTAGTGAATTCATGGGACACATTTTATACATTGGGCAAACCTGTTCCCTAGCTAACTTAGAGGTATCTTGATTAGAGATGGGTGACCCGAACCGCAAAGTTCTGGTTCGTACCGAACTTTGCCAAAACAGACTTTAGCCAGAATTCTGTGTTACAAGTTTGGCGTCCGGACCAAACACAGAAAAGGATGACTTAAAGGATCCGAAGGAGCCGAAGCTGCTGGAACCCACCTCAATCCTGATCCTACTCATCAGGGCGGCAGTGATGGAGTACCTCTCCATCTGAGAAGCATTTTAGGGTCCCTGCTTGTAGGACCAATATCTCAGCAGATAGGGTCCATGAAATCAACAACTATGTAACTAAATTGTATATGCATCTGTTTTTTCTGTAGCCACTAAAATAAAGAATGGGGCTGCCCAAATACTCAGCTTTTCACATATCAGCGCGGCCGACAGCTGAGCATATTACCGTGCAGTCGCTGGCCGTGTGAGCTGATCCATCACGGAAAAGACGAGTACCCAGGCAGCCTGGTTCTTTCTTCTAGAGGCAGCGATGCTCAGCAGCATACTGTGTTAAAAAGAGACTCTGGTCATTTCTGACCAAACTTTATCTTTATTTTACATCCATTTACATATATATATATATATATATATATATATATATATATATGAATACATATGTCAGTTTTGTCACACTGCCCATCAGTCCTTTTTAATTATGCAAACAACTGATAGAAAAACAGAGGTTTTAGTTTGCATACATCTGCAGATGTATGTGAAATTCACACTTCCCCAACAAAGTCACTCTTACCCAACATTAAGGCTGATTCATTACTAACGCCAGGTATCGGCAGATGAGCGTCTGTATAGCGGCGCTTAGAGCGATGCCGGCCAGGTTACTACAGTGACTGAGGCGCTCTGTTACAGTACCAGATACCCGCTTACAGCGTCTACTAGCGGTCGCTCTAAGCGTCGCTATACAGAAGTTCATCTGCCGAAACCTGGCGTTAGTAATGAATCAGCCTCCATGTCAGCACACATTACTGATGAAGAAGTTTAAATCTAGAGAACAGCGTCCTGTGAACCTTAGAAGGTAAAACAGGAAAACAGAGAAAACGAACTGCGACAGGAAGAGCACATTGTTTTAATCAAATGAAATAGCTCTGGCTGAATGACAATAATGTTCAAACACAGTAATCCCCTTTTGCATTAGCATGGAAAAGTCCCACATATGTGTAATCTACATTGATCCCATTGACTAAAAATTAGTATGTGCTTCTTAATCAAACTTTATATCATTTATTTGATGTAAATCACTTCAATTGCAACTAGTTAGAACTAATTACATCTCATCACAAAGGAAAGGAACAATCTGAATTCATTTATGATTTTAATCATGAGCACCGTGGAAAGAATTATTCTTTCTAAAACTAAAAAATGGGGGAAAAAATGTCATTTTGGTTTGCTAAACTTTCAAAGCAAACAGACTGTTTCATCGTTCCACTCAGTCAGCCACAGAACAGACAGGCTGGTCATAATGTCTAATTAGATCAAACAGGAACTTGGCTCAGGAAGAACACAAAAGACGCAATGGGGAAGGTGGCCCAGATGGTTCTGTGATAAGGTTTGTGTATCATTTTTCTGTTACATGAAGTACTTCAGATTAAGATGGATTTCAGATTCGCGTTAAGTGTCCAGATCACTAAATTGTTATTGGTTGACATTGTTCTTTTCCGTTGTAAACTGGAGCCAATTAACATTTGTAATGTTGGTTTTTTGGTGGCCCATGATATATTTTTCATATATATATATATATATATATATATATATATCAAATCGGCCATCCTCACTTTTATTTATTGTTTTCCAATTAAAATGTCTATGTAGTGTGTGCGCGCGTGTATGTGTGCAGGAATTGCTAACTATTATGGGCCTTATTTAAGAAGCATCAGGTGAACGCCGGGTGAAGTATGTGAAAACCATATATATGAAAGTCAAACTATTCTATTCTTTGTTTCTTTCTTTCTTTCCTTCTATTCTTTTCTTTTTTCTTTCTTTCTTTCCATTTATTCTTTTTACCATTCATTTTTATTCTTTCATCTTCTTTCATCTTTCCTTCTATTTTAGTTGTCAGTTATTTTATTCTTTCTTTCTTTTCATTTATTCTTTGTATTCTTTTTTCATCTGTTCGTTCTGAGATTCATTTTCTTTCTTTATTATTACCTTCTATTATTTTTTTCTGTCATAGCTTCTATTCTGTCATTCCTTCTATTCTTTCTTTCCTTCCATCTCTTCTTTTTTTCTTCCATTCCCTCTCTCTCACTTCCCTACTTTTTATGTCATTCCTTTTATTATTTATTATTTATTCCTTTTATTATTTATTTGTTTCTGTCATTCATTCTATGCTTTTGTTCTTTATTTAGTTTCTGCCCATTTTTTTTATATTTCTTTTTTATTTCCATCTATTCTTTTTTTGTAAAATCCTTTCTCTCTTTTCATGCTTTCTTTTTTTTCTGTGTCGGGCAGGCTGATTCATTACTAACGGCAGGTAGTGACAGATGAGCGTCTGTAGCGCAGATTTTAGAGCTACCGCTAGTAGTCGCTGTGCTCGGCCATGGATCGTCCATAGAAATGTATGGGAGAGTGCCAGGTAGCGAGAGGTAATACGTGACGCTCTGCAAGGCTGAACGCCGGCTCTGTACGCTGGGCACACTACATGGCGTTGTTCCAGTTGCTCACCAGATTCTGCTTGATAATTGTGTAATTGCGTGCCGTGTCCGGTGTTCACCTGACGCTACCTGACACTTACAAGGCACTACCTGATGCTAGAGCTTCGTGAATAATGCCCCTAGTCTGTTAAGGTCCACGTAGAGTCCTCCTTGTAGCCCACTCTGCTCTCTGGAGGCTAGCCTAGCTTCCCCTCCCCCCAAACAGCTTTCCTGTGTCCCATTTGGCCTTTGTTTACTTAGTTTACTTATTTTTGCTGTTCAATTGTTGTTGCCAGTCTAGTTACCTTGTTTATTTGTGGCTTCTTTTCAGCAACAGCAAGATGGGCCACTCTCTTAACGTTCAATGTGTCGTGATGCCAGATCTTCACTTTTTCAGTGATATAGTCGGCTTCCCTGGCTCGTCCCACTATGCATTTATCTTGAGGAGTTCCAGTTTGAACACCTGTTTTGAGAGTGGTGAGCTGACTGGTGGTTGACTTGTTGCTGGTGCAGATTTGTGTGTTTATTGTTTATGCTGCATTTGCAATGTGTTTTTCTTTTGTTACAGTATATGCCTCCTTTTTGTAATTGGTCCAAGTTTAATGAGTTAGCCAACTGCTTTCCCTGCCCATCATCAGTTCAACTGTGCTCAAGCCCCTCTTTCAATGTCTCCTTCTCCCTGTTGCAGTTAAAAAAGCTTAGTCTGAGCATTTTGCCTTTCCCTTTGCTTGTTTGGCCCTGCTCTTTTGTAATACTTAAGATTTATACTTAAGATTTGGTCTAGGCTGTTTTGATGTTGTGTTGCCTGTTAGTAATGTATTTTCCATTATCATTTGTATTTTAGGTGATTCTGGTTATCCCTTGCTGTCCAGGCTCCTGACGCCCTTTTTAAGGCCCCGGACACCTGGCCAGGAGTCTTTCTAATGGGGATCATCGCTGCACACGGGTGGTAGTTTAACGTGCCTTCAGGCTGCTGAAGGCCAGATTTTGCTGTCTGGACCACACAGGGGGCACCCTTCAATACAAGCCAGAGAAGGTCGTGCAAATTATCATGGCGTGCATCAGCCTGCATAACTATACCTTCAGTGAGAGGGTGGCAGCATATTTGGAGGGGACAACTCCTGATTCTTCTCCAGAGACTCCTCTGTATGCATCTGTATGCTGGTACTCAGAGCCGTGCGGGCCAAAGCATTCGTCAGCATTTGCTGGACTCCTCTTTTTCTTGAATGTTATTTATTTCTCCACTTATGTCATTTTTTAAATTCTTTTTTATTTCTTATATCCCTTGCCTTGTCTGGTCTGATTAAATAACATCCAAACAAACTTCCAGTTTATGGTATTTATTCTCTAATTACATGTTAATTGTCACAAGTTGTTGGGTTCTGGCACAACTGGGGATGCAGGTCAAAAGAAAATTGATCAATAAAAATCTGCCTGTCCAGCGTAACTAAAGCTTGGGGACCCCCACAACACAAAGTCCAGCATGGCAGGTTAGGGGGATGTAGCCCGGGTTTGGGTGTTTGCAGCTTCCTGTGCCTCAAGCCTCTCCAGTCTTTGAAGTGCAACCTGGTTGGCCATCACTGAAGTACAAACCAGCGTTTCCATCTGGTGGTGGTGCTGCTGCTGCTGCTCCACAACCACTGCAGCCAGGTCTTCATGAAGCAAACTTGCGGTCTGTCACACAACTTTAAAATATCTATTGGTGTTTTGCTGAGAAGTGGTGCTGTTGGCCCACCAGTTTGCCTCAATTATTTGCCCATTATTATTATTACCAAAGACAGGTGACATCTGCCTGCAAGTTGGCGCCGTCTTCCTCCTGGGATCTCTGTAGAGCTGGTGGAGCTGCTACTGGCAGAATGAAGCTGGAGCTGCAGGGAGGAGTGGTGATGGCCAGTGTCAGTGGTGCCAGCAGCTGGCGGAAGTTTTCAGATAATATTGGGGGTCTCATCCAGATGTTCAGGGTGCCTTTCCTCCAGCTTATTAATTTCATCCAGGAGAGGTACCGTCTGTGTGTAGAAAGGTTAACATTAGTGTTAGTTTTTCACAATGATACAACACAGCCTTTAGGGCCCCAAACTTTACCCTGGGTTCACCCTCCTACTCCACCCTACCCCTTGCCCTTTGCCTATTAAGCTGACTCATTTACCTCATCACTGTCTGGACTCCAGACAGGTGGGTGTCAAGCCAGTGAAGCAGAATAATACCCAAGCATTACACAAACAACTAATGCCCATAAATATAAACTCTGGTTCTTTCCCTCTACAGACCCTGGAGAAGACATGGAAAAGTATGTAAAAATGTGCATTCATGTACAGACACACATGTGGGCAAACAAGTGCTAATGTATATTTTTTCTCTTTGCATGTGCCAATTTAAAAAATGTTTTTTAAAAACTGTATAGTTATTATAAACAGTTAATACATTATATGCTGCATGATGGTATATTTTCTATGTAACAACATAAAGCAGACGGAAACCAAACAGCGCTGTAAAACAGAACATGTGGCCGAAGTAGGAGGTGAGTAACAGTGGGTGGAAGCAGATGACATAGCAACCAAAGTACTAATGTAAGTATCTGCAAGGACACGCAGACTACATGGGATGCCCTAGGTGCCAGGAGGGAGAAAGTAAGTATGTGCTAGGACATGCAGACTACATGGGATGCACTAGATGCCAACAGGGGGGAAAAAGTAAGTATGTGCAAGGACATGCAGACTACCATGCGTATAGTGGCGGAGGACGGTGGGAAGCACATTAAAAAAGCTGGTTACAACAAAAAAAGGCGTATGCCGGAAAGCCACTGGAGGACACTGCACACAAGAGCAATGGGATCCACAGCAAGTTACGCCCGAAAACAGGTAAAGACTCGGCCTCCTGTAACCCCCAAAAATATCGTAAATGCTCGGCTAAACCTCTATCGTACACAAAACAAATATGGCCGGTTACTTGGAACTTTTCTCAGAACGCAGCTGTGAATGATACTGGCGTTCGCAATTTTCTGGTTTCCGAGATCAGTTCCCGAAAAAAAACGAGCATTCACGGGCAAGCTTTGAATCAGGCCATAGGTGTATCCATTCCAAGTTGTTAGGTAAATTACAGCCTATCAAGCCCAGTGGCGGGATTAACCACCACGCATACCATGCAAATGCATAGGGCCCCCACCTAACAACACTCAACAGGCAGGCGGACTTTGGTGAGTGAGTATGCAGCAGATAGGAATCCACTATTCACTTGTGTGAGGCAGCTGCTGCAGAATCAGTGTGATCAGCTCCATTCAGTTATGTAAGATGCTGCTATATCACAGCAGCTAGGGCTGGCCGCTGTGGGTGTGCCCAGGCCGGCCAATCACAAATGGCTGCCCTGGGTATGTATCTAGCTAAAGGTATACCGAAGGCATGACCTGCCCATGTATTATTGGTTCGAGGTTAGGTTAGTGGGTGCAGCGATTTAATGGGGTTTCACACAGTCGAGCATCCAAGTTTGCGATGCCACAGGGAATGAAAAATTGGCCGGCCATATGGGCAATTCCTGGACAATTACCTATGCCATGGACGGACAATGGCAGGATGTCCCTCTGTGTGAAACCCTCTGGGCTCACTCGCGCTCCCACAGCACTTGAGAAGGCTGCAGCTACATCCCGACAAGGTGCATCAATATTGTATTTCGCTATACAACATTTGTCTTTGGGGCCACAACTTTGCAAGATGCTCCAAAAATGATAAGCCAGCAACCAACATGACATGCACAAACCCCTGTTGGTAATGAGCGTATTTTACTCACTGCAGCAATGCAAGTAATGGAAAGGGTCTCAGAGAGGCTAAGCATTTCAAATAGGGATGTAGCAAAATGGAAAAATCATATGACCAGTTGATAATGCATGGATGCTGGTAACCAGTGGTTTTAATTGACCGGAGGATCTTAGATCACCGCAAAAAAAAATTATTTTGGGACACCGTAAGCCAGCACCCTACAAATAAGTCAACAGCCGACATGGATCCTTTAGCAAACCCTGGCACCCCTGGGTGAGCACCATACATGTGCTACAAGGTATAGAGGCTGGTATGTCCAGATTACTAGCTTGGCATACCAGGTATAGGGGCAGATATCGGAGGCAGAACTGAATGTAATGTCTGGGGGAATCCCAAGAAGCCACACCACTGAGTTATAAAAACCTCTTCCCATGGCATTATTTCACTAGTGGGATGCCAGAGATGATGGAGGAAGGACCTGTGGTCACCATGTGACATCAACAGGGAGCATCACAGAGACTTGGGGCGTTCCAGACCAGCTCACTGCAAGCATGTTCCAAACCACTGGAGATCTTCACCAAGCCCCTTTGTCCCTAAAACACCAGACCTGTGGTGAAAAGTATAGAGAAGTGGTGCTCAACCCTCATCCTCAACAGGCCTGTTTTTCAGATCTCTACACTGATGCACAGGCGTAGTAATTCGTTATCAGTCCAGTCTATAGCTCTGTCTGAGCAGTAATGACCTCACAGGTGCATCAATGTGCAGATATGTAAAACCTGGCCTGTTGGCAGCCCTTGAGTAGGAGGGTTGAGTTTGCATACTTCAAGTGCTGGGCTAGAAGTCATGTGATGGGGGCATGGTTTCTTTTGAAATAGTAAAAAAAATGGAAAGACTGATACATTTCATATTTTTCCCTCCCAAAGACTAATGCCGAATACTGGAAACTGGTTGAACTGCTACCAAGCTGAACAGACCCCTGTTCACCTCATCACTTCAAAGGGATACTTATTTTATTTGAATACATTTGTATTTTTAAGTACCTTTTATAAAACGGAGCCATTGTTTGTATGTTTGCCAGTAGTAAAATAATGGAATATTTTATGTTCGGCACGTCACCTCTCAACTAAGTTTCTTAGCTGAAAAACATAGCTGTGTTTGAAACATGACTAGCTCTACATCTAACTGTGAAACTTTATTCAGGAATCATATATAAAGCTATCTTCTCCAGTATAACATATGATTGTATCTAAGATCTCTAAATGTATTCTGTATCTTAGCAGGAAGGATGTTTATAAAATATGTATAACCCGAAGCATCCTAAACTGCCAGGAACTAAGTACTGTAGGTATGATTAGCTGCTTGGCGTATGTAACTCATCAATTGATAAACTCCAGGGTCCCAATGGTTGCAGTAGACTATGAATAACATGCTATTTCACTTTGAAATTCCTGCAAGAAAAGACAGGCTGCTGGAAATAAAAATATCACTATAGCTGCTTTTCTTAAAGCAAACGCTGTGCCTTTTAAATAGCTATTATAGCAACACTGTAGGTATGGCAAGGCAGCTATTGATTATTCACCGTGGTAGATGCAGGGCTTTATTTAGGGTTCATCCTGCACTAGACACCATTCAGTGTAAATTCATCCTGAACAGGGGTCTATTTAGCCCAGTGGTTGTTCAGCTGAAAGCTTTTTAGGTTTTTCCAAAGATGAACAATTTAAAAGTCTATATGATCGGTAAAATCTAGTATTATATGATATATTTGGCAAAAAAGATTTTCCCTTTTCTGTAGTTTCTTATATTTTATTAAAGAAGAGTATGACAGGATTATAGATATTATCCTAGTCAAGAAATAACATTTTATCAGACTTACATTATGACATTTTGCCCCCAAAATGGAACAAAAAATTATACTTGAATATCAAGTGTGCAAAGAACGAACCGAGTACCTCTCTCAAAAAACAATAGGCAGGTCATCTGTGATAACAAGCAGCAGTAGTACAAGTCTGTATTTTTAAATGTCAAGAGAAGTGTTTTTTATTTCTGGAGCTAAACTTACAAAAAAGCATTCTATTGCCTTTTTAAAATAGAGCGGGTCAATGTGAGTTTCCTTTTTTTTTCAGTTTGTTTTTTTCTTCCGATGGGAAATAGGAGGGGGAAGGTCACACTGCCTATATGGGATGAGGTGGAGGGAATGTCACACTGTCTATGGGAAATGCCACACTGATTATGGGTAATAGGAGGCGGAAATGTCACACAGCCTATGGGTAATGGTGGGGATGCAACACTGCCTATGCGTAATGGGGGGATGCCACACTGCCTATAATGGAGTGGAATGCAACACTGCCTATAAGGAACGGAGGGAGAGAATGCCACACTGCCTATGAGGCATGCGAGGAGGGAGAATGCTATACTGCCTATAAAGGGAATGGGAGGGGGGAAAATATCACATTGCCTATAATGGGGAATGGGGGGATGCACCTTGCCAATTATTTAGTTCTCGTGGGGACAGTCTTTTAGCACATTTGGTTCAGAATATTTTTCTCTTATGTTCCTCATTAAAATCCTAGGTGCATGTTAATGCCAGGTGCATGTTATAGGGCGAAAAAATGGTAATTAGAAGAATTTAGCATTTTAAAGGTGAAAAGTCCACTTTTATGGACTTTTCCACATACCTCAGACCAGCCAAGTGTCTAGCTGCACAAGCTTATATTACCACCGCTCCCGGACTGCTGATCGTCCTCCTGCAGCCCCAGTTTCTGAAGTAAGAAGCTGTGCTTACTGGTGCTGTCAAACAATGGACACCTCATCGACTGGGAGCTTCCATGTGCCCATGTCCAAGTCCATGAATGTGGGGTTTTCCTTTAAACCTTTAGCCACAGTAATACTTGCAAGCTCAACCCCTCAAGGTCCTGCTGTTTGTCATCAAAGGACAAAAGTACACTGGGACTCTTTAACACTCAGGCATAACATAGCATGGATAATCAACAGGTCTCCCTCACTATACATGGGACCTACTACGGATCACCCGATACACAAAGCAAAACGGACAGTGTTACCTCAAATAAAATCATATAAAGTCCAGTGTGGCCAGCAGACCTCAGGTCCTTCTAAGACCAGCTCTGTCTCAGTGCAAGGCTTCCCGCCATCTTGGTCTGCACATACTATACACCTTATAGGCCAGTAAATGGGCTTTGCAAATACCTCAAAGCCGAAAGAAATTAGGAAAAAAATGACAGGTGACTCGATAGTATGGCTTATCATTTTCAAAGAAATCCAGGCCGGAGACTGACACTTACAAACTCCTTAGACTAAACCCTGCTAGGCAATATAGCTACCCTGGATTTCTTATCTCCCATCCAGTTAACCCTAGATGGGACATACCCTAGTGAACATATGACAAAAACCTTGGGGAGACATAGCGACTGTCTACCTCTTTTCGTGCTACTGTCTCACATACCATCTCCCCCTTTGTTTGAACCTGTAGGGGCAGACACTTTTAGTCAACATGCAGTGGGCTCTAGAAAGAGCACCTGCATTTCCTTACAGGGTGCCTGATCTGTGCTCTACTGAGAACTTTCTTTTTTAGTGTCAGAAACTACCTTATGACTTGCATTCCGCTCTGTGGCCTGGCTCATCCAAGTAAGCAGGGAGTAGTCTGTAATCAATCTTAAGCGAGCAGCTAGGCTAGCACAGTTTGGTATCAACCGGCGGTAATACCCCACTGTTTCAAGAAAAGCTCTTCTTTTTTGTTTAAGGGCATGGGCCAGGTTCGGGAAGGCTTCTACTTTGTTCACTTAGGGTTTGATTACACCCCTTCCTATTACATATTCCAAGTACCATGCCATCTCAAGACCGAAAGCACACTTTTTAGTGTTTGCCGTCAACCCTGCGGCCCTAAGGGAATCTAGCACTGCCTACACTTTTGGCAAATGATTCACCCAGTCCTTAAAAATTACAATATCATCTAGATATGCAGAGGCATATCTACGATGAGTTTTGAGGACTTTGTCCATCAGTGTTTGGAAATGTAATCCAAAAGGCAAGGTAACATACTGAAAGAGACCCTCTGTAACCAGAAATGTTTTCCTTGCAGTTTTTTCCTTAGCACTGTCTGTAAGGGTCACTTGCAAGTATCCCTTGGTTAGGTCAAGTGTAAAAATGTATCTAGCATGGCCGAGCCTTTCAATTAACTCATCAAATCTAGGCATTGGGTCAAGTGTCAAACTTTGACACTTCATTTAATTTTCTTAAAGCATTGCAGAACCACAACGTACCATCGGGTTTTGGACTCAATACAATTGGACTAGACCACTCACTTTTTGACTCTTCAATAACCCCCGAGAGCCAACATCTTTTGGATTTCTTCAGATATAGCTTGTCTACAAGCTTCAGGTACTTGGTATGGTTTCAAGTGAATGCGTACCTGTGGCTCGGTGACAATAAGCTTGATTTAAAGCCTCACTGTGATTGTGGGAGTGAACACTCATATTATTTATAGCCGCATCCCAAGAATTTCTTGGCCAGGTGTACGTGATCATGAGTGCTGCGCGTACATATATACGGTTTAGCTGAGCAATTACAGTTTTGGGCTGAGACCTAGGCTCGGAAGGCGAGTTTGTAACTGTTTCCGGCCGTATGTTGCCCTCGAGTCCTTCAATCTTGGTGTTCAGCGGGCATCTCGCTGGCATATTTATATTAGTATACAAATATATTAATATTTGTGGGCCAAATCTAAAAACATTCTGCAGTAGGGTTGGGGCACCACCAGTTGCTCAACAATTTCCCCACGTATCTTGACTACTCTATACAGTAGATCCTGGTTAACAGCCATGTGGGGGTACACCTTGTCAATGGCAGGGACTTGTGGAACACCATTTAAAACAATTATATTCTCTCTAGCTCTCAACAGCAGGACAACATTTTGGCGTGACTGGCATATCAGAAAGTTCATCTGCATCTCCTGCTAGCACCACTATCGGAAAGGTATCTTTATTATTAGTGGTCACCCCTACTGCTGGCACTTCACGCTCTTGGTTGAAAGGTTCAAGGTTCTCCTCCAGCCCCAAGTGTTAGTCACAGGAACTTTTATTTTTTGCTATAAGTCCCAGAATAGAGGAAAGTCTCTTCCAAGAATCACATTGTGCATTATCGCCCTTTATAGTGACCTCAGCAATGGGGTACTCTCAGGCTTCTAAATGTATGCACAGTACCCCAACAGTACGTCTACTGTATGTTGCAGGGAACCCTGTAACAACAGTGCAGTGACTGTACACCCCCCTATTGACACAGTACTCTCTTTGGGTTCAAAGTCAGTCTTTGTTGATTAACAGGTCGAACAAACATGTCTGGAGGTGTTGTAAGCCATGGGCTTAATGGTGGGGGAACAATTGACAGATACAACACCCCAGTAGGCCCGTGTAGCCAGAGAGACTGACTGTACTGGAGAGGCCTGCTTGAGATATTTAGTGCATGCTGGTGAAAGCTGCAAATAATTTTGAAATAATGAGGCAATTTATGAAGCAATCCCATGTTTAAAGATTCTTCCCTGTGGTTTGTGCCAAAATATCCCTGAAAGCTTATATATATATAACTTTTTAGGTTGGTAAAGAGGGACAATTGTTAAATTAGGCCACGGACCCTCAATGAGGGATGGATAGGAGATAGGAGATCTGCAGGTTACACCTCAAAGGGACAAATGGGAACAATGAGGGACAGGGGGGCATGGACTCAAAAGAGGATCAGTCCCTCCAAATGAGGAACAGTTAGGATTAGAGATGAGCGAACTTTTGAAACATTAGATTCGACTGATTCGCCGAATTTTCCGACAAAAATAGTTTCTACCTGAATTTATTCGCGACAAATCGCTATTAAAAATGGCTATTTCTGAGCCTCCTAGCCCCTCAATAGGGTTGTAAACCATTCTGCCTTGCTGTAACACGCATAGGACGTGTGCTGGGTTAGTGAAATAATACTGTAAATAATTATAACATGCAGATCGGAGGCATCGCTAATAGAATCGCAAAGTGGCATATTACAGAGAGTTGAGGTGGCATCACTATGAGGGGCCCCTATAGTGCCTGAAAAAACACACCCTGGAGCTGGCAGCAGCAGGAGCCCAAAAATTAGCTGAATCACACCCTGGAGTTGCAAGCAGCAGCAGCTGCAGGAGCCCAAACATTGCTTTAAAGAGACAATGGAGTTGGCTGCAGGAGCCCAAAAATTGGATGAATCACACCCAGGAATTGCAAGCAGCAGGAGCCCAAACATAGCTTGAAAGAGACACTGGAGTTGGCAGCAGGAGCCCAAAAATTGGATGAATCACACCCTGGAGTTGCAAGCAGCAGCAGGAGCCCAAACATAGCTTGAAAGAGACACTGGAGTTGGCAGCAGGAGCCCAAAAATTGGATGAATCACACCCTGGAGTTGCAAGCAGCAGCAGCAGCAGGAGCCCAAACATAGCTTGAAAGAGACACTGGAGATGGCAGCAGGAGCCCAAAAATTGGATGAATCACACCCTGAAGTTGCAAGCAGCAGCAGGAGCCAAAACATTGCTTTAAAGAGACACTGGAGTTGGCAGCAGGAGCCCAAACATTGGATGAATCACACCCTGGAGTTGCAAGCAGCAGCAGGAGCCCAAACATTGCTTTAAAGAGACACTGGAGTTGGCAGCAGGAGCCCAAAAATTGGCTGAATCACACCCTGGAGTTGCAAGCAGCAGCAGCACCCCAAACATAGCTTGAAAGAGACACTGGAGTTGGCAGCAGGAGCCCAATAATTGGATGAATCACACCCTGGAGTTGCAAGCAGCAGCAGCAGCAGCGGCAGCAGGAGCCCAAACATAGCTTGAAAGAGACACTGGAGTTGGCAGCAGGAGCCCAAAAATTGGATGAATCACACCCTGGAGTTGCAAGCAGCAGCAGGAGCCCAAACATTGCTTTAAAGAAACATTGAAGTTGGCAGCAGGAGCCCAAAAATTGGATGAATCACACCCTGGAGTTGCAAGCAGCAGCAGGAGCCCAAACATAGCTTGAAAGAGACACTGGAGTTGGCAGCAGGAGCCCAAAAATTGGATGAATCACACCCTAGAGTCGCAAGCAGCAGCAGGAGCCCAAACA
Source organism: Gastrophryne carolinensis (assembly GCA_027917425.1). Classification (NCBI taxonomy): domain Eukaryota; kingdom Metazoa; phylum Chordata; class Amphibia; order Anura; family Microhylidae; genus Gastrophryne; species Gastrophryne carolinensis. The sequence continues at coordinate 52,400,456 of CM051242.1, read as the reverse complement.
TAGCTTGAAAGAGACACTGGAGTTGGCAGCAAGAGCCCAAAAATTGGCTGAATGACACCCTGGAGTTGCAAGCAGCAGCAGGAGCCCAAACATTGCTTTAAAGAGACACTGGAGTTGGCAGCAGGAGCCCAAAAATTGGATGAATCACACCCTGGAGTAGCAAGCAACAGCAGGAGCCCAAACATAGCTTAAAAGAGACACTGGAGTTGGCAGCAGGAGCCCAAAAATTGGCTGAATGACACCCTGGAGTTGCAAGCAGCAGCAGAAGCCCACACATTGCTTTAAAGAGACACTGGAGTTGGCAGCAGGAGCCCAAAAATTGTATGAATCACACCCTGGAGTTGCAAGCAGCAGGAGCCCAAACATAGCTTGAAAGAGACACTGGACTTGGCAGCAGGAGCCCAAAAATTGGCTGAATGACACCCTGGAGTTGCAAGCAGCAGCAGGAGCCCACACATTGCTTTAAAGAGACACTGGAGTTGGCAGCAGGAGCCCAAACATTGTATGAATCCCACCCTGGAGTTGCAAGCAGCAGGAGCCCAAACATAGCTTGAAAGAGACACTGGAGTTGGCAGCAGGAGCCCAAAAATTGGCTGAATCACACCCTGGAGTTGCAAGCAGCAGCAGCCCAAACATAGCTTGAAAGAGACACTGGAGTTGGCAGCAGGAGCCCAATAATTGGATGAATCACACCCTGGAGTTGCAAGCAGCAGCAGGAGCCCAAACATAGCTTGAAAGAGACACTGGAGTTGGCAGCAGGAGCCCAAAAATTGGATGAATCACACCCTGGAGTTGCAAGCAGCAGCAGGAGCCCAAACATAGCTTGAAAGAGACACTGGATTTGGCAGCAGGAGCCCAAAAATTGAATGAATCACACCCTGGAGTTGCAAGCAGCAGCAGGAGCCCAAACATAGCTTGAAAGAGACACTGGATTTGGCAGCAGGAGCCCAAAAATTGCATGAATCACAGCCTGGAGTCGCAAGTAGCAGCAGGAGCCCAAACATAGCTTGAAAGAGACACTGGAGTTGGCACCAAGAGCCCAAAAATTGGCTGAATGACACCCTGGAGTTGCAAGCAGCAGCAGGAGCCCAAATATTGATTTAAAGAGACACTGGAGTTGGCAGCAGGAGCCCAAAAAAATTGTATGAATCACACCCTGGAGTTGCAAGCAGCAGGAGCCAAAACATAGCTTGAAAGAGACACTGGAGTTGGCAGCAGGAGCCCAAAAATTGGCTGAATCACACCCTGGAGTTGCAAGCAGCAGCAGCCCAAACATAGCTTGAAAGAGACACTGGAGTTGGCAGCAGGAGCCCAAAAATTGGCTGAATCACACCCTGGAGTTGCAAGCAGCAGCAGCCCAAACATAGCTTGAAAGAGACACTGGAGTTGGCAGCAGGAGCCCAAAAATTGGATGAATCACACCCTGGAGTTGCAAGCAGCAGCAGCAGGAGCCCAAACATAGCTTAAAAGACACACTGGAGTTGGCAGCAGGAGCCCAAAAATTGGCTGAATGACACCCTGGAGTTGCAAGCAGCAGCAGAAGCCCAAACATTGCTTGAAAGAGACACTGAAGTAACAGGCTGCCTAGTGCAGGTTTGGGATGCCCTGCGGCCTGGTGTTTTTTTTGTTAAAGGCCGACCAAAAACCAATTCAAAATGCAATACTTTGATTCAGCTGAGGAAGGATCAACAAGCGTATTTACTATAACAGGCTGCTAAGTGCAGGTTTGGGATGCCCTGCGGCCTGGCGTTTTTATTGTTAAAGGCAGACCAAAAGCCAATTCAAAATGCAATACTTTGATTCAGCTGAGGAAGGATCAACAAGCGTATTTAGTATAACAGATAGGCTGCCTAATGCAGGTTTGGGATGCCCTGCGGCCTGGTGTTTTTTTTGTTAAAGGCAGACCAAAAACCAATTCAAAATGCAATACTTTGATTCAGCTGAGGAAGGATCAACAAGCGTATTTAATATAACAGATAGGCTGCCTAGTGCAGGTTTGGGATGCCCTGCGGCCTGGTGTTTTTTTTGTTCAAGGCAGACCAAAAACCAATTCAAAATGCAATACTTTGATTAAGCTAAGGAAGGATCAACAAGCGTATATAGTATAACAGGCTGCCTAGTGCAGGTTTGGGATGCCCTGCGGCCTGGTGTTTTTTTTGTTAAAGGCAGACCAAAAACCAATTCAAAATGCAATACTTTGATTCAGCTGAGGAAGGATCAACAAGCGTATTTAGTATAACAGATAGGCTGCCTAGTGCAGGTTTGGCATGCCCTGCGGCCTGGTGTTTTTTTGTTAAAGGCAGACCAAAAACCAATTCAAAATGCAATACTTTGATTAAGCTGAGGAAGGATCAACAAGCGTATTTAGTATAACAGATAGGCTGTTAGGTGCAGGTTTGGGATGCCCTGCGGCCTGGTGTTTTTTTGTTAAAGGCAGACCAAAAGCCAATTCAAAATGCAATACTTTGATTCAGCTGAGGAAGCATCAACAAGCGTATTTAGTATAACAGGCTGCTAAGTGCAGGTTTGGGATGCCCTGCGGCCTGGTGTTTTTTTTGTTAAAGGCAGACCAAAAACCAATTTAAAATGCAATACTTTGATTCAGCTGAGGAAGGATCAACAAGCATATTTAGCATAACAGATAGGCTGCCTAATTCAGGTTTGGGATGCCCTGCGGCCTGGTGTTTTTTTTGTTAAAGGCAGACCAAAAACCAATTCAAAATGCAATACTTTGATCAAGCTGAGGAAGGATGAACAAGCGTATTTAGTATAACAGATAGGCTGCCTAATGCAGGTTTGGGATGCCCTGCGGCCTGGTGTTTTTTTTGTTAAAGGCAGACCAAAAAATATTTAAACGAATCCAGTTATATATTATGATAAATGCTTGTGTGTTAAATAAGCCACTGCATAGATGGCATGCACAGTGGCAAGGCAGATTTACAGTACAAAGAACTGAAATCGAATTGAAAACTGATCTGGCTAATGATAAAAAAAATTTTCACTGTCACTTCTAAGCTGTCCCTGGCTGGATGGTTCCGTTTTTTCCCTATCTTTCCCTGGCTCTGTCTACCTCTCTGTCTGCCTCTCTGACTCTCCCTACCTATCTCTAACTCCCTGTCCCTGTCTCTAACTAGCTGTGCTCTGGCCGCAATGCAAGGCTGAAATGCGCACAAGCAAGATGGCCGCCGCTTTATATAGCACGGTGACGTCACCGGGCTTCCTGGCTGCTGATAGGCTGCATGTGACTTACCCATGATACCTTGCCCCAGGGGACATGTCTGAACATGTGCTTCCACCATCTTAGAATGCCTTTAATTGAAATAAATGGAGTTTAAAGGAAAACTTCGATCGATCGAATCGCGGGGAAATTCGGATTCGTTCAGAATCGAATTTTCCATGAAATTCGAAACGAATCCGGGTTCGTCCGGATCGTTTCGCTCATCCCTAGTTAGGATGTATACAGGTATATATACACTGTAGATATGTTTAGCCTCTACCAAGGATAACAATATGGTTTTGCTACATTTCTTGCCCGTCAAAGTTTTTCTGTAGCTCTGAAGGGAGAAACATTTTCTACAATAGCAGAAAACTATTTTCTTTATTTGCATTTCTCTCTTCCAGCTTTACCAGCCAATGTTTTTTGAACTATGCAGTCATTTCTTTTCTTCATCATCTTATAATCCTTCCTCCGAATTCTAATTCAAGGGAAGGAAAGAAAACATTTTTTTTTACTTTCTTTGAACCATCTGCATAACAATTTGTATTTCCTTCTAGTCTGCCCTGCAACCCCCCTTGATTTGATATATACAGCGACAGGAAAAACACAGCATCCAAGACGCTTCCAGCTGCAGCACTCCCGCTTCGCCGTTTTTTTCCCAGCAAATGTATTTTTTTCTTTTTCTTGCCAGTAACAAATCTATTTTACCGTCATTATCTTGATGGGGGAGGAAACTGCTGCTTGCTACAGGACAAATTTAACTTTATGAATACGTACAAGAGACCATTTTAATGCTAATATAATATATTTTTAAGCTCAATTCCTGACATGACTTGTGTTTAATATTTGGCTCTCCTCCCTATCCCAGATGGGACTCTCATTCCATTCTTTCTCTTGTTTAACCCATTGGCTCACTGGCTCGCATGGGGGGTGGCTTCCAGAAATGGTTTATTGCAGCTCAAGTAAATAGGAGCCACTGGGAAGGGTGGAGCAAGGTGAGCGAGAATGAGGCCTATTTTTTTGTTCAATAATGGGTTTTAATAAATGTTCAAAATGCACAGACAGAACTGCACAACTAAATCAACATAACATAGCAACATGTCAATTTAAATGCCTCTTCCTGGTCCTATGGCACATGCACTGGCTCTCATCCAATCACAGCCATTTGCCGTGCCTATGTAATATTTGGGAAATGTTGTTTGTTTACATGTGGAGCTTGGCAATCAGGAGGACGAGCAGTCACATCACCAGGAGCATGCGTGCTACCGCCCCTAGCCTCTTAGATTCCAGGGCCCGCCACAGTGGGTTTTATTCCGTTTGAAATAACAACTATATTGTACATTTGTGTGACTCTATACGCAGTGCCATTTCTAGGGGTGCCAAGGCCCTTATCTCAACTATCCTGTTGACCATCCTGTTGACCTGTTGAAGGGTCTGTTATTGGTGCTGGCTGTTCACTAGGCCTCTCACCCCCCCCCCCCCATATTGGGCTCATTCATGGGGAGGGGGCACTTCCTGCTGCTACAGTGGCACAGCATGGCACATACTGATGGAACAATGACACCATAGAATGGGTGAGGAGTGGGCAGAATTAATTTCCTTCCAATAATGAGAGCTTTACCACATAGAAATTGCCATGTCAATACACATCACATTAGGTGCTTTTTCATTGAACTGTTTATCGATGAAAACAAAATGAATTATTATAAGGCAGAGCATGAATGAAGCATGAATGAACAAAATTAAGAGAAAGAGAAGAAGAAATGGGGTTCAGGGGAATCAGGAGATGCTGTGTTCAAGTGAATGGTCAGTAAAGATAGATGAGGTAGGTCTTTTTCATTTCTATTGGAGATAATTAGAGATGAGCGAACTTTTGAAAAATTCGATTCGACTGATTCGCCGAATTTTCCGACAAAAATCGTTTCGACCCGAATAAATTCGCGACGAATCGCTATTAAAAACGGCTATTTCTGAGCCTCCTACAGCCTCAATAGGGTTGTAAACCATTCAGCCTTGCTGTAACACGCACAGGATGCGTGCTGGGTTTGTTAAATAATACTTTGAAGAAATATCACATGCAGATCAGAGGCATCGCTAATAGAATCGCAGAGCGGCACAATTGCAGAGAGTTGAAGTGGCATCACTATGAGGGGCAGAAGGAGCCCAAATATACACTGGAGTTGGCCTCAGGAGCCCAAAAATTGGATGAATCACACCCTGGAGTTGGCAGAAGTTGGCAGCAGCAGCAGGAGCCCAAATATACACTGGAGTTGGCTTCAGGAGCCCAAAAATTGGATGAATCACACCCTGGAGTTGGCAGAAGTTGGCAGCAGCAGGAGCAGGAGCCCAAATATACACTGGAGTTGGCCTCAGGAGCCCAAAAATTGGATGAATCACACCCTGGAGTTGGCAGAAGTTGGCAGCAGCAGCAGCAGGAGCCCAAATATACACTGGAGTTGGCCTCAGGAGCCCAAAAATTGGATGAATCACACCCTGGAGTTGGCAGGAGTTGACAGTAGTAGCAGCAGGAGCCCAAATATACACTGGAGTTGGCCTCAGGAGCCCAAAAATTGGATGAATCACACCCTGGAGTTGGCAGAAGTTGGCAGCAGCAGCAGCAGGAGCCCAAATATACACTGGAGTTGGCCTCAGGAGCCCAAAAATTGGATGAATCACACCCTGGAGTTGGCAGAAGTTGGCAGCAGCAGCAGCAGGAGCCCAAATATACACTGGAGTTGGCTTCAGGAGCCCAAAAATTGGATGAATCACACCCTGGAGTTGGCAGGAGTTGACAGTAGTAGCAGCAGGAGCCCAAATATACACTGGAGTTGGCTTCAGGAGCCCAAAAATTGGATGAATCACACCCTGGAGTTGGCAGAAGTTGGCAGCAGCAGCAGCAGGAGCCCAAATATACACTGGAGTTGGCCTCAGGAGCCCAAAAATTGGATGAATCACACCCTGGAGTTGGCAGAAGTTGGCAGTAGTAGCAGCAGGAGCCCAAATATACACTGGAGTTGGCCTCAGGAGCCCAAAAATTGGATGAATCACACCCTGGAGTTGGCAGAAGTTGGCAGTAGTAGCAGCAGGAGCCCAAATATACACTGGAGTTGGCTTCAGGAGCCCAAAAATTGGATGAATCACACCCTGGAGTTGGCAGAAGTTGGCAGTAGCAGCAGCAGGAGCCCAAATATACACTGGAGTTGGCTTCAGGAGCCCAAAAATTGGATGAATCACACCCTGGAGTTGGCAGGAGTTGACAGTAGCAGCAGCAGGAGCCCAAATATACACTGGAGTTGGCCTCAGGAGCCCAAAAATTGGATGAATCACACCCTGGAGTTGGCAGGAGTTGACAGTAGCAGCAGCAGGAGCCCAAATATACACTGGAGTTGGCTTCAGGAGCCCAAAAATTGGATGAATCACACCCTGGAGTTGGCAGAAGTTGGCAGCAGCAGCAGCAGCAGGAGCCCAAATATACACTGGAGTTGGCTTCAGGAGCCCAAAAATTGGATGAATCACACCCTGGAGTTGGCAGGAGTTGACAGTAGCAGCAGCAGGAGCCCAAATATACACTGGAGTTGGCCTCAGGAGCCCAAAAATTGGATGAATCACACCCTGGAGTTGGCAGGAGTTGACAGTAGCAGCAGCAGGAGCCCAAATATACACTGGAGTTGGCTTCAGGAGCCCAAAAATTGGATGAATCACACCCTGGATTTGGCAGAAGTTGGCAGCAGCAGCAGCAGCAGGAGCCCAAATATACACTGGAGTTGGCTTCAGGAGCCCAAAAATTGGATGAATCACACCCTGGAGTTGGCAGGAGTTGACAGTAGCAGCAGCAGGAGCCCAAATATACACTGGAGTTGGCCTCAGGAGCCCAAAAATTGGATGAATCACACCCTGGAGTTGGCAGAAGTTGGCAGCAGCAGCAGCAGGAGCCCAAATATACACTGGAGTTGGCCTCAGGAGCCCAAAAATTGGATGAATCACACCCTGGAGTTGGCAGGAGTTGACAGTAGTAGCAGCAGGAGCCCAAATATACACTGGAGTTGGCTTCAGGAGCCCAAAAATTGGATGAATCACACCCTGGAGTTGGCAGAAGTTGGCAGCAGCAGCAGCAGGAGCCCAAATATACACTGGAGTTGGCTTCAGGAGCCCAAAAATTGGATGAATCACACCCTGGAGTTGGCAGAAGTTGGCAGCAGCAGCAGCAGGAGCCCAAATATACACTGGAGTTGGCTTCAGGAGCCCAAAAATTGGATGAATCACACCCTGGAGTTGGCAGAAGTTGGCAGCAGCAGCAGCAGGAGCCCAAATATTACTATAAAGAGACACTGGGGTTGGCTTCAGGAGCCCAAAAATTTGATGAATCACACCCTGGAGTTGGCAGCAGCAGGAGCCCAAATATTACTTTAAAGAGACACTGGGGTTGGCTTCAGGAGCCCAAAAATTGGATGAATCACACCCTGTGGAGAGTCATGTGGAGAAAAAGTAGCTTAGTTAGTAATATCTACATAAAATTATGAATAAACAAATGCAAAAGTATTGCCAAAGTGAAGTTTTGTTTGAGGGTGTGTTTCCACCTTTTAATTAAATCAGAAACAAGAAGGTATCATTGCCTCTGACTAATTAGCCCTCAAAAATTCTTGGAATTTTTAATCTGGAATCATGTCTGATCCGTCTTATCCGAAGAATATTAATAAAAAGTAAGAGTAACGGAAAGGATTTTTTATCAATACTTACTTGTGGTCCGATGCGGAGGAATGTCTGTAACTGGAGAGCAGCGCCTTAAATCTGTTTTGCACGATCCATCTTTCTTTAGTGTAGGTCTGGCCCCGTCATCAATCTACTGGAATACATCAGGCATTGTTGGGAGGAAAGCTTGGATGATCCAAGCGCCATTCATTTCCACGCAGGGCAGTCTCTGGTAAAAAAAAAGTCTGTATAAACCAGGGTCTTTTTCATATAAAAACAAATGGTTATTCTTGCTTGTAAACCATATGTTCCACAGATTTACCAGTCATTGTGTCAGCCAATGAAGCAACTTTGTCTCGAAGTGCTGCAAAAGCAGTCCACTGCATCACAAGTGGCATCTGACACCCCCAGTCAACTGTCTGTCTGTTATGCTTTGGGTTCAGCTCCACTATCCATTGATGAAGATCTGATAATCATAAAATTCAGCAGCTACTGCCCAGCCAAGAAGTGGAGGAGACACTCGCCTCTTCTTCCAGTAGCCGGCAATTAGTGATGAGGAGAGTGTCGTGGGAGGAGGTGTTGCAAGCCGAGGTAGTGGAAGAGGGTCCCTGGAGTCTGCGGCGGTGGCGGCGGCAGCAGCAGCAGATTATTGCGGACTGTTGTTCGGAAAAATCAGCTACTCAGCGATGTGGCAGTGTTTCATGCAGCATCCTGGGGAGAAAAAGTAGGTTAGTTAGTGTATATACATAAAATTATGAATAGACAAATGCAATAGTATTGCCAAAGTGAAGTTTTGTTTGAGGGTGTGTTTCCACCTTGTAATTAAATCAGAAACAACTAGCTATCATTTGCCTCTGAATAATTAGCCCTCAAAAATTCTTGGAATTTTTAATCTTGATGTCTGAGGGATTTCTCCTCTCAGACAGCGTCACCATAAGTCCAGCCTGCTGCATTACACTTGGAAGAACATCTTGTTTGCGCTGCGACAAGGAAGCCAAAGTCATGCGTCCTCACATGGCACACGTGTTCAGTCTAGTTTTTAAGTCTTGCCCCCATCTGAAAGAACAACAGGAAAGAAAGTTAGCATGCACTTCTGGCACTCCTACACCACGAAGCACAACCCTATTGAGCCTCAGCGTCACAACGGTGTACCCCACCATAGTCTGATTTGCGATGTTTCCACCCGTTGGAATTCCACCCTCCATATGCAGGATCCACTATAGCAGTGGTCCCCAACCCTGTCCTCAAGGCCCACCAACAGGCCAGGTTTTGCAGATCTCCACAAAGATGCACAGGTGGAGTAATTAGTGCAGCTGCAGAGCAATAGAGCTGGCTATTTGGAGATCCAAAAAACATGACTTGTTGGTGGGCCTTGAGGACAGGGTTGAGGACCACTGCACTATAGGAACAGAGAAAAGCCATCACGGATTTCTGGATGATCCAAACGGATAGGGGGACACCTGTGTAAATTCAATGTAAACCATTGGCAGCTCATACGTGACACCGACCGTTTGCTCAGGCCCTTTGAGGAAGCTACGTTATTAGTCAGTTGCCAGGACTATGAGATGAACGATGAGATTCCACTGCTTCATGTACTACAACACATGTTGGAAACCATGGCTGGTCAGGGCACTGGAGACATGGCACATACATTTCACAGCCACATGAAGCCTGTGGGGGCTGAAGTGGAGGAGGAGGAGGGGGTGGGGCAAAGCAAACCACAGTTTAGGTTTCACAAAATGACCATTTTATCTAGTCATCTGACAGAAGAGGAGGAGCAGGAGCAGCCACAGGAGCTAGAGGGTTGTGAGTAAGGTGAGACAGAGGACCCAGACACACCGTGGCAGTTTACAGTGGAGATGGAGACAGGTAGTCCCTCCGAGTCATTTGCACAAATGGCACGATGCATGCTCACATGCTTGCGTACTAGTGAGCGCAGAATTGTCTCCATTTGTCAGCGGGAAGACTTCTGGCTCTCCAACTTATTGGACCCTCGCTTCCGGCACAAAATGGGGGCATTTTTTACGCCCACTGAGAGGGAGGACAAACTGACCTACTACAGAGACATCCCACGTAGTCAGTTGGGCGATGTCTATCTGCGCCATGGCCCATACTCCCGCAGGTCTGACTCGGGGGGACCTCTGCGATCACCTTCCACTGCCATAGCTGCTGGGGGGGTGGAAGGAGCAGCAGCAGCAGCTCCATCAGCAGCAGCCTCAGTCTTCAGTCGCTAGTGAGTAGCTTTCTACACCCGCATAGTGAGTCTACTCATGAGCAGCAGGAAGACCTGGAGCTGGACCTCAAACAGCAGGTCATGTCATACCTTGACATGACCATGCCAACACACCTTCAAGATCCACTGGATTTGCTGGGAAGCCAAACTTGACTTGTGCCCGCAACTAGCAGAGTTTGCCCTGGAAAAGCTGTACTGGCCGGACAGTAGTTGATTTAGATGGCAACTGGGCTGCTCTATATAACGAAGCAAAATGGCAAATTTACCTCACTATATGAGCTATTGCCCCTCAGATTTACACAGGGGCTGCTCTATATTATGCTGCAAAGTGGCAAATTTACCTCACAATATAAGCTATTGCCCCTCAGATTTACACAGGGGCTGCTCTATATTATGCTGCAAAATGGCAAATTTACCTCACAATATAAGCTATTGCCCCTCAGATTTACACAGGGCCTGCTCTATATAACGAAGCAAAATGGCAAATTTACCTCACTATATAAGCTATTGCCCCTCAGATTTACACAGGGGCTGCTCTATATTATGCTGCAAAATGGCAAATTAACCTCACAATATAAGCTATTGCAGCTCTATATAAATAAAAATAAATAAATAAAAAAAGGGCCTGTAGAAGCTTATTTAGTATAACAGATAGGGTGACATGTGCTGGTTTGGGATGCCCATATGGGCTAGTGTTTTGGCAGCAGTACAAAAACCAATGCAAAATGCAATAGCTTAATAAAGCTGATGCTGATCAACGCTTATTTAGTATAACAGATGGGGTGCAACATGCAGGTTTGGGATGCCCTGCGGCCTGGTGTATTTAAAGCAGACCAAAACCAATTCAAAATGCAATAACTTAATAAAGCTGAGGCTGTAGATGCTTATTTAGTATAAACAGGTAGGGTGCAAGGTGCAGCTTTGGGGTGCCCTGCGGCCTGGTTAAATGAAAGCAGTCAAAAAGGAAGTGCAAACTGAAGTAGCTTAATGAAGCTGATGCTGATCAACGCTTATGTTGTATACCAGATAGGGTGCAAGGTGCAGCTTTGGGGTGCCCTGCGGCCTGGTTTATTAAAATCAGTCAAAAACAAGTGCAAACTGAAGTAGCCTGATCAACGCTTATGTTGTATAACAGATAGGTTTAAAATAGCATGTGCCTTGGGATGCCCGTGTGGCCTGTTATATTTCAAGCTGAACAAAAAGTAACAATAATCCAAGTATGAGACATCATTTTGACCTTCTTCACAGCGCCATACTTTGAAAAAAAAAAAATAATTTCATGCCGATCAATCCAAAGGTCAATGCCCCTAACAAAAATAGTGTTCGGCATAAGTTTTCCTTCTGGAAGGACGTAACCTTTAGTTTACATGGTTGGGGTAGGTTATCTTACAAATTGGGATACCACAGGCAGCAGTGTCATTGAAAGAGACAGATTGTAATGCAGGCCATACGCAAGCAGAGAAACTCAGGCTGCAACAGGCCTATTTAGTTTACATGGTTGGGGTAGGTTATCTTACAAATTGGGATACCCCACTGTATATGAAACCGAATATAAATGCACACCCAAAAGTGGACACTCAGCCTCCAAGAGGCCTGCTTAGTTTAAATAAGAGAGCTGCTTAGTATGGTAGGTAGGTTATGTTATGTTACAGAATGGGATGCCCCAAGCAGACTTGAGATCAGTATATATGCACACAGCAGCAGTGTGTTAGCAGGCTCATACAGGCCAAATTTCTTTAAATAACTGTGCAGCTTACAGTTAATGCAGAGGCTAATGGTATGTTACAGAATGGGATGCCCCAAGCAGACTTGAGATCAGTATATATGCACACAGCAGCAGTGTGTTAGCAGGCTCATACAGGCCAAATTTCTTTAAATAACTGTGCAGCTTACAGTTAATGCAGAGGCTAATGGTATGTTACAGAATGGGATGCCCCAAAGCAGACTTGAGATCAGTATATATGCACACAGCAGCAGTGTGTTAGCAGGCTCATACAGGCCAAATTTCTTTAAATAACTGTGCAGCTTACAGTTAATGCAGAGGCTAATGGTATGTTACAGAATGGGATGCCCCAAGCTGACTTGAGATCAGTATATATGCACACAGCAGCAGTGTGTTAGCAGGCTCATACAGGCCAAATTTCTTTAAATAACTGTGCAGCTTACAGTTAATGCAGAGGCTAATGGTATGTTACAGAATGGGATGCCCCAAGCAGACTTGAGATCAGTATATATGCACACAGCAGCAGTGTGTTAGCAGGCTCATACAGGCCAAATTTCTTTAAATAACTGTGCAGCTTACAGTTAATGCAGAGGCTAATGGTATGTTACAGAATGGGATGCCCCAAAGCAGACTTGAGATCAGTATATATGCACACAGCAGCAGTGTGTTAGCAGGCTCATACAGGCCAAATTTCTTTAAATAAATGTGCAGCTTACAGTTAATGCAGAGGCTAATGGTATGTTACAGAATGGGATGCCCCAAAGCAGACTTGAGATCAGTATATATGCACACAGCAGCAGTGTGTTAGCAGGCTCATACAGGCCAAATTTCTTTAAATAACTGTGCAGCTTACAGTTAATGCAGAGGCTAATGGTATGTTACAGAATGGGATGTCCCAAAAACCAGAGAGCACCTGGCAGGCAGCAGTAAGACTATGCACAGCAAAAGTGTCTTTATCATGCCTAATTTCAATTAGAATAGGTGCAAATGGTTAGGTTCTTAAATAGAGGCTGGTGTAGTCACAGAATGGGATGCCCTAAAAACCAGCAGTAAGTACACCTGGCAGGGACAAGTTGTGCTATGCCCAGCAAAAGTGTCTTTATCAGGCCTAATTTCAAATATGATAAGAGCAAATGCTTATATGGTCTTAAACAGAGGCTGCTTTAGTCACAGAATGGGATGCCCCGGGCAGGAATCGAGCTGGCAGGGTCCAGTAGGCCTTTGGCCAGCAAAAGTGTCTTTATCAGGCCTGATTTCTATGAGAATAAGTGCAAATGTTTATTGTGCTATTAAATAGAGGCTGCTTTAGTCACAGAATGGGATGCCAGTGCCACAAAAACCAGAGAGCATGCACAGCAAAAGTGTCTTTATCAGGCCTGATTTCTATGAGAATAAGTGCAAATGTTTATTATGCTATTAAATAGAGGCTGCTTTAGTCACAGAATGGGATGCCAGTGCCACAAAAACCAGAGAGCATGCACAGCAAAAGTGTCTTTATCAGGCCTGATTTCTATGAGAATAAGTGCAAATGTTTATTATGCTATTAAATAGAGGCTGCTTTAGTCACAGAATGGGATGCCAGTGCCACAAAAACCAGAGAGCATGCACAGCAAAAGTGTCTTTATCAGGCCTGATTTCTATGAGAATAAGTGCAAATGTTTATTATGCTATTAAATAGAGGCTGCTTTAGTCACAGAATGGGATGCCAGTGCCACAAAAACCAGAGAGCATGCACAGCAAAAGTGTCTTTATCAGGCCTGATTTCTATGAGAATAAGTGCAAATGTTTATTATGCTATTAAATAGAGGCTGCTTTAGTCACAGAATGGGATGCCAGTGCCACAAAAACCAGAGAGCATGCACAGCAAAAGTGTCTTTATCAGGCCTGATTTCTATGAGAATAAGTGCAAATGTTTATTGTGCTATTAAATAGAGGCTGCTTTAGTCACAGAATGGGATGCCAGTGCCACAAAAACCAGAGAGCATGCACAGCAAAAGTGTCTTTATCAGGCCTGATTTCTATGAGAATAAGTGCAAATGTTTATTGTGCTATTAACCCTTTAAACGCCAGCCACGTAAATTTTACGTGGCTGCCTCTCCAACAGTTAAACGCCAGCCACGTAAAATTTACGTGCCTGACTTTCCCCAGTAAAAAAAAAAAAAGTAAAAATAAAAGACACTTACCTGACCCCTCGTTCGATCCGGTCGGGTCTCCTCTTCAGCCAGAGGGGCTCCGATCGCCCATCGGGGCTCCTCCGGCTGCAGGGGAGGGCCCGGAACAGGGTGCCCCCCCCCCCCGTTTCAGCAGCCGCCCGGTTTGCTGTAAAAAAAAAAACAAAAAAAAAAAAAACAGTCACCTACCTTTGTCCCCGCCGGCTCCCGCAGGCTCTCCTCTTCACGGGGGGGGGGCTCCGATCCCCCCCCCCGCTCTTCTGTCTTCTGGAGGGGGCATAACAGCCCTCCTCCCTTGCTTCCTTCCGATGGCGGCCGCCATCTTGGTGACGTCACGGGGCGGGGCCAGATGACGTCACCGCCGGGTGTCATCGGGGCACCCGGCAGTTCGTCTCTCAGATGCCAGTGACGGCTGGACAGGGAAGGAGGGAGGTAGGCGATCCTCCGATCGCCTGCCTCCCTCCTTCTCTGCCCAGCCGTCACTGACAGCAGATCGCCGCGGGACACAGAAGATGAAGATCGGAGGTGAGTAAAGTAAAAGTTTTTTTTTTTTTTTTTAATAAACTTTTTAAAAAAACGTGTCTAGTCTTATTTTTTACCATTTAACCCTTTGTGAACTGGTAAGGGGTCCATGTGACCCCTTATACCAGTTCACAAGGCTGGGGAGATGGCAAGCCACCTGCGCTAGCGGGTGGCTTGCCATTAACCCCTGGCACCCCCATTACCTGCCTCCCCAAAGGCCAGGGGGGGGCAGAAGAGCCCGGGCCCACATGGGCTATGTGGGCTCGTAGGCTGCAGGGTGGGGGGGCCACATAAGCTGGCCCCCCCACTCTGTGCCTACAAGCCCCCATAGCTGGTCCCGGGCTGGTTACTGTGGGTAAGGGGGACCCCACGTCATTTTTTTTTTTGATTTTTAAGGGTTTTTAACCCTTAAAAATCAAAAAAAAAATGGGGTCCACCCCCCCTGGGAGGGGGGACCCTATGTCATTTTTTTTTTTGATTAACCCTTTGTGTTCTGTCATCCAGCAGCTATAAAAGGCTTCTAGCAAGTGAGCAGAAGCCAGTGATCGCCGAGGGACAGAGTGCTCCAGGATGGATGGGAGGTGAGTACAGTGTAAAAAAAAAAAAAAAAAAATAATAAAATATTTTTTCTCTTTTGTGTGTCTGTGTCATTTTTTACTTTTAACCTCTTGTGAACTGGTAAGGGGTCCATGACCCCTATACCAGTTCACAAGGCTGGGGGGATGGCAAGCCACCTGCGCTAGCGGGTGGCTTGCCATTAACCCCCGGCACCCCCATTACCTGCCTCCCCAAAGGCCAGGGGGGGGCAGAAGAGCCCGGGCCCACATGGGCTATGTGGGCTCGTAGGCTGCAGGGTGGGGGGGCCACAAAAGCTGGCCCCCCCACTCTGTGCCTACAAGCCCCCATAGCTGGTCCCGGGCTGGTTACTGTGGGTAAGGGGGACCCCACGTCATTTTTTTTTTTGATTTTTAAGGGTTTTTAACCCTTAAAAATCAAAAAAAAAATGGGGTCTCCCTCCCCTGGGAGGGGGGACCCTATGTCATTTTTTTTCTCGATTTAACCCTTTGTAGTGTGGATGCTTTTTGTGTTTTTTTTTGTGAATGTTATAAAATACTTGTTTCAGTTAGGGGGGGTCTCCTGGGCAGGAACGGGGGGCTACCGATAAATATGTGGTACCGTTCTAATCGGTAGAAATGGGGCTTTCACATGCAATATGATTTTCCTTAATAAAATACATTTTTTATTTAAAATAAAGGAGTCAATTTTCTAAAAAAAAAATTTTATTTATTTATTTTTTTTTTCACTTAATAATATTGTAAAAAAAAAAAAAAAAAAAATTACAAACAAGACATTTCATGTTAAAGTCTAAACTCTGCAAAAAAAAAAATATATAATTTTTCTGAAAGTTCCAGCAAAAATGGCGCAAAACATGTCGCAAAACATGACGCAAAATGGGGAAAAATGGCCTGTCAACAGAGGGTGACAAAATCTCAAGTAGGCTGGCAATTAAAAGGGTTAATAGTACCTATGCATGTTGGGTATTGTTCTGTTCGGGGGACCTTGCGCTTTCAGACTTAGCTTGTTTTTTCTGGTTTGCATATTTATATTTTAGGAAAAGGTGTTTTTTATTCAGCTTTTTTATAAATTTTTTAGGGAAACCCTGCGCAACCAAAGAATTCTTTGAGGAATTAATTCCAGAAAGATGAGCCCACTACAGCAAGCTGGGTACCCTTAGAAAGCTTAACGTGTGTACTTTCAGGGAATATATGGTTTATGGGGGATATTCCAAATGTAAAGGGTTGTTTTGGTTGAAAAATCGCAAGGTGCGCACTTTGTCTGCAGAGCTGAAATTTTCAAGTAAAATTACCGTTATGCGCATGCTTTACTTTGGGGTGTTTGGCAACTCTTCCCTTGACAGAACCTATGCATGTTGGGTATCGTTCTGTTCGGGAGATGTTGCTTTTTCAGATTAAACTTGATTTTTCTTGTTTGTATATAGTTTTTTTAGGAAAATGTGGCTTTGATTCTGCTTTTTTATCCTTTTTTTAGGGAAACTCTTTGCAACCAAAGATTACGTTGAGGGATTACTTCCAGAAAACTATGGCCACATCCACAAGCCTGGTACGCCTAGAAAGCCTGAGGTGTGTACTTCCAGAGAATATATAGTTTGTTGGGGGTATTTTAAATGTAAAGGGTTGTTTTTCTGGAAAAACCGCAAGGTGCGCATATTGCATAGCATAGTTGTATTTTATCTGAAAATCTCCTAAAGCGCTGTTTCAGTTTGGGGGAGTCTCCTGGGCAGGAAAGGGTGTCTACCTATACATATGTGGTACCGCTGTAACCGGGAGAAATTGGGATTTCACACGCAATAAGATTTTATTGACAAACTTACATTTTTTATTCCAAAAAAAACTACAATATGTAAAAATTTTTTTTTTTTTTTTTTTTTTGCACATATTTCACCCAAAAATATTAAGAATACACCTAACAAATGACAAACAAGACATTTCATGTTAAAGCCCAGACTATGCTGAAAAAAACAATATATCATTTTCCTGGGAAATCCCTGGAAATCCCCTCAAAAATCACAGTTGAACAAGGGGAGCGCAAAATAGTGCAAAATGGTCTGGCAACAAAGGGTGACAAAATCTCAAGGTAGGCTGGCGGTTAAAGGGTTAAATAGAGGCTGCTTTAGTCACAGAATGGGATGCCAGTGCCACAAAAACCAGAGAGCATGCACAGCAAAAGTGTCTTTATCAGGCCTGATTTCTATGAGAATAAGTGCAAATGTTTATTATGCTATTAAATAGAGGCTGCTTTAGTCACAGAATGGGATGCCAGTGCCACAAAAACCAGAGAGCATGCACAGCAAAAGTGTCTTTATCAGGCCTGATTTCTATGAGAATAAGTGCAAATGTTTATTATGCTATTAAATAGAGGCTGCTTTAGTCACAGAATGGGATGCCAGTGCCACAAAAACCAGAGAGCATGCACAGCAAAAGTGTCTTTATCAGGCCTGATTTCTATGAGAATAAGTGCAAATGTTTATTATGCTATTAAATAGAGGCTGCTTTAGTCACAGAATGGGATGCCAGTGCCACAAAAACCAGAGAGCATGCACAGCAAAAGTGTCTTTATCAGGCCTGATTTCTATGAGAATAAGTGCAAATGTTTATTGTGCTATTAAATAGAGGCTGCTTTAGTCACAGAATGGGATGCCAGTGCCACAAAAACCAGAGAGCATGCACAGCAAAAGTGTCTTTATCAGGCCTGATTTCTATGAGAATAAGTGCAAATGTTTATTATGCTATTAAATAGAGGCTGCTTTAGTCACAGAATGGGATGCCAGTGCCACAAAAACCAGAGAGCATGCACAGCAAAAGTGTCTTTATCAGGCCTGATTTCTATGAGAATAAGTGCAAATGTTTATTATGCTATTAAATAGAGGCTGCTTTAGTCACAGAATGGGATGCCAGTGCCACAAAAACCAGAGAGCATGCACAGCAAAAGTGTCTTTATCAGGCCTGATTTCTATGAGAATAAGTGCAAATGTTTATTATGCTATTAAATAGAGGCTGCTTTAGTCACAGAATGGGATGCCAGTGCCACAAAAACCAGAGAGCATGCACAGCAAAAGTGTCTTTATCAGGCCTGATTTCTATGAGAATAAGTGCAAATGTTTATTATGCTATTAAATAGAGGCTGCTTTAGTCACAGAATGGGATGCCAGTGCCACAAAAACCAGAGAGCATGCACAGCAAAAGTGTCTTTATCAGGCCTGATTTCTATGAGAATAAGTGCAAATGTTTATTGTGCTATTAAATAGAGGCTGCTTTAGTCACAGAATGGGATGCCAGTGCCACAAAAACCAGAGAGCATGCACAGCAAAAGTGTCTTTATCAGGCCTGATTTCTATGAGAATAAGTGCAAATGTTTATTATGCTATTAAATAGAGGCTGCTTTAGTCACAGAATGGGATGCCAGTGCCACAAAAACCAGAGAGCATGCACAGCAAAAGTGTCTTTATCAGGCCTGATTTCTATGAGAATAAGTGCAAATGTTTATTGTGCTATTAAATAGAGGCTGCTTTAGTCACAGAATGGGATGCCAGTGCCACAAAAACCAGAGAGCATGCACAGCAAAAGTGTCTTTATCAGGCCTGATTTCTATGAGAATAAGTGCAAATGTTTATTATGCTATTAAATAGAGGCTGCTTTAGTCACAGAATGGGATGCCAGTGCCACAAAAACCAGAGAGCATGCACAGCAAAAGTGTCTTTATCAGGCCTGATTTCTATGAGAATAAGTGCAAATGTTTATTATGCTATTAAATAGAGGCTGCTTTAGTCACAGAATGGGATGCCAGTGCCACAAAAACCAGAGAGCATGCACAGCAAAAGTGTCTTTATCAGGCCTGATTTCTATGAGAATAAGTGCAAATGTTTATTATGCTATTAAATAGAGGCTGCTTTAGTCACAGAATGGGATGCCAGTGCCACAAAAACCAGAGAGCATGCACAGCAAAAGTGTCTTTATCAGGCCTGATTTCTATGAGAATAAGTGCAAATGTTTATTGTGCTATTAAATAGAGGCTGCTTTAGTCACAGAATGGGATGCCAGTGCCACAAAAACCAGAGAGCATGCACAGCAAAAGTGTCTTTATCAGGCCTGATTTCTATGAGAATAAGTGCAAATGTTTATTATGCTATTAAATAGAGGCTGCTTTAGTCACAGAATGGGATGCCAGTGCCACAAAAACCAGAGAGCATGCACAGCAAAAGTGTCTTTATCAGGCCTGATTTCTATGAGAATAAGTGCAAATGTTTATTATGCTATTAAATAGAGGCTGCTTTAGTCACAGAATGGGATGCCAGTGCCACAAAAACCAGAGAGCATGCACAGCAAAAGTGTCTTTATCAGGCCTGATTTCTATGAGAATAAGTGCAAATGTTTATTATGCTATTAAATAGAGGCTGCTTTAGTCACAGAATGGGATGCCAGTGCCACAAAAACCAGAGAGCATGCACAGCAAAAGTGTCTTTATCAGGCCTGATTTCTATGAGAATAAGTGCAAATGTTTATTATGCTATTAAATAGAGGCTGCTTTAGTCACAGAATGGGATGCCAGTGCCACAAAAACCAGAGAGCATGCACAGCAAAAGTGTCTTTATCAGGCCTGATTTCTATGAGAATAAGTGCAAATGTTTATTATGCTATTAAATAGAGGCTGCTTTAGTCACAGAATGGGATGCCAGTGCCACAAAAACCAGAGAGCATGCACAGCAAAAGTGTCTTTATCAGGCCTGATTTCTATGAGAATAAGTGCAAATGTTTATTATGCTATTAAATAGAGGCTGCTTTAGTCACAGAATGGGATGCCTCACAGCAGACTTAAGATCAGTTCAGTATATATGCACAGTTAGTTACTATAAGCAGCCTGAAAACGCTAACAAAGGCTGGATGAAAAAAAAAAATCTCCCTGTCAGCCAGCTCCGTTTTTCCTACCTTTCCCTGGCTTTCTGTCTGTCTCCTGTCTGTCTCCTGCCTGTCTCCTGCCTGTCTCCAGCCTGTCCCTGTCTGTCCCTGTCTCCAGCCTGTCTCCAGCCTGTCTAACTGCCTCAGCTACACAGCGTTCTGTCTGTCTGTCACGAATGCAATAGAGAAATGAGGAAAAGCAAGATGGCCGCCGTTAAATACCGCTGTGTGACGTCACCGGGCTTGCTGGCTGCTGATAGGCTGCATGTGACTGCCCCAGCTTGCACTGGCGCGGGATACATGTCCAGACATGTCCCGCCCGCCATCTTAGAATGCCTGTAATGTAAATGAATGGATGTTAAAGGAAAACTTCGAGTGATCGAATCGCGGGGAAATTCGGATTCGATCCGAATCGAATTTTTCCTGAAATTCGGATCGAATCCGGGTTCGTCCGGATCGATTCGCTCATCCCTAGAGATAATTATCAATCCAGGGTAGCCCTATTTTTTACCTCCTAGATTCTGAAAAGTCGGCAATTTCAAGGACCTGTTTATGGTCTGTTTTGTGTTTGCAGAGAAGATGTTCTTGTCCAGTTACATTAGGGCAACTCACATGTTCAAAATCACTGTACTTTGCCACAAAACTGTTAACTACTAGGCAAGAAATAATTAAGCATTAGTGTTGCAAAAATGAAGTTTAGCCCAGGATCCATTGACAGACCGCACAGGTTCCAATTAAGAATATTATTTTTAAGAAAAAACCCGCGCTTAAACCTTTTCAATAAATTAGTACCTTGAAAATAACTAAACTGCTCGTGTGAAATCCGATTATCCCAATAGATTAAACAAACTATAGCCAATAAACACAGAGCATACAATTTAAACAAAAAGTCCAGGAGGTGTTAAGTAACCACAACTAGTTTTTTGTATAGTTCAGGCTTTAACCGACTTCTTTAAAGTTTCCAAGTGGTTGTCCCAAGATACATGCAATTATAGTAGCATCATGATGGTGATCTACTTCCAATATCCACCTGACGGCGGCAGGGCAGACCAGAGGTTATAGCGATCATTTGTATTGGGTGACATCAGTGGACATCCTCCCCTCTCTGGACAGCATCATTGGCCAAGGAGCAGTGACTGGCAGTAGGGTGAAGGCCCCGCCTGATACTTTTACAAGCTGTGTTCATTTATTTTAAATGTGAGTGCACATTTTTAACCATTTTTTCAAAAAGATTTATTATTAAAATGGTATTACACTAAATATTTCTATTGGCTTTTATCTTTTTTATGACATCGATTTTGAGATACTCTCTTTAAAATTACAACTGAGAGTCCTATTGATTAATAAGGATCATAAGACCTGAGAGAACGTGACCTACATAGCAACACAAAAGGCCCAATTTGGAGCGCAATATTGGTGCACCATCTGGTAAGAGTAATTAATACAGGTGGCGGGCACGAGGTGGATATTGGAAGTAGATCACCATCATGATACTACTATAATTGCATGTATCTTGGGACAACCACTTGGAAACTTTAAAGAAGTCGGTTAAAGCCTGAACTATACAAAAAACTAGTTGTGGTTACTTAACACCTCCTGGACTTTTTGTTTAAATTGTATGCTCTGTGTTTATTGGCTATAATTAAGAATATTAGCCAGGAGCATAAGTTCACGGTATATTTACAAGCTAGGTGTTGTGAAGGTGGCACAGGTTTATTATGGTCCATGTCATTCAGAACTGAACAACAGGCTAGGACACCAGGAACAAGTGGGTTGTACATGGAAGAAAAGCTCATATAAAGACTGGCACAGGCATCATAGAAGATCTGCCAGTCATTTACTTGCTTTTAAAGGTAATAGTATGGTGAATGCTCATATTGATGGGCATGTTCAAAGTAATTAGTAATAAGTTTATTTTTCCCATGTTTATACGCTACATTTCTTGGCAGGTGAAGGAAGAGAGCAAGAGCAAGGAAGGCCACATCCCCAGCATCTCTAGGCAGAGTTGCTGGGTACACAACCTGGAGGGCCACAGGGCCAGGAACAAAACCTGGGATAGTCAAAATCCCAGGTTTTGTTCCAGTTTAGGAACTTTCATAGGTCTGGTTTAACTACGAAAGAACTACTTTTGAATGTCGCTGTTAGAGATGAGTGAACTGGTTCACCAGAACCCAAGTTCGTTCTGAATTTCAGGAAAAATTCAATTCGACACAAAACTGAATTTATGGGGGGACCAAATCTTCCCTGAAATTCACTGGCACCTCAAGCGGTGCGTAAAAAAAAAAACTCACACCATCCTCGTTCCGGCGCCATGCTTGGATCCAGTATGCGTGGCGGAAGCAGACTTGCACAGTTGACAGTGCAACCGGCTCCTTAACCCTCCCCTGCACTTGTAAGCCAACTTGCTTCCACAGCCAGCCGCTGGGCCAGAACGACGGGGAAGCCGGCATGCAGGTAAGTGTCTGTGTGATACACACAGCATGGTGGGAGCGGGGAAGGCTGGTCACACTGTCAGCGCACGGCAGAAGCTGACTTGCACAGCTGACAGTCCAGCCAGCCTCCCACCATGCTGTGTGGATTGCACATTCCACTAGAGATGAGCGATTCTCAAAGGTTCGATTCAGACAAACCCGAATTTCTTGAAGAAATTCGGCAAATCACCCGAATCAAATTTTTAGGAAGTTCACTCATCTCTAGTCACTGTCCTTCCATATGGACCATTCCAAAAATTTTGATTAGAGTTACTGCATGCCATATATTTGGATCAGTGATGTCAGTTTACAATTTGTCATCCGATTATAATATCCTATATTCTTCATAAACAACCACATTCTGAAAGTACAGCTTTTACAAAGAACAAATAGTACAGATTTACTAGAATAATATAAGCAACCTGTATGTCAAGAAAGCCTTTTGATCTAGAGATGTTTCATTTATACAAGAAGATTACTTTTCATGTTTCTCTATCCTTTCATTTTTGCTGTTGTCATGGCAGACGAGATGTCAGGTAAAGATTTAGAAAATATATATTAAAATTAAAAAGGAAAAAAAAACAAATACTATTCAGAAGTGGCGGTCTGTGAAATGTTTTTCCAGATGGCAGTCTTATTCTAGTCTTACAGATCTGTCTGATTTACCAAACCATTGTTATTAAAAGCCTATTAAAGGCTTAGAGTGGGAGCAGGTCACAGTATCTTTCCGCCCAAATCAGAACGGTCAGCAACCAGTGTTAGAAAAGACTTCCTCTTGCTGTTGTTGCACCGCTACCAGGATCTCCAAATAACTTTAAGAAAAACAAGGTCATTCTCTTTTGAAACTGCTTCTTTTGGATAGAACAAGATTGGGGGGTTGTCGGGGCCAGCTCCAGGTTTATGTAGGCCCTTGGTCCTGTTTCAGTACACCAGCCTGTGGTGTGTCTTGTCTTGAAGCAGCATTCACTGTGCTTCATTTAGGAGCTACTGTAGAAGACCTGCACCCGTCTGAAATGCCAGTGAGTAAATGTATTCAGGGCCGGATTAGGAAGAGGGCACAAGTGGCACACGTCCCAGGGCCTCTACCACTTGCCCTGCAAAAGGGTCCTCCAACAACTTTTGGGTTATGGTCTGGTTCAGGAGGCTTTTCAGTCTTTGGTCTGACAGGCCACAGGGCCAGCAATGAAGCTATTAGTGGCAGTAGGGGCCCCCCGCGCTCCTGGGCAAGCTTTTTTTTGTTTTTGCAAACCTGCAGCCAAAGCCACCACAGGGCAGGATGGAGAGCAGCCAAAGCCGCCGTCATCAACGCTATAGGGATGGGTGGGTGCAGAGCTGTTAATCAGTGGCCGCTCACTGCACATAAGCCACCAAGCACAGCCGCTGGCATCTCAATGCAGGGGAACAGTTTTCTGCTGGACCAGCTGGGTGACTACACCCCTCCCCCCGCCTAGAATGACAAAGCAGGAGCAGCGCGCACCTACACAAGGGTGGCACAAGGTACTCGATCTGACTTTCTAGTAAGTGGGCACGAGCGAGACAACCACCAATCAGTTACTTGGCTGGACTATTGTTTTAAAGGAAAAAAAAATACTGTATCCATCAGATTTTGTGCCCAGGGGCCTCCACCACACTTAATCCGGCCCTGCCCATCTATCAACAGTACTGGCGATGGGATGAGTTCCGGCGCTGAGTTTTCTACAGTGCCAGATAGGACCAGGCGCTCACCCTGCACAGTGTGGTCTGATCCCACACAGTTCAATGGGCTGGGATGGTTACAATTATTTAAGCATTTTAGTTGATTTTTTTTTTAAAGTTTGTGCTGGTGCATGTGCCACAGGACCCCTGGGCTGGTTGGGATTATTTTTATACGCATTTGTAGCACTTTTATTTTGTGCTGCAAACTTGTGATTTGGGGTGTGATAAAGATATGTCATGTTAGTCTAATGTCCCTAATGCAATTCCCATTTTTAATAAAAAAAAAACCCTTAAAATAAAAAGTTGGGAATCCAACAGGTGCTGTTGGCCTGAATTCCCTGTTTTTTAGCGCCTCTTGGAGTGCCTGGTAATTTTTTGATAAATTTTGTTAGCTTGTGGCGCTCTCGGCTGGCACAATGTGTTGCTAGCGAAATGGCATATATAAGCTGTGCACTGCGAATGCTACCTGGCCGGAAGCCGATGCTGTGGTGCGGGCGCTGTTGAGCATCTCGGACGAGGTGCTCAAGTGGCACCCGCACCAATAATAATAAATTAGCTTCCCCAAGGCAGAGACTAGGGGACCAGATAAGTATTATGTCAACAGTATCTTATTAATCAAAACCAAATGCCACCTATTACTCCTATCACATGTACCGACCTGATAACTAGTGTAAAAACCTATATCAGATTAATACAATTACTACAACTAGAGATGAGCGAACTTCTTGAAAGTTCGATTGGGGCGATTCCCTAAGAAATTCGGGTTCGCCCGAATCGAACTTTCACAAATCGCTCATCTGAAAAAAAAGAATGCCTGCATGGTCGGAGCATAGAGGCCGGCGCCGCACTCAGCTGTCATCAGATGACGCGTCATCAGAGGGCGCATCATCAAAGGGCGCCTGAGAGCGGCGCCGGCCTCCACGCTCCGACCATGCAGGTAAGTGTTTGCTTTTTAAAAAAATGCCGGCATGGTGGGAGCGGGCAGGCCGGCTGCGCTGTCAGCGGGCCGGCTTCCGCCGCTCGCTGACAGCGTAGCCGGCCTGCCCGCTCCCACCATGCCGGCATTTTTTTTTTTTTATTTCAGGGAGAATTCGATCGGCACGAACCAAAAAAAATTCGGGTTTGTGCCGAATCGAATTTTCCCTGAAATTCTGAGCGAATTCCGGTTCGTCCATCCCTAATTACAACGTATACAAACATGTAGATGTAAGGAAGTGATCTTGTGATGGGAGGGTTGCAGATTCGATTCCCGGCCGGGACATGACAGAATGCTCTTATCTGAAGACACCTAACCCCTCAACTGTATCCCGGCGTTGGGGTTAGGACAGTCCACCACTCTGGGCATGTGTGCACTCACTGCTTGTAATTGTGTTATTGCACGAATGGGTAAAATGCAGAGGAAAAATCCCTATAGGCTAACGAGCATACAATGGCCACACACCCCCAACAAAAAAAAACTCATTCAGGGGTGGAAATGGACACTCTGACATCAATGTTATTGTAGATTGGTAGTATTGTAGATAATGTGTCAGGGGCAAGTATGATACTGAGACTATATCGATGGGGGAAGAACATGGACTGGGGTTCCTGAACTGGGGAAGGGGGGGATTTCAGCGGGACGCAGTTAAGGAGAGATTATAAAGGCAGGGATTGGTAGGAATGTCAAAAGTAAGAGCCCAGCTATTCCACCCCTGCTTGTATCTAATGTTGATATGTAATTAATATATTCATGACATGATGGTGCCTAGTGTATGACTTGCTCCACTGACAGTGGACTTAAACCAGAACCTTCAGCATGATTTAATAAAAAGCCCAAACCCTTAAAAAACTATTCCCAGGATCTAAAATGAATATATTTTAAGCTTTCAGTCACTTACTTTTTATTCTTTCCCCCACTGTGCTGCAACTCTGTTCAGGACTCCAGGATACAGGTGCTGCCATCTTGACACAGAAGCATCACATACTGAGGAGAGGAGAGAAGGCTAAAGTTCAGGGGGCGGGTTATAGCTGTGCTTTGCACAGACATAGCAAAGCTGGGGTCAGGTAAAGGACATCAATCCCAGAATGCAAAGCGACACTTCCTGTTTGTAGGCTGCCTGATACTCCATGAGCCACTATCTTTGATGTTTGAAGGCTCGTAACATGCAGTAGATGCAGGTAGGATGATTTTTAATGTGGGCAATCTGTATGTACAGGGTGTGGGAAACGTATAATATATGCTCTTATTCAGGGTGAAGGTCCGCTTTAAGTCGATTTTTCCCTTGGCATGATGCCTAGTGTATGACTTGCTCCACTGGGAGTGGACTTAACCCACTCACAAAAAACAGGATGGCCGGCATTGTGGCTTCCCCTTCTTCACACATACCTAGCACCAGTGGTGGACTGGGCCCAAAAATCAGCCCTGGATTTTACACCTGGCCGGCCCAAGACATCCCTGCTGTGGACCATCTAACGTGATGCCCGGGCTATAGCATTGGGGGCTGGGGTTCCTTGGCTTGAGGGTACAGGGGGCTGACAGGGAGACTATGGGGGCAGGGATTGAATGTGGGTGTTACAGCAGCACCCCAACTGGCTCCAAAGCAGTGCGGCCCACCGGGCATTGTCCCGGGTCTCCCTATGGCCAGTCCGCCCCTGCCTAGCACCCAGGGCAATTGCCTAGCTTGCCTTCCTCTAAAATTGCCCTGCCTGCAGATCAAACCAAGCTCAATATTTTTCATATCTCAGTATTTTACAGTTTTTCATTCGAGCCGACTTCACTATTCATCTCATCTCATCTCAACACTATTCCTAATCAAATCAATTTATCTTAAAAAAAAGAATGATAATACAAACACAATTAGCTATTACAAAAGCTATTATTTTCTGGGCTAACCAGTCTTTGAATAAAAATAATAAACTGTAATTGATCGCTCTGTTTCTATACACATTCCTATCACAATCTTGGTGGTTCTCCATGAACAACAAGAGCAAGGTGTTATTCATCATGATGATTAAGATGCCCCTCCATACAGCGGCATAGGACAGCGTTTATAATTCATCCCGCTTCACATGTGTGGTTGCCGTGAATCCTGTTTTATTTCAAGATCGTTCTGAACATCCATCTAGATCTCATACTGTGTGCAGCAGATGGGAAAAGACATTATAAATCAATATTACAGGTGTGTTATTGCGTTATAGCTAGGCAGTCATATCAACTTACCTCTATCTTGAAGCAAGCTCAGCTTAGTAACTGGAACATGTCCCTTTAAAATGAGCCTATTCAGAGCACAGATGCTCAATGAATTCAGCAGACAGACGGTATAATGGAATGTCAGTGTTCAAGTCTGCTGCCTGCAAGCTATGGCACTTTCTTTCTTTATTATTGTTAATTTCTTGTCTGTACTTCCGGGACTGTTTTTATATAGCTCCAAGCATTTGATTTTTGTGTCATTGACACTTTCTTCATCTGTGTTTGCTTAGCAATTAAAAATTCAGAAACAGAGAAGGAAAGATGGATGAAAGATACAATTTAGACATGTGTTTTATAGTTTACTAACAGGCTGATTCATCACTAACGCCAGGTAGCGACAGATGAGCGTCTGTAGCAGGCATTTTCAGAGCGCCCGCTAGTAGTCGCTGTGCTCGGCCGTGGGTCGCTAGTTCACGCTACATATACAAAAGGACAAAGGGAACCCCATTGTTCCCCAACAATTTATCCTCTAAAAAAGGCACCACTATTATGGTAAATAGTTAATTGATTTTATTTAACAAAAATATTTATTGTATATACATCTACAGACATAAATATAAAAAACGCTTTCTCTTAAAAAACATATACACATAATCCTAGGAGGGAAGAACAGAGGGGGGGGGGGGGACACCACAGAGGGACCGCCAAAGGAGAGATGGTGGCCAGTACTGTTGCAATTATAAATTACTGATCAAAGGTAAATACATATGGGTCCTGCTGACATAATCATTAATAGTGCTATTTCATCAATAAAATCAGTGTCTCAAATAATACCTTGTGCAAAAAATTTTTTTCATAAAGTGCTAAGTGCTTATAATGGGAAACTCAATTATAAAGAAGACAGCCAGGAGACCAAAAATAGACCACAATATTAAACAAGTCACTCACATCACCATAATGGCCAACCACTCACCCCCCTCACCAGCACATATGTGTTGTCGACGCGTTGCGTCACTGGAGAAGTGACGTGTCGTCGTCACGCAATGCGTCGACAACTGGTGAGGGGGGTGAGGGGGCGCACACTGAGGCTGGCCAGGGAGCATGTTGTCAGCTCCTGCATTGACAGCACACTTCCTATCTGGCCTTACTGTGCACCTGTGTTCCTAGAGGCCGATTCATTACTAGCGCCAGGTATCGGCAGATGAGCGCCTGTATAGTGGCGCTTAGAGCGACCGCTAGTATACGCTGTGATTGGCTATCGGGCGCTGTAACTGAGCATCTCAGTTGCTGTAGTAACCTGGCTGGTTGGGTGTTCTAACACCAGTATAGCGTTGCAGCGAGCGAAAGGTAACGCCAGGTCAGTGCGACCAACTCTCAGGAACTCTCACTATATTCAACAAAAAAACAGACACACACAGCCTAGGCGCTCTGTATCTGGTCGCTATAGCATAGAGCGCCAGATGCTATGTGATTAAAGTCTGTTTTTGAACACAACAGTAACAAAGCGAAAACACATGGAATGACATTGTTGTAACATTGTGACATTAATACTTTAATGCCAGACCTGTAATGACAATTCTGCATAAAAATATAAAAAAAATCAAAAAAGTTTTCTAAAATGACTTTTTCTAGGCCAGGAGAGGTCGCACAATTATTTGAGACAAAAAAAATAAATAAAAAAAGGAAAAGGAACATCCATTGAAATGTATGGGAGAGTGACAGGTAGCGACAGGTAATACCTGGCGCTCTGGAAGCTAGAGCACCGGCGCTATATGCTGAGCCACCTGTAATGATGAATCGGACGCTACATGGCGCTGTTAGTGTCGCTCACCAGAATCGCCTTCATAAATGTGGTATTGCGTACAGTGCCCACCAGACGCTGCCTGCCGCTACGAAGCACTACCAGCCACTATCCCTTGATGAATAAACCCCTTTCTTGACTGCCCACATACTAGCTCCATTATCAACTTGGATGGTACTTTTACCTGTTTGCATTTCAAAAGTGGACAAGCACTAGCTCCCTGCTTCCAACCCACGAGTAAGCCTACTGTCATGACTGGACATAAGGGCGCACACTGAGGCTGGCCAGGGGGCATGTCAGCTCCTGCATTGACAGCACACTTCCTGTTTGGCCTTACTGTGCACCTGTGCTTCTAGTCTTAAAACCAGGGCCATTTAGCCTACAGGACTTTGAGCAGTTGAGCCTTTGGGCTGTCAAGGAAGTAACATTTTTTAAATTTTCTATGGCTTTAGATAGCCTCTAGCAGACAATGCCAAATATTCCAAGAGGCTGATTTATTAATAGCGACATGTAGCGACAGTTGAGTGACTGTAGCGGTATTTTCACAGCGCCCGCTAGTAGTCGCTGTGCTTGGCCGTTGTTCGGTTGTTGACAGCGACTCAGTCGGTGTGCAGTAATGTTGAATACGGGGTGACGAGTCGCTATTTGACAGGTTCCGCGATGTATGGGAGCGCATGATAGCGACTGGTCAGAGCTTCCACCATATTCATCAAAAAATCATGCTCAAAAAATTCAAGCGCTGTGAAATGCATGTTTAAACCCCAGAGCGCTGGCGGCGATGTGTTAAAAGTAGTTTTTTAACCCCCAAACCACCATATTTTTGGAAACCAAAAAAAAAATTATTTTAAATAATTTAGTAATATGAATACATTAATATCAGACCTGTAATATCAATTCTGTACAATTTTTATTTTTATTTTTTTTCCCTTAAAAAAAAATCTAAAATGGCAAAAGTGGTCACAGAAATTTTCACATTTAAAAAAAAAAAAAAAAAAAACATTAATAACAATTATTTATTAATATTTAAAGATTGTTCCATTGACATGCATTGGAGAGTGCCAGGTAGCGAGAGGTCATACCTGTCGCTGTTCAAGGTCGGACGCTGGCGCTGTGGGCTGAGGCTGGAATAATGATGAATGAGTCGCTATATGGCGCTATCTCAGTCGCTAAGCAGGATTGGCTTGATAAATGTGTGATTGTGGTGGGGAGCCGGCGTTCTCGTGGCGGGGCCCGTCATTACCGGCCGCTCACCCGTCGCTACCTGTCGCTATTCCATCATAAATAAGGGCCCAAGATTTAAAGCCTACCTCTGGATTCCGAAAAAAGCCCCAGATTACCATGTGTCCTCCATCTTTGACAGTTGGTATTACGTTTTTTTCATGTATATAACAGCTAGTGATGAGTTTAGGGTCTGGACAATGGTAATTGTCTATTTGGTTTTGCTTGGCCAGACCCGAATAGAGGCAAATTTCAGGTCAAACTATTTGCTCATTTATTTATTTTATTTAAAAACAAAATAGTTTCTCCCCTTACGCAAGGCTTTCAGGTTCTGCTGCTGTTTTAGGTCTGCCAGATTTCTGTCGCAGGAAAATGTAAATCTGTTTTAATGCTACAGCGTTATGTACAGTGATATGTTGTACTTAAAGCGAACCAAAACCCACTGAAGTTGTAAAATACATTTGGCAATAGCCCCTGCCGAAATTCCCATCTTGGGGGTTTGAACTAGAAATTGGATATTTTCATTTTTCGAATCATCTTGGAACCCAGTTTTTTTGCTGTTCCTCTCTGTAAGATATCAGGTGATTAGTCATTGCATAGATGTGGCGATGACATCACTGCCACACACAACAGTGGCAATGAATGGAGGAGGCGGAGCTTTACAGCTAAATCAAGCGCCATTATCTGCGATTAGAGTCAAGCAGGAGCACTAAAAATTGCCAGAGGGTGCTCTTCATGGGAGGAAGCAATTCAGGGGATGCTAGTTAAAAATGTGAGTTTTGATCTGCTTTAAAGTGGAACAAAACCCGGAAATTTTACTTTTGTTCCGTGCCCAGAGGCATCAAAAAGTGTGATAGCTCACTGTGTGAACCACCCAGGAAGCCAGAAAAAACTTAGAGGCTGATTCATTAATAGCGACAGATAGCAACTGTTGAGCGACTGTAGCGGTATTTTGATAGCGACCGCTAGTAGTCGCTGTGCTTGGCCATTGTTCGGTGGATGATAGCGACTCAGTCGGTGTGCCGTAATGTTGACTACAAGATGCTGAGTCGCTATTTGACAGGTTCGCTGTTGTATGGGAGCGCATGATAGCGACTGGACATAGCGACCGGCACCCACCATATTCATTAAAAAATCAGCCTTAAGAATTCCTAGCGCTGTGAAATGCATGTTTAAATCCCAGAGCGCAGTAGGCGATGTGTTAAAAGTAGTTTTTTAACCCCCAAACCACCCCAAAAAAAAAATGGAATGATTTTGAAATAATATTCAAACCTGAATAGTTTAAAATCAGACCTGTAATATCAATTCTGCAAAAAAAAAAAATTTTTTTAAATCCCCAAAAAATACAGTTCTTAAAGGAAGAAGTGTTCACAGATTTTTTTTTGAAATTAAAAAAAAAAATATATATATATATATTAAAAAATAATTATTAATTAAAATACATTCTGCCATTGAAATGCATTGGAGAGCGACAGGTAGCGAGAGGTCATACCTGTCGCTGTTCAAGGATGTTCGCTGGCGCTGTGGGATGAGGCTGGGATAATGATGAATGAGTTGCTAGGTGGCGCTATCTCAGTCGCTAAGCAGTATCGGCTTGATAAATGTGTGATTGTGGAGGGGAGCCGGCGTTCTAGTTGCGGTACCTGGCTTTACTGGCCGGCTCCCCAGTCGCTATCTGTCGCTATCTGTCGCTATTCCTTGATAAATAAGGCCCTTAATTTCCATAGCTCCAACGGCGCATGCGCGGGCTCTCATCCAATGAGAGCCACCTGAAATGACAGCGTCATTCGGCATGCGGTTGTCATTCACTAGAATAGGAAGCATGTGCTGCCGCATCCACAGCCATTCAGGGGATCCAGGGGTTGCAGCAGTGCACACTCTTCAATGTAAACAATAAGAGCTGCCTGTTGAGTGGTGCAGTCATTTCAGGCAACTCTCATTGGATGAGAGTCCACGCATGCGCTGTTGAAGCTGGTAAAGGTGAGTTTTTATGGTCGACCTGGGGGGTTTCACACAGTGGGGTATACCAATCTGGAATGCCTAAGGGAAGAGCCAGCAACCAGCCCTGGAATCTAAGGGGGTTATTGAGGGAGGGATAGCGCCAGGTAGTGCCTCGTAGCGGCAGGCAGTGTCTGGTGAACACCGTGTGCTGTACGCAATACCACATTTATTAATCGGGTAAGCGACTGTAACAGCGCCATAGA
Source organism: Gastrophryne carolinensis (assembly GCA_027917425.1). NCBI lineage: Eukaryota > Metazoa > Chordata > Amphibia > Anura > Microhylidae > Gastrophryne > Gastrophryne carolinensis. Next base: position 52,367,869 of record CM051242.1, on the reverse strand, counting down.
GCGTCACATGTATTATTACAGGCGGCTCAGCGTATAGCGCCGGCGCTCTGGAAGCTAGAGCGCCGGCGCTATACGCTGAGCCGCCTGTAATAATACATGTGACGCTCTATGGCGCTGTTACAGTCGCTTACCCGATTCATAAATGTGGTATTACCTTTCGCTCAGTGTCGCTCTCCCATACATTTCAATGGCCGTTCATTTGCTTGTGTTTAAACAGCCTGTACAATATATATATTTTTTTTTGCTCCAATCATTGTGTGGCCTCTCCTGGCTGCAAACAAACACTTTTACAAACTTTTTTGACTTTTTATATTTTTATGCAGGATTGTTATTACAGGTCTGGCACTAAAGTGTTATTGTCCCAGTGTTAAAACAATGTAATTCCGTGTGTTTTCGCTTTGTTACTGGTGGATATGTGTTCAAAAACAGACTTTAATCACACAGCTTCTGGCGCTCTATGCTATAGCGACCAGATTTAGAGCGCCAACGCTGTGTGTGTGTCCTTTTTTGATAAGTTTGGTGTGGAGTTCCGAGTGCCGGGCGCACTGAGCTGGCACTACCTTTCGCTCCCTGCAGCGTTATACTGTTGTTACAGCGCCCAACATACATAACAATCATCATTGCTATGCTATAGCGACCAGATTTAGAGCGCTGACGCTGTGTGTGTGTCCTTTTTTGATAAGTATGGTGTGGAGCGCTGAGAGTCGGTCCACTGAGCTGGCGCTACCTTTCGCTCCCTGCAGCTCTGTACTGGTGTTAGAGCGCCCAACATACATCAAATTCATCAATGCGGGCCAGGTTACTACAGCGACTGAGGCGCTCTGTTACAGCGCCCCAAAGCCGCTTACAGCGTCTACTAGCGGTCGCTCTAAGCGCAGTTATACAGAAGCTACACCTGGCACTAGTAATGAATCATCCTCTAAGCTTTCAGGTCGGCCACTGCTGGGTTTTGTTCCACTTGTGGCAACAATTTATAGGGTAGTAATTTCTGTTCCAGCATGACATAGTCCTTGTAGCATCAGGTAGTGCCTTGTAAATGACAGGTAGCGACAGGTAGCGTCAGGTGAACGCCGGACACGGCACGCAATTACACATTTATCAAGCAGAATCTGTTGAGCGACTGGGATAACGCCATGTAGCGTCCAATTCATCGTTATCCCAGCCTCAGCGTACAGCGCCGGCGTTGAGCCTTGCAGAGCGCCACGTATTACCTCTCGCTACCTGTCGCTCTCCCATACATTTCAATGGACGTTCTTTTATTTCTCTTTAAACAGGGTTTTTGTTTTAACTTTTTTTTTATTCTCAAATAATGTTGGGATCTTTCCTGGCCTTGAAAAAGCAATATTTTCATCTTTTTTTTACATTTTATATATTTATGCAGAATTGATATTACAGGTCTGGCATTAATGTGTTCATGTTACAATGTTATAACAATGTAATTCCATGTGTTTTCGCTTTGTTACTGGTTGATACATGTTAAAAAACAACCTTTAATCACACAGCCTATGGTGCTCTGGGCTACAGTGAAGCATTTTTGAGTGCCGGAAGTGTTTGAGGCTGTTTTTTTTATGAATATGTTGTGAGTCGGTCGCACTGACCAGTCTCTAACATGCGCTCCCATACAGCGCTGTACTGGTCATATATAGCGACTCCCCACAATTTATTCATCATTGCTGCACAGCGACTTAGGCCCTTATTTATGAAGGAATAGCGACAGGTAGCGACTGGTGAGCGGCCGGTAATGACGGGCCCCGCCACGAGAACGCCGGCTCCCCACCACAATCACACATTTATCAAGCCAATCCTGCTTAGCGACTGAGATAGCGCCATATAGCGACTCATTCATCATTATTCCAGCCTCAGCCCACAGCGCCAGCGTCCGACCTTGAACAGCGACAGGTATGACCTCTCGCTACCTGGCGCTCTCCAATGCATTTCAATGGAACAATCTTTAAATAGTCATAATGAATTATTATTAATGTTTTTTTTTTTTAAATGTGAAAAATTCTGTGACCACTTCTGCCATCTTAGATAATTTTTTTAAGGTAAAAAAAAAAAAGATTTGTGCAGAATTGATATTACAGGTCTGATATTAATGTATTCATATTACTAAATTCTTAAAAAAATTTTTTTTTTTTGGTTTCCAAAAATATGGTGGTTTGGGGGTTAAAAAACTACTTTTAACACATCGCCGCCAGTGCTCTGGGGTTTAAACATGCATTTCACAGCGCGAGAATTTTTTGAGCATGATTTTTTGATGAATATGGTGGGAGCCGGTCGATCTGACCAGTCGCCATCATGCACACCCATACAGTGCGGAACCTGTCAAATAGCGACTCGTCACTCCGTATTCAACATTACTGCACACCGACTCAGTCGCTATCAACAACCGAACAATGGCCAAGCACAGCGACTACTAGCGGGCGCTGTGAAAATACTGCTACAGTCGCTCAACTGTCGCTACCTGCCGCTATTAATGAATCGGCCTCTTAGTCGCTATGAACTAGCCATCCACGGCCGAGCACAGCGACTACTAGCGGGCGCTCTGAAATGCTCTGTCTGTTCTGTCGCTACCTGGCTTTAGTGATGAATCAGCCTGCCCGTCCATAATAGGATGGATTATGAAGTTTTTGGTAAAATACCTGAACTGACCTTCACTAAGCCCATATTTAACAACAGTTATTTGAAGCACAGACTGCTATTTAGCTCTGTTATCACCTAACAACATACAAAAACACCAAATGCTACATAAATGAAAGACTTTCAAGATAATGAAGATTAGATTTTGAAGTTAAAAATAGTAATAACGGAAGTAATCCAGGAATAACAACAGACGTCAGGGTTTTCTAATACCCATGTGACAAATAAGCAGAGTAGATGGGTCAGATGATTCTTATCAGCCATCAAATTCCCTTTCTAGTTTAATACAGATTAAAGGATAAGATGCACAATGAGAAAAAGGGCCATTAACAATGCAACAGCCAGATGCAAGATTCACTGAATGAAAACTATCAGAAGGAAGCTTCCAGTAAATTCATAATTGCTTGATCTATTAATAGACAAAAAGCAATAATGGTCTACAAATAAATGAAGCTGTATCACAGCACTTACTTCAGATACTTTATGGCACGTGTGCAAGGAGTCTATTATGATCTAATAATGTTTCCAGCAATGTTTTCCCTTTGTAGAGAGGTTGTTGTCTAAAAGGTTTCTTCTTACTCAATGTGACAAATAAGACAGATCTGAATATTTCGGATTGTCGCAGAAATGTTTCCTAATAATCCAAATGGATTTTAAAGTGGACCAAACCCCATATTTCTAACTAGCATTCCCTGAATTACTCTCCGCATGAAGATAACTTTTTGGTAATTTTCACTGCTCCTGCTTCACTCTAATCTCAGCTAATTCCTCTTGTTTTAGCTGTAATTGAATAATTGCCAAACGTATGCAGTGACTGATAGCCTGCCATCTTATAGAGAGGGACAGCAACAACATTACTAGCGCCAGGTATCGGCAGATGAGCGTCTGTACAGAGGCGCTTAGAGCGACCGCTAGTAGACACTGTGATCGGCTATCGGGCGCTGTAACAGAGCGCCTCAGTCGCTGTAGTAACCTGAATGTCATGTATGTTGGGCGTTCTAACACCAGTAAAGTGCCTCAGCGACTCACACCATATTCAACAAAAAAACACACACACACAGCTTAGGCGCTGGTCGCTACAGCATAGAGCGCCAGACGTGGTGTGATAAAAGTCTGTTTCTGAACACATATCCACCAGTAACAAAGCGAAAACACATGGAATGACATTGTTGTAGCATTGTGACATTAACACTTTAATGCCAGACCTGTAATGACAATTCTACATAAAAATATACAAAATCAAAAAAGTTTTCAAAAATGACTTTTTCTAGGCCAGGAGAGGTCACACAATTATTTGAGAGAAAAAAAAACAAAAACCCTGTTTAAACAGAAGAAAAGGAACGTCCATTGAAATGTATGGGAGAGGGACAGGTAATACCTGTTGCTCTGTAAGCTAGAGCTCTGGCGCTATACACTGAGCCACCTGTAATAATACATGTGATGCTCACATGTGAGTCGCTCACCAGATTCGCCTTCATAAATGTGGCATTGCCTACAGTGACCAGCGTTCACCAGGCGCTTCCTGCCGCTATGAGGCACTACCTGCCGCTATCCCTTGATGAATAACCCCCATAAGACTTTATCACTGCCCTTGTCTAAGATGTCAGGGAGGCTAAGAGGCCGATTCATCAATAGCGCCAGGTAGCGACAGATGAGCGACTGAAGTATGGCGCTAAGAGCGCCGCTAGCGTCAGCCGCGGGCGGTAGCGATTCGCTATAGCAGGCCTCCTCAGTCGCTACCTGGCGTTGTTGCGAACAACGCCTACATTGCTGAATATGATGTTGGCCCTCAGCTTTGTAGGCGCTGTCAGTCAGTGTGACCACGCTATTCTACACAGCGCCTGTTAGCTTTGCTGTGTCCTGGCCATCCAGTACCTTCTGAATAAAACACATTGCCACATTTGTTAAAAATTTAAAGAGTTTTTATTTTGTGTTGAAAAGGAAATTAAATTCAACCAGATATTCTAATATAAATGCAAAATAAAACATAATTAAACACATAGCCACAATTTTTTTTTTTATTTTATTTGTTAAATATAAAGGAAATACAATTAAACCACCAATGAGAAATAAAATGAAAATAAAAACAGAACAGAGAAAAATGGAAAATCGAAAAAGAAAAGAAAAACATTAATGAGAAAGGAAAATAGAAAAAGAAAATAAAAACAGAAATGAGAAAGGAAAATAGAAAAAAGAAAAACATAAATGAGAAAGCAAAATATTAAAAAGAAAAACAGAAATGAGAAAGGCAAATAGAAAAAGAAAAGAAAAACAGAAATGAGAAAGGAAAATAGAAAAAAGAAAAACAGAAATGAGAAAGGAAAATAGAAAAAAGAAAAACAGAAATGAGAAAGCAAAATATTAAAAAGAAAAACAGAAATGAGAAAGGCAAATAGAAAAAGAAAAGAAAAACAGAAATGAGAAAGGAAAATAGAAAAAAGAAAAACAGAAATGAGAAAGCAAAATATTAAAAAGAAAAACAGAAATGAGAAAGGCAAATAGAAAAAGAAAAGAAAAACAGAAATGAGAAAGGAAAATAGAAAAAGAAAAGAAAAGCAGAAATGAGAAAGGAAAATAGAAAAAAGAAAAACAGAAATGAGAAAGCAAAATATTAAAAAGAAAAACAGAAATGAGAAAGGCAAATAGAAAAAGAAAAGAAAAACAGAAATGAGAAAGGAAAATAGAAAAAGAAAAGAAAAGCAGAAATGAGAAAGGAAAATATTAAAAAGAAAAACAGAAATGAGAAAGGCAAATAGAAAAAGAAAAGAAAAACATAAATGAGAAAGGCAAATAGAAAAAGAAAAGAAAAGCAGAAATGAGAAAGGAAAATAGAAAAAGAAAAGAAAAGCAGAAATGAGAAAGGAAAATAGAAAAAGAAAAGAAAAGCAGAAATGAGAAAGGAAAATAGAAAAAAGAAAAACAGAAATGAGAAAGCAAAATATTAAAAAGAAAATAAGAAATAAGAAAGGAAAATAGAAAAAGAAAAGAAAAGCAGAAATGAGAAATAATATGAAAATGGAAAAGGGAAATAAAAACATAAATCAGCCAGAAAAATATAATTACTATAGGAAGTCGAATGCCAAGGAAACGTTCACCAGAATTAAACACATAGCCACATGTATCTATATAGAGTAGATTTTTTATTCAAATCTACCTAAAATAACAAATTTACAAAAGAGAAATGGTAAAGTAAAATTAAAACAGAAAGGAAAAAGCAAAGTAAAGTAAAATAAAGTAGGGAAAGTCCGAAATATAGATCACGGTGCCCGTGTTTGTGCCTGAAAAAATAAGAAAAGTGCAGTTAGTATAGATATTTAAAGTAGTATAGTTGTAGCAAATACCAAAATGCATTACTTGATAACCAACATTGGCGTCTTACACCCCCCTTAGAGTGGTTTGGGTCATCTTACACCCCCCCTTAGAGTGGTTTGGGTCATCTTACACCCCCCCGTTAGAGTGGTTTGGGTCATCTTACACCCCCCCGTTATAGTGGTTTGGGTCATCTTACACCCCCCCGTTAGAGTGGTTTGGGTCATCTTACACCCCCCTTAGAGTGGTTTGGGTCATCTTACACCCCCCTTAGAGTGGTTTGGGTCATCTTACACCCCCCCTTAGAGTGGTTTGGGTCATCTTACACCCCCCTTAGAGTGGTTTGGGTCATCTTACACCCCCCTTAGAGTGGTTGGGCTCATCTTACACCCCCCTTAGAGTGGTTTGGGTCATCTTACACCCCCCTTAGAGTGGTTTGGGTCATCTTACACCCCCCTTAGAGTGGTTTGGGTCATCTTACACCCCCCTTAGAGTGGTTTGGATCATCTTACACCCCCCCTTAGAGTGGTTTGGGTCATCTTACACCCCCCTTAGAGTGGTTTGGGGCATCTTACACCCCCCTTAGTGTGTTTTTTTCAACATTTTGATGGGAGGTCAAATACATTTAACCAGTAGTGCAGTACTTGCATTAGAGTGAAGGGTAGTTAGCTTACCGCAAAAAAAGAAGTGATCAGCCTTTCCCTTAGCTCATCGCCAGTCTGGGTGTCCTCACTTCTATCTGCGGGCAGGTTGGGGATTTCTGGCACCAGTGCTGTCTCCTCGGGGGCTTGGATTCGGTGACAAATGCAAATGTTGTGGAGCACACAGCAGGCAAGGATGATCTTGGAAACCTTCTGTGGGCTGTAGAGCATCTCTCCTCCTGGCCGTGCCAAACAGAGAAAACGTGCTTTCAGCAGGCCGATGGTTCTTTCCACAATGCTTCTGGTCTTGCGATGCGCTGCATTGTAGCGTTCATGGGCAGAGGTCCGTGGGTTCCTGACCGGAGTCATGACCCACGTTCTCTGCCCATATCCCTTGTCCGCTGTAGAAAAAACACAAGGAGAGAGACAGCAATTAGTACTAGTACATGTGTTTTGGTGGTAGTTTGGTTAAAATTGGCTTACTAGGCCACATATTAGCTAAATACATTGACATGGTTAATTTATTACCCAGTAGCCAGCCAGCTGGCATTTCGTTGTTATCAAACTTCCGGCACAGGACTGTCCGCTGCAAGACGTAAGAATCGTGGCATGAGCCGGGGAACCCCGATCTCACCGCCCGCAGCCTCATGTCTGGGTCACAGACCACCATCACATTCATTGAATGGAATTGTTTCCGGTTTCTGTAGGACAGCTCCTGTGCACGGGGAGGGCGGAAAGGGATATGTGTACCATCAACGCACCCTAGCACATTCGGGATCCCTCCCATCAGATAGAAAGCATGTTTTATTTTGGCAACCTCTTCCTCATCCTCAGGAAACCTGATGTAAATTGGGATTAAATCACAAATTGCCAGAACTACCTGGATTAGTATGCGGCTCATAGTAGCCTGGCTTATCCCGCTGAGGAGGGCTGAGGATGCCTGGAAGGTCCCTCGTGCCAAAATATTAAGAGTGGCACACAGGCGTACTATGCCTGGAATGGAATGAGTGCGTTTGGTGGATGGCTCGATTTTGGTCTTAATCTGATCATATAGGGACTGTAGTGCAGCACGATTCAGACGGAAGCGGCTCCTGATCTGCTCGTCACTTAAGTCCCATACTGAAAGGCGGATTGCAAAGGAGCGGGGTGCCCTAAGCCTCACAACACCCCGCTCCCTTTCCTCCTGCTCTTTCAGCATACACATACATCCATCCACCCAGACACCATACATCACCCTCTTATCCATCACACACACTAAAGATATATACAAAAAAAAAAAAAAAAAAAAAACTAACACACAACACACACACAAACAATCACACTCCACACACACCCGCTACAATGCAGCTCACCACAAAACCAGAACTATAGTGGTCCAAACCACCAGCCTGCTGAAAACCCGCTTTCTAAGTTAGGCACAACCAAGAGGGGAGTTGCTGCACAGCCCACAAAAGGCCCCAAAATCAAGCCTCACTTGCTGTATGCTACACAAGATTTGCAGATGCCACCAAAACCAAGCTCCTAAAGAAACAGCACTGATGTCAGAAATCACCCAACAAGCCACAGAGAGTGAGGACAGAAACCAGACAGAGGCTCAAATGAGCTAAGGGAAGCGAGCACAGCACCACACCACAGCCTTTGCCACAGTGTAAGAATAGCAGAAGCTAGAACATTCCTTCCTTTTATACTTCATTTTCTAAAGTGACAGGTCCGCTTTGCCGCCTTTTGCGTCGCTCTGCTATTTCCGGGCGCCAATTAGCCGACCCAGGTGTGCGTAAAACAGAGTGCGCACGCGCACGCTAGTAGCGCTACTAGCGTACTTGAGCCGTAACTTGCGTGCATTAACGGACATGGCCCAAAAATCAGGGGTGGACCAATGAAAGGTAAGCTGCTGTTTTTTTAAATAGCCGTTAGGCTAACCACATGTCACAAGGGTTTGAGATACATCAGTCCATTGTTGGATTTGGGTGTGTGTTGTTTGTTTAATGAGGTCTGTAATGAGTTAATTGGCTAACACACATGCTTCTGTCAGGGCAGTGGAGGTGTGCCTAGAAGGAACTGGGCTGTATGTGTGAATCAATTAAGTGGGCTGCTTTTGGATTGGCTGTTAGAGCACATAAAACCTGCCCAAGCCTAACACAGTGCGATGCCATTCTGTAGTCTGCATGCGTGCTTGTTGGGTGTGTATTTGTGTGTGTGTGCAGCTACAGGATGGAGCCAAATTCAGGACATCTGCCGGCCACAGCAGGCCCGAGTAGGAGTTTGGTGGGTGCTGTGCGCAGACCTCCCTTACGGAAAAGGGCACAGCCTGAAGGTGGGGCAGCACCCCAGGCTAAGCGCCCAGGTGCCAAGAGGGAGCCTGAATTTAATTTGGCGGAGAATAATCATCTTGTGCGCCTTACACTTGCTAAATGGGAGCTACTCTTTGGCTCCCAAAGCAAGTCCATAGGCAAACAAGAAAGAAGCAAACTGTGGGATGCCATTGGTGTGGAGCTTAGTAGCACAGCTCAACACCCACGTAGTGGCCCATCCTGCAGGAAACGCTTCTACACTTTGCGAGGGGCCCTTATGAAAAAGATGAATCACGATCTTGATGTGGACAGTGGGTTCATCCAGGCTCCAAAGAGTACCTACAGGCCGTATGAGGAGATGCTGAAGGCCAAAATCCCACTGGCTCGGCTGCAGGGTGTGGATCCTGGGGATGACACCACCGGTTGGCCTGAAGGTACATATTTTCTGGCTTTTACAATAACCTAATGTTAATGTATGTGATTTGCATTTTTACATTCTGAACAACTAACAGTAGGACCTGTGAAGTATTACATTACAGCTCAAACATTTGGTACTTTTCTGTCTGTTGCTTTATGCATAGGTGCACATGCTGCTGTCCGGGATGTGCCTCAGGACACCCAAGCTCCTGCCCTTCCAGCAACCTCAAGGCTACCCCAGTCTGCCATTGAAGGTATTTACCCATAATTTGGTTGCTGGTTGTTTTGTTAACAAATGGGTGTGGGAGCAGCTCAAACAATCAAGGTTTGCCCTGTTGAGTATTAATAATATGTGCCTGCGCCCTAATTGCACGCCCACTGTAACACTCACAGCAACTAACTAACAAGGCCCTAACATGTGTAGATATGTAGGACGCCAGAGATGTGTAGCCATATATCGGCATATCAATGTGGGAGCCACACTTGGCTTGATTAGTGAATAATAGTGAAAGAGCTGCTCACACACCTTAATGCATGTTGTATTTTGCAACGCACATTAGCTATGGCTCAATGTTGGTTTTATTTTGGCCTAGCTCCCATGCCCTTGGCCCCAGCATCTCCTCCGGATCCAACCTACTCTTTGGATGTCGGTAAGTGCATGTGTTCACCTTGCTTGATCCACTTTTACTCAAGTGCATGTGTCTCATTCTTCTTTTTTCTTGGTAGGCCAAGTGACTGGTTCATCTTTGGACCCCACTTCCGATGTTGCCGGTCAACAGGACCCTGTTGGTGTGTAGAGCAAGACATAATGTATCCTTTATGCTGTTTATGTTACACTGGTTCAATTTGGTTAGTCTACTAAGCTACATGTTAGCTTGGTAAACTTGAAGATGCCTCTTGGGAGTGCTGGTTGCCTCCCCAGGGTCAGTCTATTAGTTTTTTGAGTGATAGCAATGTATTTTTGCGGACATCTTTTTAGCCAAACATTCCCCGTCGTAGTTTGCTGATTATTTAGATACTTTTTTTTTTTTTTTTAGTTGACCCAAATATCGGAAGTGGCTGTCCAGAAAGGGCCCCTCAAGTTCCAGCTGCCAGAGATGAGGGTAAGTGGTTTGGCCTTGCTCTAGTCTGTATTTTGGCTCTACTTTTGTGCCACTTGCTTCTGGCAACTTGTGTGTCCACATGTATTTTCAAGGTCCAAGCTCGAGTGAGGACCCCACTCCAGACATCTGGGATATTGCGGGTATGTTTAATTTAAGCAATGTTTCTGATGTGATTTGCAGAAATTAGTGCGTCTTAGTCCTGTAACATACATGTTAACAATCTGAGTTTAACAGAGACCTTTGGTCTAGTGTGTATTTGGGAACTTTTTAGAGGTATGGCCTCGATAGCCTAACCAGGTTACATTAGAGTTTGGCCCACAGACCTACTAACCTGATTTTCCTGTTTAGCATATGGCAACTTGCCCGACATCGCGGATGTTGAATTGCCACTCTCTGGCAGCGATACCTCGAGCCTACCTGTGCCGGAGGACACGCAGGTAACATGGCTGATGTAGACGACCTCGAAACACATTGGCATATTCGTGGGTAGTGGAAGAAGCAACATGTCACATTTCCTTTCATTGTTGTTTTGGCAGGAGGCGGAACCAGAACCCCAAGCTGGGACCTCTTCCCAAGTCCGATGTGGCCAAGCTTCAGAGGCTCAGACAAGGGTAAGTTGTATAGTGAGTGTTTATGGTAATTTTTAGGAGGGGCATAACTGCATTGGTTCTGTTTGACTAAAATGTGGTTTACTATTTGTTTAGCCTCAAACCACAGCAAGAGGAGGTGTGGCACCAACCAGTGCCGATTTCTACGAGCTAGGGGTCCGGATGCTGGAGGACTACAGTCGCCAACAGCCGCGTGATGGAACTAATGAGCGCATTGCGGCGTTGGAAAATCAGGTGCTGATGTGTCAGCAACAAAATGAGGCCCTGCAGCGCCAGGTGGACCAGTTACGCCAAAATCAACTACAGAACCAGGACCTTGGTCGGCTGGCAAATGTAATAGAGCAATCTGTACAGCGCCAGGAAGAAGCAATACAGCGCCAGGCAGAATGTCTCCAGCGGCAGGACCAAACTTTGTTGTTGCTACAACAGCTCATACAACAGCAGTCTATATTTTTTACTGCACTGTTGTCCCCCAACACCGCCCCTAGCAATGATTCCCAACCTCCCCGGCCACCCAGCCAAGAATATTAATTTTGTATCTTTTTGGTTATGTAAATATATTTTCTTCACCCACCTCTAAATTGTGTGTTTCCTAAGACCTCGCTAATAACACAGTCAGGGATGAGTATCTGGATCTACATATGTCAATGTATTGGTCAATTTAGCCCACACATTGAAGCCCATAGCTTACTATGGTTAACACCTGAAATGGCTCAAAAGGTATGGCTACATTGACCCACAAATGTTTTGGGAGACAGCTAAACTAGGCTTTGCAATGCAACACACTGTAATGATGTGAATCAACAATTTTTTAATATAAACAATGGCCAACACGGCCAACCTTGGCCAACAACGGCCATCAAGAGACCAGCCTTCCCCCCCACCCTAACGACGCCGTCGGCGCCTCTTCCTGGCCAGCAGCATCAGCTTCAGGAGCCGGATCTCCCGCCACAGTCTGCGATGCTGGTTTTCACAAGCTGTAGAAATGTAGAAACAACAATTTATTAATAATTTGGCTGTGACCTGAACAGACACAGATGTAGCAATGTAATGTCAGTGTGTCCAATTAGGTGACACTCACATTAACATTGTTGACCACTGTGTGCTTATTGGTTAACATTATATGAGTACTATTGACTGGCAGGAATGTGAACAACACATCCCAAGCATACATTTTAGCTTAAAGTGTACCAACACCCACGGGTGATCGGCCCGGGAATCTATCAGATTCCCTGCCCCATCACCTCCCTCCCCGCGGGACATCCAAGATCGGGATGTCCCTGGGTATGAAACACCCCCCAAACCCCAAAATACCTACCTCAGTTTCTGTGTGGCAGTGCCGCTGGGCCCTCCCTGGTGCCCCTCTAGACGTGTGAGTGCCTGCGCAGGCCGTCTGTGAATTGCCGGCGCAGGCACGCCCCCGTAAAAAGGGGCGCGGGGGAGGCGGAGGAGGAGGCAATTTGCAATGGCTTGTACATTTTTGGGAGTCAACGTGAGTTCAGGGGGTTGTCACACAGCGGTGCCGATCAGGGGTGCCCCACCGTAGTGGAACCACACCCAGGAAAGTCAAAATCCTGGTTGTTCCAGTTTAACTCTTGGGAAGCAAAGAAGGGCTAATTCCCTGTGTGTCCATTTTTGGGTTTAGTAACAGCCAAACATCAGGGCCTAAGTCCGAACGAGTCCACGAGTTTACCCTATAATGTTACAGGTCCAGACCTAATCGGGCCCATTTGGTTGTGTCTAACACAAAAATAGTCTCTATGGGGCCTAATGAAGGATGTGAGCCAACAATCAAGCATGCAAACAGGCATGTTGGATTATTGTGCCAACACATTGAATAGAGATGTGTGTGAAATTAACACATAGGTAAATTTAAATTGGCTGCTGATGTGACTAGAAGACATAGGTTTCACAAGTCTTTAGGCATATGAAGTGGGATGTACTCACCATCGCAGCTGTGGCGGGGGCCCATGCTGCTGGCCGTCCCTGGAGCTGGGGTGGGGAGGAGGGTCTCTGGCTCCGTCTGCGTCGCAACATCTGTCAACATAAAGCAAAAGGCAAAAACACAATTAGTGGGCAAATGACACATGACTATTTGACATCCATCTGGTTATTGAGTCTGAAAATGCAAAGGCTTGCATGGTTACATACAGGTTGACCTAAATTAGCATCTTTCCTGGACCATGAGTTAATGTCAATTTGTAAGGGTTCACACATGTATCCCTAAAGAGAATGTGCAAATAACATAGCCAGTGCTATTGAAAGGAATCATTTGCAGTTGTTTGGCTAATGTTAATAGTGGGCCACATGTTGGAGCGGGAACAACTTAACCCAAGAAAAGAAATGCAAACACCCATCATGGTGTTGCCAGAAACATAGGGGTGGTTGACAGTTGGCTAGAACTGTAGTGGGGTTTGTGAGGTTAGGGTACCTTATCAAACCAGCTGTGACAATGGACCAGGAAACATGTGTCTGTTACAAGTGGGCCTATACACAGGATTGCTGCTAATCTTGGTTTGGGTCCACTTTGGCCGAGCCACACAATTTGCATGAGCCAACTTACTCCGCGCCCGCTGCCTTCAACACATCACTCCTCGAGTGTGTGCGGATGCGCAGGCCATTTTTAAAATGAGCGCAGGCGCACACACATCTACAGTGTCACACAGGAGGCTTGGACGGTGGCTTTGCCAACCCCCAAAGAGGTAAGGAGTTTTGTGGTTTGGTTTGGGTGTGGGGGGCCCTGGGTGAGGGATGTGATTGGTCCTGGAAGCTTACAGAAACCGAGCACCATCTATGTTTTTGGGTGCACTTGAATGAATGTAATAACATTGGGAATGTGATGGGTACCCAATAACACTTACCATGACTATGCCCGTGGAGAATCGTACGCCAAAATGCCATGGAGGTGCCGCCTATATGATGCCCTGCAAATTAGAGAGGAATGGCAAGGGCTAAGGACACATTGCAAGATGAAACCTGTCACAGACTAACAATTAAAAAATGTACACTCACCAGGGGATGAAGCGCCACTTGAAGCCCAGGGAGGGCTCTGAGGAGGAGGCGGGGAGCCTCGGCTCCTCACACTCTGGTCGGAAGATCCACCAGGCAAAGGGCCACCCTCCTCCCTCTCACTCCCTGCTTGAGAGTGGCCCCTTGCCTGGTGAGATTCCTCACACTCAGAGTGTGAGGAGCTGAGGCTTGATCCAGCCAGCCCCCCAGCAGCACACTCCTCTGGGGCGTCATCCCCTTCCTCCCCTGGGTCCTCTAAATAGGACCCGCGGGAGGGACCCTCCCCCGATGACTCCCCCGAGTCCGCCTGCCTGGTTCGGGGGAGGAATCCCTTCCCACGTTTCCCCAGGGGAGGACGCTTATCTGTGTGGAGGGGGTGAAAGAAAATAATTAATCTAAAGAGCACAAATGGACAGAGCTTAGCAGATGATTCTGCACAAAGGCAAAACATAACATAAGCTTTAACTTACCTGATGCGTAGGCATCATATAGGCGGTACAGGCCTTCAGGGTCCCGGCGCTTAAAATCAGACCACTTTTGCTGAATCGAGCGGATGGTGAGCTCAGTCTGGAAGCGCCGGGACACTGTGGCCTTCACCTCCATGGCTATGCGTTTCTTTCCTCCACGGGCATAGTCATATTCGGCGAGGCAGAAGTCCTATGAAAAAAGAACAAACAAAATAACATAAATACATGACATCAGAAAACAGTCATAAACAGTTATACATAGACCACATCAAAGTGGACCCACACCCAGGATTATGACTATTCTGGGTTTGTGTGCACTTTGGTGGGCCACACCAATTGTGGGTGGTCCGCTGTCTGCAACCCCCTTGGAAGGCCACAAATACACCACTGAGGCCACTCCCACGTCACTCCCCCAGCAAAACACAGGGCTCTGCGCCACTGTGGCATGCGCATACAAGGCCGTTGGGACGTGCATACCAGCTCAGCTGGGTATGCACGGCAAAGTTGGCATGTGGCGTTTGACTCTAACAGGGAGTGCGCCTGCACCCAAAATTACAATATGTCTGGTGCAGGGGTACACCCTGCTAGAGGTACGCGCAATAGGCATCCGCAGCTAACGCATGCACAGATGGAACGGGACTGAGGTAATATTTAGGGCCCTCCAGGGGGGGCATCCCAGCAGGACATCCACAATGGGGATGCCCCACTGGGATTGCTGAAATGTGTTATTAAAAGCAAAATTTTTCATAAACAATCCCCCCTGTGTGTTCTGAAACTTTTCAGCTAAAAAGACAAACAAACAAATACTCACTTTTACTACCTGGCCATTGACCCGACTATCCACCCGGGTGCGCTTGGCCTTCATAGGCCCAGGAGGGGAAGGGGTGGGAGGGGTGGTGCTTGAGGAAGGTGAGGTAGGTTGGGGAGGTGGGGGAGGGGTGGTGGGGTTGGAGTCTGAGGAGGAGCTGGGGAGGCGCATGACTCGCCTTCTGGGCATCATATTGGAAACGCTAAGGAGGAAACAGGAACCGGAAATGACCCAAGCGACATTGGAAAAAAGTTTAAAAAAAAAAACGCTCCGCGCACCAGCAGCAAGCTATTCGCAGCTATGTGCAAGCTAAGTGGCGGAAAAACTAAAATGACGCTTGAAAACAAGCTAGTGGCATAAGCGCTAGACAGTTTTACCTTAAGGTGGCGTTGAAACGCAAAGGAGGAGCCCGGAACCGGATATGACGCTAGCAACTGTGCTTCAAAATTCTCACACAAACATGCGCGCAACAGGGCCAAGCTAATATCAGCTATGTGCAAGCTAAGTGGCGGAAATACATTAAAATGACGCTTGAAAACAAGCTATTGGCATAAGCGCTAGACAGTTTTACCTTAAGGTGGCGTTGAAACGCAAAGGAGGAACCCGGAACCGGATATGACGCAAGCAACTGTGCTTCCAAATTCAAAAGCAAACATGCGCGCAACAGGGACAAGCTAATATCAGCTATGTACACGCTAAGTGGCGGAAATACATTAAAATGACGCTGCAAAACAAGCTAGGGCCAAAGGCGCCAAGAATTCTTAGCTTGATTTAGCAGGGGATTCTACATACTGTAATGCATAGGACCTTCTAAAGCATACACCGTGGGCCTTACATATACAAATCTGAATCAATCCAAAAGTCATCACACAATCAAAGTAGACAACTACCTGAAAATGTGGCACACATGAGAATGCATAACGGGTTGTTATGAGCTGGTACGACTGAATGTTATCCTGCAATCTGTGGGCAGCCACGCTCACAACTACAGTGTATTCATTAACAACGACTGGGGTCGCGGGAAGTGAATTCCTTGCAAATGGCAAAAGGGCACATGTATGAACAGCACAGCGCCGCACAACGCAGCGCAGCGAGGCACAGCGACGCTCGCGCCGCCACATAGCGAATTAAAACAGCGACTGCACAAACACTGACCAACACAGATTCATCAAAGACAGGGCTGCCGAATAGCTTGGGCGCTGACAATTTCGAAGAGCGAACGTGACCGCCCAACCTGACAGGCTACAAAATAGCTTTACAAGCCCCGTTTGTGTTGAAAACAAGCGATTTGGATGCCAATGAGTTTGGGTGGAGGAGATGCAATACCCATGTCACTCACAACATTACATTGTGAAAAATATGAAAAAGTTCAAATACATGAAAATAACCAGCCAGATTCTTAAAACATATCAATATAAACATGTGTTGAATTTGGGACCAAAGAAAAAACCACAAAAACCACTAAAAACAATCATTGCAGCGTCTGCCATTGAAATGTATGGGAGAGCGGCAGGTAGCGCCAGGTAATACGTGTCGCTGTGAAGGAATTTGCAGCGCCGCTGTTCGGGCCAGGCGGCTTCATGATGAATGCCGCGCTAGCCGTCGCTCTCGCCGGCGCTAGCCTCATTTAGCTTGATAAATGCGTCATTGTGACCGCCGCCGGGCGTACTTGAGTCGGTAGTCGCCGTTAGCTGCCGCTACCTGGCGCTCGTCAGACACTACCTGGCGCTATCGCTTGATGAATAAGGGCCTAATTTAACAATTCTTCATGCAGGCGCTAGATAAGTGTCTCTTCTGAGCCACTCTCAGTGCCCTCACTGCTGAGATGGCTGAAGGCAGCCTGCATTCAGCCTGCGTTCAGCCTGCATTCGCTTCCAGCGGGCGGGTCGGCATAGTGCTGGCCTTGTATACTGTGAGCCCAGAAGTATCAGCATTTATTTAAAAAAATACACTGCACCCATGCTGGCACTTACAGAAGGGGATTCAGGCAATAGCGCCAGTGACAGTTTCCATTTTTGGGGGGGGGGGGGCATGGGAGCACAAAAAATAACACTGGGAATGGCATCGGGAACATATGATAGACAGGACATGTTTTTTCACGGCCCAAATCACAAGATTGGAGCGCTAAAGTAAAGTGCGTAAAATGCATACATATCTCATGCCAAACAGTCCAGGTATCCCGTGGCACATGCAACAGCCAAAACTTTTTTTTTTACAAAAGTGGCCTAAATAAATATAGCCATCCTATCCCATTGAAATGTATAGAATAAGACCACACAGTGCAGGGTGAGCGCCTGGTCCTATCTGGCGCTGTAGGGAACTCCCATCGGTGACACTGATGATAGATGGGACACTACCTGGCACTATCACAGGCGCTTTTTGACTTGATAAATACACCTTTTGTACTGGGACCTGACATTCACCTGACACTCATCTGGCACTATGTGGCCTTAGTGTTTCATAAATAAACCCCGGGCAGGCTGATTCATTACTAACGGCAGGTAGCGACAGATGAGCGCCTGTAGCAAGGATTTCAGAGCAAACGCTAGTAGTCGTTGTGCTCGGCCATGGTTTGTTGTTTCAGAGCGCCTCTGACGCTGGCCGGCATTGTTGAATACGTTATGTGATTCACAGTACTACGCTGCATGGGAGCGAATGGTGGCACCAGCTCAGTGCGACTGACTCACACCACATTCATCAAAAAAAAAACAGCCTCAAACAGTTCCGGTGCTTAAAATTGGGTCGATGTAGCCCACAGCATCAGAGGCTGTTTGATCAAAGTCTGTTTTTGAACATGTATCCACTAGTAACAAAGCGAAAACATATGGAATTACATTTTTATGACATTGTAACATGAACACTTTAAAGCCAGACATGTAAGGACAATTCTGCATAAAAATATTATTAATCAAAAAAGTTTTCAAAAATGTCATTTTCTAGGCCAGGATTCATGTCTGAAAGATTTGAGTTTTTTTAAAAAAAATTTGGGATCAGGAAAGGGATTTAAGGATCGTCCATAGAAATGTACGGGAGAGCGCCAGGTAGCGAGAGGTAAGACATGGCGCTCTGCAAGACTGAACGTCGGTGCTGTACGCTGAGCCTGGGATAATGATGAATCGGATGCTACATGGCGTTGTTCCAGTCGCTCACCAGAATCGTCTTCATAAATGTGCAATTGCGTGCCGTGTCCGGCGTTCACCTGGCGCTACCTGACGCTTACAAGTAGGGATGAGCGAACTTTAGAAAAATTCGATTCGGCTGATTCTCCAAATTTTCCGACAAAATTAGTTTCGGACCGAATTTATTCGTGCCGAATCGCTATTAAAAATGGCTTTTTCTGAGCTTCCTAGAGCCTCAATAGGGTTGTAAACCATTCTGCCTTGCTGTAACATGCATAGGATGCGTGCTGGGTTAGTGAAATAATACTGTAAATAATTATGACATGCAGATCAGAGGCATCGCTATTAGAATCGCAGAGCGGCACAATTGCAGAGAGTTGAGGTGGCATCGCTATGAGGGGCCCCTGTATTGCCTGAAAAACACACCCTGGGGCTGGCAGCAGCAGGAGCCCAAAAATTGGCTGAATGACACCCTGGAGTTGCAAACAGCAGCAGCAGCAGCCCAAACATAGCTTGAAAGAGACACTGGAGTTGGCAGCAGGAGCCCAAAAATTGGCTGAATGACACCCTGGAGTTGCAAGCAGCAGCAGCAGCCCAAACATAGCTTGAAAGAGACACTGGAGTTGGCAGCAGGAGCCCAAAAATTGGCTGAATGACACCCTGGAGTTGCAAGCAGCAGCAGCAGCCCAAACATAGCTTGAAAGAGACACTGGAGTTGGCAGCAGGAGCCCAAAAAATGGCCGAATGACACCCTGGAGTTGCAAGCAGCAGCAGCAGGAGCCCAAACATTGCTTGAAAGAGACACTAGAGTTGGCAGCAGGAGCCCAAAAATTGTCTGAATGACACCCTGGAGTTGCAAGCAGCAGCAGCAGGAGCCCAAACATAGCTTGAAAGAGACACTGGAGTTGGCAGCAGGAGCCCAAAAATTGGCTGAATGACACTCTGGAGTTGCAAGCAGCAGCAGCAGGAGCCCAAACATAGCTTGAAAGAGACACTGGAGTTGGCAACAGGAGCCCACTACGCAAGCACATGAGCATGCTTCCTGCAATTTGCGCAAGTGACTCGGAGGGACTACCTGTCTCCATCTCCACTGCATACTGCCACGTGTGTCTGGGTCCTCTATCTCTCCTTCCTCACAACCCTCTAGCCCCTCTGGCTGCTCCTGCTCCTCCTCTCCTGTCCACTGACTAGATAAACCAGCCATTTTACCAAGCCTAAACTGCGCACTGTGCCCCTCCTCCTCCTCTTCCTCCTCCTCCTCCAGTTCAGCTCCAACGCGGTTCATGTGGCTGTAAGATGTAGACGCCATGTCTCCAGTGCCCTGACCAGCCATGGTTTCCAACATGTGCTGTAGTACATGAAGCAGTGGAATCACGTCGTTCATCCCGTAATCCTGGTGACTCACAAAAAAAGTGGCTTCCTCAAAGGGCCTGAGCAAACGGCAGGTGTCACGCATGAGCTGCCACTGGTTGACATTGAAGTTACACAGGGGAGTCCCCCTATCCGCTTGGATCATCAGGAAATCCGTGATGGCTTTTCTCTGTTCGTATAGCCTGTCCAACATATGCAGGGTGGAATTCCAACGAGTGGAAACATTGCAAATCAGACTATGTTGGGGGCTACCGTTCGGACGCTGTAGCTCAAGAAGGGTGTGCTTGGGGGTGTATGAGTGGCTGAAGTGCATGCAAAGTTTCCTTGAAGCTGTTAGGATGTCTTGCAGATGGGGGAAGACTTCAGAAACCGCTTCACAACCAGATTGAAGACGTGAGCCATGCAGGGCGCATGGGTCAGCCTTCCTTGTCGCAGCGCAAACAATATGTTCTTCCCATTGTCGGTAACCATGGTTCCCATTTTCAGTTTTCTTGGAGTAAACCATGTTTGGATTTCTTGATGAATAAATTTAAGCAGTTCCTCCCCTGTGTGACTCCGTTCGCCAAGACAATGGCGTGACACCTCCATGCCCTGCACACATGGTAGGCTGGAGGGGCACTGAGACTTGAGCCTACAGTGGAGGGTGAGGAGATGGCGGAGGATGAGGAGGCCGAGTCACAGGCACAACGGGCAGGGAGCGCGGAGGCCGAAGCGGCGTGACCTGTCCAAGTTGCTGCTGCAAAGGGACCACATTCACCCAGTGGGCCGTAAACGACATGTACTGTCCCTGACCGTAGTTACAGCTCCAGACGTCGGCGCTGCCATGCACTTTGCTACACACCGACAGGCTCAAGGACTGGCCCACCTTCTGTTCAACAAAAGTGTGCAGTGCTGGTACTGCCTTCTTGGCAAATAAATTACGGCTTGGGACTCTCCACCTCGGCTCGGAACAAGCCATCAGTTCTCTGAAAGGTACAGAGTTCACCACCTGAAAAGGGAGCGACTGCAGCACCAGCAGCTTGGACAGGAGCACATTCAGCTTCTGCGCCGTAGCATGAGTTAGAGAGAGATACTGCTGTCTCTTGGACATGGCTTTGCTGATGGATTGCTGGCGGGATGCATGACTTGGAGGAGGAGCAGGAGCATCCGGAGCGACAGAGGATGGGTATGACGCACAGCTGCCTTCGGCTGAGGTGCTGGAGCCTTGGCTGGCAGAAATTGGGAGCAGCGTGACGCTTGGTGAGGAAGCAGCCTGGACCACCTCTTCGGAGCCTCGGTTCTCCCAGGCCGCTTTATGGTGACGCATCATATGTTGACGCAGGGCCGTGGTGCCAACATTTGGGCCCTGACCACTCTTCACCTTCTGCCTACATATCTTGCATGTGGCCATGTTATCCTCCTGCGGATGCTTGAGGAAAAACTGCCACACTGCCAAGTAGCTACTTTTCCCACCAACAGCCCGCACTGATTCACTGCTACTGTCGCCAACTCCAGGAACCCCTGCTCCACTACCTCCCGATAAGGTAGCCTGCCACGCAGCAGGTGCTCTACCCCGGCCCTGGCCCCGTTTGGCTCCAGGCTTTACAATTCTGCCCCCATGCTGACTGCCAACCATGCTGCTGACACCTTGCTGCCTTAGCTGCTGACTCCGGGGCAACCTGGGCCCCTCTTCTCCTGATGATGAGGATGAAGCCCCTTCTGCACCCGGCTCCCAAGTGCGATCGGCTTCATCGTCATCATCATCACCGCGTTGTGGCTGCACGTCACTGATGTTCTCGGTTTCCTCAACAGTGTCTGGCGCAGGAGCTGGAACGCTCGCAACAACACCCACGACACTCTCCACATAACTATTTGTCTGCCTAGCGAAGGAAGCCACCTCCATTTCTTGGCTGGGCAGTAGCTGCTAATCGTCCTCCTCCCTAAAGAGTGGAGCTGAACCCAAAGCATAGGATACGTCGCTGGGGGAGGGAACGGCGTAGGACAGAGGCAATGGGAGGACAGGGACTGCTCTTGGGCCATGCCAACTCAGGGTTGTGTCAGAGGAACCTACCAACCCTAGACTGGGGGTCTCAGATGTAACTTGTGATGATGTTGATGACCGCGTTAACCAATCTACCACGGCAGATGCGTTACTGGTGGAGACACGACCGCTAGCAGATACTGGCAGATCAGGTCTCTCACCGCAACTCCTGCTGCCACTCGCCCCTAGTCTGCTGCGACCTCTGCCTGCTGAGTCTTGGCCTCTGCCACTCCTCTTTGAACATCCTGGCACTTGTCTGCCTGACATTTTTATGTATTTGAAATGCGCAATAGGCACCTAAAAAATGTGTTTACTTTAAAAAGCAGAAGCTAAATAAAGTGAGATGCTGCTTCTCTGCACCAGATACTATGAAAATTGGCAATATGGGATACCCTGCGAGCTGGTGTTTTTACAAGACGCAAAAAACCAATTCAAAATGCAATATATTAATAAAACAGAGCCTGTAGAAGCTGATTTAGTATAACAGATAGGGTGAAATGTGCCGGTTTGAGATACCCTGCAGCCTGGTGTTTTTTCAGGACGCAAAAAAAACTATTCAAAATGCAATATATTAATAAAACAGAGCATGTAAAAGCTGATTTAGTATAACAGATAGGGTGAAATGTGCCGGTTTGGGATACCCTGCGGCCTGGTGTTTTTACAGGACGCACAAAATCAATTCAAAATGCAATATATTTATAAAACAGAGCCTTTAGAAGCTGATTTACTATAACAGATAGGGTGAAATGTGCTGGTTTGAGATGCCCATGTGGCCTGGTGTTTTTACAGGACACACAAAACCAATTCAAAATGCAATATATAAATAAAACAGAGCCTTTAGAAGCTGATTTAGTATAACAGATAGGGTGAAATGTGCTGTTTGGGATGCCCATGCGGCCTGGTGTTTTTACAGGACACACAAAACCAATTCAAAATGCAATATATTTATAAAACAGAGCCTTTAGAAGCTGATTTAGTATAACAGATAGGGTGAAAATAAAAAGATAGTTTCCCTGTCACTTTCTCTGCTGTCCCTGCCTGGATCGTTCCCGATTTTTCCCTATCTTTCTCTATCTTTCCCTGGCTCTCCCTGGCACTGTGTGGGTCTCTGTGGGTCTCCCTGACTCTCCCTGCCTGTCTGTTAGTCTCTCCCTGTCTGTAGCAACCTCCGTTCTGTCTGCAATACAACACTGAAATGCGCACAAGCAAGATGGCCGCCGTTTATATAGCACTGTGACGTCACCGGGCTTTCTGGCTGCTGATAGGCTGCATGTGACCTTCCCATGAAACTTGCCCCAGGGGCCATGTCCGGATATGTCCATCCACCATTTTACAATGGCTGTAATTGAAATAAATGGAGTTTAAAGGAAAACACCGAATCGCGGGGACATTCGGATTCGTTCAGAATTGAATTTTTTCTGAAATTTGGAACGAATTCGGGTTCATTCGGATCGATTCGCTCATCCCTACTTACAAGGCACTACCTGGCGCTATCCCTTCATAAATAAGGCCCTAAGTGTTCTTTAGCTTTCTCTACATAAGGGCTCTGCTATCATAGACTCCTGATTTAGCCATGCTTCTGTTATCGGCTCCCTAACTCGTTAAAGGTTGGTAGCTATAGAAAGAGACATTTGATCACAGAAGAAAGGCCAATCCAGCAGCTCACCCTCTCTCCACGTCACCTAACAATTGGTATTACCTGGTGCACCCGAGTCCTGAGCAGACTGGCACATCCATGTTATTGCTGTATGTGTTAAGTGAAAAACTAAAACTAAAACCTCCAGAGGCTCTAAAATATTTGAAAAACCCTTTACATTTTAAAAGTTTTATGCCTGTGCTTTTCCTTTTGAAAGTCACATTTTTTGTTGACAGGTTTTGCATGTAACTAATGGCATATGGACAGTATGCAGTGATAGCAGCATTGGATGGTAAATAACAGTCAGTATGCAGTGATAGCAGCACTGGATAGTAAATAACAGTCAGTATGCAGTGATAGCAGCATTGGATGGTAAATAACAGTCAGTAAGTAGTGATAGCAGCTTTGGATAGTCAGTCAATAACAGTCAGTATGCAATGATAGCAGCTTTGGATAGTCGGTAAAAACCAGTCAGTATGCAGTGATGGCAGCTTTGGATAGTAAATCAATAACAGTCAGTATGCAATGATAGCAGCTTTGGATAGTCGGTAAATAACAGTCAGTATGCAGTGATAGCAGCTTTGGATAGTCGTAAATAACAGTCAGTATGCAGTGATAGTAGCTATGGATAGTCGGTAAATAACAGTCAGTAAGCAGTGATAGTAGCTTTGGATAGTCGGTAAATAACAGTCAGTATGCAGTGATAGTAGCTTTGGATAGTCGTTAAATAACAGTCAGTATGCAGTGATAGCAGCTTTGGAAAGTAAATAACAGTCAGTATGCAGTGATAGCAGCTTTGGAAAGTAAATAACAGTCAGTATGCAGTGATAGCAGCTTTGGATAGTCGGTAAATAACAGTCAGTATGCAGTGATAGCAGCTTTGGATAGTCGGTAAATAACAGTCAGTAAGCAGTGATAGCAGCTTTGGAAAGTAAATAACAGTCAGTATGCAGTGATAGCAGCTTTGGAGAGTCAGTAAATAACAGTCAGTAAGCCGTGATAGCAGCTTGGATAGTTGGTAAATCACAGTCAGTAAGCAGTGATAGCAGCTTTGGATAGTCGGTAAATAACAGTCAGTATGCAGTGATAGCAGCTTTGGATAGTCGGTAAATAACAGTCAGTAAGCAGTGATAGTAGTGATGGATAGTCAGTAAATAACAGTCAGTATGCAGTGATAGCAGCTTTGGATAGTCGGTAAATAACAGTCAGTATGCAGTGATAGCAGCTTTGGATAGTCGGTAATAACAGTCAGTATGCAGTGATAGCAGCTTTGGATAGTCGGTAAATAACAGTCAGTATGCAGTGATAGCAGCTTTGGATAGTCGGTAAATAACAGTCAGTATGCAGTGATAGCAGCTTTGGATAGTCGGTAAATAACAGTCAGTATGCCGTGATAGCAGCTTTGGATAGTCGGTAAATAACAGTCAGTATGCGTGATAGCAGCTTTGGATAGTCTGTAAATAACAGTCAGTATGCAGTGATAGCAGCTTTGGATAGTCGGTAAATAACAGTCAGTATGCAGTGATAGCAGCTTTGGATAGTCGGTAAATAACAGTCAGAATGCAGTGATAGTAGCGATGGATAGTCGGTAAATAACAGTCAGTAAGCAGTGATAGTAGCGATGGATAGTCGGTAAATAACAGTCAGTATGCAGTGATAGCAGCTTTGGATAGTCGGTAAATAACAGTCAGTATGCAGTGATAGCAGCTTTGGATAGTCGGTAAATAACAGTCAGTATGCAGTGATAGCAGCTTTGGATAGTCGGTAAATAACAGTCAGAATGCAGTGATAGTAGCGATGGATAGTCGGTAAATAACAGTCAGTAAGCAGTGATAGTAGCGATGGATAGTCGGTAAATAACAGTCAGTAAGCAGTGATAGTAGCGATGGATAGTCGGTAAATAACAGTCAGTAAGCAGTGATAGTAGCGATGGATAGTCGGTAAATAACAGTCAGTAAGCAGTGATAGCAGCTTTGGATAGTCGGTAAATAACAGTCAGTATGCAGTGATAGCAGCTTTGGATAGTCGGTAAATAACAGTCAGTATGCAGTGATAGCAGCTTTGGATAGTCGGTAAATAACAGTCAGTATGCAGTGATAGCAGCATTGGATAGTCGGTAAATAACAGTCAGTAAGCAGTGATAGTAGCGATGGATAGTCGGTAAATAACAGTCAGTAAGCAGTGATAGCAGCTTTGGATAGTCGGTAAATAACAGTCAGTATGCAGTGATAGCAGCTTTGGATAGTCGGTAAATAACAGTCAGTATGCAGTGATAGCAGCTTTGGATAG
Organism: Gastrophryne carolinensis; assembly: GCA_027917425.1. Taxonomy (NCBI): domain Eukaryota; kingdom Metazoa; phylum Chordata; class Amphibia; order Anura; family Microhylidae; genus Gastrophryne; species Gastrophryne carolinensis. The sequence goes on along the minus strand of CM051242.1, from coordinate 52,342,141 downwards.
TCGGTAAATAACAGTCAGTATGCAGTGATAGCAGCTTTGGATAGTCGGTAAATAACAGTCAGTATGCGTGATAGCAGCTTTGGATAGTCTGTAAATAACAGTCAGTATGCAGTGATAGCAGCTTTGGATAGTCGGTAAATAACAGTCAGTATGCAGTGATAGCAGCTTTGGATAGTCGGTAAATAACAGTCAGTATGCAGTGATAGCAGTTTTGGATAGTCGGTAAATAACAGTCAGTATGCAGTGATAGCAGCTTTGGATAGTCGGTAAATAACAGTCAGTAAGCAGTGATAGCAGCTTTGGATAGTCGGTAAATAACAGTCAGTATGCAGTGATAGCAGCTTTGGATAGTCGGTAAATAAAAGTCAGTATGCAGTGATAGCAGCTTTGGGTAGTCGGTAAATAACAGTAAGTATGCAGTGATAGTAGCTTTGGATAGTCGGTAAATAACAGTCAGTATGCCCTGATAGCAGCTTTGGATAGTCGGTAAATAACAGTCAGTATGCAGTGATAGCAGCTTTGGATAGTCGGTAAATAACAGTCAGTATGCAGTGATAGCAGCTTTGGATAGTCGGTAAATAACAGTCAGTATGCAGTGATAGCAGCTTTGGATAGTCGGTAAATAACAGTCAGTATGCAGTGATAGCAGCTTTGGATAGTCGGTAAATAACAGTCAGTATGCAGTGATAGCAGCTTTGGATAGTCGGTAAATAACAGTCAGTATGCAGTGATAGCAGCTTTGGATAGTCGGTAAATAACAGTCAGTATGCAGTGATAGCAGCTTTGGATAGTCGGTAAATAACAGTCAGTATGCAGTGATAGCAGCTTTGGATAGTCGGTAAATAACAGTCAGTAAGCAGTGATAGTAGCGATGGATAGTCGGTAAATAACAGTCAGTATGCAGTGATAGCAGCTTTGGATAGTCGGTAAATAACAGTCAGTAAGCAGTGATAGCAGCTTTGGATAGTCGGTAAATAACAGTCAGTATGCAGTTATAGCAGCTTTGGATAGTCGGTAAATAAAAGTCAGTATGCAGTGATAGCAGCTTTGGGTAGTCGGTAAATAACAGTAAGTATGCAGTGATAGTAGCTTTGGATAGTCGGTAAATAACAGTCAGTATGCCGTGATAGCAGCTTTGGATAGTCGGTAAATAACAGTCAGTATGCAGTGATAGCAGCTTTGGATAGTCGGTAAATAACAGTCAGTATGCAGTGATAGCAGCTTTGGATAGTCGGTAAATAACAGTCAGTATGCAGTGATAGCAGCTTTGGATAGTCGGTAAATAACAGTCAGTATGCAGTGATAGCAGCTTTGGATAGTCGGTAAATAACAGTCAGTATGCAGTGATAGCAGCTTTGGATAGTCGGTAAATAACAGTCAGTATGCAGTGATAGCAGCTTTGGATAGTCGGTAAATAACAGTCAGTATGCAGTGATAGCAGCTTTGGATAGTCGGTAAATAACAGTCAGTATGCAGTGATAGCAGCTTTGGATAGTCGGTAAATAACAGTCAGTAAGCAGTGATAGTAGCGATGGATAGTCGGTAAATAACAGTCAGTATGCAGTGATAGCAGCTTTGGATAGTCGGTAAATAACAGTCAGTATGCAGTGATAGCAGCTTTGGATAGTCGGTAAATAACAGTCAGTATGCAGTGATAGCAGCTTTGGATAGTCGGTAAATAACAGTCAGTAAGCAGTGATAGTAGCGATGGATAGTCGGTAAATAACAGTCAGTATGCAGTGATAGCAGCTTTGGATAGTCGGTAAATAACAGTAAGTATGCAGTGATAGTAGCTTTGGATAGTCTGTAAATAACAGTCAGTATGCAGTGATAGCAGCTTTGGATAGTCGGTAAATAACAGTCAGTATGCAGTGATAGCAGCTTTGGATAGTCGGTAAATAACAGTCAGTATGCAGTGATAGCAGCTTTGGATAGTCGGTAAATAACAGTCAGTATGCAGTGATAGCAGCTTTGGATAGTCGGTAAATAACAGTCAGTATGCAGTGATAGCAGTTTGGATAGTCGGTAAATAACAGTCAGTATGCAGTGATAGTAGCTTTGGATAGTCGGTAAATAACAGTCAGTATGCAGTGATAGTAGCTTTGGATAGTCGGTAACTAACAGTCAGCTATACAAAGTAATATTTTAATTTCACTACGGTAGATGTGTTTTTTGCAATTCTTAGAAAGAAACCACGATGGTCTGTAAAAGGATTTCTAGTATGGTAAAAATAAAAGTCATGATATCGCATTGAGTCAGCAAAACTCATTCTAAGGTCTAATGTGTGACTGCTGGCATTAGCGCATCAATAGCATTGTTTTCTCCATCAAATCTAAACTCCGGTGGCTTGTTTTCCACTGCTGGCTATGCAGGGATGTGCAGCAGATGCTAAATAGGGCATAAGGGACATATCGACGCCTGTGGCATATAGATATTTTTTTAATCAAATAGTAAGAGATTTTGAAGGAAACAACATGCCGCTACAGAAGGTATTCAAGCTGGAAAATCTCCCCTGACTTCTACTTTTTTGTTGTTGGGTAGAATAATGTTGACTCTGTATTACGGATTATGAAATGTGACAGGTGCCACATGCAAATATTCTGCTAAAATACAAAACAAATGGGGATGATAATGTCTTTAGGGGCCATCACTGTTCATTAACAGCATCTTGTATTTAGTTCACAGAGTTTGCAACTGTATGCCAGTTTTCCATCTCCGAGTTTTGAAATAAAATGGAAAGAAACAAACATGGATCAGATGTAATACATTTCTATCTAGAGCAAAAGTGTACAAATGTATATTTCATTTTTGTTTTAAAGAGTAAAGAGTATTTGGTATAGCTCTTAGTTTTGAGCTGAAAGTAAAAATAGGGAATAGTTTAGATGAACTTTAAACTGGAGTTAGGCAAAGGCCTCGATTCAATAAGGGTAGAAAAAAATTCTCATGGTAGTAAAAGATTCAATTCATGAGAAAAAAGCCTGAGAATGTCACTGTTGCTGAATCACCAGAAAAAAAGACAATGAAAGTCAATGGCAGCTTTTACTACAGTGTAAAAAGTTCTCTACTTTTCCTTAGTAGTAAAAAGTACCATTGCCTTTCATTGTCTTTTTTTCTGGTGATTCAGTAACAGTGAAATTCTCAGGCTTTTTTCTCATGAATTTAATTTTTTACTACCATGAGAATTTTTTTCTACCTTATTGAATCAAGGCCATAATGTTATATTCTGTGTGTGCTGTCCCTCGTTATCCAACCTGTGCTCCTGGTATATATTTAAAACTCATCCAGCAGCTAACAAAGAGAATGAGAAATGTGTGTAGGCTGTGTGTTGTGATGAATCCCTACATTTACATTTAAATGTGAAATACAGAACGTGGAGGCTGATCCACTACTAGCGCCACGTATTGCCAGATGAGCGTCTGTATAGCGGCGCTTAGAGCAACTGCTAGTAGACGCTGTTAGCGGGTATCAGGCACTGTAACCTAGCGTTGCGGTCGCTGTAGTAATCTAGCTGGCATTGATGAATGTGATGTGTGTTGGGCGCTCTAACAACAGTATAACGCTGCAGAGAGTGTGAGGTAGCACCAGCTTAGTGCATCCGGCACTCGGCGCTCCACACCATATTTAACAAAAACTAGACACATACAGTGCTGCACTCTAAAGCATAGAGCGCCAGACATTGTGTGATCAAAGTCTGTTTTTGAACACATATCCACCTGTAACAAAGTGAAAACACATGGAATGACACTGTTTTAACACTGGGACAATAACACTTTAGTGCCAGACCTGTAATGACAATTTTGCATAAAAATATAAAAAGTCAAAAAAATGTATAAAAGTGTTCGTTTGCAGCCAGGAGAGGTGACACAATGATTTAAGGAGAAAAAAAAAATTAATGGCCAAACACACTATTTTTACATAACTAATGAAAGCCCCATTGAAATGTATGGGAGAGCAATACAGAGCAACACGTACTACATGGTGCTCCGGAGCCGAGAGCACCGGCGCTATATGCTGAGCAACCTGTATTAATACATGTGACGCTACATGGCGCTGTTAGAGGCACTCACCAGATTTGCTTTCTTAAATGTGGTTTTACATACAGCGCCCGGCGTTCACCAGATGCTGCCTGCCGCTAAAAGGCACTACCTGGCGCTATCCCTTCTTAAATAACCCCCTAAATGTGAAATACAGAACTAACCCCTCTACTCTTTTTGTGATATCGTGTGTGTCACAATTTATTGCTGAATGATAAATATATATGGATAGAATACCCTTGGCAGCCTGAGAGAACAATTGTATATCACAAAACAAACTTCATTTCAATATGGGTCCCTATTATTAATCAGTGTACCCTTCCTTGTTCTTGCAATAAATTAACAGAAGATTGACAATAAATTAGCAATAAATAACCTCCCACTTCTTATTAAATATTTTAATAAAGTGCAATGAAATACCTAATTGATAATGGTCTTAATAAATATGTGAACAATAAAGTGCCATGTGCAACAAGGTAAGTAATTAATAGTGATAAGTAAATCCTATGGTACTATTAGCAAAACCTATATTGAATTGTAAAGCCTCAAAACTATATAACAATTTATACTAATAATACACAATTAAAAGCGCAGCTGTAACTCTAATTTTTATGTGGCTTACTAAGAGGCTGATTCACTACTAACCGCAGGTATTACCAGATGAGCATCTGTATAGTGGCGCTTAGAGCGACCACTAGTAGACGCTGTAAGTGAGTATCGGGCGCTGTAACAGAGCGTCTCAGTCGCTCTAGTAACCTGGCCTGCATTGATGAATGTGATGTATGTTGGGTGCTCTAACACCAGTACAGCGCTGCAGCAAGCGAGAGGTAGCGCCAGCTCAGTGCGTCCGGCACTCGCCACTCCACACCATATTTAACAAAACACTAGACACACTTGGAGGCTGTTTCACTTCTAGCACCAGGTACCGGCAGATGAGTATCTGTAACAAGGCGCTCAGAGCGACCGCTTGTAGTCGCTGTGATCGGCTATGGTTCGCTGTTACTGAGCGCCTCAGTCGCTGGCCGGCATTGATGAATTTGATGTGTGAGTCGCTATAACACCAGTACAGCGCTATACTGAACAGACATTCATCTGAAATAGCCTTACAAATGATATGCTAATTTCGTATGGACCGAAGAACCCTGCAGGTACAGGAAAAAGTTGTAATTCCAATTTTGATCCCCAAAAAGTTTGCTGGTATGTAAAATTATGATGTGATGTACCAATATTGTATTGCAAATGTCGTCATGAGAAAAATCCAGCAAGGTCCAGCTGTGTTTTTACAACACTTAGCATATCCGGTGGTTAGTAGGTTTCATTACATAGGTCTTGTGGACTACGACATTTTAAAAGCTTGTAATGATTATTGCAGATCTCTTAATCCTTGTGGTTTCTACAATATCTCCCATTACTTCACCAAAATGACCTCTAAAATATGCCATCGATACAAGCAAAGCCAGTAATGGTTTGATTGGATAATAGTCATAATTTCCTGAGATTGCCATTATCACTTCACTATAACATTTTTGGGCAGGCTAAATTCATTGAAAAAGGAACAATTCTCTGTAAAGGAAAATGGGAGAATGTTTATATATTATGGCGGTAATTTACAAAACGACTCGCCAGGCATCTGCTGGGCATCCACAGGGTTTACACTAGTTTCTACATTTGCCAAACGAATTATGTATGTTTGGCCGGCGATGCCCATGTTTTTCGGATTTAAGTCAACATCAGTTTGGCTTGGTGAATCCTGGCAAACACCTTCACCAGCTTTTAGTGGCAAACCCCCTATGAAATAATGTTATTTGAGGAGAGATTGGCACTTTAGATCTCTTTAGCATTTTTTACTTTTCATTGAGCTTGAACGTCAGGTAACTAGTATTTGAAAAACAACTAAAGATACTGTGTTCACATTACTTTTAGATTTGTCTCTAAACTTTTTTTGTAAATCTATTTAAACAACCAAGACACTCCCATTACACCCCACCTGGATTCTGAGACCCCTCCCATGTCGAAAGTTTGTGCGACTTTGTGTAATACGATTTTTTTTTCGATTGTCCAGTAGTTCAGGCCACTTGCACAGACAGATTTGTGTAATAAAACTTTTTTTTATTGTCCAGTAGTTCAGACCAGTTGCACAAACAGTTTTGTGTAATAAAACCTGTTTTCAATTTTCCAGCAGTTCAGGCAACTTGACTGGCAGTCATCTGCAAATTAAAAAAAATCATTGAATGTCCAGCAGTTCAGGTTTCTTGATGGACAGTATTTTGCTAATTGAAAAAAAAATGTAAGTGTCCAGCAATTCAGGCCACTTCACAGGGAGTTTTCTGCTAATTAAAAAATGTGTATCCAGCAGTTCAGGCCACTTGACAGGCAGTTATCTTTTACTTAAAAAAAATTGAGTGTCCAGCAGTTCAGGTCACTTGACATGCAGCCATCTTTTAAAAAAAAAACAAAAAGGTTGAGTGTCCAACTGTTCAGCCCAGTTGACGGGCAGTTATATGCAAATTAAAAAACATTTTTTGATTGTCCAATCTCACTCCATGTCCAATAATGCAGAAAGCAGCAGATAAGGGACAGGGATGTGGCAATGGTGCTGCTGCTGCTGGTGATGGAGCTGGTCCTGCAGGGAGAGGACATGTTACATCTGTGCCTGCTACACTTTCCTCTGGTGCAAGCGGGTGCCAGGTAAGACTAAGAGGGAGTACCCCCCAAAATGCATTATCTAAACTTTGCCTGGGATTGTGGGATGCAGCTTTCTATGCATGGATTTTAAGGATTCAATAAAAAATGGAAGTTTTATGCAGCCATTAATTTCATTCCAGATCCTTTTGCTTTCTCTATGCTGTTTGGAATTACCATAATTCCAGCCCCTGGGCACGCTGGATCACTTTGGACTTATTGGATGAGCTGTGCATTGGCCTTGTCCCATTTTTGTATACAGGTCCAAGGATTTGCAGCGACTTTTTGTAGGTCCCAATACCACTGCCAGAATGGTGAGGCCAGACCAACTTGAGGCACTGGTAGATTATATGGCACACAATACTTCAAGTTCCAATGGATTGCTTTCCCCCCACTCCACTTCTACTGAAAGAGCGGAGCCCTCCACCTCACCCCTCAAACAATAAAGAGAAAGTTTGGCCCACCTCACACCCTGTATGCGAGTATTTCAAAATTTGCTGGCTTTTGAAATGCTCCCATTCTAGCTGTGGAGATGGAGAGCTTTAAACATCTGATGGAGGTGGCTGTCCCACAATACTCAATTCCCTGTCGTCACTACTTTTCTCAGCAGGCCATCCCTGCGCTGCACAGGTTGTGAATAAAATAAGGTGTGCAATGTTATTAGTTTAAAGGTCCACATCACAACTGACACTTCGACAAGTAAGCATGGCCATTACATCTACAGCATTACATCTACAACATTACATCTTTCTAACTGCCCACTGGGTTAATGTAGTGGCAATTGCCACCGAGGCAGGAAGCGCTTTGCACCACTGGAGTGGGATAGAAAGATTAGAGAGTACAAAGGCGATCTGGTGGATGCACTACTACCGAAGTTCCCGGCTGACTTTGAGGGCTCGGTGCCGGCACAAGGACGAGAAGGAGGAGGAAGTTGTTAACACAGCAGAGGCACAAGCACCAACTCACAAGGGAGGCTAAGCATGACCACAATGTGGAACACCTTATTCAATTGTCCGCCACATCCACCACCATCTGATACGGCTCATAGTACCAAGAGGCAGACTTTCACATGGTGGATGAGTATCTGTTGACGCATCGCCTGGTACTTAGTGCTGGGTCCTCACCATTGAATTTCTGGGTTGCCCCTTATACCTTGGAGGCGCGGCAAGTGTCCTATCAGAACGTGTGCTCAGCTCTGAAGGGGGTGGCATCACTGGCAAGAGGATCTGCCTATCCACATCCAACGTGGACATCCTTACATTTGTTAAGATGAACCAGGCATGAATCCCATGGGACTTGGCTGTGCCAGTGCCTGAGTAAATGGTTGCAGTATTGGCTACCTCCTCCTTCGCCTCTTCTGCCTACACAGCCACATCCACCTCCTCTGCCTCTTACACTTACACCCCCCACATCCACATCCACCTCCTCCTTTCCCTGGAACTGACACCTGTTTAAAAAATATAATTTTACTTTATTTGTTTTTAATTCATTTTTATTTATGTATGAATTGATTTCTTTTTTAAATTTCTGTATTATTATGTATTATATACATGTATTATTATGAGTACTTTCCCTACCCCATTTTGTGCAGGGCAATAATTACCATGGTGTTACACTCAATTTACCTTCTGACGCCGTTAAAAAACCAATATTGCATTATTTATTTTTTATGTTATTATTTTGGAAACGGTCCCTACTTTATTTCGTGCATGGAAATCATCTTGGTGTTACCCCCAATTTGCCCTCTGACACCTGTTAAAAATTTAATTAATTAATTTAATTTAGATGTTTTGTTTTATGCTGTTATTTTGATTACTTTCTCTACCCCTTTTTGTGCAGGGCAATCACCCTGATGTTAGCAACCCTCTACCCCTTTGTACCTTCATTTTACACTTTTACAGCAGTCCCTATCATCAGTACTACAACCTGCCCCCCTAGACCCCTCTCATCTGGTCCCCAACCTCCTCACTTCCACCTTTTTTCCGTATCTCTTATCTCTTGCAGTCTTATTCATTGTTAATGTGACCAACACTCATCATTTCTGCAGCCTGAGGCACAACACGTCTCATTTGCAGGGTAGCCTGATGCATGGACCATACAATCTGTATTGCAATCCCTCTATAGCTTCTTTTACAAGTGTTTCAACCTGACCCTCTTGTTAGTATGACCCACATCTGAAATGCTGCTTGACCCAGGCTGTGCTGCAACTCTTTAGCCGGTTTTATCAGTGACACAGAGAAAAAAAGGGGGTAACAATATTTACCTTTTCATTTTTCAACAGTAAAATTGCGGTTTAGTATACAGTTACAATCAACATAGTTTAGTGTAAATGGTTACCACCCTTTCTTTCTATAAATATAATGTTTTTGGTGCCACTGCCATTATCTGCCACTTAAACCAGACCAACACCCTTCCAAGAAACAATGCTCAGATCCTTCTGCAAGAAGGAGAATGAAAATTGAGATTGCTGCACATAAAAATGAATTTATATTTTTATAACTCCTGCCGTGATTGATTTTCCTACCTCAATGGTTTCCAGTAAGTCGGAACTGAATGTACTGCTGGGGTTGCTGTCACTTTGCATTGTGGGTTATGCCGGTTAAGTTCAGGCAGCAGCATGGCTCAGATGCTGTGAAAGTAAGAAGCCTCCCAGGTGCTCCAAGATGGTTGTGACCAAGAGAAGGTGGTGTTTCAGCTTAGAGTGGGTGCAGGAGCAAATGTAAGTGCTGACATTGATTCAGTATCATGCATGCAGATGGGGAAAGTGAGTTTTGTGGAGTTTTTTTTTCAACTGTACAAAGCTGTTGATCCAGAGGAATTTGTTTCTATGTTCAAAGTTTAGTGGTGTTCTAAGCATTTAGGTCAATGAATGTATTTTGGGTGCCATGATGAACCCCGCTCAACCTTTAGGCCAGCAGCAGTGTTTTTTTTCTGAAGGACTCTCTTCTTGGTGTACAGATTTGGTGCACATTGCCATTGGTAAATGCCATTTTTCTTAGCCGGGGACTAAGCAAATGTGACCCCTTCGTCACAAACTGGTACTTTTCTCTACCCAACATCACGAACGATGGTGAATATTTGCGCCCGGCAGTAAAATTGAACCTCACTCAACCTTACACATGGCCAGCAGCAGCGTTTTTCATCTGCAGGACTTACATCCCTCTTCTTGGTGTACAGATTTGGTGTACATTGCCAATGGCAACGGATTGCAAATTGTGAAAACTGCTTCCATAAAACACACATTTTCTAACATAAGAACATTTTTTTATAAAATACTAAATCAGCTCAGAACCTTGAGGACATCATTCTCCCTAAACTTCAAAAACAATTTGCACATTGCTTTGAAGAGTCGCATACAAAGCCAATTAAAGGATGTTGGTGAGATGTTTGGTGAAAAAAAAATCTGTTGCATTTGTAAGAAAAATATATTTTTTTGCTACTATTCCATGATATCCAATTACAGTGCATCATATGTTCATGTAATAAATCTACATGTAGCTCAATGGAAATATCTAGAAAGAGAACAAATTGTGACAGCACATTACCCAAGGTTACTTACATGTGGGTTGCCAAGGGCATTAAGTACTTAGACAGCTTGGGTAGCAGCGTGCAATGCTCCAGGGGTTACCGAGAGCCTGTCTGTCTCTGCCAGTCATGTATAGATCAATCCTGTGTGCCCTGACACTGGATCCAAGGTTTTTACAAACTGGTCTGTCCAGTCTCTCTTACTCCTTATAGCACAGGCTGCCAGAAAACTGTACTAGCTTTATATAATAAGTCCATTTGCCAGTAACTTAGCCCTGAGCAGCTTGGCATGCTACATAAAGGCTGCCACTCATTTAAAGATTACTGCCACCTCAGACCCAATCAAACACTGCCGTCACTTATAAAGGGTCTTTGGACTTTCATTGCGAGCCAGTGTCTGCTCAAATCTGGCTGAAAAGAATGATTTGCATGATCAGTTCATTGATGCCAACTAAGCTGTAATGTGCCAGCTTCATTCTGGAAGGCACAGGAAGCAAACAGCTGGCAAGGGGATCAGTAACATAGGACTGCAGATTAGAGCCAAATGTGAACTACAAAAATCAGAACATTTAATTTGTTGGTTTTCAAAATGATTTAAAGAATACAACTGAGGTGTACAATTCATTGATGAATTTACATTTCCCTTTAAATTGGACCAACAGCCTTCCAGAGTTGAAATAAAACTCCACAAAACTTACTTGCCCCATCTGTATGCATGATACCGAATCATTGTCAGCACTTACATTTGCACCTGTATCTACTCAAAGCTGAAAATTTTTTCTCCTAGTGCTGACCATGTTTGATCACTCTGGAGGCTTTCTTTCCCAGCATCCCAGCCGTGCTGCTGTCTAACTGACATAACCCACATTGCACAGTGCTAGGAAACCCAATGGCACTTCCTCTAGTCCAGTTTAATTAAAATAAATAAATAAATAACTTAAAACATGGATGCCTATTAGAGGAGAGCAAATTGTTTCAGACACAATCCAAACAAATCTAGCTATTTGTTTAGAAAAATATATCTATTAGAGTATCTAATCAGTTGTTGACAATGAATATAGCCTGGCTATCATTAAAGGAGCACTATCATCACTCCTGGATTTTATTCCTACCATGAGAGAATAAACCACAAGCTTGGCGGGAGCTTTTTTCAGTTCAGGTGTATAAGTGACCCCTCCTCTCATTAGTCAATGTGTTTACATGTATTTTTAATGTTACACTATTTCACGATAGTGCTCCTTTAACTGCTACAAAGTTGCTAGGTACAATCTGAGGGTTAGATGGTATAGCGGATCTAACTATATATAGATGTGGCAACACTGCCTGTAACAATTTTTTAGCTGCAAGGTACTTTCCTGTGTGCGGCATACCCCTCCCTTTCAGAGCAACAGGAACCTTGCAATTGGATTCACAGCACAACCTGACCCATTGGGGGGGGGGGGGGGGTTATCATCTAGCCAATCAACTGAGTTGAATAAGAGTTTTAAATATTTGAGGTGTTCCAGAAACTTGTCTGTGTTTAGTGCAGGACTTGAGAAAAATCAAAATGCAGGAATGGGTCAGGTTGACGTCTCTGAATTCTCCCCAGCTGGAATCCCTTTTAAGAATAGCTGCTGATTAGAAACCTTGCAGTGCCCGGTTCTTCCTGGTGCATTGCCCTGCCACCTTCTTCTCTTAGCACTCAGCTGTTACCAAAGAACAGCTGAGCAGTGGGCACCTTGAGTAGAGAAGCTTTTAATATCTTTTCTGCTAACATACATGTAAATGTATAGACAGTGCTATTCTACTATTTGTGTCGAATGTAAAATTATTTATTTTGAAATCTGTTTCGTCCTTAGAAATTACTACTACTAAAATTCTTTGGTATTATGATATAGCACCCAACCTTTTATTTATCAAGTACCACTTTTTTTCTATTAGATCAAGTACCACCTGGATGATGTGTGTAGGTTGCCACCTAAAACCTCAATTTATAGAGATATGAAATGCACAAAAATGCACATAAATCATTTTCATCAACTTTTGGAGCAGTTTTGTATTTTTGGAGCAGATCTGGGTCAGTATAGATGGCTACATATTGGGTTGGGGTAAAGGTCAGACTGCAGCCTTGTCGAGAACCACCTGATAGGACCTCGAGTACCTTGAGTATTTGGGAACCCCAGAATAGCCTGCTGTTGGCCCCTAAGATCTTCAGATAGCGTACTGCAGCACTGGTACACCATTGATAACATGGATTTCGAGTATTTTGTATTGAATTTCATTCATGCAAATCATTGATGATGATACAAATTGGTGAAAGTCTTGCCACAGAATAACATTTGGAATGTGATTGCATCTGAGGTTGTCTTTCACAACAAGCTAGGTGTCATGTGTTTTGGGCATTCAAGGTCTACCTTTCTAGTCATTAGTCTTCACCACATTCTGATCAATAGGAATCACGGGGCATTCTATAGAGGTTTCTGAAGGATGTCAGGAGGTGAACTGTGAGCAAGGCCAGAGGAAGCCCTGTTTTGTGTTTCAGGCGGAGCTCCTTTTGATAACTAAATGTTGATGCATTATAACTGCATTTAAGTTGTATTACGTATGTAATACAATTTAGTATGTTTACTTTTTCTAAAAATGGGGTTGTCATTTTCTGTTCTAAAGGTATGTGGGTGATTCAGCACCAGGTAGAAATGGGCTTTTGTAAAGGTATTAAAAGGGCTTTTAATTGCTACCTAGAATGCACTCCTGTGTCTGAATCAACCCCAGTCTCTCCTGGTGCCATTCTACTCTCTGAAATGAAATTGGAGGAACTGAAGTAGCTGCTGCAAGAGGATGAGCAGAGAAGGCTTCTTATTGTGTAGGGCCTCTAAATTGGTGCTACTGTGCCATGTGGACCACACTTGCTGAGCAAGAACACTTGTGTACAATGTGCTCTGGCCAACTGGCAGAGGATTTATAGAGGTCTATACTATTCTATACTATACTATACCGTACATAGCAACCTGGGCCATGAGAGCTCAGCGGAGTAACACACAGAGTACAATACTGTACAAAAGAACTGTATAAAAAAAGGTGATGTTTAAAGAGGACCAAAACTCTTCAATGCTTCCCTAGCAGCATCCCGAATTATGATGCCCTGCAGTGTGAAATTTACCCCCTGTTCGGTATTCTCAACCTCGTTCTGAGATCCTACGGCAAGTCTTCATGCAATGATCTCCAGGTGCAGCTCTGCTCTAGGGGTGCACAGGAGTGGGGTGCTGTGCTGTGTGAATGCAGAGTTCTTTCCAACAGGGGAATGGTAGTATTTCCTAAACTGGGGAAATAAAGGTGGTCAACTAGAGTCCCCTGAATGAGCAAGGCCTTCCCTGAAACAGAAATGTCAAGGGAGGTTTACATAGTTAATACGGTTGAAATAAGAATCAAGTTCAACCAAGGGTGTTGGGGTAGGGGAAGTTATGTTTTATTTTACTTTTTATATTTTTTATTTTTTTTTACTGTGATAACCGCTAATAGTAACTGTTAATGTTATTTTCTTCTAAATAAGCATCTAATCTTTTTTTGAAGCTGTCAGTGATTGCTGTAACAAGCTTCTGGGGGGAGGCTATTCCACAGATCTATAGTTCTTATGGTAAAGAATGATTGTCGACGGGAATACCCCCTTGTCTTTGGAGAGGATTTTACCTAAAATAGTGTTTCCCCATATTTTTTATTTGCCATTTATATATTTATACAAGTTCAGATTTAATTCCCGTAATCTTTCCTCATAACTAAGATCTTTCATTCCTCTTATTAGTTTGGTGGCTCTCCTCTGCACCCTTTCCTTAGTCAGAGCATCTGCTTGCAAATCTATTTGTGTCATGCAAATAAAAGGGATTGTCTTGCCCTATTTTGACAATATTATCTCCTGCTCTGCAGTTTTCACATTTGACTAATTCCCCTGTCACATCTTATATTTACAATGAAATATTTTTACCATACAGTCATCCTTGTGTACATGGGTAGAGCAAATGCCTGGGCACAGCACTGGTATTGGGTCAGCGCAGGTCACTGATGCCATTGCTTGGATTCCATTACAAGAGCTAAATGTACTTTCATTTTTTCCACGACATTGCATAAAAAGCTATGAACATTTTAATACTTGTGTCTTAGCCAACCTCTGTTTAATCCATCTCATACTTAACAGATATCAACACTTGTGCTCAGAGATTTGTCTTGTATAAATACCCTGAAGAAATAAATAAACTGCTGGATACTGCGGCTCCATTCCCCCCCCGTCTGTAATGTCCCCAGCTGCTGTGTCAATGAGTCTCAAATAGAAGTCCGCCTTGGGTTGTAATGCAGAGCGAGAGGCTAAGAACCTATTGTGGATGTCTTTTCAATTACCATGACATTAATCTGTGTGTTTATGCACAATACAAATTAAACAAAGAGAGCAAAATAAATGAAACAACATTCTTCTGAATCTGGGATTCCAGTGATATGATTTTGGCAATGGTTTCAACGGCAAGCATACCTGTGGTTTAGTTTCTATTCTTTGCTGCAGATCCCAATTAATCCTCATCAGGCAGGGTGGTGATGAGACTCACATATCTGTTTTCATGAATCAAACTGATCAGTGCAGAAAGAGAAATGTGCAGTGCTGGGTGCTTGCCAAGCCTCTAGCTGGATTCCCTACAGTCCCATTCAGAAAACAGATACCACTCTTATAGACAGGTGGTCATCTCAGCCTAGTATCGATGTTTAAATGCACTGCCATACATTTTGCAAGCTGGGGTCTTACTCTAAGCCTGGTGGCTTTTAATCTAACGTTTCTCAATCCTGGCCGTCAGCCAGCCTCTCGTCTAGATTGCAACACAATAAAGTCTGCCCTTCAGACAGGAGAGGAAGAGACAGCTAAAATAGAACCTAGATTTTATGAAAAGACAAATACAGAAGAAAATATTTTGCACCACCAATAGTATTATTATAATATGTGGCCGTGCCTATACCCAGGGTTGTAATATCAAATCTCAACTAAGTGGGGGCCCCAACAACCACCCAAACAGCCCCCAAAGTACAGCACCTCCTCCACAGACAATCAATCAAGATATATTTCAAAAATTCATCTTATTTATTGGGCTTTTCATCTAAAATCTACATACAACACATAAGACAATATACATACTAAAAATGCCCAAGGTTATCCATTAGACATGGCATCCCGTGTTGACCCGCAAAAGTGTCAAAATTCGTGCAAAATACATCACAGTATAAAAACACAACACAATTATATAAAGTGCTATTTGTAAATTTAAAGTGCTAAAGTGTGCAAGATACAATTGTATTCAGAAAAAATTATCAACAATTCAATATCCCCAAGATGAAAATGGCAAAAGGAGTAAAGTGCACAGTGATCACAAGACAATTGTTCAAAAAACATCACCTAAATAATAGCGAGTCCCCACGGTGTCCCCCACATGGAATCACCTAGAAATGGGCCCCCACGCATTCGGCAGTCAGGCCCCCGACTGCTTTTTCAAGGTAGATTTTATGAAAAGATAACAGTGAATTTGGTTGACTTGAATAAAATAATCAATATGGAGCTGGTAATATATAGGCCACAAAATAGAATCAAACTGAAGGAAAAGACTCTAAATAAGTAAACCTCATGCCAATACATAGGGTCAGTTTGATGGCAGGTCGGGATCGTGACACACCATCAGTCATTGAGCGCTGCCACTAACTCTCCATTCATTGCCTTGGAGGGAGTGTGCCAAGGCCTAATATGCCCCCCTTCATTGTAGTGAATGGAGAGGTCATAGCCACACCCCTGTGACTGATGGCGGGGTGTGACACATTGGTAAATGGTGGGTGGAGCAATGTGGTTGCCGGATGCTGATGGTTTACAAGTTGAAAGTTGGCGTTGTACAACGCCAACTTTCAACTTGTAAACCATCAGCATCCGGCAACCACATTGCTCCACTCACCTACAAACCTACCTCACCTAGAACAAGGATCCATCCACCACAGACCAACTACAGAAAACGGATTCAAATACAGGGCCAATAGTGTACCCAACACTGACCAATCTGACAGGAGAAATTCCTCAGACAGCAAGATAAAAAATTCCAACATTTTTGAGGTCTAATTAGTCAGAGGCAATGATACCTAGTTGTTTCTGATTTAATTAACCCTTCTAGTTCCAGCTATGTGAGACTCACGTAGCTGACTTTAAACCCCCACAGTAAAAAAAATATAAAAGTAAAATACTCAACTGACCCCTTGTCCCCCAACTAATTTGGTGCCATCCGATCCCCTGTGGGGGCTCAGATGGCTCCAGGAGAGCCCCCAGAAAAGTAAATGTAAAATAAATTAAAAATGACATTTACTTACCTGTGGCCGCGCTGCCTCTGGACGGGTCTCCTCTTCACTAGGGGGCCTCCGATTACCCCCCCCAGCCTCTTCCGTGGTGAGGAGAGGGGCCAGGTGACATCATTGTGATGTCACCAGCAGCCGGCTTCATAATACCGGCACCCGAGACTCTGAATCGGTCTGCTCGGGTGCTTGGAGGAGAGAGGTGGGGAGGGGGAGAGGGCTGTGATCGCCCCCCCCCCCTCCCCAGATCATTATTTTCTCTTTGTGTCTGTGTCTTTTTTTTTTTACATTAAACCCCTTGTGAACTGGTAAGGGGTCCATGAGACCCCTTATACCAGTTCACAAGGCTGGGGGCTGGCAAGTCACCTGCGGCTAGCGGGTGACTTGCCATTTCCCCCCAGCACCCCCATTACCTGCCTCCCCAAAGCCCAGGGGGGGGGCAGAAAAGTCCCGTGGCCACGGGCTATGCGGGCTTGTAGCCTGCAGTGGTACCGTTCTAATCGGTAGAAATGGGGCTTTCACATGCAATATGGTTTTCTTTAATAAAATACATTTTTTATTTAAAATAAAGGAGACAGTTTTCTAAAAATGTATTTATTTATTTATTTTTTTACTTTATAATAATATTGTAAAAAACAGAATACAATTTACAAACAAGACATTTCATGTTAAAGCCTAAACTCTGCTGCAAAAATATATATATATATATATAATTTTCCTGAAAATTCCAGCAAAAATGGCGCAAAATGGGGAAAAATGACCTGTCAACAGAGGGTGACAAAATCTCAAGTAGGCTGGCAATTAAAAGGGTTTAAAGTAGCTATGCATGTTGGGTCTTCAGACTTAGCTTGTTTTTTCTTGTTTACATATTTATATTTTAGGAAAAGGTGTTTTTTTATTCAGCTTTGTAATAAATTTTTTAGGGAAACCCTGAGCAACCAAAGAATTATTTGAGGGACTAATTCCAGAAAGATGAGCCCACTACAACAAGCTGGGTACGCTTAGAAAGCTTAACATGTGTACTTTCAGGGAATATATGGTTTATGGGGGATATTCCACATGTAAAGGGTTGTTTTGGTTTAAAAATCGCAAGGTGCGCACTTTGTCTGCAGAGTTGAAATTTTCAAGTAAAATTGCCGTTACGCACATGCTTTACTTTGGGGTGTTTGGCAACTCTTCCCTTGACAGTAGCTATGCATGTTGGGTATTGTTCTGTTCGGGGGACCTTGCTTTTTCAGATTAAACTTGTTTTTTCTTGTTTGTATGTAGTTTTTTTTTTAGGAAAATGTGGCTTTTATTCTGTTTTTTTATCCTTTTTTTTAGGGAAACTCTTTGAAACCAAAGATTGCATTGAGGGATTACTTCCAGAAAACTGTAGCCACATCAACAAGCCTGGTACACCTAGAAAGCTTGAGGTGTGTACTTCCAGAGAATATATAGTTTGTTGGGGGTATTTCAAATGTAAAGGGTTGTTTTTCTGGAAAAACTGCAAGGTGCGCATAGCGCCTAGCGCAGTTGTATTTTATCTGAAAATCCCCTAAAGCGCTGTTTCAGTTTGGGGGAGTCTCCTGGGCCGGAAAGGGTGTCTACCTATACATATGTGGTACAGCTGTAACCGGGAGAAATTGGGATTTCACACGCAATAAGATTTTATTGAAAAATTTACATTTCTTATTACAAAAAACACTACAAAATGTAATGTTTTTTCACATATTTCACCCAAAAATATTGAGAATACACCTAAAAAATGACAAACAAGACATTTCATGTTAAAGCCCAGACTATGCTGAAAAAAAAAACAATATATCATTTTCCTGGGAAATCCCTTCAAAAATCACATTTGAACATGGGGAGTGCAAAATAGTGCAAAATGGTCTGGCAACAAAGGGTGACAAAAACTCCAGGTAGGCTGGCACTTAAAGGGTTAATAGGTGGAAACACCCCCCCCTCAAACAAAACTTTATTATTGCTAACATTGTTACCAATATAGTTACCTTTGTAACTAAATTTACTAACTAAATTTTACTAATTAAATTTGCTAACTTTTTTTTCATAGGATCACGGACAACCTTATCCTTGTTTTATTCTCCCTTCCAGCCTGCCATTAATAACCAACCATTTTATCCACAGCGCACCTACGCTAATCTTTTTTCCTTTTAGGTCCACACCTGAATTGGAACAGATTAATACACCACATTTTCTCAGTATTTGTTTTCTTGGTGCAATGCAGCACCATATTTAGCTGTGCAATTTTTTTAAAACATACTTATGGTGTTGAATTAACCCTATAGTCCGCTATAAAAAAGAACTTCATAAAGTTCAACCTCTGAAACCCTGTTTGAAGGCTAAATGAAAAAAAAAATCTGCCTATAGTGGTCATTTGCATGCATTAGAATCACCAAGCACAGTAAGGTCAAATATTTGGACCAGAAGAGGTCCTCACTGAGGCTCATGCTAAAGATTTGGTAAATCAAGTTTCCCTTTGTGTGTGCTTTTGGGTGTGAACCGAAAGTTACATCTGAGTGAGCTTTTGAACATGACTTTAACACTAAAAAAAAAAAAAAATACATTTTTTTATTCTAACTTACCCCAATAAATCACATACCCCTGCCATGTGGCATTCTTGAGGTGCATAATTTTTCCAACATGATAAGGATTTTTTTTTAGGTTGGGAAACAACAGTACCCAGTATTCTAAAAAAGATTCAGCATAACCCATAAGGTGCTGTTGTTTCTAAAGTTTAAACAACAATCCTTACCTTATTAAGCACCTCATCTGTAAGAATGCCGCATGGTAAGGTAACATGATTTATTGGCATAAGTTAGAAGAAAACATTTTTATAATTTTTTTTTTAGTGAGTAACCCCCTTTGTCTGTTTAATGTGTTATTTTGGGCCACTTTATATTTTCTGATTATCTAAAATACCACTATATATGGGCTGTCAATCATCTAAATCCTTGTTAAAATACAAAAAACAGCAAATTAAAGTGGACCAACACCCTCCCATGATCGGCCCGGGAACCTATAAGATTCCCGGACCAATCAGCTCCTTGACTGCGGGGCACCCCGATCGCGCTGTGTGAAACCCCCCAGAAACCCCTAAATCCCTACCTGCTCCTCGATCCAGTGGCGCCCGCCGCCGCCTCCCGCGCGTCCCTCCAGCAGGACACGCACCCACGCCGGCCATTTGTGAATGGGCGGCGCGGGCGCGCGCCCTGCAAGAGTGACGCGCGGGAGGCGGCAGCGGGCGCGCTCTCTTGTCCGTCGCTGCCTCCTGCTTGTCCGCCGGCGGGGATTGGCTGCAGCGGTCACGTGGGAGTGGGGAGAGGTGAGTTTTTGGGGCTTTCTGGGGGGTTTCACACAGCGGGGCACCGAAGTGGACCAAAACCCAGGATAGTCAAAATCCTGGGTGTTGGTCCACTTCAAAGCACACAAAAACCCACATAATGGCAGGCTGATTCATTACTAGTGGCAGGTACCGGCAGATAAGTGTCTGTAGTGAGGTGCTCAGAGCGACCGCTAGTAGTCGCTGTGATCAGCAATGGGTCGCTGTTACCGAGCCCCTCAGTCGTTGGCCGGCATTGATTAATTTGATATATGAGTCGCTATAACACCAGTACAAAGCAATATGGGAGCAACTGATCAGTGTGAGCGACTCAAACCATATTCATCAAAAAAACAGCCTCACACAGCGCAGGCGCTCAAAATTGGGTCGCTGTAGCCCAGAGCACCAGAAGCTGTGTGATTAAAGTCTGTTTTTAAACACATATCCAGTAGCAAAGCGAAAACATATGGAATTACATTGTTATTACATTGTAACATTAACGCTTTAATACCAGACCTATAATGACAATTCTGCATAAACATTTAAAAAATCTAATAAGTTTTCAAAAATGACGTTAAGTAGGCCAGGAGAGGTCACACAATGATTTCATAAGAAAAAAAAAAAATTAAAAGAAAACCCTGTTTAAAGAGACGTTAAAGTAACGTCCATTGAAATGTATGGGAGAGCGACAGGTAGCGACAGGTAATACCAGGCGCTCTGGAAGCCAGAGCATTGGCGGTATATGCTGAGCCGTCTGTGATGATGAATCGGATACAACATGGCGCTGTTAGAGTCGCTCACTGGAATCCCTTTGATAAATGTGGTATTGCGCCTGGCGTTCACCGTTCGCTACCTGTCGCTACGAGGGACTGACTACCCGCCGCTATCCCTTGATGAATAAACCCCTAGGTTGCAATCCACTTTTGGAGCAGTTTAGTATTTTTGGAGCTAATTATTCTTTTGTAAAGTTTGGGTTTTTGGGTTGGGGTACAGATCAGTCTGCAGTCTCACAATTTGAAACTATTCGATCCCTAATTAAAGGGCAAATCTATACTTTCATCTACCACGTACCCTGTAAAACTGATTACCTAAAATAACAAATATTGCATTTTGAATAGTATTATTTTTGCAACAGTACTCACTTTTAACACCAACTGCACTAAATGCTGTAAAATAAAGGTGCAATTTAAAATGTACAGGTTAAATCAGCTTATTGATTTCCTTTGTGCTTAGGATGGTATATTCCTGGGCAACTAACTTTTCTAACAGTGGTTACAAAACACCTCCACGTCTCTATGTGTCAACTACCATTCACAAAAAGTTTTGTTCCTAAAAGCACTTTCAGTTATATAGGTTTAGCCTAATCTATTGCATCTTTTTACATGTGGATGATGAGATAGCCTCATCCAGTTTGAATGAATGGAAAATATCTGCAGACAGCTGAAAAATATCTGATTTCAGTCCTTCTATCTCATCTTACATGTGACATGGAAAATTGACCTGGCATTTCATATCTGATCATGCCAGGCCCAGCATTTGGGTTAATCAGCCATTATAGAAAAAAAGTCTAGAAATTGAAACATATAGCCACAACTTCCTTCCTAAATATACGTACTAATCGTATAAATAGACAGTAAAATGCCCAAAGGAACAGTACATTAATATAAAAAAAATGATTTAAAATCAAAATGTGCAAGGGAAAATGTAAAGGTGTCATTAGGCAAATCTGACATCGTATTGCCTAGTGCGGTTCTCCCAAGGAAGCAGCAGGTCGGGCTGCGAACATGCTGGAGATTATGGTGGAAACATAATGATTGAATTTTGCTGTACCTAAACCTATAATCATGGTGCCATAGAGTAGAACAACTACCCTATTGGGGGCTGCACTTTATACTTTATATATAATACCTGGCATACTTATAGGTTATTTGAGCTAGATAGACATATAAGGGTTGATTCAGAGCCCCTTTCTCATCATTTTTATGGAGGTCTTGCTACCAAACGTAAAATCATGCAAAAATGAAAACATTTCACACTAAAGTTATCGCAGAAAAAAGGCTTTGCTGAATCAGATGAGGGGAAAAAATGAACGAGAAGGGAAATATTCATGCAAAAAAAAGGTGAGAAACGGGCTCTGAATCAACCCTATATTCTTTGTTATATTTGTCATTATACTGCCGCACCTTAGGGACTGTTACTGGGCTGTTGTTTTTTTAACACTGTAGTGTGTATCCTTGTTTTATGTATGTTTTTAACTTTGTACAAATTAAATAAGTTGTTGTGTCCATGTGGGTTGTGTTGTACAATGAGCCATTAAAAAAGTAATCTGGCCCTAATGGCTTTTATCTTCAAGTGCACAGAGATTTGATTTCAAGGGTTGTGACGGGATAGACAGTAGACATGTATCTGCTCTGGTACATTTTACCAAGGCTTTCGAGACCTTCTTCAGTGATTTTTATTTGAACCCTACTCCACGCAGTCCATTGAATAAGTCTGAAAGTGTGTACTTTATCATATAAACATGGTCATATTATTATTGTGTTAATTTACCAAAATATGCCTTCATATGTTTTTTTTAAATCCAAATTTAAACAATGATTAGGAGAACTCATTTAAGCATATACCTGTTTTCTTATGTTTAAAGAGGAACATTGGACATGCAGTAATGTTCCTAAAAATACTCTCAAAGAAAAAAGGTGCGTGACCCTTTGTGTGTGTCCTAATCTCTCTTGTCCTTCAATGGGGTGTTGGTCTATAATCATGCTCAGTAACTATGTCGCTTGGTCCGGGTTAAGGCTATCCCCGGGGTGGGTGGCGAGCATTCGATTATGACCACACTACTTATTTTTGTAAAAGAAGTCTTGCTTCACATTTATTATATCATTTCATAAATCACAAACCACATGATTCCATTGTCATTTCATATACAGAAATTGATAAAATTTATAACATAATATATTTTATCTTTGCTCACGCTTTCCCAATTAATTTCATAAGGTTGAATAAGAAGTCTCCACAGACTGTCTTAATATCTGGCAGACATGTTTCGCCACACCTCTGTGGCTTTCTCAATGCCCTTCTGTGTTGTTATTTGTGTGCAAGAAATAAGAACATTGGTCATCATCCTTCATGCTTTTATCTTTTTGTAACAATATTCAAATGGTAAAACACCGGGGAGGACATGGTAAGAACACCATCATGAAATTTTGCAGGAAATCAGCTGGCCTGTAACGGGCTTGAGCTTGTACGGAGGTCCCCCCAGAGGAAATGACAGCCAGGCTATGTCTTTACATGAAAGCTGCCGCGTGAGTATGTGAGCTGCGTTCCACGGGCGGGGGCTGCCCCTCGTCTTGGGGCTCCTCTATATGTACTACTTGCTGCTGGCGTGTCTAGAAATGTGTGTTCCTAAAAATAACCAAACCTGTCCCACCACGCCGCATTTAACTTCCGGTTTTACAAATGGCTAATTAGTGGCTCTTCAGTGCTTCCCGATGCAGCTGCCTTCTTCTGCTGGGTGCCATCCATAGGGCAGCGCCATCTTGTCCCCCTGGCCAACCATCCCATCACGCACCATGCTCGCTCCCGGGTCACGTGCCTGCAGTGGCCATGACGCCCCTGCCCCCCCCCCCACTCTCTCATTATCTCCTCTCCCTGGAACATCCATCTAATCAAAGGCACATCCCAGGGGGAGGGACAAGGCCAAATAGAGGGAAACACAGCAAGGTAGTCACAGCAGCCATGAAGGTTTATTCATTACTAACACCATCGGCAGATGAGTGTCTGTATAGCGGCGCCTAGAGTTACCGCTAGTAGACGCTGTAAGCGAGTAACGGGCACTGTAACAGAGCACTTCAGTTGCTGCAGTAACCCGGCCGGCATTGATGAATGAGATGTATGTTGAGCATT
This sequence comes from Gastrophryne carolinensis, assembly GCA_027917425.1. Classification (NCBI taxonomy): domain Eukaryota; kingdom Metazoa; phylum Chordata; class Amphibia; order Anura; family Microhylidae; genus Gastrophryne; species Gastrophryne carolinensis. The sequence continues at coordinate 52,318,330 of CM051242.1, read as the reverse complement.
CTAACACCAGTACAGCGCTGCAGGGAGCGAGAGGTAGCACCAGCTTAGTGCGACAGACTCTCAGCAACTCACACCTATTCAACAAAAAAAACAGACTCACAGAGCGTAGGCGCTCTGGATCTGGTCGCTATAGCATAGAGCGCCAGGCACTGTGTGATTAAAGTCTGTTTTTGAACACATATCCACCAGTAACAAAGCGAAAACACATGGAATTGCATTGTTGTAACATTGTGACATTAATACTTACCTTACCAGACCTTTAATGACAATTCTGCATAAAAATCTAAAAAATCAAAAAAGTTTTCAAAAAAAATTCTAGGGCAGGAGAGGTGACACAATTATTTGAGAAAAAAAAATCAAAACAAAAAACCCTGTTTAAACAGAAGAAAAGGAACGTCCATTGAAATGTATGGGTGAGCGACAGGTAGCGACAGGTAATACCAATCTGTACAAATGACCAGCACTCCGTTATATAATTCCACCAAGTGTATCATAGAAAGACAAATGTGGTATGAAACATCCATCACAAAGTGTCCAAAGTCCATATTAGGTCAAATGGTAAGCAGTGTCCTGAATTCCAACGTTTCGGGGGAGCAGCCCCCTTCACCAGGGACAGACAAACAGACATGTGCCAAGAGGGAGGTCCTTATAAACATTGTAATCAGGAAGTCCCTGATTACAGGGCGGGACTTCCTGATTACAATGTTTATAAGGACCTCCCTCTTGACACATGTCTGTTTGTCTGTCCCTGATGAACGGGGCTGCTCCCCCGAAAAGTTGGAATTCAGGACACTGCTTACCATTTGACCTAATATGGACTTTGGACACTTTGTGATTTATGTTTCATACCACATTTGTCTTTCTATGATACAATTGGTGGAATTATATAACGGAGTGCTGGTCATTTGTACAGATTGGATTCACAGTGGAGCCACCGCTGACCTGGCACCCACATAAAACTAGTAAGTGTGCACCAGCAACTTGGTTTATTCTGTGACAGGTAATACCTGGCGCTCTGGAAGCTAGAGCGCCGGCGCTATAAGCTGAAGTGCCTGTAATGATGAATCGTACGCTACATGGAGATCTGGCTCACCAGATTAGTCTTCATAAATATGGTATTGCGTACAGCACCCAGCATTCACCAGACGCTGCCTGCCGCTACGAGCCACTACCTGGCGCTATCCCTTGATGAATAAACCCCATATTATATTACATGTAGTGCTAACTGCATCTATAAATATCTGTTGTTTCTGCATTGAAAATAGTTTCATGCCTTCAAAATGATGCTATTCTCACAACTGCCAAGCTCTGCAGAAAAATGTATAGCACTGACTGAAAAAAACATATTTCTTTATTATGCCCATAAGAGAAAGTAGCAAGCAGCTTCTTCCTGGTGCTTTTTATGCAGTATATCTTACCCAGCAATATTACAAAGTGACAGAATTTTTCTCCACATTTTAAGCAAATCCCCCCTGAACTAAAGTAAAATGGCCATTCTCCCGTTGACTTTGGTTGGTTCAGTGGGGAGATATAGTACTGCCGCCTCGAACATTCTATTTCTTTTTCTTTTCTTCTTTATGAGTTTTTATTCCCTTTCCTCCCAGAGCTAAGATTCCTGCCAAGTCGTCGTGCTGAAAAATCAAAATGAAATCTTCTCCATTTTTCTTTTCCGGAACAGATTGGATGTCATTATGCTCAACTAAGCTAAGGGATGGGCTGTAAGGGAGAAAACATTTCACAGTAAGATTCTCAGAGGCCATCGGAAGAAAACAGCCTGTAGTTACAAGTCATGTCTAGCTCAAATTAAGTTTGTTTTATTGCAAATGTATGCATGAACCAGCTGCAGCAAAGATACTGACATATATTTTCCACATACATATGAAAGAAGACATTTGCCTAGGGCAGCTTTATCCTGGTGGGCTTGAAATGTAATTTATATGATGGTTTTATAATGACTGTTGATTATATTCTCTTTAAAGAGAGATTATCAACACCAGTGATTTGAATTTATAAAGTTAAAATGTCCAATGTATATGGAATTTATTGAATTAATAGAAAATATTGGCCATACCTTAATAGTAGATCATGTGGTCATTAAATTTGGCAACTGCAATGCTCTGGGTTGAGGTATTGTCTTATTTAAATGCAATATCTTTATCTTCAGGTCACTTCCTGGCACAGGCGACCCTGGAACCTACTGGCCATAGCCCGAAACTCGACTCTGTGGCCTGGAGTCTAAGGGCCTCCTTGGTCTTCTCTAGAGCTCGTATGTGGGGGTATGCTTGTGAGGTCCCAGATTGAGCCCAGGGAGTTAAAGGCCTGGGCAGACAGGTATTGGTATCCTAGTCCCAATGGTATAACGGCATGTGGTAGCAGAGCCATTTCAGACATTAGCCAATGTTTGAGGGCCCACAGTGTACAAGCGTAATATATAAACAAGCCAAGTGGTCGTGGGCGGGTAACTAGCAAAGAGTAATCCAAAGTTCACATCAAGGTCAAAGGGCAGGCAGCACACAGGCAAGGTCTAGGTGCAAGCAAAGATGGATAACAAGAAGATCAAGGGTTCACAGTCTGAGAAATTCACGGGAACTGGGGCACAAAGGATAAATCCTTCAAGATCTTCTAGTGTCTGGTGCCAGGAAGCTCATTTAAAGTGGACCAACACCCAGGATTTTCACTATCTGATCTCGGATGCCCCGCTGTGTGAAACCCCCCAAAAGCCCCAAAAAACGTACCTTTTCGGTGGCGGACAAGCCGCCGTCGTTGCCTCCTTTGTGAATGGCCGGCGCGCGCACTGCTAGAGGGGCGCGCAGGAGGCGGCGGCGGCTGATCCGTTGCCGATAAGGTAAGGTTTTTTTGGGCTTTTGGGGGGGTTTCACCCCGCGGGACATCCCGATCTCGAATGCCCCGCGGTGAGGGAGGTGATCGGCCCTGGAATTTTATAGATTCCCGGGCCGATCACCCCTGGGTGTTGGTCCACTTTAAATGCTGTTGAGCATGCTCAGTTGTATGTGGCAATTAGAACATTTGTACCATAATTAGCACACGCCCCATGAGTGAAACTTCGCATTATGAGAGGTTAGCACACATGTACTGGCACCACAAGCAGGCGTTAGTTAGTGGCCACTATGAGCAGAAGTTACTGAATGTGCATTGCCATTATAAGCAAAGGTTGCCACATGCTGGAACCATGAGCAAATGCAGGACACAGGCAAAGTATAGTCCATAAGATTCAAGTCATAACAGATATGAGGCAGGCTCATTGTCAGACCCCGAGAATACCTGTCTTCGTTGTGAGCCTGCAACTCCCAATCTCCACAGCCAGCTTCACCTTTAGACAAGCCCCCGTTTGCTGGGAAGCAATACACGCCTCGCCAGACACGGTCGCCCCCAGGACTTGATGGCTCAAAGATTTTGGGGTCATGGGGAATGAGGACAGGTAGACCGAAGGTCAGACTGGGCGAAGTAGGTAAGTACTGGAACAGTTCTGGTGCTCTGGAACAGGTAAGTACTGGAACAGTTCGGGTGCTCTGGAACAGATAAGTACTGGAACAGTTCGGGTGCTCTGGAGAAATCAAGCGAAGTCGGACGTCAAGCCAAGGGTCACACCAGGAGATCAGAGAGCTGCGCATAACAAAGGGATGAGACGGAGACGTAGTCGAGATTCAAGCAAATGGTCAATAACAAAGTTCAGGAAATCGCAGGCGAAATCACAAAGCCAGCTAAATGCTATCACTTTATAGGACTGAACCCGACCGGATTGGACAGGGAGGCAGTAACTGTGATTGGTGCACTTCGGATATGTGGGTAGATTGGTGCACTTAGAGACCTCTGGGCCCCATCTGAACTTTAAAGACGTACCGCCCAGAACTGGACCTCCTAGGATTGGCTGAACAGCTGACTGCGCTCGTGTATGAGCATGACCCGAATGACCCGAGTGGGTGAGGGAGGAGGGCGTGCTCGGCACCGCCGGAGCCGGAGCCCCGGCCAGCTGCCTAAGGACACTGTGGGCAGGGACTGAAGGTAAGTCATTCATGAAATGCATGGGGTGAAATAGACTTGTAAAGGGTTAGCGCTGGGAAGGGGTATGTGGCTGCAACTTATTTGAGTGGCCAAACTCCAAACACGGTTATGGGCAAGGACGTTAGGAGCAGACTGGACTGAGGAATAGGAGTCCCTCTGGTCCGGGCATCTGATCTAGGTGCATGGGGTGCTGTTAGAAAGATTCATTCACATTTGAGGCAACACTATTTGAGTTGCTCCTCCATTAAAAGATTCCTATAAAGCCCAAACTATAAAGCTCGGTTTTATGGGGACCATAAAAGGCTGCACACTGCAGTAAGGCACAGCTCCTACTGGTAGAAGTGCAGCTGCTAGTTTAGCCACTTCCTGTCCCCTGCTAGGAAAGGGTGAGTATCCCTCTAATGTAAGGCTTATTTATTGCATGAGATGGGGGGTTGATATAGGGGTTTATTCATCAAGGGATAGCGCCAGGTAGTGCCTCGTAGCGGCAGGCAGCGCCTGCTGAACGCTGGGCGCTGTACGCAAAACCACATTTATGAAAGCGAATCTGGTGAGCAACCCTAACAGCGCCATGTAGCGTCCGATTCACCATTACAGGAGGCTCAGCGTATAGCGCTGGCGCTCTAGCTTCCATGGTGCCAGGTATTACCTGTCACTACCTGTAGCTCTCCCAATGGATGTTCCATTTCTTCTGTTTAAACAGGGTTTTTTGTTCTTAATTTTTTTTTTCTCTCAAATAATTGTGTCACCTCTCCTGGCCTAGAAAAAGTCATTTTTTAAAACTTTTTGGACTTTTTATATTTTTATGCAGAATTGTCATGACAGGTCTGGCATTAAAGTATTAATGTCATAATGTTACAACAATGTAATTCCATGTGTTTTCGCTTTGTTACTGGTGGATATGTGTTCAAATACAGACTTTAATCACACAGCGTCTGCCGCTCTATGCTATAGCTCCAGATCCAGAGCGCCTACGCTGTGTGAGTCTTTTTTTGTTGAGCTGGCGTTACCTTTTGTAAGGCTGTACTGGTGTTAGAACGCACAACATATATCTCATTCATCAATGCCAGCCAGGTTACTACAGCGACTGAGGCGCTCTGTTACAGCGCCCAGTAACCGATCACAGAGTCTATTAGCGGTCGCTATACAGACGCTCATCTGCCGATACCTGGCGCTAGTAATGAATCAGCCTGTGTCTAAAATATATATACAGCATATATATCTTATGCTTTTTTATAATTTTCTGCATTATTTTAAACTTTACAATTTAAAAAAATCCCATCATCATGTAATTTATTCACTAATCTAAAATAATATGAAACCTTCAAACTTACTTTGAATAAGACATTTAAAGTTTGACAGGTTGTCAGTTTCCAGCAACATATGCTGTTCCCTCTTACTTTAATTGTACATTGTTTTCTTGTTAGATCATCTGTATTGTTAAAATGTTCTAAATAGGCTTCACATTTTAATATGTCGCAGTGAGAGAAGAAGTTATTTAATTAACCAGAATTATTTTTCCACCCAAAAGTGTCCTGTACAGCACTGGACAATACCCAGTTTACTTTCCATGATTGCTACCCATATCTTTGAGGCCGATTCATTAATAGCGGCAGGTAGCGACAGTTGAGCGACTGTAGCAGTATTTTCACAGCGCCCGCTAGTAGTCGCTGTGCTTGGCCGTTGTTCGGTAGTTGATAGCGACTGAGTCGATGTGCGGTAATGTTGAATATTGGGTGAGGAGTCGCTATTTGACAGGTTCCGCGCTGTATGGGAGCGCATGATAGCGAATGGCCATAGCGAACGGCTCCCACCATATTCCTCCTTAAAAAAAATATCTAACATGGCAGAAGTGGTAACAGAAATGTTCACATTAAAAAAAAAAAATTATTAACAATTAATTATGAATATTTAAAGATTGTTCCATTGAAATGCATTGGAGAGCGCCAGGTAGCGAGAGGTCATACCTGTCGCTGGAATAATGATGAATGATTCGCTATCTGGTGCTATCTCAGTCGCTAAGCAGGATTGGCTTGATAAATGTGTGATTGTGGTGGGGAGCCGGCGTTCTCGTGGTGGTGACCGTCATTACCGTTCACTCACCAGTCGCTACCTGGCGCAATCCCTTGTTAAATAAGGGCCTTTGGTTCTAAGTGGATCTAACAGGCTGATTCATTACTAGCGTCAGGTATCGGCAGATGAGCGTCTGTATAGAGGCGCTAAGAGCGACCGCTAGTATAAGCTGTGATCGGCTATCGGGCGCTGTAACAGAGCATCTCAGTCGCTGTAGTAACCTGGCTGGGATTGATGAATGAGATGTATGTTGGGCATTCTAACACCAGTACAGCGTTGCAGCGAGCGAGAGGTAGTGCCAGCTCATTGCGACCGACTCTTGGCACTTCACAGCATACTTATCAAAAAAGGACACACACACAGCGTCGGCCCTCTGAATCTGGTCGCTATAGTATAGAGCGCTTTATGATTTTGAACACATATCCACCAGTAACAAAGCGAAAACATATGGAATTACATTGTTGTAACATTGGGACAGTAACACTTTAAAGTGGACCAACACCCACCGCTGATCTGCCCGGGTCGACCAGCTCCTTCCCTGCGGGGCATCCAAAATCGGGATGCCTCGCTGTGTGAAACGCCCCAGAAAGCCCCTAAAAACTTACCTTATTGGCGACGGACCATTTGTGAATGGTCGGCGCGGGCGTGCGGGAGAGGCGGCGGCGGCCCCCGATCGGGGTGCCCCGCGGAAGTGGACCAACACCCAGGATAGTGAAAATCCACTTTACAGGTCCACTTTAATGCCAGATTTGTAATGACAATTCTGCATAAAAATATCAAAAATCAAAAAAGTTTTCAAAATGACTCTTTCTAGGTCAGGAAAGGTGACACAATTATTTGAGAAAAAAAAATTGAAAACAAAAAAAACTTGTTAAAAAAGAAGAAAAGGAATGTCTATTGAAATGTATGGGAGAGCGACAGGTAACGACAGGTAATACCTGGCACTCTTGAAGCTAGAGCACCGGCGCTATCCGCTGAGCCACCTGTAATGATGAATCGGACGCTACATGGCGCTGTTAGAGTCGCTCACCAGATTCGCTTTCATAAATGTGGTTTTGCGTACAGCACCCAGCATTCACCAGACGCTGCCTGCCGCTACGAGGCACTACCTGGCGCTATCCCTTGATGAATAACCCCCTAAATATCTAGATTGGACATGCCAGTTCGACGTTTGTCTTTTTACAAATTTAAATGAACTGCTTGATAATCTGCCAAATCTTTGGATTATAACTAATGAGCATTTGGGAGTTTCTGTTCCAGGCAGTAGGGCTGGCAGCAGCATAGGGACAACAACGCTGCACCCTTCAACAGCAGTGGAGCAGAGGCAAGGATCAGTGAACATTTGGCAGCAATGTGGATTCCTCGCTAAAAGTGGAGAAGGCAGAAAGACCTGGAGGATGATCGGCACTGGAGGCAGCTTTCTGCTCTCTCCTTGCTGACTTGTCAGGGGTTGCATCTTTCATTCTGCCTGCTTTAGATTTCTTAATGAATCCTAGTCAACTCCCTTAAACCGGACCTTCAGCATCATTTAATGAAAAGCCCAGACCCTTAAAGAACTATTCCCCAGCATCTAAAATTTATATATTTTATGTTTTATTCTTTCCCCCACTGGGCTGCAGCTTTGTTCAGGACTCTATCTAGGATACGAGCGCCGCCATCTTGCCTCAGAAACATCACATACTGAGGAGAGGAGAGTGGGGCAAAAGTACAGGGGGTGGGTTATAGCTGTGCTTTGCACAGAAAGAGCAGAGCTGGGGTCAGGAAAAGGATAGCAATCCCAGAATGCAGAGCAGCACAGTAAGAAGACACTTTCAGGCATCATGAGACTCCATGGGCCACCATCTTGGATATTTAATAAAATGCAGTAGATGCAGGTAGGGTGATTTTTAATGTGGCCAATCTGTATGTTAGGGGTGGGGGGAACATATAAGATGGGGGGGGGGGATCAGCAGCTGAGGAGGACCAATCGGTGGTAGTAGAGATGAAGGGTGAAGAGTGATTGGCAGCAGTGGAGAAGACTATATAGACAATCAGAGGCAGATTTTTGGTGGCAGTGGAGAAAGCAGGGAGGACTAAGGTGGGGGGGAATCAGCAGCTGAGGAGGAACAATCGGTGGCAGTAGAGATGAAGGGCAGTGGAGAAGAATATGTGGACAAGCAAAGGCAGATTTTTGGTGTCAGTGGAGAAGGCAGTGAGGACTGGCAGTAGAGATGAAGGGTGACATGACGTGACATGGCATGTGACTTGACACACCCCAAAAAGGCCTGCTGAGACTCTCTTGTACAAGGGCCCATATAAACCTGTAGTCAGCCCTGCCAGGCAAGATCTAGTCTGTGTGCACCCTAAAACCCAACTTTCAGCTTCCTATAAGTGCTGACTTTAGGAAATACTGTGAGTCTGTGGGGTCCTTTTATTATTTCATGTTTTAATACAGTTAAAGGGGCACTATCGTGAAATTGTGCAATATTAAAAATACATATAAACACGTCGGCTGTAGAGAGGAGAGGTCACTTATAGACCTGAACTGAATAAAACTCCTGCCAAGCTTGTGGTTTTCCTCTCCTTGTAGGAATAAAATCCAGGGGGAACAGGTTTAGTCTTTCAGGGGAGACAGAGCCTGTCACCCCGGATATCAAGCTTGGCTGGATGTTTCTTGATGCCGGGTGTATAAGTGACCCCGTCCCCGGCCATCCAGCAAATTTACATGCACGTTTATCATTATTTTTTGCGAGAGTGATCCTTTAAGGCAATGTTTTGGGCATTGTGGATTTTCGCAGCCGTATCCCACAGATTATCTTAACCAATCGGCTGTTGATCCATCAGCAATCAATAACCTCAAAAAGCCACTGATGACCAGTTAATGCTTTTACACGTGTATAGGCCCCCTAAATGAGGCGCTGGCTTTTATGGAGGCTACACTGGCTTTTATGGTTCCAAGTCAGCGGTATTCTCAGTGTCTGCATCTTAAATTCTAAACGGGTCTAAGATGTGGTTTTGATTCTTGCCTCGTCTTCTTCTCAATTATCCCCTACACTAATGGTGCTGGCTGTACATTATTTTCTGCAGAAACAAGTCATTCCGCCTCTGGGTTACTATGACTGTAAAAATTAGTAGGAGACAGTCACCGAAAATGGATTTGCTTGTCTGTTAATACACTGCTTCGCAGCTTGTTTGCACCCTTTAGGCATAAAACATGGCTGAGTAAAGCTATCGCTGTTTAAGCATGCAACTCAGCCATTCTCTGTGACCAGGGAATCTCTGGCAGGATTAGGAATGGCACAGAGAAATCAAAGGCCTCTGAAGAACAGAGTGTGTGAAAGAAGTATTCTTTGCAGATTTGGAGGTGGACTTGAAAAGCTGTAAGCCTGAGGAGATCACACCTATTGAAGGACCCTTAATCCTCTCTATCAAGGAGACGGCAAGGAGTATAAATGAACCCCCCCCCCCCCAAAAAAGGAATCCACAGCTTGGTGCTCTACATGAAGAACGCATCTGCAACACAAGTTTAACATTTTCTAGAATACTCTATGGCATATTTATTTTGGAATGTAAACTGGAGCAAGGAGAAAGCAACAAAGAGGGAGTGGTAATCCCCAAGCACAACACTATCTACGTAACATGTTTATACCTTTATAAGTGTCTCGCCTGATTCATGCTTATAGAGCAACGTATTGGGCTCGATTCAACAAAGGTAGAAAATTGATTTTTCGTGTGTTTTGTGCTTAAAAAGTTGCAATTTAGCGATAGTTATTTTTACCATTGTAAACACGAGTCACTCGAATTAAATTCGATTGCGATTGTAAAAGTGCAAAATAAATTAGTGGATCGAAATATTTACTACTGCATTTTGCGATTCGAAAATGTTACTACTGATTCAGGTGGACTTGATGAGCCACACACATGATATAAATTAGAGTGTTTCACACTAGTTTTTTGATGCAGCTTTCAGCAGGAGAAAACTAATTTTGCTTTCTCACAATGGAGGCATTCTACTTTCTTTGCAATGGTAGTAAACTCTAATGGTAGTAAAAAATTACATTCATAAGAAAAAAGCCTGAGAATTCCACTGTTTGTGAATCACTAGTTAGGAAGACAATGAAAGTCAATGGCACTTTTGTACTCCTGAAAAAAATATTGAACTTTTTACCCCTTTTTACTAGTAGTAAAAAGTTCCATAAGAACAGGGGAAGGTACATGGGAGTGGTCGACCTTTGGGTTTTTACACTGTGGGGCACCAAAACCCAGAATAGTCAAAATCCTGGGTTTTGGTCCACGTTATAGTGTAAGCATAAGAATGGCGTACCATGAGGTTAAAGCTAGCAAAGAGCTGCACCCTGCACCCAAGGACACGTGGTGCTATGTGAGCAAGCTTTGTATAAAAAACAATGGCCACATTCCTGCATTAAAGGAAACATTTTTAATACAGGTCCCTATCAATCCAACCACCCCCCCCCCCCCAAAAAAAACAACATACATGCCTCTTACAAATATTACTGTTTAATTAGTACTTCCACTACAGCATACCTTGCCTCTTTATTACATGTATCCACAATGTTAGCCATGTACATATAGCTACACAGGCAACTTAAAAAGTTGAAAAAATTATGCATTTACATTTACCCATTGAAAAACCTTACAACAACATGCAGCAGTCAGAAAACAATACTAAACAATAGAAAAAAAAAATTGAGTACATTTTCCAATAATTTCCGCTTGCGACAGCCTTTTTACGAGCATTTTGAAAATTTTCCGAGTGATTCGAAAATTTTCGAGTGCACGCATTTAATTCAACCCCTTTTCTGAATCACTCGAAAAAGTTAAAAATGTATGCATGCGATCCGATTTTTCGAGTGACACGAATTTATTTCTACCTTTGTTGAATCGAGCCCGTTGAATCTAACAACACAGGCATGTTGCAGGAAATCATGGCTTTAGCCCTTTTTCCTGGTTCGTGTGATTCTGGACCGTTCTTTGTTCTGAGCTTTTTGCTGGAATTTATGGTCCATGTATGCAAAATCGAGTATTCGCCGTATTAATACAGGTGAAGCCGAGTTTTTGTATTCTTGTCTGAGTAAGTTTACAGGTGAAGCCTGTGCTTGCACAGTAATCCAAGTCCTGATTTGCCCGTGTTTGGGACTATAAAAACCATAGTTTTCCGGTCCCAAGTTACACCCCCTTTTTGATAGCGAGATTGCTTGAGTACACGTAGAGTATGAGCATCTACAGTGCCAGTCAGTCCACCAGCATCTGCTGGACTCTTCCTTTAGTAAATGTTGTTTTTTTTTATTTTTTATTTCATTTGTTGTTTTTTTTTGTTTTTTTTGCTGCTGCCCTCCTTTATTCTTGTTTTGTTGTTTTTTTTATTATGTGTCATTTATGCCCACACTGGCCCACACAAGAGGTGCTCACAATTGTACACACTTCCAGAATCTACTGGGGTGCTATGCCATGCTTCGTCTACGCATGCTTCCCGCTTCACAAGCAGAAGCAAACGGGTGGACAGGTGACAGACTGGCCGGCAGACTGCAACCATATGAACCAAGGCACATGGCAGGTGACACAGTAATGGCGGATGCCTGTTGTTAGCGCCAAACCCTGGCTGCCTGTTGAAGGGCCAGGCGTGAAATAGGCCAACACCATTAGTGTGCCACCTTGCATGTGCCAAAGTGAACCTACTGCAAGGCATACGCTTTGGCCACTGTCACATGTACCATCCTTGCCTGTTTGTAGGGGATGCTGGGGGGAGCTCAGATGTGTATAAATAGAGGGGTATATGAAACTGTAGCAGGATCAGACAGGAGCAAGCCCCAAGACCTTAAAGTTATACTAAAGGCAAGCCCGATTGTTTCATATTGTCTCGGGATGCATGTTGCAGTGTCCTAGCTTCAATCCATTTTCAAAAAGACCCTGCTGTTCCTAAGTTATTGGTAAAAGTATTAGAGAATTTGAGATGCAGAGAAAAAATGTGAAGAAACATTGTGTGGCAACAGCGGAGGGCGGGGTTTCAGAGCTGCAGAGAGAGGCAGCCAATCAGGACATCTGGGCAGGGAGTGGGGGGTGTTTCCATTCTTGGTACACTGAATGTTGATTGATGGACCAGGTCAGTGGGGTGGGGATTGAAAGCTGAATGAGGAAGTGATTTCCTCACTAGGAAAACAGACAGAAGAGGAAGCATAGTGCTCAAGGCACTCAATGAAGGGTAAGCTACTGATATTTATTTTTTAACTTTTGACTTTACAAATCCGCCAGTAATGGCAGACTGGAGAGCTGGGAGCGATTTGGAGTTGCATGCTAGTTGGGAGTAACATCATGTGCCTACTCAGTGGTACATATGCACATACTGGCAAGATCACTCACCAGACCAAAGGGTTAGGGCAATGCATGCATTGACCTGATGCACAGGGTGGAGATGTGAGCCACAGGAATGTAAGAAGAAGGTTAATGTGCATGTGGACCTAAACTAGGACAAAACATGACATACAGAAAAGTAACATTTGGATTGCCTTTTGTATTTGCAGACTTTTATTTTTCGACAGGTACGACTTCAAGCCTAACACCTACGCCAAGTTGGCATTGGATGTGGCTGACACACACCCAAATAATGCAGCACTGGTTGGACCTCTAAAGAAGAAAGTAGCCCTGAGTGCGCCGGTTCTTCAGCCAGCACTTCCCAGGTAAGTGGATGCTCTATAGAGATGTTCATCACTCATTCTGAACTGTGTGACTGAATTGTTATTTTCCTCTAGCTGGGGGGTTCTGGCTGAGAATCAGGTCCACCCAGAGAAGAGGGGTCCCACCAGGGACAGGGTATGCGTGTAAAGCGTCATTCCCCTCTTCAGCCTCACCCCAACCACCACCGGAGCCAGCTGAAGAGGAGGAGGCCCAGGTGTTGGTCTGACCCAGTGCAAGAACAGTCAGGTAGGACAACAGAGACAAAACACACTGTTGGAGGTACCAAATGACTAAGTGCTGGTGTTTTGTGCTTCTCTTTCCCTACAATGAGTCTTGACCAAGGAGAACTGCCACACATGTGATAGAGCAGATGTTGAGTTGCATTTCTTTTGTCTTTACAGGTGACATGGAGAGAAGCCAGGGCCCACAGCCCGAGGGGCACACAACTTGGGCCAAAAGTTGTAGACAAAAGCTATTTTATACAGTTTAAACCAAAAAGAATTTTAAGGTTATATATTTAAATTATAAAAAATATATATCTTTTATGCACACAATATATTTTAATAAACAAATAATGTTCATACAAATAAAAAAAAAAAAATTTAAAGACAAAAATATGCTTTGTGTTATGCTTAATCATACAAACAGGCTTAAGGCAGAGTGCAGCAGATCAAGCTGGGGTAGGTGAGGGTGTTGGAGAAGTGGAGGTGGAAGAAGGTAAGAACACAGTAGAAGGAGGTGAGTGACAGTGCGGAGATGCAGACGACACGAATGCCCCATAAGGAACCAACATGGAGAAGGTAAGTCATGATACAGCTGTAAGGAACTTACCCTTGTCATGGGGCCTGCGGCAAGCGTATGCTGCAGGCCGCTCCAGCTGCCTCCCTTGCTCCTCTGTAGCTGTGCGCTCAAGTGCGCTCCCCGCAGTCCGGCAGGTTTGCTGCCAGGAGGCGCTGCGCAGCAAGTGGCAGGCGGCGCAGCATCCTCTTATGTTGAATCAGGGGCTGGTCAGCCCTGCTGCCCGGGATTGACCAGCCCCTCGAAGTTTTGCACCAATCACTCACTAGTTTTGCACCGATCAGCACATACACTCCCCCCCAGGGTGGCCATTGGTCAGTTCCCCAATAAATATGGAGTCAGCCCAGTGCTCAATGCCCGTGATAGTCTCTTGTGATTCCCCGTCCGATGCCTGTACCGACCTCTGCTTTGTCTGATCTTGAACCTGCCTGCCACTTTGGATACCCCGCTATCTCTGACCTCCCGGCTTGACCCTTCGGCTACCCCTGACTACGCACCTGTCTCATCCCTGTACTCTGACGCACCCTCTGGACTGTCTTCCTGTGTATGACCTCGGCTTTGGGATACCCTCACGGTTCATCAACCTTCACCGTAAGCAGACATCTTTCGCGCCTATTAAGACCTGGGAGCAACTGTGTCCGGCGAGGCGTTCCTAGCGTCCCGGCAAATGGGGGCTTGACTAAAGGCAGAAGCGGCGGTGGAGATTGGGGGTTGCCTGCTTACAGAAGGCTGGTGTCCCGCTGGGCATCGCTACAGCTATGTTACAGCCATGAACACTACGGGCTCGATTCAACAAAGGTCGAAAATGGATTTTGGGTGTGTTTTGTGCTTAAAAAAGCGATTTTGCTATATTTTTTTTTTACGAGTGATTCAGCTACCTGGAACCATTGTAAAACACGAGTCACTTGAATTAAATTCGAGTGCGATTGTAAAAGTGCGAATTAAATTAGTGGATCGAAAAATTTACTACTGCATTTTACAATTAGAAAATTTTACTACTGATTCAGGTGGACTTGATGAGCCACACACATGATATAAATTAGAGTGTTTCACACTAGTTTTTTGATGCATCTTTCAGCAGGAGAAAACTCATTTTGCTCTCTCACAATGGAGCCCTTCTACTTTCCTTGCAATGGTAGTAAATAGAGATGAGCGAACTTTTGAAAAATTCGATTCGACTGATTCGCCGAATTTTCCGACAAAAATCGTTTCGACCCGAATAAATTCGCGACGAATCGCTATTAAAAACGGCTATTTCTGAGCCTCCTACAGCCTCAATAGGGTTGTAAACCATTCAGCCTTGCTGTAACACGCACAGGATGCGTGCTGGGTTAGTTAAATAATACTTTGAAGAAATATCACATGCAGATCAGAGGCATCGCTAATAGAATCGCAGAGCGGCACAATTGCAGAGAGTTGAAGTGGCATCACTATGAGGGGCAGAAGGAGCCCAAATATACACTGGAGTTGGCCTCAGGAGCCCAAAAATTGGATGAATCACACCCTGGAGTTGGCAGGAGTTGGCAGCAGCAGCAGCAGGAGCCCAAATATACACTGGAGTTGGCTTCAGGAGCCCAAAAATTGGATGAATCACACCCTGGAGTTGGCAGGAGTTGGCAGCAGCAGCAGCAGGAGCCCAAATATACACTGGAGTTGGCTTCAGGAGCCCAAAAATTGGATGAATCACACCCTGGAGTTGGCAGGAGTTGACAGCAGCAGCAGCAGGAGCCCAAATATACACTGGAGTTGGCTTCAGGAGCCCAAAAATTGGATGAATCACACCCTGGAGTTGGCAGGAGTTGACAGTAGCAGCAGCAGGAGCCCAAATATACACTGGAGTTGGCCTCAGGAGCCCAAAAATTGGATGAATCACACCCTGGAGTTGGCAGAAGTTGGCAGCAGCAGCAGCAGGAGCCCAAATATACACTGGAGTTGGCTTCAGGAGCCCAAAAATTGGATGAATCACACCCTGGAGTTGGCAGGAGTTGACAGTAGCAGCAGCAGGAGCCCAAATATACACTGGAGTTGGCTTCAGGAGCCCAAAAATTGGATGAATCACACCCTGGAGTTGGCAGGAGTTGACAGTAGCAGCAGCAGGAGCCCAAATATACACTGGAGTTGGCCTCAGGAGCCCAAAAATTGGATGAATCACACCCTGGAGTTGGCAGGAGTTGACAGTAGCAGCAGCAGGAGCCCAAATATACACTGGAGTTGGCTTCAGGAGCCCAAAAATTGGATGAATCACACCCTGGAGTTGGCAGAAGTTGGCAGCAGCAGCAGCAGGAGCCCAAATATACACTGGAGTTGGCTTCAGGAGCCCAAAAATTGGATGAATCACACCCTGGAGTTGGCAGGAGTTGACAGTAGCAGCAGCAGGAGCCCAAATATACACTGGAGTTGGCCTCAGGAGCCCAAAAATTGGATGAATCACACCCTGGAGTTGGCAGGAGTTGACAGTAGCAGCAGCAGGAGCCCAAATATACACTGGAGTTGGCCTCAGGAGCCCAAAAATTGGATGAATCACACCCTGGAGTTGGCAGGAGTTGACAGTAGCAGCAACAGGAGCCCAAATATACACTGGAGTTGGCCTCAGGAGCCCAAAAATTGGATGAATCACACCCTGGAGTTGGCAGAAGTTGGCAGCAGCAGCAGCAGGAGCCCAAATATACACTGGAGTTGGCTTCAGGAGCCCAAAAATTGGATGAATCACACCCTGGAGTTGGCAGGAGTTGACAGTAGCAGCAGCAGGAGCCCAAATATACACTGGAGTTGGCCTCAGGAGCCCAAAAATTGGATGAATCACACCCTGGAGTTGGCAGGAGTTGACAGTAGCAGCAGCAGGAGCCCAAATATACACTGGAGTTGGCTTCAGGAGCCCAAAAATTGGATGAATCACACCCTGGAGTTGGCAGAAGTTGACAGTAGCAGCAGCAGGAGCCCAAATATACACTGGAGTTGGCCTCAGGAGCCCAAAAATTGGATGAATCACACCCTGGAGTTGGCAGAAGTTGGCAGCAGCAGCAGCAGGAGCCCAAATATACACTGGAGTTGGCTTCAGGAGCCCAAAAATTGGATGAATCACACCCTGGAGTTGGCAGAAGTTGGCAGCAGCAGCAGCAGGAGCCCAAATATACACTGGAGTTGGCTTCAGGAGCCCAAAAATTGGATGAATCACACCCTGGAGTTGGCAGGAGTTGACAGTAGCAGCAGCAGGAGCCCAAATATACACTGGAGTTGGCCTCAGGAGCCCAAAAATTGGATGAATCACACCCTGGAGTTGGCAGGAGTTGACAGTAGCAGCAGCAGGAGCCCAAATATACACTGGAGTTGGCCTCAGGAGCCCAAAAATTGGATGAATCACACCCTGGAGTTGGCAGGAGTTGACAGTAGCAGCAGCAGGAGCCCAAATATACACTGGAGTTGGCCTCAGGAGCCCAAAAATTGGATGAATCACACCCTGGAGTTGGCAGGAGTTGACAGTAGCAGCAGCAGGAGCCCAAATATACACTGGAGTTGGCCTCAGGAGCCCAAAAATTGGATGAATCACACCCTGGAGTTGGCAGAAGTTGGCAGCAGCAGCAGCAGGAGCCCAAATATACACTGGAGTTGGCTTCAGGAGCCCAAAAATTGGATGAATCACACCCTGGAGTTGGCAGGAGTTGACAGTAGCAGCAGCAGGAGCCCAAATATACACTGGAGTTGGCCTCAGGAGCCCAAAAATTGGATGAATCACACCCTGGAGTTGGCAGGAGTTGACAGTAGCAGCAGCAGGAGCCCAAATATACACTGGAGTTGGCTTCAGGAGCCCAAAAATTGGATGAATCACACCCTGGAGTTGGCAGAAGTTGACAGTAGCAGCAGCAGGAGCCCAAATATACACTGGAGTTGGCCTCGGGAGCCCAAAAATTGGATGAATCACACCCTGGAGTTGGCAGAAGTTGGCAGCAGCAGCAGCAGGAGCCCAAATATACACTGGAGTTGGCTTCAGGAGCCCAAAAATTGGATGAATCACACCCTGGAGTTGGCAGAAGTTGGCAGCAGCAGCAGCAGGAGCCCAAATATACACTGGAGTTGGCTTCAGGAGCCCAAAAATTGGATGAATCACACCCTGGAGTTGGCAGGAGTTGACAGTAGCAGCAGCAGGAGCCCAAATATACACTGGAGTTGGCCTCAGGAGCCCAAAAATTGGATGAATCACACCCTGGAGTTGGCAGGAGTTGACAGTAGCAGCAGCAGGAGCCCAAATATACACTGGAGTTGGCCTCAGGAGCCCAAAAATTGGATGAATCACACCCTGGAGTTGGCAGGAGTTGACAGTAGCAGCAGCAGGAGCCCAAATATACACTGGAGTTGGCTTCAGGAGCCCAAAAATTGGATGAATCACACCCTGGAGTTGGCAGAAGTTGACAGTAGCAGCAGCAGGAGCCCAAATATACACTGGAGTTGGCCTCAGGAGCCCAAAAATTGGATGAATCACACCCTGGAGTTGGCAGAAGTTGGCAGCAGCAGCAGCAGGAGCCCAAATATACACTGGAGTTGGCCTCAGGAGCCCAAAAATTGGATGAATCACACCCTGGAGTTGGCAGGAGTTGGCAGCAGCAGCAGCAGGAGCCCAAATATACACTGGAGTTGGCTTCAGGAGCCCAAAAATTGGATGAATCACACCCTGGAGTTGGCAGAAGTTGGCAGCAGCAGCAGCAGGAGCCCAAATATACACTGGAGTTGGCTTCAGGAGCCCAAAAATTGGATGAATCACACCCTGGAGTTGGCAGGAGTTGACAGCAGCAGCAGCAGGAGCCCAAATATACACTGGAGTTGGCTTCAGGAGCCCAAAAATTGGATGAATCACACCCTGGAGTTGGCAGGAGTTGACAGTAGCAGCAGCAGGAGCCCAAATATACACTGGAGTTGGCTTCAGGAGCCCAAAAATTGGATGAATCACACCCTGGAGTTGGCAGAAGTTGGCAGCAGCAGCAGCAGGAGCCCAAATATACACTGGAGTTGGCTTCAGGAGCCCAAAAATTGGATGAATCACACCCTGGAGTTGGCAGGAGTTGACAGTAGCAGCAGCAGGAGCCCAAATATACACTGGAGTTGGCCTCAGGAGCCCAAAAATTGGATGAATCACACCCTGGAGTTGGCAGGAGTTGACAGTAGCAGCAGCAGGAGCCCAAATATACACTGGAGTTGGCCTCAGGAGCCCAAAAATTGGATGAATCACACCCTGGAGTTGGCAGAAGTTGGCAGCAGCAGCAGCAGGAGCCCAAATATACACTGGAGTTGGCCTCAGGAGCCCAAAAATTGGATGAATCACACCCTGGAGTTGGCAGGAGTTGACAGTAGCAGCAGCAGGAGCCCAAAAAATGGCCTAAAGACATAAATATGTTTTGCACCATTTGGAAAGTGTAAAACGTGGCACCATGCTGAATCTAGTCGCATGCATCAGGCATTGGTGGGTGGAAATCCTGGCTGATCCATCCCTGATTCATTTTGACAAAGGTGAGTCTCTCCACATTTTTAGTTGACAGACGAGTTCTCCTCGCCGTAACTATGGCCCCCGCCGCACTAAACACCCGCTCAGATGGCACGCTACTTGCCGGGCAGGACAGCTTTTCCAGGGCAAACTCTGCTAGTTGCGGCCACAAATCAAGTTTGGCTGCCCAGAAGTCCAGCGGATCCTCAAGGTGTGTTGGCATGGTCATGTCAAAGTATGACATGACCTGCTGGTTCAGGTCCTGCTCCAGGTCTTCCTGCTGCTCATGAGTAGCCTCACTATGCGGGTGTAGAAAGCTACTCATTAGCGACTGAAGACTGAGGCTGCTGCTGCTGATGGAGCTTCTGCTGCTGCTGCTGCCAACCCCCCCAGCGGCCATGGCAGTGGAAGGTGAGCGCAGAGGTCCCCTCGAGTCAGACCTGCGAGAGTATGGACCATGGCACAGATAGGCATCGGCCAACTGCCTACGTAGAATGTCTTTGTAGTAGTTGAGTTTGTCCTCCCTCTCGGTGGGTTTAAAAAATGCCCCCATTTTGTGCCGGAAGCGAGGGTCCAATAAGGTGGACAGCCAGAAGTCATCCCGCCGACAGATGGAAACAATTCTGGGGTCACTACGCAAGCACGTGAGCATGCTTCGTGCCATTTGCGCAAGTGACTCGGATGGACTACCTGTCTCCATCTCCACTGCATACTGCCACGGTGTGCCCGGGTCCTCTGTCTCTCCTTCCTCAAAAACCTCTAGCTCCTCTGGCTGCTCCTGCTCCTCCTCTCCTGTCCGCTGACTAGATAAACCAGCCATTTCGCCAAGCCTAAACTGTGTTTCGCTGGGCAACTCCTCCTCCTCCTCTTCCTCCTCCTCCTCCTCCAGTTCAGCTCCAAGGGGGTTCATGTGGCCGTAAGATGTAAACGCCATGTCTCCAGTGCCCTGACCAGCCATGGTTTCCAACATGTGCTGTAGTACATGAAGCAGTGGAATCACGTCGTTCATCCCGTAATCCTGCCGACTGACAAATAAAGTGGCTTCCTCAAAGGGCCTGAGCAAACGGCAGGTGTCACGTATGAGCTGCCACTGGTTGACATTGAAGTTACACAGGGGAGTCCCCCTATCTGCTTGGATCATCAGGAAATCCGTGATGGCTTTTCTCTGTTCATATAATCGGTCCAACATGTGAAGGGTGGAATTCCAACGGGTGGAAACATCGCAAATCAGACTATGTTGGGGGATACCATTCTGACGCTGTAGCTCAAGAAGGGTGTGTTTGGCGGTGTAGGAGTGGCTGAAGTGCATGCAAAGTTTCCGTGAAGTTGTTAGGATGTCCTGCAGATGGGGGGAACACTTCAGAAACCGCTTGACAACCAGATTGAAGACGTGAGCCATGCAGGGGGCATGGGTCAGGCTTCCTTGGCGCAGCGCAGACAAAATGTTCTTCCCATTGTCGGTAACCATGATTCCCATTTTAAGTTTTCTCGGAGTAAGCCATGTTTGGATTTCCTGATGAATACATTTAAGCAGTTCCTCCCCTGTGTGACTCCGTTCGCCAAGACAAACCATGTGAAGCACTGCGTGACACCTCCGTGCCCTGCACACATGGTAGACTGGAGGGGCACTGAGACTTGAGCCTACAGTGGAGGGTGAGGAGATGGCGGAGGATGAGGAGGCCGAGTCGCACGGTGTCACAGGCCCAATGGGCAGAGACCGCGGAGGCCGAAGCGGCGTGACCTGTCCAAGTTGCTGCTGCAAAGGGACCACATTCACCCAGTGGGCCGTAAACGACATGTACTGCCCCTGACCGTAGTTACAGCTCCAGATGTCGGCGCTGCCATGTATTTTGCTACACACCGACAGGCTCAAGGACTGGCCCACCTTCTGTTCAACAAAAGTGTGCAGCGCTGGTACTGCCTTCTTGGCAAAGAAATGACGGCTTGGGACTCTCCACCTCGGCTCGGCACAAGCCATCAGTTCTCTGAAAGGTGCAGATTCCACCACCTGAAAAGGGAGCGACTGCAGCACCAGCAACTTGGACAGGAGCACATTCAGCTTCTGCGCCGTAGGATGAGTGGGCGCATACTGCTGTCTCTTGGACATGGCTTCGCTGATGGATTGCTGGCGGGATGCATGACTTGGAGGAGGAGGAGGAGGAGCAGGAGCGACAGAGGATGGGTGTGACGCACAGCTGCCTTCGGCTGAGGTGCTGGAGCCTTGGCTGGCAGAAATTGGGAGCTCACTTGGTGAGGAAGCAGACTGGACCACCCCTTGGGAGCCTCGGTTCTCCCAGGTCGTTTTATGGTGACGCATCATATGTTGACGCAGGGCCGTGGTGCCAACATTTGGACCCTGGCCACGCTTCACCTTTTGCCTACATATCTTGCATGTGGCCATGTTACCCTCCTGCGGATGCCTCAGGAAAAACTGCCACACTGCCGAGTAGCTACTTTTCCCACCCCCTGGCCTCACTGATTCACTGCTGCTGTTGCCAACTCCAGGAACCCCTGCTCCACTACCTCCCGATAAGGTAGACTGCCGCACAGCAGGTGCTCTACCCCGGCCCCGGCCCCGGCCGGCTCCAGCCTTTGGAATTGTGCCCCCATGCTGACTGCTACCACCTTGCTGCCTCAGCTGCTGACTCCGGGGCAACCTGCGCCCCTCTTCTCCTGATGATGACGATGAAGCCCCTTCATCACCCGGCTCCCAAGTGCGATCGGCTTCATCGTCATCATCATCATCATCACCGGGTTGTGGCTGTACGTCACTGATGTTCGTGGATTCGTCAACAGTGTCTGGCGCAGGAGCTGGAACGCTCGCAGCACCCACGACACTGTCCACATCACTATTTGTCTGCCTAGCTAAAGAAGCCACCTCCATTTCTTGGCTGGGCAGTAGCTGCTGACTGTCCTCCTGTATCTGATCGTCCTCCTCACTAAAGAGTGGAGCTGAACCCAAAGCATAGGATACGTCGCTGGGGGAGGGAACGGCGTAGGACAGAGGAAATGGGAGGACAGGGACTGCTCTCGGGGCATGCCAACTCAGGGTTGTGTCAGAGGAACCTACCGACCCTAGACTGGGGGTCTCAGATGTAAGTTGTGATGATGTTGTTGATGAGCGCGTCAGCCAATCTACCACGGCAGATGCGTTACTGGTGGAGACCCGACCGCTAGCAGATACTGGCAGATTAGGTCTCTCAGCGTGACTCCTGCTGCTACTGGCCCCCAGTCTGATGCGAGCTCTGCCTGCGGAATCTTGGCCTCTGCCACTCCTCTTTTCACTTCCAGGCACTTGTCTGCCCGACATAGTCTAACTGGCGTGGTAGTAGGTGATATTTTAAGAACCCCCAGGCAGCAGTGGGTCTATATAAAACAGAATATAATGCACACCAAAAGTGAGCAGTAACACTCAGCCTCCAACAGGCCTGCTTAGTGTAAATAAGAGAGCTGCTTAGTGTAAATAAAGAGGGGTATGCTATGTTACAGAATGGGATGCCTCAACAGAAGTGCACCTGGCAGGCAGCAGTAAGCCTATGCCCAGCAAAAGTGTCTTATAATATAAATATGATAAGAGCAAATGCTTATATGGTCTTAAACAGAGGCTGCTTTAGTCACAGAATGGGATGCCCTGGGCAGGAATGGACCTGGCAGGGTCCAGTAGGGCTTTGGCCAGCAAAAGTGTCTTTATCAGGCTAATTTCAAATATGATAAGAGCAAATGCTTATATGGTCTTAAACAGAGGCTGCTTTAGTCACAGAATGGGATGCCCCGGGCAGGAATCGAGCTGGCAGGGTCCAGTAGTGCTTTGGCCAGCAAAAGTGTCTTTATCAGGCCTAATTTCAAATATGATAAGAGCAAATGCTTATATGGTCTTAAACAGAGGCTGCTTTAGTCACAGAATGGGATGCCCTGGGCAGGAATCGACCTGGCAGGGTCCAGTAGGGCTTTGGCCAGCAAAAGTGTCTTTATCAGGCCTAATTTCAAATATGATAAGAGCAAATGCTTATATGGTCTTAAACAGAGGCTGCTTTAGTCACAGAATGGGATGCCCCGGGCAGGAATCGAGCTGGCAGGGTCCAGTAGTGCTTTGGCCAGCAAAAGTGTCTTTATCAGGCCTAATTTCAAATATGATAAGAGCAAATGCTTATATGGTCTTAAACAGAGGCTGCTTTAGTCACAGAATGGGATGCCCCGGGCAGGAATCGAGCTGGCAGGGTCCAGTAGTGCTTTGGCCAGCAAAAGTGTCTTTATCAGGCTAATTTCAAATATGATAAGAGCAAATGCTTATATGGTCTTAAACAGAGGCTGCTGTAGTCACAGAATGGGATGCCCCGGGCAGGAATCGAGCTGGCAGGGTCCAGTAGGGCTTTGGCCAGCAAAAGTGTCTTTATCAGGCCTAATTTCAAATATGATAAGAGCAAATGCTTATATGGTCTTAAACAGAGGCTGCTTTAGTCACAGAATGGGATGCCCTGGGCAGGAATCGACCTGGCAGGGTCCAGTAGGGCTTTGGCCAGCAAAAGTGTCTTTATCAGGCTAATTTCAAATATGATAAGAGCAAATGCTTATATGGTCTTAAACAGAGGCTGCTTTAGTCACAGAATGGGATGCCCCGGGCAGGAATCGAGCTGGCAGGGTCCAGTAGTGCTTTGGCCAGCAAAAGTGTCTTTATCAGGCTAATTTCAAATATGATAAGAGCAAATGCTTATATGGTCTTAAACAGAGGCTGCTGTAGTCACAGAATGGGATGCCCCGGGCAGGAATCGAGCTGGCAGGGTCCAGTAGTGCTTTGGCCAGCAAAAGTGTCTTTATCAGGCTAATTTCAAATATGATAAGAGCAAATGCTTATATGGTCTTAAACAGAGGCTGCTGTAGTCACAGAATGGGATGCCCCGGGCAGGAATCGAGCTGGCAGGGTCCAGTAGGGCTTTGGCCAGCAAAAGTGTCTTTATCAGGCCTAATTTCAAATATGATAAGAGCAAATGCTTATATGGTCTTAAACAGAGGCTGCTTTAGTCACAGAATGGGATGCCCTGGGCAGGAATCGACCTGGCAGGGTCCAGTAGGGCTTTGGCCAGCAAAAGTGTCTTTATCAGGCTAATTTCAAATATGATAAGAGCAAATGCTTATATGGTCTTAAACAGAGGCTGCTTTAGTCACAGAATGGGATGCCCCGGGCAGGAATCGAGCTGGCAGGGTCCAGTAGTGCTTTGGCCAGCAAAAGTGTCTTTATCAGGCTAATTTCAAATATGATAAGAGCAAATGCTTATATGGTCTTAAACAGAGGCTGCTGTAGTCACAGAATGGGATGCCCCGGGCAGGAATCGAGCTGGCAGGGTCCAGTAGTGCTTTGGCCAGCAAAAGTGTCTTTATCAGGCCTAATTTCAAATATGATAAGAGCAAATGCTTATATGGTCTTAAACAGAGGCTGCTTTAGTCACAGAATGGGATGCCCCGGGCAGGAATCGAGCTGGCAGGGTCCAGTAGTGCTTTGGCCAGCAAAAGTGTCTTTATCAGGCTAATTTCAAATATGATAAGAGCAAATGCTTATATGGTCTTAAACAGAGGCTGCTGTAGTCACAGAATGGGATGCCCCGGGCAGGAATCGAGCTGGCAGGGTCCAGTAGGGCTTTGGCCAGCAAAAGTGTCTTTATCAGGCCTAATTTCAAATATGATAAGAGCAAATGCTTATATGGTCTTAAACAGAGGCTGCTTTAGTCACAGAATGGGATGCCCTGGGCAGGAATCGACCTGGCAGGGTCCAGTAGGGCTTTGGCCAGCAAAAGTGTCTTTATCAGGCTAATTTCAAATATGATAAGAGCAAATGCTTATATGGTCTTAAACAGAGGCTGCTTTAGTCACAGAATGGGATGCCCCGGGCAGGAATCGAGCTGGCAGGGTCCAGTAGTGCTTTGGCCAGCAAAAGTGTCTTTATCAGGCTAATTTCAAATATGATAAGAGCAAATGCTTATATGGTCTTAAACAGAGGCTGCTGTAGTCACAGAATGGGATGCCCCGGGCAGGAATCGAGCTGGCAGGGTCCAGTAGTGCTTTGGCCAGCAAAAGTGTCTTTATCAGGCCTAATTTCAAATATGATAAGAGCAAATGCTTATATGGTCTTAAACAGAGGCTGCTTTAGTCACAGAATGGGATGCCTCACAGCAGACTTAAGATCAGTTCAGTATATATGCACAGTTAGTTACTATAAGCAGCCTGAAAACGCTAACAAAGGCTGGATGAAAAAAAAAAAATCTCCCTGTCAGCCAGCTCCGTTTTTCCTACCTTTCCCTGGCTTTCTGTCTGTCTCCTGTCTGTCTCCTGCCTGTCTCCTGCCTGTCTCCAGCCTGTCCCTGTCTGTCCCTGTCTCCAGCCTGTCTAACTGCCTCAGCTACACAGCGTTCTGTCTGTCTGTCACGAATGCAATAGAGAAATGAGGAAAAGCAAGATGGCCGCCGTTAAATACCGCTGTGTGACGTCACCGGGCTTGCTGGCTGCTGATAGGCTGCATGTGACTGCCCCAGCTTGCACTGGCGCGGGATACATGTCCAGACATGTCCCGTCCGCCATCTTAGAATGCCTGTAATGTAAATGAATGGATGTTAAAGGAAAACTTCGAGTGATCGAATCGCGGGGAAATTCGGATTCGATCCGAATCGAATTTTTCCTGAAATTCGGATCGAATCCGGGTTCGTCCGGATCGATTCGCTCATCCCTAGTAGTAAACTCTAATGGTGGTAAAAAATTCAATTCATAAGAAAAAAGCCTGAGAATTCCACTGTTTGTGAATCACTAGTTAGGAAGACAATGAAAGTCAATGGCACTTTTTTACTCCTGAAAAAAATACTGAACTTTTTACCCTTTTTTACTAGTAGTAAAAAGTTCCATTGACTTTCAGTGTCTTCCTATCTGGTGATTTGGTAACAGTGAAATTCTCAGGCTTTTTTCTCATGAATTACATTTTTTACTACCATGAGAATTTTTTTCAATGATTTGTGAATCGAGGTCATTGACTTTGAACATATTACAGATGATGTGGCGCAGAGAAGGTGCACACTACCCATTCCCATATTTTCGGACACGTTTGGAAGTGGATCAGCTGCCATATCAAGCACTTTTCCAGCTTACTAGGCTAAATCGTGCAGCTTTGGAATCCATATTTGGCACCATTAACTGGTAGTACTTCCACTACAGCATACCTTGCCTCTTTATTACATGTATCCACAATGTTAGCCATGTACATACAGCTACACAGGTAACTTAAAAAGTTGAAAGAAAAATTATGCATTTACATTTACCCATTAAAAAGCCTTACAACACCATGCAACAGTCAGAAAACAATACTAAACAACAGAAAAAAAATTTGAGTACATTTTCCAATAATTTTCGCTTGCGACAGCCTTTTTACGAGCATTTTGAAAATTTTACGAGTGATTAGAAAATTTTACGATTGCATTTTTGAGTGCAAGTATTTAATTCAACCCCTTTTTTGAATCACTCGAAAAAGTTAAAACTTTGTGCATGCAATCTGATTTTTCGAGTGACACGAATTTATTTCTACCTTTGTTGAATCAAGCCCTACATGTGATACCTCACCAGGAAACAGGAAAAACACGAAGAAAAAGATGAGTGTCGGTGCAGCTATGCACAAAACATGTGATGCCCCTCCAGAAACCAAGAAAAACAGGATGAAGAACGTGTATCAGTGCGGACATGCAAATACATGGGAAGCTCCTCAAGGAACCAACACAGAGAAAGAAGGTCACACTGTAATGAGGCACAGTAACATGGGATACCCCCCAGGTGGGGCACAGCGAGGTTTTTGAAAAAATAACACCATCTGCATATGCCGGAATGCCAGTGACATGGCCAATCGAAGGACTCTGCAACAACATACAGCTGAAAACAGGTACAAACTTAGCTTCCAAGAGGAGTTCACCAGTCAAAACCGTAACTGCCTGGCTAAACCATATGCATACGCAAAGCACTTGCGATCACGTACGCCTGGGAAAGATATTCTCGTGCGCGGCTGAAAATCAGACAAGTGTTTGAAAATTCATGGTTTCCGAGTTCCCTTCCGCCAAAAACTGTGAGGCTACAGTATGAATCAGGCTTACAGTATTTGGGAGAAGGGTGCGCCAAGCATCGGTTTAGTCCCTGGCGGGGTTCTGATTTGTCCACTTACATTGCTAAACTGCTTTGAACGTCTGAATCCTTATAGACTAATGTCCCTGGACAGACAGCTTCGCAGGGAAAATACAATTTTTGTACTTAACATTTAAAATGAGTTCCCTGTGTTGTCCATACAAAGGCGTTGTGACTGCACTCGTTCCTGTTGCCTTTGACAAGTTACTTGTATTGTTTGAGGTTCTTCGGCCTTGTTATATTTGTCTTGGATCATTCCTCCTGGAGACCCAGTCTCAACTATTTTGGACTAGGCATCCAGGTTTCCTTACTGCCAAGTTACAGCTGTAGTGCTGACCTGTTGGCTACTAGAATCATTATGGACCAGGGTCCCTGGATGGTCAACCAAAGGAAAACCATTTTACATGGTAAGTAAAATGTTTTTATTTTTTTGAAATACTGTGTGGAATATATATATATATATATATATATATATATATATATATATATATATATATATAAACTAACCTGCTTCCTTGTGCCCTCTTCAATGTGAACAATGGACGGTCACATCCCCGCATCTTCGGGCTATGAGTGTACTCCCAACCCCATCCATTCCGTGGGGAGCAAGCACTGCTGAGCATGTGGCCGCACGTGCTCCTGATTGCAGAACCCTGCATTTAAACAGAGCCGTTTGCCGAGCATTGCATATGCATTAATGTAAATGGCTATTAATGTAAATTTGCATTAATGTAAATGGCTCTGATTGGATGAGAACCAGCGCATGCGCCATAGAACTGGGGAAAGAGGAAGAGTTTGTATGGGCTTCTAGGGGGTTTCACAATATGGAGCATCCCATTTCAGGATACCCCTGGGGCACGAAACAAAACCCCTGACAGTCAAAATCACAGGTTTTGCCCCCCAATCAAGAGACTCTAGAACACCGTCTTCCAAATCCATGTGGAGGTGGAGGGGTCCAATGTTCCCAACAGCCCAAAGACTGCCCTGCTTTTATTGATACCGGGCCCCATAGCCAGAGCGAAGAAGGGAGTCCTCAAGTACTTCCTGGCAGCTGCAAAGGCGATCATACCCAGGCACTGGAAGTCCCCCCATTCACCAAGCGTGGCGGAATGGTTCGTCGAAATGGACCATATCCTGAGAATGGAGCAGTTGATAGAGGACTTGGAGACCTGGACAAACTGGATCAGATTCCGGGAGTTGGACTCGGCAAGGGCCTTCCTAAGGAGTGGCGCTGGTGGGGATTGAGAGGCTTCCTCTTCGGGGCCGGGGGTCCCCCACCCCTCAACGTACTCACTGGCTGGACACCAGACCCGGACCCCCATTCTCTCCCCCTCCCATAGCTTTCTCACCCCCCTTTTTTTCTTTTTTTTTCTTTTTCTCCTCACCTACTCTCTCCTGCTCTAATATTCTTAGCTTGCCCGCCCCCCGGTTCTTCTGCCACCTCCTCCGTGGTGAGCAGTGGAGCCGCCCATGGTGGCTTGACTCCCCCCCTCCTTCCTTCCCTTGGACCAGCTCTGAGGCTCTCTCCCCGAATCCTCTTCATGTCTCAGGCTATGAGTGCTCCGATCCCCCCCCCCCCACCGTGGGTGTGTGGGGGACATCTGGGGGGGGACACAGACCTGGTGCGATGCGATTGGGGAGACGGGGGCCGGGGAGCCGCGGATGGGGGGTTGGGGCGCCGGAGGACCAGGGCGGCTAGAGAACTCCAATCGATTGTAATGTTGTTTGTGTACATGACCTCTACCCATGTCTCTGTATTTCTGTATGCTTTCTTCATGTCTTTAAAATATTAATAAAAACGTGATTAAACTAAAATCACAGGTTTTGTCTCACTTTAAAAGAAGGAAAAAATGTTTTTTTTAAGCTGATGAAGTAGTGCAATGCTAAATGAAACCCAAGAATTGTAAAAAAAATGATCTTCCGCTGAAACACAGTGATTAAACAAATGTAAACAGAGAGGTCTTTGTTGAACAGACTATGGCCATAAGCCTGGTTAGGGAGAGACCCATGTTAGGTGGTATAGGGGGTTTACAGCGATCTATTAACAAGGCAGACAAGGCAACAAGGTACAAGGCAGACTACAATGTTTAGTGAATCACTGATAAATTGGTGCATGCTTTATTCCTAGTGGGGGGTTTATTGCATTATTAACAGTTGGAGACACTTTATAAAGTCACTTTGGATATGGTTTTCATGCCCCTTGTAGGAACGTAGAGGCAATATTTGCCTAATTAGCACAGCCTTCCACCCACATAATTAGTACTTGACCTGTGTGCCTTTAACCTCAGCTCTGGAACCATAACTCAGCCCACAGTAAATTATAGGGTCAAATAGTCTGAAAACACAAGGGACCTGTGAAACCCTTTGCTTAAAAATGACTTTATTTTGCCGAAATACTGTAATCGTAGCCATGTCATTGTATAGAGAAATAATATGGATTTTATGGCTCTCCGACTGATCCTCTAACGTCACCAACACTTTTCCCATGGAAGAAATTTCAGAGCTGGAAAAATGCTTAAATATATTAAGTGGACCATTTAGCTGAATACCTAAACCAATGCCTGTGGAAATTGTTGGTGGTTACATGACTTTTGGCAAATGGAAAGGACCAGTTTAAAACTCCACACACTCATAAAATTCACATAACATACTAACACTTGTTAATAGCAAGGACTTAGTTCACATAGGTTGTGATACATATATAAGCAGGGCAACCATGCCATACAAACAATGAGCCTGGGCAGGGCCAGATTATGAGGGGGGCATGCGCCTCGGGGACTCCACCACTTGCCCTGCAAAGGGGGCCTCCACCAACCTTTGGGTTATGGTCTGGTCCAGGAGGCTTTTCGGCCACGGGGCCGGCAATAAAGCTATCAGCAGCAGTGGGGGCCGCCGCACCTAAGCAGCCAAAGTCAAAGCCACCACAGGGCAGGATGGAGAACCTAGAGCAGCAAAGCTGCCATCAGCAATGCTACAGTGATGGGTGGGTGTCAATCGGTGGCCACTCACTGCACATAAGCCACCAAGCACAGCCACTGGCAGCTCAATGCAGGAAACTGTTTTCTGCTGGACCAGCTGCACATCTACACCCCCACCCAGAATGGCAAAGCGGGAGTTCCTGAGCAACATGTACCTGCACAAGGGCAACACAAGTGACTCGATCTGATGTTCCAGTAATTAGGCGGGTGCCAGACAATCACCAATCAGTTACTTGGCTGGAATATTATTTCAAAGGAAAAAAATACTGTATCTGGAGCCTCCACCAGATTTTGTGCCCAGGGACCTCCACCACACTTCCGACCCTGAGCCTGGGTACTAGATACTAGGCATAGGTAGAACTGCCTTGACGTGCTTGCCCAGCTTATATATGTATCACAATATACTGAATTCCTGCTTTTAAATGCTCTGTAGATTTAAAAAACACTTACAGTTTCTGCGAGATCCTGGTTTCTGAGTTTGAGCCTCCAGATGTCTTTGCTGCCCTATATGTCAGTGACAGTAAGTGTACACTGTACACTGTGTTTGTTCATTAACTGCCTTAAAATGGACTCCCCCCTTGCCTTGAATGTCAGGATACTTCTCCTGGCCGCTGCTCCAGACTATGCACACAACGCCTGGGGAGGCTGCACAAATCAGATGGAGTGGTGTAGTGCAGGACCGCACATGCGCTGTGAGATCTGGGAACAAGTTAAGAGTATGGGCAATCCTGGGCATTTCATACATTGGGATACCCCTGAGAAAGGCTTTTCCACTCCCTAGGGTTTCTCAGCTTGCTTCAGGGCCAGGTGTTGTGGCGTTTGGTCCACTTTAATGCTGGGGCCCACTATGAGTTTTGCTATGCAGCCCTATGAAACCTATGTAGGCCCCTGTCCGCCACACACAATCTATCATAGTCTAAGGTGTTGCAGCTCGGCCATTTTGATGGTTCTGCTTCCAACTTGCCTCAGCCAGTCCAGGAGCATACATCAGTGGCTGAACTCATAGCACTAAAACGGGCGAGCTGCAGCATCCCAGACTATGATGAATCAATGCAGATCCATATGTAGACATGTTTTTGCATACACTGATATTGTAAGGACTAAATTGCCTGCAGTGGGCTGTACGATGTGGGCATCGTACGCTATGAATGGAGTTTAAAGCTCCCAAACAGTAATGGCTCCAGCTCACAGTAATCTGTGGGATGGAATTTGCAGGTGGTCGGGTAAGTGACCATCTGAAAAGACACTTAGGGCCTTATTCATGAAGGGATAGCGCCAGGTAGTGCCTGTAAAGCGGCAGGTAGCACCAGGTAGCAGCAGGTGAACACCGGACACGGCACGCAATTACACATTTATGAAGCCGAATTTGTAGAGCGACTAGAACAATGCCATGTAGCGTATGATTCATCATTATCCCAGGCTCAGCGTACAGCCTTGCAGAGCGCCACGTCTTACCTGTTGCTACCTGGCGCTCTCCCATACATTTCGGTCCTTAAATCCCTTTCCTGATCCCAATTTTTTGTTTTTTTTCTTAAAAAACTACTCTAACTGATTTACTTAACCATTCCCTTTCAACTGGTGAGGTTCCAGATGATTGGAGAATGGCCAATGTCGTACCAATCCATAAAAAGGGGAGTAGAGAAGAAGCCAGTAATTACAGGCCAGTTAGTTTAACATCTATAGTGGTCAAATTAATGGAAACACTCTTAAAAAAACAGATAATTTCCCATCTAAAAATTAATGACCTATTGGACCCAAAACAGCACGGCTTTACTGAGGGCAGATCATGTCAGACCAATCTTATTGATTTCTTTGACAATGTCACTAAAGTGTTAGATGAAGGTGGTGCTGTGGATATCGCCTATCTGGATTTTAGCAAAGCCTTTGACACTGTACCACATAAGGAGCTCATAGATAAGTTATTGAAGGTAGGACTCAATCCCTGGATAGTTCAGTGGATTTCCAGTTGGCTGAGGGATCGGTATCAGAGCGTTGTTGTAAATGGCGTGCAATCTGAACAAAGGCGAGTTACAAGTGGTGTGCCGCAAGGCTCTGTCCTGGGCCCCATTCTTTTTAATATATTTGTAAGTGACATAGGAGAAGGCTTGGTAGGAAAAGTTTGTCTGTTTGCTGATGATACAAAGGTTAGTAATAGGGTGGATATTCCTGGAGGTGTCTGCAACATGGAAAATGATTTAGCTTTACTGGATAGATGGTCAAAACTGTGGAAACTAGAGTTTAATGTCTCTAAATGTAAAATCATGCACTTGGGTAGAAGGAATCCCTGCTCTGAGTACCGTATGGGCAGTGCTGTGTTAGCTAGGACCTCGGAGGAGAGAGATTTAGGGGTACTGATTACTGATAGCTGCAAGATGAGTGGACAGTGTAGCCAGGCAGTGGGAAAAGCAAGCAGGATGCTCGGCTGCATAGCTCGAGGCATCACCAGTAGGAAGAGGGAGGTTGTGATGCCGCTGTATAGAGCCCTGGTAAGGCCACAGCTAGAATACTGTGTGCAGTTCTGGAGACCTTACCTGCAAAAAGACATTATTCAAATAGAACGTGTCCAAAGGCGGGCAACGAAAATGGTGGAAGGACTTAAACTTAAAACTTATCAGGAGAGACTTAAAGAACTTAATTTGTACAGTCTGGAGGAAAGAAGGGAGAGGGGGGACATGATTGAGACCTTTAAATATGTGAAAGGATTGAATAAGGTTCAGGAGGGAAGTGTTTTTAAGAAGAAACTTAACGACAGAACAAGGGGGCACAACCTGAAGCTAGTCGGGGGGAAGATCAGGAGCAATGTTAGAAAATATTATTTTACAGAAAGAGTAGTAGGTGCTTGGAACAAACTTCCAGCAGAGGTAGTTGAAAAATCAACAGTCACTGAATTTAAACATGCCTGAGATAAGCACACATCTATCCTAAGATAAAGAGTACATACAGTATACACATAAGGGCAGACTAGATGGACCGTATGGTCTCCTTCTGCCGTCAACCTTCTATGTTTCTATGTTTCTATGTTTCTATGTTACTCAAAACTTTCTGACATGTATCATGGGCAAGAAAATTACATTTTTGAAAACTTTTTGAATTAATAATATTTTTATGCAGAATTGTCCTTACATGTCTGGTATTAAAGTGTTCATGTTACAATGTAATATCAATGTAATTCCATATGTTTTCGCTTTGTTATTAGTGGATACATGTTCATAAACAGCCTTTAATCTCACAGCCTCTGGCGCTATGGGCTACAACTACATGATTTTGAGCGGCGGCGCTGTTTTTTTGATGAATGTGGTGTGAGTCAGTCGCACTGATCTGACGCTACCGTTCGCTCCCATACAGCGTAGTACTGCGACTCACACATTATATTTATCAATGCCGGCCAGCGACTGAGGCGCTCTAAAACAAAGAACCATAGCCGAGCACAGCGACTACTAGCGGTCGCTCTGAAAGCCGCGCTACAGACGCTCATCTGTCGCTATCTGTTGTTAGTAATGAATCAGCTTGATATTATAATACAACTAGCCATCAGAAATGGTATGGATGCAGGCATCTGTAGATTCCATGCAGAACTGAACCCTCCAGGAGGCAGGGTTTCCGGGAAGGGTATAGGTGTACTTCACTGTAGCGATCATGGCAAAATAATATGATTGTTCTAATCTTTAATATCTTTAAAAACGACTAAAACTACTAAATTTCTAACTACCTGCTGAATTCATATGAAAAAAAATCAATATGGATGTGTGAATTTGCAGGTTAGGGGCAACTTTTAAAAAACTTTCTTTCTTTCAATGTATCAGCTGCTGTGTATGTCCTAATACATTAGTATAGTATGAGTATAGTATAGTATTAGTACAGTATGACCACACTCAAATATACCTTAAAAGGACATTTGTTTTTCATATACATTTTAAACATTTCTTGCAGGCTGAGTTAAAGTTGACCAACACCCAGGGGGGATCGGCCCAGAAATCTATAAGATTCCCGGGCTGATCAGATCCCTCCCCGCTGGGCATCCGAAATCGGGATGTCCCGCGGGGTGAAACCCCCCAGGACGCCCACAAACCTTACCTTAACCCCATTCCAACGGCGCATGCGCGGGCCGCGGCCGAGTCTCGCGCTTCCCTCTAGCAGGGCGCGCACCCGCGCCGGCCGTTTTGTTCACAAAAATACATGGAATGACATTGTTTTAACACTGGGACAATAACATTTTAGTGCAAGACCTGTAATGACAATTCTGCATAAAAATATAAAAAGTTTCAATTATAAAAGTGTTTGTTTGCAGCCAGGAGAGGTGACACAATGATTTGAGCAAAAGAAAAAAAAAATTAAATTGCCAAACGCGCTATTTATACACAACGAATGAAACCCCACTGAAATGTATGGGAGAGCACTACAGAGCGACAGGTACTACATTGCACTCCTGAGCCTAGAGCGCCTGCGCTACACGCAGCTGCCTGTAATAATACATGTGACGCTACATGGCGCTATTAGAGACACTCACCAGATTTACTTTCTTAAATGGGGTTTTGCGTACAGCGCCCTGCGTTCACCAGATGCTGCCTGCCTCTACAAGGCACTATCTGGCGCTATCCCTTCTTAAATAATCCCCCTTAGTTAACTGTGCAAAGAACTAAATAAATGAAATGCGAAAGCAAACATGGATACTGAAATCTAATACGCAGTTATTCAAAATAAATGTGAAATATTTAAAAAGTTTTAGAAAATTTCTTTCGCTAATGTTTGCCAGGGAAGGTAAGGGCCACAATGTATTGCAGTTCTGCTCCAACAGCATGTGGTTAAACAGCAGGTCACGTATGTAGGACTCCAATATAGGCCTAATTAAGGCTGACAACTGGCTCCAGACCAAATATGCAATTCTAGCCCACAGCCTTTGAATGAGGTGGGCAATTCAGGACCATAAATTAGTAGGCTAAACTCAGAAGGCTAAATAGAGTTTTGTTTGTTATATTAATATCTATGAATTGACAAAACAAACCCTGCATTCAAAGATCCTATTAAAAATAAAGTAGGTGATATTAAAAATATCGTGGTCTGGGGATTTAGCCACACAGCTAGACTTATCTAGCAAAGTTACACATTTGAGAAATTGTTAAATAAAGGGTAAGAGACTAATTAAAGACTTACGTTTTTTTTTACACAATGACAAAACTAAATAAAAACTAAAACACAAATGTATTATAAATTCATTTATGAATTATCATGAGGTTTATAGTAAACTCATTCAGATTTTGGAATAAAAATACATGCTTAAACATTAGCTCCATTGATTCCGGATTAGAATATTCATTAAAATATATTCTCCACTCATTTCCTTGATCTCCTGTGTAAAGGGGCAAAGAAGGACACCAGTAAAAGAGGCATCATTTGCACTGATGATGATGACCTTACATGTCCACTCTACGAAGAGTAGAGAACTTGTCTCACTGGCCTCAAAAATAACTAATGATTGCTAAATGCCAGCAGTTCTTTCCTACAGAAATAGTGGCCCCGTATAGGGAGGGCAGGAGTGCAAAGATAGAACTATTGACAGAAAAAAAAATTCTTTGGAGACAGACTTGACTCAACAAATGATTAGTATCAGATTTAAAATAAAGATTTTGCTTGTAATGCAGGTACTGAAAAAGTTGTTAGCAATGTTGAACTGCAATAGTAAAATTTAATCCAAGAGAAGGTGGGCAAAGATTGCCCCCACAAACTTACTAGCTGCAACATCACGCTCAAAATAGGTTAAATATATACATTTTTTATTTCAACATATAAAAGCAAACAATACAATCATATACACATAACACAGACACTAGGGCAGTTGAAAACAGCATCACAGTGGGCTCTATTACATATAAGGGTCACATCCCCCAACACAGAATAGAAAAGTGCCAATAAATACATAGGAATGAAAACATACTCAATAATAAAACGGATCATACACACACCCACTGCACCAAAAAACAAAAAAGCAAACTTATCCTAATAGTGTGCAGTATGCCTCATAGAAATTTTAATAACCTGAAGTTGGCCAGTCACCCCCCAAGGCAGCAAGAAACGCACCACTATGTATCAAAATCTAAATACTTTTATTAAGGCACATACTATACATATAGACAAATTATTTAAAAAACAATTAAAAACATAAACACAATAGAAGGGGGTACCAACAGACTCCTTACATAGCCACTCACACAAACTGCTGCTAAGTATTGCACATAATAATCCCTATATCCCTCTGGTAGCCCTATTTGATATTCCAAATACTTTATTCAGACTTATCCCCTATAAGTGCATTTAACAATGAAAATCCCACACAATTTCCTACTGTGCATATGCCATTAATAAGCATATAAATATATCTTAAGTGCAAATAACCATAAATTACCTAAAAATGTGTCAATAATCCATAAATAACCCAAAACCCAATTGCCAATAATTCATATGCCAAATTGCTCAAGAGAGGACCAGAGGGAAGGAAAGAAGGGTTGGTAAATAAATTGATTAAAGGAGCAGTATCGCGATTTTTTCTTGGTGACTTATATTTAAATGGTACTTTGAATGTAGGTAAGTGTTGGAGTAAGAATTACAATTGTAGAAAAAAATGATGTCTGTGTTGAGCAGCTGGAGACTAATAGCTCATGTTTATGTCTTCTGAGTGTCGGGACCCGACACTCTGGCCTGTTCCATGCTGAGGAGAGGGGGAAACAATGTATTAAAGTATCAGCTGTTCAGTGCTGGCAGCCGTCCAGCATAAGATAACAACATTGCAACATTGCCTGGCCAGAACTTACAGTATATATCTAAAACAGAGAGAAAAGCTCTAGAAGTCATTTAGCTGATTTTGACAGTTTTCCCTTCATATTGGCTCTGCTGCAGAATCTTTCAGTTTACCATTTTCTCTTTCATATTCTTATTTTTCATTTTTCCATATGATCTTTCTTTCAGCTTTGTGTGTTTTGAGCAAAGCCCAACCCAGGATTTTCTGGAGTTTTGTTTTGTGCCCCTAGGGGCATCCCGACTTGGGATGCCCTGATGTGTGAAATCCCCAAGTTCGCCTGTGAAAACATACCTTTCCCTGTCCCACAGCGCATGCGCGGGCTCTCATCCAATCAGCGCTGTTTGCACGCAGATGGGGAGCCTGAGCAGTAACCTTCCTGGCCGCCTGGCCTGTCTAAATGACTATCTGCTTGAGCGCGCCAGAAAAATGGGGGGATCTGTGGTTATCCAGGGGTCGTTTCACACAGTGGGCATCCTGATTTAGAATGCCCAAGGGGCAAGCTCAATGGCCGGGTCTTATAGACTTCAGGGTCGGCCACTCAGGGTTTTGTTCCACTTTAATACCTTTAGATTTTCCTGCACAGTTATTCAAAGAAGAATTTCAGTTATTTTCAGTCAGTTTATTTAGTATAGATTTTACACATTTGAGTCACCTAGTCTCATAACAAAAGCAGCACCTCACACACACACACACAGCCTTTACCACTGATTACAGTGTCAGCCTCTGAGGTAAAGTGTTGCTAGGAGACCAGTGGGCTAAATGAAGCAGCTCACTAAATACAACCCAGCAGATCCCCCTATTCAGTAAATGGACTGAGCCATTGTAATTATACAATTTTAAAGAGAGGTATATATTTTTTTCTTTTTCTATCGCCAGATTATTTATACACGTTATAAGCTATTGTGTGGCTATTTAATTATTCATCTTTTTTAATGCAAATTTCGCGATACTGCTCCTTTAAGCAGCATTACGTCACCAGTAGGCCAAAGTCCATAGAAGACACCCCCGCCTAACCTACATGTTCCGCTACGGTCCGCACTCCTTCACTTCCTCAGGGCAATGTGGTAAAATTCTAATCCCCATCTCTTTTATACTCACCCACAATCCCCCTCTTTTTAATACTCACCCACAATCCCCCTCTCTAACTGTGTTATAAGACTTATGTTCAAAAGTATCCAATTGATAACCCACTAAATACAGCCCTGTATTATAAATGCTCATGAAGACCACAATTAATTATCCACTTTATGCAAACAGTCTTAAAGTGCAATAATCAATCAATCTAAGTGCAGATGGTGGGGGCAATGCTAAAGATTTAGTAAAATAAAGTTCTGGTTGCACATTTGGGTGCGAATTGCCGTCTGCATCTGTCATTTTAACACACAAAAAATGCAATGAAGAATAATGGTTCTTATTCTTTCTAAAAAAATCACCTGCACATATTTACAGGAAAAGTACATCATTATTCCAATGAGGTAAGAATAATTGTTTGAAAGTTTGGAAACAACAACACCCTATGGGTTATGTCGAAAAAAAATCAAAAATTCTTTAGCTTACCCCACAAGGTGCTGTTGTTTCCAAACTTTCAAA
Organism: Gastrophryne carolinensis; assembly: GCA_027917425.1. Classification (NCBI taxonomy): domain Eukaryota; kingdom Metazoa; phylum Chordata; class Amphibia; order Anura; family Microhylidae; genus Gastrophryne; species Gastrophryne carolinensis. The sequence goes on along the minus strand of CM051242.1, from coordinate 52,279,785 downwards.
AAGCATTTTTTACTCATTGGAACAATGATGCTCCTCATCCGTAAAAATGCCCGATAACAAGTGCAGGTGATTTTTTAAGGAGAATTGAGAACCAATATTTTTTATTGCACTTTATTCTGTGTTAAAGTTAAAAAGCTAACTGAGGTGCAGCTGGCGATTCACACCAAAATATTCAGCCAGATTAAACTTGCTTCACTAAATGATTAGCATGACCCTCACTGTCAACCTCACTAGTGTAATCCACGTGTAACCACACAAACAGCTGTGGCGGGCTCTACACCTTTATTCTAATGATTTACTTGCTTATTCTCTTATCTTAATCTCTTATTACATTTTGCTGCATTCTTGATCATATTCTCCTCTGTATTTGAATAATGTGGTTACATGTGGATTACCCTTCTTTTTCTTTCTCCGCTCTCCATGAGGCTGATTTAAGACTAGCACCATGTATTGCCATTTGAGTGCAGCGCTTAGAGCGTCCGCTATTGGACGCTGCATGCGGGTGTCAGGCGCTATAACCTAGGGCCTTATTTATCAAGGGCTAGCTCCAGGTAGTGTCTGACGAGCGCCAGGTACCGCCAGCTAACGGCGGCTACCGACTCAAGTACGCCCGGCGGCGGTCACAATGACGCATTTATCACGCTAGATGAGGCTAGCGCCGGCGAGAGCGTCAGCTAGCGCGGAATTCATCATGTAGCCGACTGCAACGAACAGCGCCTCTACTAATCCCATCACAGCGCCAGGTATGACCTGTCGCTCCCTGGCGTTCTCCAATGCATTTCAATGGAGCAATCTTTAAATATTCATAATTAATTGATTTTAAGTATTTTTTTTTTTTTAACTGTCAAAAATTCTGTGACCACTACGGCAATGTTAGATATTTTTTTTATGGTTTAAAATAAAAAAAAAAAAAAATTTGTGCAGAATTGATATTACAGGTCTGATATTAATGTATTCATATTACAAAATGTTTATAAAAACTTGTTTAATTTTTTAATCAAAAAATATGGTTGTTTGGGGGTTAAAAACTACTTTTAAGCCATCGCCGCCAGCGCTCTGGGTTTTAAACAAGCATTTCACAGCGCGAGAATTTTTTGAGCGTGATTTGTTAATGAATATGCTGGGAGCCGTTCGCTCTGGCCTTTCGCTGTCATGCGCACCCATACAGCGCGGAACCTGTGAAACAGCGACTCCCAACCCCGTATTCAACATTACCGCACACCGACTGAGTCGCTGTCAACAAGCGAACAATGGCCAAGCACAGCGAATACTAGCGGGCGCTGTGAAAATCACGCTACTGGCGCTCATCTGACGCTACCTGGCGCTATTAATGAATCGGCCTCTCAGTGTCTGGAGGGCGCTGTAGAAGCTCTCTCCCTCAATCATTGCATATGTAGCGCCCCAAGGAAAAGCCGCCCAGAGCAACACCACATATGTTCAACAGGACAACGCTGCAGTGAACGATAGCTAGCGCCAGTTAAGTGTGTCCGACGCTCAGCGCTGAAGCCCATATTTAAGGAAATCAAACACAAAACCAGCACCGGCGTTCTAAACTTGGGCGATCTAGCATCGAACGCCAGGCACTATATGAAAAAAGTCTGTTTCTGGGATAACGCTGAAGAGTGACAGGTGCTACATGGCACTGCTGAACATACAGCGCTGGCACTTTACACTGAGCCGCCGCTAGTGATACATGTGACGCTACATGACGCTATTAGAAGCACTCACCAGATTGACTTTCATATCTATGGTTTTCACATACTGCGCATGGCGTTCACATGACGCTACATAGTACTACGTGGCGTTAGTGTTTCTTAAATAACCTCCCATATCTCTTCCTTTCTTATCTGTCTTGTTCATCCGTCTTGTTACCTGTTATAATAGTTATGCCAAAAGTTTGGTGACGCAATTAAGGTCATGTGATACAGCAAAAAAAAACAAAAAATCACAAACAAGAATTTTTGATATTATACTTTATTGTTATTGTCATCCATAACATATAATATCAAATTATATGCGAATAAAGCTGAAATCATAGCTTTCTGGTTTTTATTTCAAAGTATTGCAATGACATCTCTTGTCATATACGGTACACAATAAAAAGGCTTGAAATGACTTTGTATTTACAAGTGAAATTTAAGAGAGAAAAGAATCCCTCAGGATTACAGTTGAGGACAGCGCATGGCGAGAAGATACCCCTTTTTCGATGCCCTCCCTACTCTACAGATTCCTCGCTCCCTCAGTGAAACTGGGCCCTAGGTGGCTCAGAGTCTTTTCAGACAATGGCCTTGATTCACAAAGAGTTGAAAAAAACTCTCATGGTAGTAAAATATTAAATTCATTAGAAAAAAGCCTGAGAATGTCACTATTAGTGAATCACCAGCTAAGAAAACAATGAAAGTCAATGGCACTTTTTTACTCTTGAAAAAGGTATTGAACTTTTTACCTGTAGTAAAAAGCTGCCATTGATTTGCATTGTGTTCCTATCTGGTGATTCACTAACAGTGAAATTCTCAGGCTTTTTTCTCATGAATTGAATTTTTTACTACCATGAGAGTTTTTTTCAACTCTTTGTGAATCAAGGCCAATGTGATTACCAATGGCCAGTTTCAGGGCCAAGTTTTAGAGAGGGAGTGAGGAGCAGGTGAGGTAAAACAGGGATTGCAGGGGGTATATGCATGGGGGGCATAATTGGATGAAATACCCCTGTGCTGCCTTCAGCTGCAATCAACATTCAACACCCTTTTTGTAGATCATTTAAATTATAGGAATGTCCCAATGTTTTAACGTCCTGCTAAAAAAGCAAGAGGGGGTTTCATTTTCTGTATTTAAAATCTTCTACAAATATAATATCTACTACAAATATTTTATTTGCCATTTTTTATGAGACCTAATTTGGTCTTCTCATACATTTTGGAAACATTTGGATGCTGTGATTGATTCTCAAAGCCCTGAATAAACAATCAATGGATTTACATAGTGTTTAGATTTGGTTAATCCAGAAACCAGAACACTCAATTGACTGAAATGCACTAAATCATATGTAAGCAACACTAGATTTAAATCCTATAATTGTATAGCAAAAGCAACAATATCCTTTGTTTGGTACTGCTCGTAATTCATCCACCCCGTTCCAGTCTGGTAATTCATTTGTTTTGCTAGCAAGCACCTACGCTTTATCACTTACCCCCAAGCTACAATCTAATTTGGCCTGGTTAAGACATAAAGTCATAACAGCACTTTAACTGGTGAGCCAGACATTGTGAATTGTTTGCCTTTCCACCATTAAATGTGTTATTGGCGCTACACAGACCTGGCAAAAGAACGATTGTTATGGAGAACTAACAGAGCGGTCATGGAAGAGTATTAAATAGAAACCTAGTTCAGCTACGTTCAAATTAAGGCCACAGCTTATGTGATTATTTTATATACAGCCTGTCCCTTGTTTTGCCATGGTGCCCTATACTCTTTCTATTTGTAAATTTGGAGCTTGATTTATCAAGCGTCAGCTCTTGTTAATGCCACTCAGTGCCATTATTTTGCCTTTAACAGTGCCAATATTTTGCATTTAACAGTGTGTGTCCGCCAGCCTGCATCTAATTTATCCCTAACAACATATAATTGGCGGAGACTGGCACCCTTGAATAAGCAGCGCCAGTTTAGAGTGGCACTGTAGGTTGAGATCCCATAGACCAAAATAGGAAGAACTGTTTTATTCTTCTAATAAATATTACTCACATCTATTTTTACAGAACTTGCATTGTGACTTGTTAATAATGTAAATGTAGGAATTAGATGTTGCCAAATGTATTTTCTGAAAAATATATTATCTCTGCTTTTTTGCATTTCCAATGTGTCCTTGGACCACAGCAACTAAAACGAAGCTTAAACGCACTAAAAAAATTTGTCCCCCAACAATGATATCCTGTAACTGTATTGATGAAATGCCAACCAGCACTGATTAAATACAGCACCAATCTTTTCAGCATGGCAAAAAATAATAAATACAGTTTGTAGCACCTAAAAGATGGTTTTACAGAGTTCCGTTCACTGGCACTGTTATAATCCACATAAGGGTCCAACAGGCGCTGACACAGACCAACCAATACCAAGTTTTAAGCTGATTATTAAACATTGGGCGTTATGACTTGCAGCACCATTTCATACAAACATCAGCGGCAAAAATAGACACTGACGCTCAAAAACGGCAGTATGGGGCTGATTCAGAGCCAGGTGAGAAAACCTTTCTTCTTTTTAGTAGAGAAAACTGCCATTCACTTTCATTGTCCACCTTGGATTGTTTCGGCACTGGATGGACATTTTCACCTGGTGTTGAATCAGCCCCAAGGTAGACAATGAAAGTGAATGGGAATTTTCTCTCCCTAAAAAAGGAGTGAGTTTTTTTTACCTGACTTTGAATCAAGCCCAATGCCAGCAAAAGTAGGTTAAACCGTGCACTTCTTAAACCTGACCAACACCCTAACTAGAAATAGTGCTCACATGCACCCCTCCCCTGGGCAATTCAGATTGCTGCACATACAAAAATATTCAACTTTTTTGTAAAGAAAGGAAGCTCCAAAATGGCCGCTACAAGGAGAAAATCAGTGAGGCGATCTTTGTGCTGACAAAGATCCAGTATCATGCATGCAGATGGGGCAATGGAGTTTTGGGGAGTTTTTCTTTCCAACTGTGATAGGCTGATAGTGAGTTGCCTATTCTATTTCTATTATTCCAAACATTCTAACGATAATAATAAACTTTAATAAAATATTACTATATAGCGCAAACACAAGGCCGATTGGTTCCTTCACCTTTTTGTCAAAACATGTATCTTACCTATACAAAATGAGAGAAAAAAAAAAAAGAAAGACAGAAGAAAATAAAAAGTGGGTGGGGTATAACATGTCATAGGTACAATCATGTTGACTGATGGTGAACCAACAAAATTATCAGGATTAAGATTACTCCGGTGGCCATGGACCTTGGTCAGTTCTGGGTCCTCCAGTCCAATTCCTACCTTAAGATCTAGGATTCCATGCAAGCTCACTACTAGTACATTGATTCTTTTATTTAGCTGAAGCACCATTATTTTAGGTGGAGCAGGAGGTGGTCACTGCTGTAAAGAGTAAGACAAAACATTCTTCATTATAAGATGCAGTGTCTCTCGATTCCCAACTGTTGTGTACTTGGATTAGGAATTATCTGGCTGACAGATTTAAGTGTGTCAAACTAGGATCTTACTTGTCCTCAATCATACAAACACAGGTTCTCCTCAAGGCTGTGCCCTGTCACCTCTGCTTTTCACTAGAGATGAGCGAACTTTTGAAAAGTTCGATTCGGCCGATTCGCCCAATTTTCTCAAAGAAATTCGGGTTCGGCCGAATCGAACTTTTACGAAGTTCCCCATCAAAAATGCCAGTAAAGCCGGCCGGCCCGCTCCCACCATGCCGGCATTTAAAAAACAAAAAAAAAAGCATTTTTGCCGGCATGGTGGGAGCGGGCCGGCCGGCTCCGCTGTCAGCGGAACCGGCCGGCCCGCTCCCACCATGCCGGCATTTAAAAAAAAAAGCAAACACTTACCTGCAGGTCCGGAGCGTGGAGGCCGATGCCGCTCTCAGCTGTCATCTGAGGGCGCGTCATCAGAGGGCTGGCCGGCCCGCTCCCACCATGCCGGCAAAAATGCTTTTTTGTTTTGTTTTGTTTTTTAAATGCCGGCATGGTGGGAGCGGGCCGACCCGCTCCCACCATGCCGGCATTTTTTTTTTTTTAATTTCAGGAAAAATTCGATCGGCACGAACCACAAAATATTCGGGTTCGTGCCGAATCGAATATTTCCTGAAATTCTGAGCGAATTCCGGTTCGTCCGAACCGGTTCGCTCATCTCTACTTTTCACCCTTCACACAAATGACCATGTCTCCACTGCGGACTCAGTCAAGATAATAAAATCCTATGATGACACCACAATTATAGGGCAGATCAGCAATGATGATACCCGGGCATACTGTTGGGAGGTCAGCAATCTGAATCACTGGTAAGGGGAAAATAGCATAGTCCTAAACACTAAAAAGACAGTGAAGAAGATAAAAGACTTTCGGAAAGTCCCTGTGAGTCATCATCCATTATACATTATTGGAGCAACTCTGGAGAGAGTTCAAAGCACCAAATTCTTGGGCACCTTAATTATGCAAGATTTAAAATGTGGTGCACACATTAACAGTTGTGAAGAAGGCCCAGCAAAGACTTTATTTCATGCGGCAGCTAGGGAAGTTTGGCCTATCAAGGAAGCTGCTAGTAATGTTCTATAGCTCAGTTATTTAGCTGGTGATGTGCATCTCCATGTTGGTCTGGTTCGGGGGTGCCACAAAGATGGAGAAGATATGTTTGTTCTGAATTAAAAGAATTACTAAAAAGGTAACTTCACTTCCCTAGAAGATCTTTTTAAATGTAGACTGGAAACTTGGACCGTCAAAATTATAGAAGACTACACCCATCCTGGTTACTCTTTTTTCAAGAAACTTCCAACCTTCCATTGGTTTAGAGTTCTAGCCGTACGAACGGCCAGGTATAAAAATATTTTGCAATCTATCTGTTGAATTGCTGAAATTCTCTCTGCCATAATCATTGGACACTTAAGTCTCAAGTCCTAATTCTTGGACACTGAGACTCTTTAAAGTGTATCTTTCCTTCATGGTCAGTGGTATAAGGCTCTCCTGAAATGGTAAATTCTTTGTATGTATGCTCATATATACTTGGCGAAAATAAAAATGATTCTGAATCTGATTCAGAAAAGGAGAGCAGACAAGAGGGGGATGCAACGGAAACTGCTGCAACAACTGGCAAAGAGATGCAAAGAGAGCAAGCAGTGCGGCAGATTATTGTAAACTGGAATATGTTTAATAATAGGTGTAATACTATACCTATGTAAAGTCTAAATTGTAATCACTTACTGCTCTCTTGAAGCAGCAGTCATGGTATACTGTACCCAAACCCCCCCAAATTCCTCCACAACCATTGTTGATCCTTAAACTGAAAACAAAAAATTCTTCAATGACTTCCATGGATCGTAATTATAAATAAGCACATGATATACCAAAGTGGTGCACCGCCCTCAATCTACATTACTGTGCTACACTGCAAATTACATATACAGCAAAAGAAATGGGCTCATGGGACATCGCCCAGAAACCCAAAAAGCAGGAGCACCAAATACAATCAATTAAAATTGAACTACTATTTATTGAAAATCACATGAATCCAAATACAAAACATGAACACATAATACACAATACAAACACATTAAAATTACTGTGTATCCCCAAAATACATCCAGTGCTGTATACACAGCAACAAATATCTGGGTAACTCCTAACAATATCAGTACGTGTAAATTTCAGTCTAGAATATACTAATATTTGTGCCGGCACAAAAACACCCACCTCCTCTGCCCCTAAAACAGGGGAGAAAAATTAGAAGAGGAGGGGGGGAGGGGGAAAAGGGAATATTACAAAAAACTTCTACCACCTACTAAAGTGTATATACTAAACCTCACAAACAATTATTCAATAATCAATATGTGCTTAAAACCTGTGATAAAGGTGATTGAATATATAAAATTATCAAACTGTATATAGTGTAAGCAAATAGGGGGCAGTGTTTTGAAGCAGTGCTTAGAGAATAAGCAGTGCTTCAAGACAGTGCTAAAGAACAGACAATCAAATACTGGTCATGAATACAAATACCAAATTACAAGAAAACATAATAAAATAGACCCACACAATCACCAAGGCAAATAAAGGGGCAAAATAATACTTAGCCGGACAACCAGGTATAACACGTGAGGTAAGGAGTGGGGGATAAACAGCAGGGACACCTTCGAACGCGGCCGCCCGTGCCGCTTCGCTGGGTGAGAACATTGTAACTGAACAACATCTATTTAAATACCTGGATATGGAATGTTTGAGTGCAGTTCGCGCCACCTCACAGGTGCTGTTGGAACGCAATTGCGTCCCAGCACCTTCCGGCGCGACGGAAGTGACGTCATATACAGGCCGGAATTTACAGCTAAGATTGACATGTTCTATAAAACACAGCGTCAATCCACTACATAGAGGGGGCAGACCCGCGCCTAGATCGAGCCAAAATCAGCCCGAAAACCAAGAGCCACCACAGTCACTAAATTATAAGGCTACAGCCGATACCTTAGCATATATTGAAATTGTATTAGAGGGTAAATACCAGTATCACAAGATGCGTCCCACAGGGCGGCGGCCACGCCCACCCCTCCCGCGAGCGCCCCCAACCGGCCGAGTGGAACAAACATGTACACTCAGCCCGGGTGCCAGCGCGCGCGCGAGGGCGCACAGGGCGCGCCGCACCGAGGGGCGCAAACTATTTTTCGGCTAAAACCTTTCATCTATATCCAGGTAAATTATAACAACATGTCTGGATCCATGTAGATTACTAAATACATACATATATACAATACATCAAGAAATTTTCTACAAATAAATTTACTACCACATTGAAAATGACCTAATCTGATAATTAATGTCCTATTGGCCAATCCTCTCATTTTGTATCAAATATTAATCAATCACCAGGAGGTATATATTGGGGCATCAACAGTCCATATAAAAGAGGGAAAGGAAAGGGGAAGGGGAGGGAAGGAGGGGGAGGGAAGAGGGGGAGGAAGGGAAGGGGGGGGGAAGGGAAGGGGGGAGGGGAAAAAAAAGGAAGGGGGGGGAAAGGGGATAAAAAAGGAGAAGGAAGGGCAAAAGGGAAGAGGAAGGGAAAGGAAGGAAGGAAAAAGAAGGGAAGAGGGGAAGGGAGGAAGGTGGGAAGGGAAAAGTACTTAGACATATTATCAACAATCAGAGTCTCATTGAATCTATTTCTGGTACAACCAAAGCCTGTCAATTGAGGTCACATACAGAATGAGTATAGATCAAAACCAATTTATTGCTTCTCGGGTGTGGTTTATTATATTCAACAGATGTTATTATTATGTTAATGGTCCCCCATAGGATTCAGTATGCCAGAAGGAAGAATCACAGCCTGGGGTTTCTTCTAGACTACGAATCTCGTCACTGTAAGCAAATCTTCAAAACCGTGTTGTCTCCTAATCCTCGCCAACACCAGCGGGGATAGTGTACAAAACCTGTGAAAAAGTCAATAAATAAATAAATAAAAAAATATAAAAAAATAAAAATCAATGCAGTGAAGCTGTGAAAACATCATGCAACTAAAACCTGTACCAAAACCCACATCAAACAATACAAAACTTATCCCCATGTGCGCCCGTCTCCCCACGTATGTTCATAGTCTCAAACAGAGACAAATGTCCCACACGGGGACACGCGCGCCCATGGACAATAATAAATTTAACTCCCTAAACAATAACGTGAAAAAAACTAAATGACCCGACCCCTCAGCCCAACTAACAGTGCTGGGGTGATATCGGGAAAATCAAAAATGACCGAAGCCAAATTACACTCACGTGACACCCATTAGTGACCACAATATCGGGCACTCACACTATTAGAAGAAAATTTCTCACAAAGACCCCATCGTAATCATCTTCCACCTATCCTTTATCAAACTTCCCAGGGATAGAAAAACCTGTTTCTCCTTTCCAGTAGATATTATTTCATCCCAAAAACGGGGTAAAGGCCCAGTCCTCGTTGAGGCCTTTAGGGCTCCGAGTATCCAAAAGAAAGACCCATCTCAACTCCCTCTGTTGGAGGCGGCGCTTTAAATCCCCACCTCGTGGGCCTAAGGAAACCTTCTCTATGCCCACAACTTTCAAAGTTTTGGGGTTCCCCCCGTGTTTGTCTAAGAAGTGTGCTGCCACAGGGGAGATATTCTTACCCAACTCCTTATCCCGGCTGGCCAGCCGGATATTGGACAAATGGGCTTGAATCCGAGTCTTCAATGCATTTTGTGTCTCTCCTACGTAGGCACGTGGGCACCCACACCACAAGAGATAAATTACGGATCGTGTCCTGCAATTGATAAAAGAATTGATTTTAAACCTCTTACCAGTCTGTAAATTGGAAAAATATTGGGTTTTATCCACATGTGCACAAATAGAACAATTCGCACAGGGGACACAGCCCAAACTGTTATTCTTTTGTAGCCAAGTCCCAGTGGGTGAGAAGTGGCTCTTACATAAATAATCCTTCAAATTGGGGGCTCGGCGGGCCGTAAATACAGCCCTTCGGCCCACTATCTCACCCAATGTTGGTTCAGAGGACAAAATATGCCAGTGTCTGGAGAAAATATCCTGTACTTCCCTCCATTGTTTACTATAATTCGTCACAAAACGGACATTTTCTGTTTGTTTTCTAGTAACTCCATCCCGTCGAGGACGGTATCGTAACAGTTCCGTCCTGTCTAAATGTTTGGCCCTAGTGTACGCCTGTTTGACAATCTTCTCTGGATATCCTCGGGACAAAAATCTCTGAGTTAAATCCAATGCTTTTTTTTCAAAATCCACAGGGTTTGTACAGTTCCTCCGAACACGGAGAAACTGTCCATACGGAATCCCTCTTTTTAAGTGTGGGATATGCGCACTATCATATCTCAACAGGCTATTAACCGCTGTGGGTTTTCTATACAGACTGGTATCTATTCTCCCATCTGTTCTTAGAAATAGCTTCACATCCAAAAATGTTACCTCTGCTGCAGATATGTTCCAGGTGAGAGTTATGTTCAATTCATTCTCATTCAATCTGGACAGGAATTCTTTGCAAGATGACTCCGTGCCCTGCCAGAGAATCAAGATGTCGTCAATATATCGGTACCACCCCAAAAGCTCGGGGTGGCACCGTTCCAAATCTGCAGAAAGCACTGTACATTCCTCCCACCACCCCAAAAAGAGATTAGCTATTGAGGGGGCACATTTGGCCCCCATAGCTACTCCTGAGATTTGTTGATAATATTGGCCATTGAATGTAAAATAATTATGGGTCAATACGTACTTCAACAGGGCCAAAAGAAATTCATGTAAATCTGCCCTCTCCACTGACTCTTTGTCTAGAAAGTACTTGACCGCAATCAAGGCCAACTGGTGGGGTATAATTGTGTACAGAGATTCAACATCGCACGTGACTAGGAATGTCCCTGGTGGCAGATATAGATCTTCCAGTTTTTGTAAAAGATTGGTCGTGTCTTGCACATACGATTGAAGACTTGAGACATGAGCCTGTAAAAACAGGTCTAAGAAGGAACACACCGGTTCCATGAGACTATTAATCCCTGAGACAATTGGGCGGCCTGGAGGGGCCCTAAGGTCCTTATGTGTTTTGGGTAACACATAGAAAGTAGGAGTGGTAGGGTGGGGGACTGTCAAGTATTTAAGTTCTTGGGCACTGATAATACCATGTTCATATCCATGACAGAGAAGAGAGTCGAGTTCAGATTTAAAAGAAACAACCGGATTTCTAGCCAGATGTACATAATTTCGGGTGTCTCTTAGTTGACGGTTTACCTCTTGTAAATAATCTGAAATTGCCCAGATCACTACATTACCGCCTTTGTCGGCTTCTCTTATGATCAGTTCCCAGTTATCTTTTAGAGACTTCAATGCTTCAAACTCAGCTTTTGTCAAATTGTTTTGACCATAAGCTTTGGGTAGTTCTAATACCTCCTTAACAACTGTGTTAAAGAAGACCTGAACCGGAGGGCAAATATTGAAGGAAGGACAAAACCGTGAAGGACATTTTAGACCACTTGCCGTCCTTACCAGGCCCGGATCCAATGCGATCGTTGGATCTTGTTCTTGCAGAAGCGACTGTAGATCTAATAACGCAAGTCGATCCTCCTGGCCCAAAGTGACCGGGTCTATGTCCCTCTGTGTTGTCCCAAAATGTTTTTTCAGAAGTATTTTCCTACAAAAAAGATATACATCTTTAATCAGAGAAAACCGATCAACATTAATTGATGGAGAGAAGGAAAACCCTCTTGCTAGAACTGACTTCTCTGCAGGTGTCAAAACGTGATTGGAAAGATTTATGATTTGTAATTCATTGGTATTTATTGTTGTGCTCTCATCGTGAAGCGTTTGTAGCCCCAACGCTCCCTGTTTCACAGGGCTCTTTTGTCTCCGCCTACCACCCCTCCTGGTTCGTCCTCTGCTTCGCTGCCCGATGATAAAAAATGGGCATCACTCCTTGAGCTGTTTTGAGAGGATGAGGTGTGTTCCCTATTGTGGAACCCCTTAAAATTCCCTCTACCGCCTCCTCTACGTGGATTACCTGTATGTTGCCATCTATAAGCCCGTTTTTGCGTAAAGTCTGAGATGTCTCGTTGCAACTTGCGTCTTTTTGTATCAATGACCAGTCTTTCATGCTTATCCAAATCTGTTGAGAGGGAAGCCAGAAAAGGTCTCACCTGGGTAGTCTGGTCATAACCTTCTAATTTACCTTGTAATTCCTGTAATTTGACCTTGGTCTGTTGTAACAACATTTTGTCATGGTCAATCAGCATCTGCATAATAATCTGGGATGCTTTAAGGAGACCCGACTCCCAGGTGGTCCTAAAACTGGCATCAACCTCCCATGCAGGAAATAGGTGGATCCGTAGACCCCGTGGACAAATATTTTGAGCAATATATGTTTGTAGGCTATTAATGTTCCACCAAAGACGTGTATAGTCTTTTTGCGCCTGTCTCACTTGTCGTGTGAGTTGTAGAAAATCGTTTGATATATCTGTTGTTGAGTATGCCCCCTGATTTTGAACAAAAGTTTGTAGTTGATTGGTCCATAGGGACTCTCTATTATCAAGGTCAAAAGCCATATCTGCGTGCACTACACTGAAATGGAAACGGCAGTAGTAGGGTTAAACCAAAAACCCCCCCCCGACCTTCCAAGCCAAGCAAGATATACCAAAGTGGTGCACCGCCCTCAATCTACATTACTGTGCTACACTGCAAATTACATATACAGCAAAAGAAATGGGCTCATGGGACATCGCCCAGAAACCCAAAAAGCAGGAGCACCAAATACAATCAATTAAAATTGAACTACTATTTATTGAAAATCACATGAATCCAAATACAAAACATGAACACATAATACACAATACAAACACATTAAAATTACTGTGTATCCCCAAAATACATCCAGTGCTGTATACACAGCAACAAATATCTGGGTAACTCCTAACAATATCAGTACGTGTAAATTTCAGTCTAGAATATACTAATATTTGTGCCGGCACAAAAACACCCACCTCCTCTGCCCCTAAAACAGGGGAGAAAAATTAGAAGAGGAGGGGGGGAGGGGGAAAAGGGAATATTACAAAAAACTTCTACCACCTACTAAAGTGTATATACTAAACCTCACAAACAATTATTCAATAATCAATATGTGCTTAAAACCTGTGATAAAGGTGATTGAATATATAAAATTATCAAACTGTATATAGTGTAAGCAAATAGGGGGCAGTGTTTTGAAGCAATCCCTTTTCCCCCTCCCCCCCTCCTCTTCTAATTTTTCTCCCCTGTTTTAGGGGCAGAGGAGGTGGGTGTTTTTGTGCCGGCACAAATATTAGTATATTCTAGACTGAAATTTACACGTACTGATATTGTTAGGAGTTACCCAGATATTTGTTGCTGTGTATACAGCACTGGATGTATTTTGGGGATACACAGTAATTTTAATTTGTTTGTATTGTGTATTATGTGTTCATGTTTTGTATTTGGATTCATGTGATTTTCAATAAATAGTAGTTCAATTTTAATTGATTGTATTTGGTGCTCCTGCTTTTTGGGTTTCTGGGCGATGTCCCATGAGCCCATTTCTTTTGCTATAAATAAGCACATCATATTGTAAAAAAAAAAGAGGGATTAGTAAAACTAATAGCAAATACATATTTATCTACAAACTTATATATATCCAAAAGAGAGCAAGCATGAGAGTTGAACTTTGTCAAGAATAGTGATGTCTTGTTTAGACTTAAGATGTAAGTGCTGTATATATTTAAACCTCACAGTTTTAATTGTTCGACCCTGTGCTGAAATCCTTAGCGTAGGTTTGTTTCTTCTTTATGTTTAACAACAGAAAAACATGCGACTTTATCACCTAATTTGTCACTTGAGTCCAATTACAGCAGCAAGTACATGGAAAACACAATAGCAATAATATCTTGTGGCTTTGATGTTCATTACATTTGCACCAAAAAAAGGTCTGAGCTTATCAACATCTTCTTCTGTAAATAAAATACATCATGGTTTTAATTAAGGCTTTCTGCTGTGTATGTGCTAAGACATTTTGGTGTATAGTAATGCTTTAAGTTAACTAATTGGTTTTCCAACAAATGATTATGTAACACAAGCTGGTCTGACAACCGCGCAAACAACGGCTCGTCAAACAGGATATCGAACAGCCTCAAATCCAAGATGTGTTAGGACCTGTAGAAAAAAAATTGCAATGAGGATGAAGCTTTTGACCAATTCTATTGCTAAAGTGAGACAAAACATTTAATTGGTTGGCCCTGTCAAGTGCCTCCACTTTCTTTTACAGTGAACTTCATCTCCACCACATTGTCTAACTAAATATAAGTTATACTGACAGTCTGTTTCCAAAATAAAATTATTTGGATAGGATTACATCTGGTATCCTTATGGGGCTACCGTTCTTTGCAATCTATATACTGAGCTCCATTTTGATGGAGCTCTATTGTTTAGTCTCTAATGCTCTAATGCATGGCTCATAGGAGAGACCCCTAAACCCCTACCTGTTATAAAAGGTTTATACTATATGTTTGTATGAAATGGATTCCCCACGGCTTTGCAAAAAAATGTTTGGCTCTCCTGTTCCAAAGTCAGTTGAACATGTACACTCATTGAAAATGTTGGCCTTTGACAAGATATTTCAACATAAATTATTATATAAAGACAGGGCCGAGTGGGGCCCAAGGGGCAAAGGGGGGCCTCCAACAACTTTTGGGTTATGGTCTGGTCCAGAAGAATTTTCAGTCTTTGGTCTGATGGGCCACAGGGCCTGCAACAAAGCTATCTGCAGCAGTGGAGGCCCCCCACGCCTGGGCAAGCCTTTTTTTGTTTTTGCAAGCATACAGCCAAAGCCACCACAGGGCAGGATGGAAAGTCTAGTGCAGCAAAGCCGCCATCAGCAACGCTACAGGGATGGGTGGGTGCAGAGCTGGCAATCGGCGGCCACTCACAGCACATAAGCCACCAAGCATAGAGGCTGGCAGCTAAATGCAGGGAACTGTTTTCTGCTGGACCAGCTGGGCGACTACACTACCCCCGCCCAGAATGGCAAAGCAGGAGTTCCCGAGTAGCACGCACCCGCACAATGGTGGTACAGGGGACTTGATCTGAGGTTCCAGTAAGCAGGAGGGTGAAAGACAACCACCAATCAGTTACT
The DNA here is from genome assembly GCA_027917425.1 of Gastrophryne carolinensis. Classification (NCBI taxonomy): domain Eukaryota; kingdom Metazoa; phylum Chordata; class Amphibia; order Anura; family Microhylidae; genus Gastrophryne; species Gastrophryne carolinensis. The sequence continues at coordinate 52,264,395 of CM051242.1, read as the reverse complement.
GTATCTGGGGCCTCCACCAGATTTTGGGCCCAGGGCCTTCACCACACTTAATCCGGCCCTGTTTAAAGACATAATAATTTTCTACTATCCTTAAGATCCTCTACAAGTGGAGAAGATTTCAGACACCTGCCTAATTGTTGAGGCCAGGCATTTCTCAGCACATTTTGGTAGAAGATGAAAGGCAAGATTCTGGAAAATGTCTCTAAGAACTGAACTTATTTATCTGCATGTAGCCAGATTTTTCTGCATAGAGACTGTATGATTTGTGTTGTGGACAGTTGTGGACAATCTGTCCCAGGCCTCGCTTCGTCCCTGCTTTCCGATGGCTGGTGGAAACACTTGGATTATCTTGTCAGCTTCATTCCTATCTTTGAGGCCTTATCCATTCCGACCCCAAAATGTACTGCATAAGAGGAAATCACTTTCAGGGGAGCCTGCTGGTCTTCTTGTTTGTATACAGGCTAAGAGGGTTATTTAAGAAGGGATAGCGCCAGGTAGTGCCTCGTCGCGGCAGGCAGCGTCTGGTGAACGCGGGGCGCTGTACGCAAAACAACATTTATGAAAGGGAATTTGGTGAGCGCCTCAAACAGCGCCATGTAGCGTCCGATGTATTATCACAGGCGGCTCAGTGTATAGCGCCGGCGCTCTAGCTTCCAGAGCGCCAGGTATTACCTTTCGCTCGGTGTCGCTCTCCCATACATTTCAATGGGCGTTCATTTGCTTGTGTTTAAACATGTGTTTCACATTTTTTTTATTTTTAGCTCAAATCATTGTGTGACCTCTCCCGGCTGGAAACAAACATTTTTAGAAACTTTTTTGACTTTTTATATTTCAATGCAGAATTGTCATTACAGTTCTGGCACTAAAGTGTTAATGTCACAGTGTTTAAACAATGTCATTCCATGTGTTTTCGCTTTGTTACAGGTGGATATGTGTTCAAAAACAGACTTTAATCACACAGCGTCTGGCGCTCTATGCTATAGCGCCCAGCTTTAGAGCGCCGATGCTGTGTGTGTGTCCTTTTTCGATGTATGGTGTGGAGCACCGAGTGCCGGTCGCACTGGGCTTGCGCTACCTCTCACTCGCTGCAGCGCAGTACTGGTGTTAGAGCGCCCAACATACATCACATTCATCAATGCCAGCCAGGTTACTACAGCGACTGAGGCACTCTGTTACAGCGCCCGATACCCACTTACAGCGTCTACTAGCGGTTGCTCTTAGTGCTGCTATACAGGCTCTCATCTGCCGATACCTGGCATTAGTAATGAATCAGCCGCCACGTGTTTTGGTGGGCAGGACGTTGTTGTGTTGATGGACACTGCACAGTTTCCCAGTGTACCTGGTCGGGGGCAGAAATGGACATGGCCCTGTTGCATACATGGATATAGAAAGAGAGAGGTGCACTAGACCATCATTAACTTTTATTGCATTCTGAATTGAGAGAGACAGTCAGATGACTAAGGCCCTTATTTAACAATGGATAGCGACAGGTAGCGCCTGGTGAGCGATCGGTAATGACGGGCACCGCCACGAGAACGCCGGCTCCCCACCACAATCACACATTTATCAAGCCGATCCTGCTTAGCGACTGAGATAGCGCCAGATAGCCACTCATTCATCATTATTCCAGCCTCAGCCCACAGCGCCAGCGTCCGACCTTGAACAGCGACAGGTATGACCTCTCGCTACCTGGCGCTCTCCAATGCATTTCAATGGAACAATCTTTAAATATTAATAATTAATTCATATTAATGTTTTTTTTTTTTTTTTTTTTTTTTTTTAAATGTGAAAAATTCTGTGACCACTTCTGCCATGTTAGATATTTTTTTTAAGGTAAAAAAAAAAAAAAAAAAAAACTTTGTGCAGAATTGATATTACAGGTCTGATATTAATGTATTCATATTACAAAATGTAATTAAAAACTTGTTTTTTTTGGTTTCCAAAAATATGGTTGTTTGGGGGTTAAAAAACTACTTTTAACCCATCGCCGCCAGCGCTCTGGGGTTTAAACATGCATTTCACAGCGCGAGAATTTTTTGAGCGTGATTTGTTGATGAATATGGTGGGAGCCGGTCGCTATGACCAGTCGCTATCATGCGCTCCTATACAGCGCGGAACCTGTCAAATAGCGACTCCTCACCCAATATTCAACATTACTGCACACCGACTGAGTCGCTGTCAACAACCGAACAGCAGCCAAGCACAGCGACTACTAGCGGGCGCTGTGAAAATACTGCTACAGTCGCTCAACTGTCGCTACCTGCCGCTATTAATGAATCGGCCTCTAAATGTCTTCAAGAAAAATACAGTTTCTTGATTTACTGCATCATATAAACCTGGGGGGGGGGTCACTGGCCCGCCATGAACTCCTTTTGTATCCTGAATTTAGAAAGCTGAGATAAATAGTTGTGTCCAGAAGAATACAGCAAGTGGGGCCGGATCCTAATTGGTAATTGGTGCTACTGCGCCAGGCCGGCCGTACTAGGGAGGTGAGCTGACCCAATAAGTGTGTTAGTGTAATTAGTGGAGTAGTCGAGTCCTGGTAGCCAGTGATCGAGTCCCGGTAGCCAGGCAGGAGATTAGAAAATTGGGGCTCTAGCTATGCCGCAGATTAACCCCATAAATGAAGTCGCACACATAGATATATAAAAAATATAAAAACAAACAAATTTATTAGAGTAAAAAATAGTAGCTAAAACGTACAACATAGAAGACAAAGTTAAAAAACATATATACACAAGCAGCAAAATGAGGAATCCTGACAATGGCTCTAATATAAATACCAATTCATGAAAAAAATGTTTGGAAAATAAATATGTATGGCTACAAGGGCGCAAATAAGTGAATATAATTATTCCTTTATAAATCCATGGGTGTATAAAAAAAAAAGATTTTGAAAGGATTTGATATCTTAGTGTATACAAATATATGTGCAAAAAGTGTCAATGCATAATCAGTCCAAATTCTATATGCACACAGTGATTAAGAGTAAAGTGTCACAAGTGCATAAATAAAGTGCATGAGCCAATACAATAGATAATCAAATAGAGAGTAAATAACGTCACCAATAAACAGAGCCCAGGTCCTCCTACAGCAGCCTACCACCGACGCGTTGCGTGGCCAAATGCCACTTTGCCAGGGTGAGTGGGCTGCTGCAGGATACCCCCTCCTTAAATACAAAGATGTAACATGCTGGACCAATTGGCGGAAGCGGTAGCCAGGCACACACAACTGCCCAGCACACATAAAGCCATAACCCCCGCCCTTTTGAGGATGCCAGAGGATGACATTGTGTGTATCACTCAGCAGTGCTGTGCTCCTCATGGCTCAGGCAGCACTTGCAGCAAACAGAGCAGGCTGACTACTCGAGCACCGAACAGGGCAGCTCCCAGGGTCCTTCTTGTGTGTCTGAGCCATGATTGGAAGACTGTTGTCTTTGGGCTCAATTTGGGGTCAATGAAGGAAAAAAAAACCTTTGTGAATACAGGAAATTTGGGGAAACACTTTTTACCTCTGATACTGGTGAGGGAAAAGTTTTATTGCATTTTATTTTATTTTAATTTGATTTAACAAATCAGAGTCTATGAGTATGTCACAATAAAAAAAAAAAACATTTTTAAAAGAATCACCCCGGTTAGTTTACTATCATCCATTTTACTGATTATACTCTAGTAGGACCTCTGGACCTGATTTAGGAAGTGTAAAGCTATGATATTTTTTATATATTTTGTTCCCATAGAAATTGTAAAAAATCCTATACAATCAGAAAGTACACTGTATATAGGACGAACCACTTTTGTTGACTTTTAATTAATATGCCACATGGTGGGAAACCCCCCTTTTTATTCTTGAAGACGGTTTTGTAGCTGTGATTTGTTGATGAATATGGTGGGAGCCGGTCGCTATGACCAGTCGCTATCATGCGCTCCTATACAGCGCGGAACCTGTCAAATAGCGACTCCTCACCCAATATTCAACATTACTGCACACCGACTGAGTCGCTGTCAACAACCGAACAGCAGCCAAGCACAGCGACTACTAGCGGGCGCTGTGAAAATACTGCTACAGTCGCTCAACTGTCGCTACCTGCCGCTATTAATGAATCGGCCTCTAAATGTCTTCAAGAAAAATACAGTTTCTTGATTTACTGCATCATATAAACCTGGGGGGGGGTCACTGGCCCGCCATGAACTCCTTTTGTATCCTGAATTTAGAAAGCTGAGATAAATAGTTGTGTCCAGAAGAATACAGCAAGTGGGGCCGGATCCTAATTGGTAATTGGTGCTACTGCGCCAGGCCGGCCGTACTAGGGAGGTGAGCTGACCCAATAAGTGTGTTAGTGTAATTAGTGGAGTAGTCGAGTCCTGGTAGCCAGTGATCGAGTCCCGGTAGCCAGGCAGGAGATTAGAAAATTGGGGCTCTAGCTATGCCGCAGATTAACCCCATAAATGAAGTCGCACACATAGATATATAAAAAATATAAAAACAAACAAATTTATTAGAGTAAAAAATAGTAGCTAAAACGTACAACATAGAAGACAAAGTTAAAAAACATATATACACAAGCAGCAAAATGAGGAATCCTGACAATGGCTCTAATATAAATACCAATTCATGAAAAAAATGTTTGGAAAATAAATATGTATGGCTACAAGGGCGCAAATAAGTGAATATAATTATTCCTTTATAAATCCATGGGTGTATAAAAAAAAAAGATTTTGAAAGGATTTGATATCTTAGTGTATACAAATATATGTGCAAAAAGTGTCAATGCATAATCAGTCCAAATTCTATATGCACACAGTGATTAAGAGTAAAGTGTCACAAGTGCATAAATAAAGTGCATGAGCCAATACAATAGATAATCAAATAGAGAGTAAATAACGTCACCAATAAACAGAGCCCAGGTCCTCCTACAGCAGCCTACCACCGACGCGTTGCGTGGCCAAATGCCACTTTGCCAGGGTGAGTGGGCTGCTGCAGGATACCCCCTCCTTAAATACAAAGATGTAACATGCTGGACCAATTGGCGGAAGCGGTAGCCAGGCACACACAACTGCCCAGCACACATAAAGCCATAACCCCCGCCCTTTTGAGGATGCCAGAGGATGACATTGTGTGTATCACTCAGCAGTGCTGTGCTCCTCATGGCTCAGGCAGCACTTGCAGCAAACAGAGCAGGCTGACTACTCGAGCACCGAACAGGGCAGCTCCCAGGGTCCTTCTTGTGTGTCTGAGCCATGATTGGAAGACTGTTGTCTTTGGGCTCAATTTGGGGTCAAAGAAGGAAAAAAAAACCTTTGTGAATACAGGAAATTTGGGGAAACACTTTTTACCTCTGATACTGGTGAGGGAAAAGTTTTATTGCATTTTATTTTATTTTAATTTGATTTAACAAATCAGAGTCTATGAGTATGTCACAATAAAAAAAAAAAAACATTTTTAAAAGAATCACCCCGGTTAGTTTACTATCATCCATTTTACTGATTATACTCTAGTAGGACCTCTGGACCTGATTTAGGAAGTGTAAAGCTATGATATTTTTTATATATTTTGTTCCCATAGAAATTGTAAAAAATCCTATACAATCAGAAAGTACACTGTATATAGGACGAACCACTTTTGTTGACTTTTAATTAATATGCCACATGGTGGGAAACCCCCCTTTTTATTCTTGAAGACGGTTTTGTAGCTGTAGTTTCAGGTGTACATTTGTATGCAAATTAAGATGGCTACCTGTGATAGATTAATCTGGGCCAGAGTATCACCTTGGTGAGTTTTGCCTGGGCCAATCAGAGATGACCTGTGGATTGCATATGGAACAAAGGATCAGCCTGATAAAAAACAGTGGACTGGAGAGAAAGGAGAGATATTGCTTGGAGGGCAGCTGCAGAAAGGATGTAATGAGATTTGTCTTGGGGGTAGAGAGACCTTCATTGTGAAGCCAAGTACAGCAGCCATCTTGTTTGGAGTTTGGATGAGGCCTGCTGATTTCTGCTTGGACCCCATTAAAACAGATGAGTAATCTGTTAATAGCGTAATATATATATATGCTTTTGCCCTGTTAGACCTTCTATGTTTCAACGCTGATTGTAGCATTTTTGTTTTGTACATTTTTTGCAAGGTATATAATAAGTGCATCATTTTCCTTGGAGATTACTGGCAAAGGAACTTATTCATAATTTTAGAGATATACATGTATTTGAGCTCTTAAGTTGCCTTATATATTTAAGGGCTGCAAATACCCTTGTACATTTTAGATAAATTACGCCCAAGCAAGACAGGAAGACAAGCTACAGTTATTATTGTTTGAGACTATTTTAGCTCTATGATCATATATGATGACTCTTTTGTATATAGTGTCAGCTCTGCTGCCTATATGGTGGATGATCCCAGTACCGCCACTTTATACAATACAGGGATTATACACAGAAGAGAAAACAGACATGAGAGTGCTGGCTATGTAGCCTAGATCGGGGCTGTTTTCTGTGTGTCTGGGCCCTTTACTGTATAGACTGGCAGCTTTGCTCAGCTCTGGTTGTGAGGTGAGACATTGGGGTACTTGGGGAGTGTATGTTGGCGCATGTAATGTTGATGGGGGGTCCATAAAATAACTGCTCCATACCATGAGCTTCCTTAATCTAGCCCTGACAGCAAGTGCAGTTGACTTGACTTACGCAACAAATTATGATGAGCAAAGTTTGGGTTTGCCAGGTTTGGTTCAAACTTTACCCAAACCCCATTGAAATCATGGCTATAAATTGGGGGTAGTAAGAGCTAGAGGGTAGAGGGTATTGCCCCCAAAATGGGGGCAATAACAGGGCAATTGCCCTGCAAAAATGGGGTAAGGATAATAATTAAAATAATAAAATAAAACAAAAAAAGAAATACTTAACTAATAAAAAAAATTACAAACAAATAAAATACTTTTTAACACATTTCAGAGGTCCGGTGGGAGGAGGAAGGGAATATATGAGAAGTCTGACTCTGGAAGTGGCCTGAAAAGGACAAATAGAAGATAGCTGCCCCCCTCAGTATATGAGCAGCCTGTCCATAGAAGTGCCCTGAAAAGGCCAACTAACAGATGGTTGTCCCCTTCAGAATATGAGCAGCCTCCCCCGGGAAGTGCCTGAAATGGACAATACGCAGATGGTTGTTTGTCCCCCCTTAGCATATATGCAACCTGTCCCTGGAAGTGCCCTGAAATGGACAATTAGCAGATGGTTGTCCCCCTCTGTATATGAGCAGCCTGTCCCTGGAAGTGCCAAGACAAGTACAATTGCTCAGCAGTCCATCAATCAGCTTTCCAGTTTCGGGCGAATGCTGAACTCGAACACAGTCTTCTGGCTAAAGTCTGTGTGTGAGTTTGGGGACCCGAACTGGCAAAGTTCAACATGGACTCCAACTTTGCTGTTTGGGTTCTCTCAACACTAATTAAACACAAGGGGGTGGGGTACACTGGACCATCATAAACTCCTTTTGATTCTGAATTCAGAAGTTTTGTCAAATAAATGTCTTAAAAAATGTAAAGAAATAAATGTCTTCACAGAAAATACAGCTGGGATTTGGGTCAGAGACAGGGAGCACAAATGTGCGTTGTTTACTGATAGAGATGAGCGAACTTTTGAAAAGTTCGATTCGGCCGATTCGCCGAATTTCACAAAGAAATTCGGGTTCGGCCGAATCGAACTTTTACGAAGTTCCCCATCATAAATGCCGGCATGGTGGGAGCGGGCCGGCCGGTTCCGCTGTCAGCGGGCCCACCATGCCGGCATTTAAAAAACAAAAAAAAAAAAAAAAAAAGCATTTTTGCCGGCATGGTGGGAGCGGAGCTGGCCGACGGGCCGGTAAAGCCGGCCGGCCCGCTCCCACCATGCCGGCATTTAAAAAAAAAAAAAAAAAAAAAAGCATTTTTGCCGGCATGGTGGGAGCGGGCCGGCCCGCTCCGCTGTCAGCGGTACCGGCCGGCCCGCTCCCACCATGCCGGCATTTCAAAAAAAAGCAAACACTTACCTGCAGGTCCGGAGCGTGGAGGCCGGCGCCGCTCTCAGCTGTCATCTGAGGGCGCGTCATCAGATGACAGCTGAGAGCGGCGCCGGCCTCCACACTCCGGACCTGCAGGTAAGTGTTTGCTTTTTTTTTAAATGCCGGCATGGTGGGAGCGGGCCGGCCGGTTCCGCTGACAGCGGAGCCGGCCGGCCCGCTCCCACCATGCCGGCAAAAATGCTTTTTTTTTTTTTTTTTTAAATGCCGGCATGGTAGGAGCGGGCCGGCCGGCTTTACCGGCCCGCCGGCCGGCTCCGCCCGCTGACAGCGGAACCGGCCGGCCCGCTCCCACCATGCCGGCATTTTTTTTTTTTTAATTTCAGGAAAAATTCGATCGGCACGAACCACAAAATATTCGGGTTCGTGCCGAATCGAATATTTCCTGAAATTCTGAGCGAATTCCGGTTCGTCCGAACCGGTTCGCTCATCTCTATTTACTGATGATCCTCTAGTGATGGTTACTGAGCCTTTAGTGTCATTGCCAAACTTGTTCCAGACTCTCCAGAGCTTCTCAGATTTATCTGGGTTGAAAATTAAGAGGCCCTGAATAAAAATGGATTTGTTCTTAGCTTAAAGGGGACATTCAAATTTAAATGCTATGCTTCGAGCATAAAACACCCGGGGGTCAATGTGACATCTAATTATCATTCCCTTTATAAGACCAATTTCCCTTCACCCTTTGAGTGGCTGTCTTCGGATCTCAAAAGTTGGAGGGGTTAAACTTACAAGCTTATCTCAAAAGAATGATAGACAGAGTTGAGAACCAGTAGAAGTATTTTTCCCCAAAATGATGGTGTAAATTAAAAGGTCAAATGCTCTGATAGCTATTCTCTTATCATAATTCTTCCACTTGGGGCACTAGGGCTGGTTTGACACACTGAATTCACTATTTAGTAATTATATAATAAAATAATAGCAAATGATGCTGGACGTAGTTCATAGTGACAGTTCATAAGCTCAACAGCATTAGCCAGTAACAGCTTCTGAGGAGTGCACATGTTCCTTTAAACAGCCAAAGTGCAATACATGATAATGAGGAGACACAGCCAGGACATCAGCTTTCTTTCGAAAAGGGCAAATATTAATCATAAGATACAATGTATAACTCACGCAGGCTAAAAGCTACTTAAAAAAAAGATTTGCTATTTAACTTGTCTAAAAATACAGCATGGTATTGGAACAAAATTAAAGATTTATTCTAATTTTAAAATGCAATGAAGATTTGATTTCTTCACAGTCACAAAGATACTTGTCAGCTCCATAATGTTTGGATGAAATAAATGCTTCTGCCACCTGTTCAAGAGACTCACTGAGAACCACATTTATGTCTAGAGCCTAAAACTGATGTGAAGGAACAGCGCTAACAAATGTGTCTGTGCTGCACAACAATAGTTAGAAACAAAGTTAACTTTATGTTCAGTGTTGAAGTAGGCCTGGCTTTTTAGCACTGGCTCATTTCTAAACCTTTGAAATATAAATATGTGTTTATTTGCCTATTGTGTGCTTGAGCATTTAATGCTCCACATTTAACACATCGGTGCAGTGAGAACAAACACAAGTGAACCACCATCAGTGAACAAACTTGAGTCATGTCCCAGCAGCGAATCAAATCTGAATGCCTCTGGTCACGATATCAGTTCCCTAACCACCAGGCAATGGCTGTCCGTCACTAAGCCCTGGCTGCCCCTCATATAAAGAGTTTACAGCTTGACAAAAAGAGACAGTCTTAAGATTAAAACTTTAAAATTGTATACAGTGCATCACATTGCAAATTGTTATGAATTAAAGGAAAAATGCACCAGCTATATTCTAAGGAGTGTGCCCATATGAAGATAGAGACACAATTGTGCACCACTATACCATCCCAAAAAAGAGGAATCCCACAACTCCTCAATCTATCCTCAATAAGAAATGGCACCACTCAATATATGGATTAAATTTTGATTCCTTTATTGCTCAAAAAAAACTCTATACATATATACATACACATTAAAAACTCTTTAAAATACATATACACGCAACCTGTAAAAAGGAAGTGGAGGTGGAAAGGAGGAGGAACATGCCAAACCCCTAAGATGATAAATGCTTTGGGCCATAAATATATTCCATTCGCTAATTATATTCCTGCTATTCCTAACTGGGCTGACTATACATATAAGTGCTGTGCTAACCTAATTCTAAACTGATACTACATAAAATACTCTAAATCTGTGCAAATTATATCTCAAAGTGCTAAGTGTATTAAGTGCTAATGCTTACTGAGAGGACAGCCAGGAGATGAAAATGCAGATACAAATCAGAAGCGGCCCGCCAGCATAGTCCTCCCCCCCCCTTTCCCCCTCCACTTCCTTTTTACAGGTTGTGTGTATATATATATATAATGAGTTTTCAGGTATAGAGTTTTTTTGGAGCAATAAAGGAATCAAAATTGAATCCATATATTTGAGTAGTGCCATTGCTTATTGAGGATAGATTGAGGAGTTGTGGGATTCCTCTTTTTTGGGATTGCAAATTGTTATGCAAATTATATTTTTCTTTTCGCGGAAATGAAGGTCAGGCTGATTTTCATGTAATCAACTGTTAAAAGTATAAATCACATTTTATTAAACAAGTATTTTTTTTACAAATTAAAAATACTCAAAATGCAATGTTCAGAATGTATTATGCACAACAGAGTTTCCATACAGGTTGCAACAGAATTAAAATTGTCATTTGTTAAATCTGCAGCATTACCAGGTCACATTTACTGAAGTCAAAAGCTATTTCAATCAAAATAAAAAAAAACATCTAAACAGGTCAAGTTAAAAGTTAAAACCGGGTTCACAAATGTTTCTGCTTGAATTTCTGTGTAGGAGCTGCTGTTTTGACGTGAACTGCCTCCCAATCTTATATATTATATATATTATTTATTTATTATATATTTTGCTTAAAGATACTCCAAAGGTTGTAATTAGGAGTGAGGGCAGGGGAGGCCTACAGCATCCAATGACTCAGAGGTATACTTTGAAGCCTGAGATGGTACTTTGGCATGCATGAAAATTTCTGCTACAGAAAGCTTGGTTCTTCTTTTTGTACCATGGAAGGTAGCGGCGGTCAGTCAGAAACTCTGTATCTTTTCTGGGGAAAATTTCACACCTTCCCGGGGCCTAGCAGCTCTCTCCCCATGATTCTGGCCCAAAACATGACTCCACTACCTTCTTGTTGATGTCTTAGCCTTGTTGGCACAAGGTAGCCATGCACTGCTCCATTCATGTTGGCCATCCAGGGTTGCACGGAACGCATCAGTAAACTAGACTGTTTGAAAATTACTCTTCATGTATGTCTGGGCGCACTGAAAACATATCTGCTTCTGAGCATTGTTTAGGTGTGACTGAATAGTATATTTATGCACAATTACATGCCACTAGAGGATCCTACACCTTGATGATACACTACCTGGACTTCAGAAGCGCCAGCAGCTTTAAATACCTGTTTGCTGATTTGTAATGACATTTTAGCAGCTGCTCTTATAATCTGATGAATTTATATGGCAGAAACCTTCCTCATTATACTGTTATCTGCGAAAACTCATCTGTGTTTTGAATCAGCCATAAATATTTTCACAGTATGATGATTTTGCTTAGGTTTTCATGAAATATCTGTTTTCTTGCCTTCTCCAAGGCGTTGCACTATTTAATGCTTTCTGTCTGCAAAGAGATGATTTTTGTACTTGAAACATGTGGGCTGCTTAATAATATGGAATGTCGTTCTTAAAAAGGAAGTCCAGGAATTCCCAGTGTCTCGGCGCAGTCAACACAGAGTGGCAGGTCTGTCACTCATTTCCATGCAGCAGTTTCACTGTGCTAGTCATTTACTCAGGTCCAATTGTCACTCAGCTCTATGCCTGCCATTCAGAGTCCTCCCCTTGAAGGAATTAGGGGAGAATTGCTGTAATCGGGTGAGTTTTTTAAATTATAATAATGCCCAATTGAAAACAATGGATGCCGACTGTACACAGACCCTGCCAACCTGTCTGTCAGAACCAGAGCTGTGGGAGGATGATCAGTAATGTTGGGAGCACCAGCAAGGTAGGTGGACTTGCATGTGCGTGTAAGGAGGACCGGACAATGGAGGACCAGCAGGCGGGCAGAGAGCAGTTACACTTAGCAAGTGCCACAGGGATCCTGTAACTGCTCCCTGCCTGCTCACCTGCTAGTCCTCCATTGTCCGGCGCACCCTCCTTGCATACTCACACACATGACAAGGTCTTTGTCACAAAGACATGTGCTTGTGATGACCTTCTCTCTTCTTCATCCCTGGTACCCAGGGAAGGAATTCAGGTATTTGGGGAGGGGAGTATTGATAACCCACCAAAAGCCAGGCAGGTGACTTGCCATCTGCTCTCTCCTTTGAACTGTTATAGAGGTTCACCAGTAGTGTGATAATAAAAATGTAACCCCCATTACAAAAAAATAGTTAAGTGTAAGAAGAAAAAACAAATACATTTTACCAACTAACTACTGGCATTTTGTTCTGAGTCCTCCTCAGCTTGATTGGTGGTCTAGTGCAGATTCTGAGTTGCTTGCACGGTGTTTGTCTGTGATGCCCCAGGCTAGTAGCCCCAGGGGAGGCGGCATGTTTTAATTTATCCATAAAAAAGGGGAAATAAAGGAATCTGTTAAGGCAAAACTTCCCTTCCGCATAGAATTTATTGAGATTTTGCATTGGCAATACATCAATGTCAAATAGCAGTTAATAACTAGCGATGGACTTCAGATCTAGCTCGAAGCTAGATTCAACCTGGATCTTGTCATTTTGATCCGGTTCATCCCATCCCAGATACAGGCAAGATCTGGGTCAAATTATCCGCCATTCCACCCGCCTTTATTGGAACGTGGCATGCCGGCCATTACTACCCTGTGAACTGGTAAAGAGGTACCTTGGACCACTAACCAGTTCACAAACACATTGTGGTGGCTGGTGTGGTCCCGAATGCTGGATACCGGGGACAATCTGGCTGGAAGGCCACTATGACTTATCACTAGTTATAATTAATGTTTGTAGGCACACAGCTGGGAAAATCTTCAAGGATGTGTCCTTTGCATCCAAGATGCAAAGCTGGGTGAGATAAGAATGCAGGAAACTTTTTGGTACTTTGGTACTTTTAAAGTAGTTAGACTGTTATAAATCATTTTTCTTACAACATACTGAACTTCCATGTGGCCAGATTATATAGCCAGTATTTTCTGTATAAGTGGTAAATTGCCTATTGCATGTTTAACAGACACACATGCTTAGGACATAACAAAATGGTATTATAATAGTATTACCAGTATATATCAGTGGACAAGTAAAAAAAATGGGGACATTTGCTCTAGACACTGATTACTGCCCAAGGCTTCCAGATCTAAGTAGAATTTAATACCATGGATGCCATTCATGGAGTTGTTAACATTTCGAGAATCTGTTGTTTGCATTCTCGTCTCTAGCATGGCATCCTGTTAGGAGCTGGCCAGTCATTGTAATAGAAAGCACAGACAGAAGGAAAAAGACGTGTTCTTACTTGCAATTATGGAGAGGGATTTGACTTTGGTGTTGAGGAAATGCTGTTCTCGCACTAATCTGTTCTGTTTATTATTATATTCCATCCCAGTCTTGCTCTCTCTCCTAACGCCAGCCATGAGTTCCCCAGATAACAAGATGCTTGGAAATAATTCCCTTGTTTATACAGATATCAATGTTCCTGGATGAAATATGAGGACAGATTTCTCCCTACGTCCTCCTTTCATATTATGTTCTGATTGCTGCTTGACAATGTAGTGAACAATGTGGCAGGTGGGTGTGGAGGAGGAAGAGAAAACAGTTTGGAAGGGGGTGTTGAAGTATGGAATATCCATTACCCACATGTAAATCAATAAAGAAGGGCTAGTTGCTTAGCGATAAAACTAACATTTATTTCTCAGACTCTAAAATTGAAGATTATTTTGAATAGAATTTATTTTTATGGTTTTAAATATGCTGACATAGATGGGTAGGATTAATGGAATCTGGATCTGTCCAGCCTTGAATTTGCAATCACAAGTATGGTTCCGATAATGCAAGAATTGTTCCTTGTTCTTATTTGAAATTGTGTTAAAACAGCTCTATGATAGAGCTATCATTATTAATTTTAGCCAGAGACATTTACATCAATAAACTTATTCAGGACTGGGACAAGGCAAATCAGCCAAAGACAAACAGAAGGTTGACGGCAGAAGGAGACCATACAATCTAGTCTGTCCTTATGTGTATACTGTATGTTCTCCTTATCTTAGGATAGATGTATGTTTATCTCAGGCATTTTTAAATACAGTGACTGTTGATTTTTCAACTACCTCTGCTGGAAGTTTGTTCCAAGCATCTACTACTCTTTCTGTAAAATAATATTTTCTAACATTGCTGCTGATCTTCCCTCAGACTAGCTTCAGGTTGTGCCCCTTTGTTCTATCATTCAGTTTCTTCCTAAAAACACTTCCCTCCTGAACCTTATTCAATCCTTTGGTCTCAATCATGTCCCCCCTCTCCCTTCTTTCCTCCAGACTGTACAAATTAAGTTCTTTAAGTCTCTCCCGATAAGTTTTAAGTTTAAGTCCTTCCATCATTTTTGTTGCCCCTCTTTGGACCCAATCTATTTGAATAATGTCTTTTTGCAGGTAAGGTCTCCAGAACTGCACACAGTATTCTATCTGTGGCCTCACCTGGGTTTTATACAGTGGCATCACAACCTCCCTCTTCCTACTGGTGATGCCTCGAGCTATGCAGCCGAGCATCCTGCTTGCTTTTCCCACTGCCTGGCTACACTGTCCACTCATTTTGCAGCTATCAGTAATCAGTCTCCCTAAATATCTCTCCTCCGAGGTCCTGGCTAACACAGTACTGCCCATACGGTACTCAGAGCAGGGATTCTTTCTACCCAAGTGCAGGATTTTACATTAAACATTAAAATCCAGTTTCCACAGTTTTGACCACTTATAAAGTAAAGCTAAATACTTTTACATGTTGCAGACACCTCCAGGAATATCCACCCTATTACTAACCTTTGTATCATCAGCAAACAAGCAAACTTTTCCTACCAAGCCTTCTCCTATGTCACTTACAAATATATTAAAAAGAATGGGGCCCAGGACAGAACCTTGTGGTATACCACTTGTAACTCGCCTTTGTTCAGATTGCACATTATTAACAACCCTGATACCTATCCTTCAGCCAACTGGAATGCCACTTCTCTTCCCAGACACAGATCAACATGTTGATACAGGCTTAAAGCGGACCAAAACTCACCATCGAACTGGTGAAATACATTTGGCCTAAGCCCCTGCCAATACTCCCTTCGTATGGTGTAGAACTAGACATAGATATTTTTGCTATTTGAATTGCTCTGGAACACATTTTTTTTTTGCTGTCCCTTGGTGCGAGATGTCAGACGATCAGTCATTTCACAGGTATAGCAATGACATCATTGCCACACACAACAATGGCAATAAATGGAGGAGGCATGGCTTTACAGCTAAAACAAACCCCATTATCTGGGATTAGAGTAAAGGAGAAGCACTTAAAATTAGCAAAAGTTGCTCTTCATGGAGAGAGCAATTCAGGGAATGCTAGTTAAAAATGTGGGTTTTGGTTCACATGCATCATAGTATATATGTAGGAATAAATCAATTTTCTTAAATATGTTTTGCTAGCCATCTGACTGTCTATCTCTGGCTTTAAAATCCTGGGATACTTTTTCCCAAATACCAGTATGATATATACTCCACAAGTATAAACCATAAAGAACTAGGTCAAGCTGAGTCATCTCTGGACATCCAAAGTTCGTTGATTTTTCCAACCTTTAGGTAAATCACATATGCAATTTACCTAAGAACATGCCACTACCCTAAGAACAAAGGGGACAGATCCCAAGCAATGGGCACCTGTTAATTTAAAAGAATATTTATGAGGACCTTCTAATGTTAACACCTATTTCTGTAGTTTATATGGGGTGAATAAGGCAGATGGTTTTATTTGGTGTCACCTTTGGGGCAAAACATTTGCTTTTTTTCCCCTAGCTTCTTTCCCCCCCTTTCCCCTCCATCTCCATTATCTCTTCTCTGTTAACCCTCCCTGCTTTCCATTCCCCTCTTGTTAGTTAAATGGACCTAAAAGGAGATTTATTTATTTATTTTTTTTTGTTTTGGCCATTTCTAGTAGGGCATTTGCTAGAGGTTTGTTTGGAGTTAGAGTTGCCTCAGTTTCTGCTATGTTCGGGGCATTAGCAAGCCATAATGTCACATCTGTGGGGTTTGAATTGGCCCAGCGTTGATGAATTCTTTTTGGGGTGATCCAAATTAGGATATTTGTGATTCTATAATAGGTACAGGTTTTGTTGCCCTCAATTAGGTTTAACAGGATCGTATTTCTTCTTCTTTGAATTATGATATCAAGATTTTGCAGACCCCTGGCTAAGTTTTCCCATAATCTTTGGGAAAAATTGCATTGCCGCCATAATTGTGTTGCAGTTGCCATCTTCTTCTTGCACTACCAACAAGGAATTGAGGGGGTTTATTGTTATAATCTGTTGTGAAATAATGACAAGAGATTTTTTAGGTAGACAGTTCAATAAATAAATAAGATTGGAAGATTTTTCCCCAATCTGCTAATGCTAATTCTAAAACCGATATCTCTTTCCCATTTTTGAGCAAAAGATGGGTATTCTGGTAAGTGAAGCATTATAGGGGTATGGCATACCAGAGCAAGTTCAAGGCCAGCTGGAGAGATTTTGGAATTTAGTTGGAAGTGAAAGGAGTGGTTGGAAGAGTAAGAGATTGCTTGAGCTCCATTTTCCAAGATATGAACCACTCGGATTGGAGTTTTCAATTGGCTCGTGTAGCAACCTTATAAGAGGTATAAAATGTTTCATAGAGCATAACATGTTAGGATAAGGTGAGACTTCTGTGTTTCTATTATTTTGTCTGAATGATTTTAATGGAGGGCTGACAAAAAAAGCAGTTGATGTGATTTGCTGAATGCAGCTAAAGTGTGCAGTTCAACTGGAAAATGTCCAATTGTGTCTTGAGTCTTGATCAGTATGGATCCTTTTTAAAAACGGAGATAAGTAGAATGTTTAAAAATATACCAATAGGTTGGGGGTCCCCCATCCTACATGAGCAATTGGCCTTGTCAGGAGTTTGTATCCTATTGTCTTTTATATAGTTGCAGAATTCAGCTGTTTATCTAGACGTTAACCAGAAAAATATGGGGGTTAATCAAAACTCTGATGCTAGTGTTTTGTTTCTGTTTTGTTGAGAGATGAGAATTCATGTGGAATTTCCATACTTTGTGAGATGGGAACTCCACTCTGGTCCTAGTGTTTTTTACTGTTTTATCTCAAGGAGAAGGACATTATAATAAATCCAACCCATCCCCACCATTTAAAGCAGACCTGTGGTGTAGGCAGAGATGCTGATCAAACTGCTCCTCCACTTAATTTTAGAAATGCCAAATTCCTTAGTTCTCTCCAGGATATAGCATGGGGGACAGTTCCCACTCTCCAGGACATAGCATGGGAGCTTCTAGTAAGGAACAAGGATGCAGATGCCAAATGGGTGCTTTAAGTCAGTACCAACATCGCAAAATGTATTCCTTTAGGTAAAAAATATAAGCGACTAAAATTAAATTCCACCTGACTGACACTTGCAATTAAATGGGCAATACAGGACAAGAAAGGGAAATGTAAACATTACAAAACTGTTGAGAAGTATAAAGCATCGAATAAAACATGTAAAAAGGAAATAAAGCTGAAAAAAGCACACAATAAAAAATATGTCATCCAACAAAGCAAAACCAACCCTAAACATTTCTTTAAATATATAGAAATTAGAACAAGCAGGTGCCCTAACTAATGGTAATGAGAATTTGGGCACTGGGTATCAGGAGAATGCAGGGCTGATAAATGGGTTCTTTAGCTCTGTGTACACAAAAGAGGAGCAATATAGGCGATGCCACTGCTGGCTATAATCTAAGCATAATTCTTAACTGGTTAAACATGGATATCTGGTCAAAAGGCTAAATAATTAAAAGGGGAATAAATATCCAGTTTTTACTCAAGGCCATAAAAAGCACTCCCACTATAGCAAATCCCAGGAATATGAGAAACATATTATAAGCCATACTTTGTTCGGATTTGTTGCCTACCAAATCACAAACATTTGGACACATTTGGCTCTTGAACCAGCTAGAGACATATTTAAACATTATTACAGACAACCACAGTTTAAACATGACCTTTTTTGGTGCTAACTGTGGTGCTCATGGTATGACTTCTCTAGCTTATTTTGTGTGCAAATAGAGAGGCACGTCTGGCAATTCGATGAACCAATAGGTAATACCTGCTTGTTTTTTATATTAAGAGTTGTTGATGGAAATCAGGTTGGAAAAGATTACAAAACCATCCCCAAAGAGTTTGGGCATCAATCCAGAGCCAAACATAGTTTGTACAAATGGAGGAAAGTCAAGAACAGGAAAGGTTGACTAACAAAGGTCGCATTAAGAGCAAGGTGCGTAACATTCTGCTAGGTAGCAAAGAAAAACACATGGTAACCTATAAACAACTAAAGGCCTTTCTTGCATTAGCTAAAGGGAAGCCGTCAATTTCCAGAAAAACATCTACAGTTTGATATAGTTCACCTGGACATGCCAGAAGACTACTGGATTTTTTTTGTTGAATGATAAGAGCAATAAAGAGGTTTCTAGTTTCATTCAGAATTGTGTTTGGAGAAATAGAAAACTGTGAATCAGAGTGTTAATAGTACCAGAGCTTGGTTCTCTTTTGCTGGACCGGGACAACTATCATTGATGGAATAAAAAATTTCGAATTCAGCAAATAATATAAGATAATGGCAGGGCATCTGTCCTGTGAGTTGCAGCTCAAAGGACTGTAGATCTTGCAACAAGACAACATCCCTAAGCACACAGGTAGTTCTACCAAAGAATGGTATCAAATAAAACAATTGATAGGTTTGGAATAGCCAAGTCAAAATCCTGGCCTTAACTTAATAGAACTGGTGTGGAAGAGCCTAAGGTGAGAAGTTAAAGCAGTTTTGCACAGGAAAATGGGATAAAAATAGAACTATTCAACAATTACCAGAAATGTTTAGATGCAGTTATTACTTTGCAAGGGGGTCTGTGGAGAAATGGCCCAGCTTCAGTTAGGAAACCTCACATATTCCCAGTCTGGAGCTCTTCTTTAAGCCCCTTGTTCTAAAGGCAAATGCACAAGTCCCTTAGCTATGCTGGAAGGGATAATTAGCATGTATATGTGAACAGCTCGTGTCACACCTTGGGCTGCGAAGCTGGCGGGCGGTCTGGAAGCTCAGTGGACCTCCTGCTGTGAATTTGTCATAACCAGGATAAAACCACAGACTCGCGACACCGATAGAATTTGGATCATATCTCCGCATCCAGGCGTCCTAGCGCCAAAGCGGTTACAGAATCAGAACCGGCTCCCAAAACTCCCAAAAACGGCTCCCAAATGAGGGAATAGGAAATGAAGGAAAAGCCCGTAAACGGAGATCTAAGGTTCTGAACCACTCAGAAACCTCGGTTTTGGACTCATTGGGTGCACAGCGTCCAGGCCGATAGTTTGGTTCCGCTTACAAGGCCATGCAACCCCCCTGCTCCGAGTTATAGCCTCTAAAGGGTTCTAGGGCAAAAGCACACTCCAAAATGGTAGGCGGTGCCGGCCCATCCCACAGAGGGGACGGGGTGGAGAGCCCTGGCAGCATAAATAGGATGGTCGAAAACCAGGTAATTGTCACTCAACTGGAGGGGGGTATGCAGCCAGCATACCGGGGGTGTCCATCATCATCAACCTAAGCTCTTGACACACCCCCTTGTGGGAGCTCCCCATCACTGCGCCCTGCAAACTGCATACTAAAGGTAACTGCTTATTGTTTTTCTGTGTAATGCACTCAATCCTGTAACCATCTCAAGAATAGCATATTTGTATCCTCTGTAACATTTCATATTACATCATAGTTAAATGTTTGTTATTACTGCCTAGTGTGCTTATTAGCATTAAAACGTATATGTAATTTGAGCGGTCTGCTTTGCCTTAAACCAAGAATCGGTGTGTCCGAAGGCTGTGAGCCTGGTACCCCTGATAGGAGAGGGTTTTTGGGAACGCGATGGGTGTGCACGGAGGTCCCTGGATGTAGTCGGACCCCGCGACACCCCGGTTCCCTGACAGGGTCATAAGAGATACTTAAATGAAAGGTTGGGGAACAATGGCTGCTTGCCTTGCTCACTCATGCTGAGAGCTCCAAGGGACAACAGTGCGCTGCAGGAAATGGGACAGGCAAAACAGCTGCTTGCTGCCTTATTATTGCTGTTGGGTTTATGGTCCCTTCAAAGTATTTCTGATTGTAGTTTTGGTCACATTTAAGCAGAAATAAAATAAAAGTTCACAAACGGTTGTATGGGTTTGTTACAAATGGCTTACAAACTAAGCATGATGTAAAAGTAAAGTACAATTCAGTAAAATATTCATTAAAAATTGAAGTAGGCTTTCTGCATTGTATTTTTTAAAGAGGTAAATGGTCTTGATTCAGTAAGGGTTGAAAAAAATCTCTGGTAGTAAATAATTCACTTTAGATGAAAAAAGGAATGAGAATGTCACTGTTACAGAACCAAAAGCCATGATGACAATGAAAGTCAATGGTACCTTTTATTACAGTATAAAAAAGAGTAAAAAGTTCACTCATTTTCTTGGGAGTAAAAGTTGCCATTGACTTTCATTGTCTTCCTAGCTGGTGATTCAGTAACAGTGACATCCACATGCTCATGCTTTTTTGTCCTAAAGTGATTTATTTACTACCAAGATCATTTTTTTCAACTGAATTTTAATTATTATTTTTTATTTATAATGCACCATCATCTTCCATGGCGCTGTACAATGTAAAATTACAAAAAAGGGTAAAAGAACTAACTTACAATACAAGACAGAAAAGCATAAATACAGTCATACTGAAATGCACTACTAGAAATGGCCCTGCCCTTGTGGGCTTACAATCTAAGTCTTTTACCCAAAGACTATTTGCAGTGGTCAGAGTAGCAAAGCTGAAGACCGGTTCTCCATTTTTATTCCCTTCTTAGGCATTAGGACCAGAAATACAGCACATATTTATTAAAAATGCTATTTTTTTCCTTGTTAAAACAGTCAAATAAAAAAAACTCTACATATATGATTTGTAAAGTTGACAGCAAATGTTTTCAAATTTGTTTTGTCATTATAAAAGTTTTCTTAAGGGATGTGCTTTCTAATGAAAGACATTGTCCCCCGGGAGATATCAGTAACAAATGCTGCATGCTTGTCTGCTGGGTTAGACCTAGTGATACGCCTCTAATTCTGATCCTACCAAGGCCATCTTCATTAGGGTTCCTCCAGGAAGCTAATGAGATACCTTTCTATCCATAAGGTATTCTAATGAGCTATGTCCCTATTCCCTGTGACAGATAAAAGATAACATCATAGAAAACCTCACCCTTTCTCATTACTATTTAGTGAATGCCCCATTGTGACCCCCATAACTTTTTAATCTATTAATGGATATAGTTTTTGGAATATTTCAATAGAATGCCTGTCCATTGAAATCCTTCAATTACACATTTTAATGAGAATCCTACCCTGCAAGTTATTATTTTGTGTATATCCTTCTGGCTTTACATGTTAGTCCTGTTGTGTTTATTACACCTTCCATGCATTCAGAACTTTAGAGCCTGTATTTTCTGTGGATTTCTCAGTGTTCTACACATTTGTTATTTGTGTAGCATTCCTCCATAAATATAATTATTAACAGAAAATGTGAGAATCCAACAAAGGGTATGATTAGGTAAAAAAACAAATATAAAATATCAGCCACGTTAAGCTGCTACGCTATATGGAAAATTAAAATGCTTGTTTGAATAATACTCTTTTCGGTTATGGTAGCCTTTAAAACAAAATTAACAATTAATTTACAGTTGGTTGCTGGCATATTGAATCACATGTTCACAAGTTGGAGGGTACTCCAATAGAATGGATATAGGTAATCCCAACACCATAGAAAGTCTTGTGAAACAGACATATTGCACAATACATATTGTACTTTTCGCCCCATAATACACACTTTTATTGCCCCAAAAGTGTGTGTGGGGGGAGGGGATGTGCGTGCGTCTTGTAACACACGGGGTGAATGAATAAACAGAAAAGTAAACTCACATAACCGACACTCCAGCACCACTGGTCGGTCTTCAGCGTGGGCAGCCCGGCCAGCAGCGCAGGGTGCAGCAGTTATGTGAGTTTACTTTATTTTTTGTTTATTTTTTTTTCTTCTGCCTATGGGGAACGGGAGGGGAAATTCCACACTGCATATAGGGTATGGGATGAGGGAATGCCACACTGCCTATGGGAAATGGGAGGGGAAATGCCACACTGCCTATGGGGAACGGGAGGGGAAATACCACACTGCCTATGGGGAACGGGAGGGGAAATGCCACACTGCATATAGGGTATGGGATGGGGGAATGCCACACTGCCTATGGGGAACGGGAGGGGAAATGCCACACTGCCTATGGGGAACGGGAGGGGAAATTCCACACTGCATATAGGGTATGGGATGGGGGAATGCCACACTGCCTATGGGGAATGGGAGAGGAAATGCCACACTGCCTATGGGGAACGGGAGGGGAAATGCCACACTGCATATAGGGTAAGGGATGGGGGAATGCCACACTGCCTATGGGGAATGGGATCGGGAAATGCCACACTGCCTATGGGAAACGGGAGGGGAAATGCCACACTGCCTGTGGGGAATGGGATAGGGGAATGCCACACTGCCTATGGGGAATGGAAGGAGGGAATGGTACGCTGCCTATAATGGGAAATGGGAGGGGGGGAGAATGCCACACTGCCTGTAATTGGGGATTCTGCACCATGCCTCTTATTTGGTTCTTGGGGGGGGGGGTAGTGTTTTAGCACAACACATGACTCAGATTATTTTTTTCTTATTTTCCTCTGACAAATCCTAGGTGCGTCTTATAGGTCAGAGAATAAGGTATATAAATAAGGCAGCCAGATGCTTATTGTCCAGAAAAGTGGTAGAACATTTGCATTGGAAAATCAAAAATGACCCATAAAAGTTCAAAAATAATACTGGTCAAGAAAATAAAATAAAATAGACCCCTTTTAAGGCTAATCTTTTTGTTTAGCGTTTCTTGTATCCTTTTTAATGAACCATGTCTGCAATTACTACCAAAATTATTGGTAGTGATAACCCAGAAGAAATCCTAATAAACAGGGCCCATCAAATAGGCCAAAAGTCAAAATATGACACAAAGGAAAACTTAGGGCCTTATTTATGAATGGATAGCGTCAGGTAGTGCCTTGTTAATGACAGGTAGTGACAGGTAGCGACAGGTAAACGCCGGACACGGCACGCAATTACACATTTATCAAGCAGAATCTGTTGAGCGACTGGGATAATGCCATGTAGCGTCCGATTCATCATTATCCCAGCCTCAGCGAACAGCGCCGGCGTTCAGCCTTGCACAGCGCCAGGTATAACCTCTCGCTACCTGTCGCTCTCCCATACATTTCAATGGACAATCCTTTTCTTCTCTTTTAACTGTTTTTTTTTTTGTTTTTTTTTAAATCTCAAATAATGTTGTGACCTCTTATGGCATTGAAAATGCAGTTTTTTCAAAAATTTTTCATGTTTTATGTATTTCTGCAGAAATGACATTAAAGATCTGGCATTAAAGTGTTCATGTTACAATGTTATTACAATGTAATTCCATATGTTTTTGCTTTGTTACTGGTGGATACATGCTGAAAAACAGACTTTAAACACACAGCCTCCGGCGCTCTGGGCTTCAGAGAAGCATTTTTAAGCGCCTGAGTTTTGTGAGGAAGTTTTTTAATGAATATGTGGTAAGTCGGTTGCACTGACCAGTCGCTAACATGCGCTCCCATACAGCGCTGTACTGGTCAAATAGCGACTCATCACAATGTATTCATCATTGCTGCACTGAGTCGCTAAGAACTAGCGACCCATTGCCGAGCACAGTGACTACTAGCGGGCGCTCTGAAAATGCCTGCTACAGACGCTCATCTGTCGCTACCTGGCGTTAGTGATGAATCAGCCTGCCCCTCCATCACTGTCTTTTGATGGTCTAGGGTAGCTTTTTTGTCTGACTTATCTTATCTTATCTTGCTCAGCGAGGCCAAATCCTAGTCCATAGCTTAAGCAGTGAACAAGTTTGAATTTGTCTTGGTGCACTGTAAGGACAATGTTCTTTCCAGTATCAGCAAGCCCAACCAGCAGGTAACCTAATAGGGAAATTGCTGCTGTAAACACGCACTTGCCTAACCATGCCCTAAAATGTTAAGCCTTTTATTGGCATGCAATGTATTAGGGTGCTTTCTGTGATGAATTGTTCAAACTGAGCATGGCCAGTGCCAAGCCAAAAATAGCAACCACACGATTAGTCAGCAATAGTGGTGGTATACTGTGGCATAAACATGGAAATGTAGTAAGATTAAAGCTGACCTTGCAATTTAAACATTTTACATAGCTCTACTAACATCTATGTAGAATGAGATCCTGCCTAATTAAATTAATTAACACCAAGTTAATGATATGTCACCAGCTTGTGCCAGAGGTCAGGACATGGTGGCAGGTAGATACAAGGTAACCTACAAAGGCAAAGCACTAGATCTACAAGATATCCTCCTTTGAATTTATCAAGCATGATACTCTAAAAGCCCTGCCATAAAAGGGAGACTTCCAACAGGCCTACTCTTTAGCCCTATCCTGGGGGTTTATGTTAATGTAAAATTCATTTAGCTTGAGAAACCATGATGATTACAGGGGTTAAAGCTGACCTTCAGCATCATTTAATGAAAAGCCCAAACCCTTAAAAAAATATTCCCCTGCATCTAAAATTAATATATTTAAAGCGGATCAAATACCACATTTTAACTAGCATCCCCTGAATTGCTTCCCCCATGAGGATTACCTTTCGCCAATTTTCACTGCTCCAGCTTCACTCTAATCGCAGATAATGGCGCATGTTTTAGCTGTAAAGCTCCGCCTCCTCCATTCATTGCCACTGTCATTGCCTATGCAATGACTGATTGCCTACCATGTTACATAGAGGAACAGCAAAAAATAAAGTGTTCTAGGGCGATTCGAAAAGCAAAAATATCCATTTCGAGTTCTATCTACACCCTAAGTAGGGAGTATCAGAAGAGATTTTACAAGTTCAGTGTGTTTTGCTCCGCTTAAATGTTTTTAATCCCTTACTTTGCAGGGGAGGCTGGGTTATAGCTGTGCTTTGTACAGACAAAGCAAAGTTGGGGTCAGGAAAAGGCCAGCAATCCCAGAATGCAGAGCGGCACAGTCAGAAGACACTTCCTGTTTGCAGGCAGTCTGAAACTCCATGGGCCACCATCTTGAATGTTTAACCCTTCTAGTGCCAGCTACGTGACTCTCACGTAGCTGCCTCTCCTACCGTTAAGTGCCAGCTACGTGAGAGTCACGTAGCTGACATTTTCTTACCTTAAACTTGATTGGAAGGTCGCAGCACCACAGTTCTGGATTCTTCTTGAAGACGAGACTTGGGGGGTCATCCAGAGGTGAGTTGAGGGCTGTAGCTGTGACCCGATCGCTGCAGGAGCCAATCAAAGTGCGGCTTCTGCAGCTGTCATCATCCGGCGCCGCACACCTATAAAAGGCCCGATCACATGGCATCCGGCCTTTTGCTGCCTGGATCTGAGGTGAGTGGTTGTCTGTGTCCCTTGTGTTGTCTGTGTCCCTTGTGTTGTCCCCCCTCCCATCACGCTGCCGACCTGCACTGACAAGGGACAGATCGGGGGAGCGTGATCGCTGTTTTGCGGCGATCTGTCATTGATCATCATAAATCTCTCTCCCCTCCGCCCATAGAGGAACAGCAAAAAATAAAGTGTTCTAGGGCGATTCGAAAAGCAAAAATATCCATTTCGAGTTCTATCTACACCCTAAGTAGGGAGTATCAGAAGAGATTTTACAAGTTCAGTGTGTTTTGCTCCGCTTAAATGTTTTTAATCCCTTACTTTGCAGGGGAGGCTGGGTTATAGCTGTGCTTTGTACAGACAAAGCAAAGTTGGGGTCAGGAAAAGGCCAGCAATCCCAGAATGCAGAGCGGCACAGTCAGAAGACACTTCCTGTTTGCAGGCAGTCTGAAACTCCATGGGCCACCATCTTGAATGTTTAACCCTTCTAGTGCCAGCTACGTGACTCTCACGTAGCTGCCTCTCCTACCGTTAAGTGCCAGCTACGTGAGAGTCACGGAGCTGACATTTTCTTACCTTAAACTTGATTGGAAGGTCGCAGCACCACAGTTCTGGATTCTTCTTGAAGACGAGACTTGGGGGGTCATCCAGAGGTGAGTTGAGGGCTGTAGCTGTGACCCGATCGCTGCAGGAGCCAATCAAAGTGCGGCTTCTGCAGCTGTCATCATCCGGCGCCGCACTGCTATAAAAGGCCAGATCACATGGCATCCGGCCTTTTACTGCCTGGATCTGAGGTGAGTGGTTGTCTGTGTCCCTTGTGTTGTCTGTGTCCCTTGTGTTGTCCCCCCTCCCATCACGCTGCCGACCTGCACTGACAAGGGACAGATCGGGGGAGCGTGATCGCTGCTTTGCACCGACCTGTCATTGATCATCATAAATCTCTCTCCCCTCCGCCGATGGGCGGAGGGGAGAGAGATTCATGATGATCTGACAGGTCGGCAGCAGCAGCGATCACACTCCCCCAATCTGTCCTTGTCACTGGCCACATGTGTTGTCCCCCCTCCCTTCCCTCCTGGCTCACGCACAGCCTCCCTCCCCCATCCTTCTGCCCGATCTCTGATCGGGGCTGCCACGCTCACGCTGCCCCCCTCCCTCGTTCCTCCCCCACTGCCTCCCTCTCCCATCATTCCTCCCGATCTGTGCTGGCTGTCTGGAGGGGGATGGG
This sequence comes from Gastrophryne carolinensis, assembly GCA_027917425.1. NCBI lineage: Eukaryota > Metazoa > Chordata > Amphibia > Anura > Microhylidae > Gastrophryne > Gastrophryne carolinensis. The sequence goes on along the minus strand of CM051242.1, from coordinate 52,237,315 downwards.
GGGGGGTCAATGGCACGTATATGAGGGGGGGGGATGCCACACTGCCCATGGAATTGGGATGGGGTATGCCACACTGTCTATGGGGTGGGGGGATGCCACATTGCATATGGGATGGGAGGGAATGCCACACTGCATATGGGAATGGGGTGGGGAGAATGCCACACTGCATATGGGAATGGGGTGGGGGGAATGCCACGCTGCATATGGGAATGGGGTGGGGGGAATGCCACGCTGCATATGGGAATGGGGTGGGGGGAATGCCACGCTGCATATGGGAATGGGGTGGGGGGAATGCCACGCTGCATATGGGAATGGGGTGGGGGGAATGCCACGCTGCATATGGTAATGGGGTGGGGGGAATGCCACGCTGCATATGGGAATGGGGTGGGGGGAATGCCACGCTGCATATGGGAATGGGGTGGGGGGGATGCCACGCTGCATATGGGAATGGGGTGGGGGAATGCCACACTGCATATGAGAATGAGGTGGGGGGAATGCCACGCTGCATATGGGAATGAGGTGGGGGGAATGCCACGCTGCATATGGGAATGAGGTGGGGGGGATGCCACGCTGCATATGGGAATGGGGTGGGGGGGTGCCACGCTGCATATGGGAATGGGGTGGGGGGGATGCCACGCTGCATATGGGAATGGGGTGGATGGAATGCCACGCTGCATATGGGAATGGGGTGGGGGGAATGCCACGCTGCATATGGGAATGAGGTGGGGGGGATGCCACGCTGCATATGGGAATGCGGTGGGGGGAATGCCACGCTGCATATGGGAATGGGGTGGGGGGAATGCCACGCTGCATATGGGAATGGGGTGGGGGGATGCCACGCTGCATATGGGAATGAGGTGGGGGGAATGCCACGCTGCATATGGGAATGAGGTGGGGGGAATGCCACGCTGCATATGGGAATGAGGTGGGGGGGATGCCACGCTGCATATGGGAATGGGGTGGGGGGGTGCCACGCTGCATATGGGAATGGGGTGGGGGGGATGCCACGCTGCATATGGGAATGGGGTGGATGGAATGCCACGCTGCATATGGGAATGGGGTGGGGGGAATGCCACGCTGCATATGGGAATGAGGTGGGGGGGATGCCACGCTGCATATGGGAATGCGGTGGGGGGAATGCCACGCTGCATATGGGAATGGGGTGGGGGGAATGCCACGCTGCATATGGGAATGGGGTGGGGGGATGCCACGCTGCATATGGGAATGAGGTGGGGGGAATGCCACGCTGCATATGGGAATGAGGTGGGGGGAATGCCACGCTGCATATGGGAATGAGGTGGGGGGAGTGCCACGCTGCATATGGGAATGGGGTGGGGGGAGTGCCTTGCTGCATATGGGAATGGGGTGGGGGGGAATGCCACGCTGCATATGGGAATGAGGTGGGGGGAATGCCACGCTGCATATGGGAATGAGGTGGGGGGAATGCCACACTGCATATGGGAATGAGGTGGGGGGAATGCCACACTGCATATGGGAATGAGGTGGGGGGAATGCCACACTGCATATGGGAATGAAGTGGGGGGAATGCCACACTGCATATGGGAATGAGGTGGGGGGAATGCCACACTGCATATGGAAATGGGGTGGGCGAAATGCCACACTGCATATGGGAATGAGGTGGGGGGAATGCCACACTGCATATGGGAATGAGGTGGGGGGAATGCCACACTGCATATGGGAATGGGGTGGGAGGAATGCCACACTGCATATGGGAATGAGGTGGGGGGAAGGCCACACTGCATATGGGAATGAGGTGGGGGGAATGCCACACTGCATATGGGAATGAGGTGGGGGGAATGCCACACTGCATATGGGAATGGGGTGGGGGGAATGCCACACTGCATAGGGGAATGAGGTGGGCGGAATGCCACACTGCATATGGGAATGAGGTGGGGGGAATGCCACACTGCATATGGGAATGAGGTGGGGGGAATGCCACACTGCATATGGGAATGAAATGGGAGGGAATGTCACACTGCATATGGGAATGAGGTGGGGGGAATGCCACACTGCATATGGGAATGGGGTGGGGGGAATGCCACACTGCAAATGGGAATGAAATGGGAGGGAATGCCACACTGCATATGGGATGGGATGAGGGGGAATGGAAAGAGCTAGCGTTGGAGAGACACCCCTAACCCTAGCCGAACCCTAGGTTAGGTCTTGGGCTAGGGGCGATCACGCTGCCCCAACCTGTCACTGATCAGCATGAACATCTCTCCCCTCCGACGGGCGGAGGAGGGAGAGATTCACGCTGATCAGTGACAGGTCGGGGCAGCGTGATCGCCATTGCCCCTTGGCAGAGGGGGTGGAGATTCATGCTGATCAGTGACAGGTCGGGGCAGCATTGATGTTACATGTTGATGATACACCTCGGAGGGGCACAGACGTGGATAAAGTAGAGCAGTGGTTCTCAACCTTTCTAATGCCATGACCCCGCAATACAGTTCCTCATGTTACAGTGTACTGTTATTACACCAGCAGGTGTCTCGCAGGCTCTTGGCTTCTGTCCTCCGGCGCTTGCTGCGTCCGCCCCGCTTCCCCCGCCCCTTAGGCCCCAGACGGATGATGCAATCACGTCTGCGCATGCACGCAGGCATTCGGTTTGGAACGTGCATCCATAACGGCGTGTCGGTGACAGGTCGGGGCAGCGGCAATCACACGCAGGGAGTGATGCCACTGCCCAGACCTGTCACTGACCTGGGCACACTAAGCTTTGAACTGTTAGCGTTGCCCCTCTCCCTACATGTAATCCCCCCCTTACCTACGCTGCTGCCCTGACCTGTCAATGATCAGCGCAAATCTCTCCCCTCCGTTGAGTGGGGGGAACACAAGGAGTCGCCCCATCCTCACCTCCCTCCACTGCTCGGTGTGTAAGCGATCACTGATCGCCGGACCAGCTCCTTCCTACCATGTTGCGCCGCTGCAATTGTCCATTCATTGTTTCTATCTTGGAGGGGCCCATGTACAGAGAGGTACAACTCCAGCATATACATATTGTGTACACACCTGCTCCTCCCGCAGCCTCTCTGTACATGGGCACTAAAGCTGCAGGTGGTTTCAACCATCCTTCTTAATTGTAATGTTCTGTTACTTTAACTTCCTTTTAGATTGCGATTGCTCTAGAAGATTCTTGGTTCTGCAAGCTTGCTGACGTTTACTTTTGAGTATTTGCTTTTTGGCTGTTTTGTTCCCCAACTTTAGTTCTAGGCTTTAGTTTAGCTTTTACTTACTGTAAACTTCCCCCTAGTTCCTCCCCTTTAGTGTAGTATTTTTATTGTTTTCATTTGGTTTTAGCCTTTGTTTAGCAGATTTCAGGATGGCTGGGAAAAGGTACTCTGCCCAGGAAGCAGCGGCTTACATGATGGAGTCAGACTCGGAAGAGTATAGTGATTCAGGGTCAGATTATTTGCCATCAGATAGTGAGTCTGACAGTGTCTCCTCTACTGAAGAGACACAGCCGTGCAGTAGTACCAGTGGTAGTGCTAGGCATCCTAGGAGGGATGGTAGCGCACAAGGAGAAGCCACGCTGGAGGAGAGTGTAGATCAGATGGAGAGTGCTGCAGCTGGTGATGGAGTGCCTACGTGGAGGCCTCCTAATAATTATTCCCCCGAAATTCCCCCTTTCAATTCGGTCCCCGGAGTCAACGTTGACACAACAAACTTCCGTCCTGTTGACTTTTTCAAATTGTTCATCACAGAGGCCATCCTACAGGACATGGTCTACCATACAAACTGCTATGCTGAGTGGGTCCTAGCACAAAATCCCCCACAAAGGCACGCCCGTGCTCATGCATGGCATCCCACAAACATAAGTGAGTTAAAAAAATTTTGGGGGCTCACTTTAGCCATGGGTATCTGCAAAAAATTTAGTATCGCCTCCTACTGGGATACCCGAACCCTTTTGGCAACACCATTATTTCCGGCCATAATGACCAGAAACCGCTACCAAATTTTACTGCGGTTTCTACATTTTAATGACAATGCCACTGCAATTCCCCGTGGTGAGCCCGGTCACGACAGAGTTCACAAAGTACGTCCCCTGATCCATAGTCTGTCTGAGCGCTTTGCAGAAGTGTACACCCCCTCCCAAAATTTAAGTATTGACGAATCACTTCTGCTTTATAAAGGGCGCATTGTATTTCGTCAATATATCCCTAGTAAGCGTGCCCGCTATGGGATAAAATTTTACAAATTGTGTGAAAGCTCGACCGGCTACACCAAATTTTTTCGTCTTTACGAAGGAAGGGACACACATCTGGACCCCCCTGGTTGTCCCCTTGATTTGTCTGTCAGTGGCAAAATAGTTTGGGAACTCATGACTCCTCTACTGGGGAAAGGTTACCACTTATATGTGGACAACTTTTATACCAGCATCCCCCTATTTCGAGCCCTCTACTCATTGGACACACCGGCCTGCGGCACCATCAACCGTAATCAAAAAGGCTTGCCCAGGTCATTGCTGAAACAAAAAATAAATCGTGGAGAGTTGTACGCTGTAAGAAGCGATGAGCTCCTGGCCGTGAAATACATGGACAGAAAAAATGTTTTCATGCTGACTACAATCCATGATGAGTCAGTCGTGAGATTACGGCAACGTGGTCCCCGAGCCCCTTCCCAAAAGCCACGTTGTATCAAAGATTATAATAAATTCATGGGTGGCGTTGATAAAACAGACCAAATTTTAACATATTACAACGCCACCAGAAAATCCAGAGCCTGGTACAAAAAAGTTGCTATCCATTTGGTCCAATTAGCAACTTATAACTCCTTTGTTGTCTTCAAGGCAGCAGTACCAGGCTCCAATTTGTCGTTTGTAAAATATCAGCTGCAGATACTCCCTGCTCTGTTATTTGGGGATACCGAGCAGGCACCGGAGATGGCTGGTAATGATGACGAGGCTAGATTAGTGGGGAAGCATTTCATAAAGTGCATTCCCTCCATCAATAGGAAGAGGTATCCCCAGAAGCCTTGTAGGGTTTGTAGTAGGCGTAGGAGAGATGTGCGCTACTACTGCCCGACATGTCCCAGCCAACCTGGTTTGTGTTTGGAAGGTTGCTTTGAAGCATACCATACTAAATTCGATTTTTAGTCGTTTTATTCTGGTTAATTGTTTTTTTCTGGATTTTTAGACTGTATGTAGGTTAGGTTAGGTTTTGTTCCGTGCCCTAGGGTCATCCTGGTTTGGAATACCCTGCTCTGCAAAAACCCCCAGATCTATAGTAACAGAATACATCTCCACATCTGGGTGAAGGTAAGTGGCCATACCTGGAATCTTTTAGGCTTTTTGCATATACTTTCTCTAGTTAAAAATTCAGTTAGATAATTGCATTTTCTTGTCCCTGTATTGTTTTTTTATTTTTGGTACTTGCAAAGCCAAAAGATGATGGAGGAAATGGTGAAGGAGGAGCCGCTGGATACTTGTGATAGATGATGAAAACATGGGGCCCTTCATTAGGATTTCAGTGTTTACTGATGTTCACAATCTATCAGCACAAGGCTAATCCTCCCATGACTAATCCTAGCAGAACCTATTAGTACCATTATTGAGTTTATTTTGCATTGCTTTTTCAGATGTTTTGTGCTATTTGTCTAGCGGTCTGTGTCCACATATGCATGTTATGTATTGTTCTGTTCCAGGGACCCTGCGGTTTCAGATTTATTGAGGTTTTTCTTGTTTGCATATTGATATATTAGGAAAACTTTCTTGTATGCTGCATATTTATTAATATTTTTTAGGGAAATCCGTTGCAAACTATGAACACCTCAAGGTTTTTCATCCATAAAAAGGTTCCCACAACAAAAAACCCAGCACGCCTAGAAACCTTGAGGTATGTACTTTCCAAAAATATATAGTTTGTGGAGGGTAGTTCAAATGTAATGGGTTGCAAATTTGGAAAAACTGTAAGGTGCGCACTTTGTGTGCGCAGCTGATTTTTTCCAGTAAACAGACCCTCAAACGCATGCTTGACTTTGGGGTGTTTGGCAACTCTACCCTTCAAAGTACCTATGCATGTGGGGTATTGTTTTGTTCAGCAGACACTGTGCTTTCAGATTTAGTGTTAGTTCTTGCTTGCTTATTGTTTTTATAGGAAAATATGGTTTTGAATCTGCTTTTTGCTTATTTTTTTAGGGAAATCCTTTGGAACCAGAGCATCTGCCAATGAATAGAGTCCAAACGAATGCACCCACGCCAACAAGCCCAGTAGGCTTAGAAACCTTGAGGTATGTACTTTCCAAAAATATATAGTTTGTGGGGGGTATTTCAAATGTAATGGGTTGCAAATTTGGAAAAACTGCAAAGGTGCGCACTTTGTGTGCGCCGCTGATTTTTTCCAGTAAACAGACCCTCAAACGCATGCTTGACTTTGGGGTGTTTGGCAACTCTACCCTTCAAAGTACCTATGCATGTGGGGTATTGTTTTGTTCAGCAGACGCTGTGCTTTTAGATTTACTGTGTTAGTTCTTGCTTGCTTATTGTTTTTATAGGAAAATATGGTTTTGAATCAGCTTTTTGCTAATTTTTTTAGGGAAATCCTTTGGAACCAGAGGTTCTGCCAATTAATAGAGTCCAAAAGAATGCACCCATGCCAACAAGCCCAGTAGGCTTAGAAACCTTGAGGTATGTTCTTTCCAAAAATATATAGTTTGTGGGGGTATTTCAAATGTAATGGGTTGCAAATTTGGAAAAACTGCAAGGTGCGCACTATGTGTGCGCAGCTGATTTTTCCCAGTAAACAGACCCTCAAACGCATGCTTGACTTTGGGGTGTTTGGCAACTCTACCCTTCAAAGTACCTATGCATGTGGGGTATTGTTTTGTTCAGCAGACGCTGTGATTTCAGATTTACTGTGTTAGTTCTTGCTTGATTATTGTTTTTATAGGAAAATATGGTTTTGAATCTGCTTTTTGCTTATTTTTTTAGGGAAATCCTTTGGAACCAGAGGTTCTGCCAATGAATAGAGTCCAAACGAATGCACCCACGCCAACAAGCCCAGTAGGGTTAGAAACCTTGAGGTATGTACTTTCCAAAAATATATAGTTTGTGGGGGGTATTTCAAATGTAAAGGGTTGTAAATTTGGAGAAACTGCAAGGTGCGCACTTTGTGTGCGCAGCTGATTTTTGCCAGTAAAATGACCCTCAAGTGCATGCTTGACTTTGGGGTGTTTGGCAACTCTACCCTTCAAAGTACCTATGCATGTAGGGTATTATTTTGTTCAGCAGACGGTGTGCTTTCAGATTTACTGTGTTAGTTCTGGCTTGCTTATTGTTTTTATAGGAAATTATGGTTTTGAATCTGCTTTTTGCTTATTTTTTTAGGGAAATCCTTTGGAACCAGAGATTCTGCCAATGAATAGAGTCCAAACCAATGCACCCACACCAACAAGCCTAGTATTCTTAGAAACCTTGAATTGTGCACTTTCCAAAAATATATAGTTTGTGGGGGGTATTTCAAATGTAAAGGGTTGTATTTTTTGAAAAACTGCGAGGAGCGCATAGTATTTGTATTTTATCTGAAAATCTCCTCTAGCGCTCTTTGCAGTTTCTGGGGTCTCCTGGGCAGGAAAGGGTGTCTACTTATACATGTGTGGTACCGTTGTAACCGGGAGAAATGGGGCTTTTACCCTCAATATGTTTTTATTGTAAAACCTTTATTTTTGATTAAAGAAAAACACTGCAAAATGTAAAAACGTGTGTATTTTTAATTTTCTTTCACATATTTTGCCCAAAATAATTAGGATAAGACTACAAAATTGATAAACAAGACATATGCTGTTAAAGCCCAGATTCTGCTGAAAAAAACAATATGTAATTTATGGGAAGTCCCAGAAAATCCCTTCAAAAATTACAGTTGAACACGTGTAGCTCAAAATAGTGAAAAATGCTCTGGCAACAGAGCGTGACAAAATCTCCAGGTGGGCTGGCACTTAAAGGGTTAAAGGCTCAGAAAATGCAGTAGATGCAGGAAAGATAATTTTTAATGTGGGCAATTTGTATGTACAAGGTGGGGGAAAACATATAAGATATGTTCTTATTCCGGGTGAGGTTCCAGTTTAAGAGAAAAATTAATATATATTTTTTTATAAATCTTGTATTCAGTCAAGACTCGAGTCTAAGCCATGTTAGACTATTTCTATAGTTTATGTCTTGCCACCCATGGCTTTAGGGAAAAACACACACACCAAATAGTATGGAGAATATTGTCAGTAGGCCTCTGAGTATATAACTAGTGCTAATGTGTGCCAAACCCAAAAAAATAAAATATTTTAGCTGAAAATCTTAACTATACAGCATTTATACATACATACATACAAAACTACTTTTTAGTTTCTATATTTTTTTGCTTTAATGTTGGAATTTTAAAATCAAAAGAACAGGGAGGGCGCTGAAAAAAGAAACGTGTAGCTCAAATGTATTGAACCTAATAACAGTCTCAATGTCGTGCACGTATGCTGTAAGAAGAGACATTTCACAGTACGGCTTACAGTGTAATAAAAGTTCCTCAATATTTCATAAAGCACAGCATTTCTCCCCAAGCATACTTTTTATAGTTATCGCCATCAATATATATTTCTAGAAATAAATGAATAACTATTTCAGAGAAACCCCCAGAAATAAATGTGTAAAAACAATATTTATGTCCAACTGGTGCATATGTACATTTATATGGGTCATTATAACATTAAACCCGGTCCAATACCCTTAGCAGAAACAGCGCTCATATGCATCCCTCCCCAGGGAAACTCAGATTGCTGCACATAAAAATTAATTTATCTTTTTGTAACTCCTACTGTGGTCAGTTTTACAACCAAAATGGCGTCCCATGGAGCTGCAGGCTGCCAGCAAAGAGGAAGAAGTGCTGCTGGGTTTTCTGCAGCTGCGTATGTGGAGGCTGATTCGCTATTAACGCCAGGTATCGGCAGATGTACATCTGTATAGCGACGCTTAGAGCAACCGCTAGTAGAGGCTGTAAGTGGGTATCGGCCCTGTAACAGAGCGCCTCAGTCGCTGTAGTAACCTGGCCGGCATTGATGATTGTTATGAATGTTGGGCACTGTAACAACAGTATAACGCTGCAGGGAGCGAAAGGTAGCGCCAGCTCAGTGCGCCCGGCACTCGGCACTCCACACTATACTTATCAAAAAAGGACACACACACAGCGTCGGCGCTCTTAATCTGGTCGCTATAGCATAAAGCGCCAGACGCTGTGTGATTAAAGTCTGTTTTTGAACACATATACACCAGTAACAAAACTGAAAACACATGGAATGACATTGTTTTAATACTGTGACATTAACACTTTAGTGCCAGACCTGTAATGACAATTCTGCATAAAAATATAAAAAGTCAAAAAAGTTTCTAAAAGTGTTTGTTTGCAGCCAGGAGAGGTCACACAATGATTGGAGCAAAAAAAAAAAACAAAAGAAAAAATGTCAAACACGCTGTTTAAACACAAGCAAATGAACGGCCATTAAAATGTATGGGGGAGCGACAGTGAGCGAAAGGTAATATCTGGAAGCTAGAGCGCCGGCGCTATACGCTGAGCCACCTGTAATAATACATTGGATGCTACATGGCGCTGTTAGCGGTGATCACCAGATTCACTTTTTTAAATGTGGTTTTGCATACAGCACACAGCGTTCACCAGACGCTGCCTGTCGCTGCGAGGCGCTACCTGCCGCTATCCCTTCTTGAATAACCTCCTTTGTGTTATGTTGATTCCAGGCAGCAGCAAGGCTGGGATGCTGGGAAAGGGAGCTCCAAATGGCCATTTACAGGAGAAAATAGTTGCGGCGGCATTTCAGCTTCGAGTGGATGCAGGAGCAAATGTAAGTGCTGACAATGATCCAGTATCATGCATGTGACAAGTGAGTTTTGCGGGGGTGAGTTTTGCGGGGGTTCCAACTGTGCAAGGTTGCTGGTCCAGTTTAAGTTATCGTTGTCACTGTGCTTATATTTCAACACAACTTTCAACACAAACATTATTTGAAAAACAATAAAATATATTCAATTCAACTATTCGTTGTTATATAAAGGAAACTTTATGGTGTAGCATTGGAGTCATTTAGGCCCTTATTTATGAAGGAATAGCGACAGGTAGTGACTGGTGAGCGACCGGTAATGACGGGCCCTGCCACGAGAACGCCGGCTCCCCACCACAATCACACATTTATCAAGCCAATTCTGCTTAGCGACTGAGATAGCGCCATATAGCCACTCATTCATCATTATTCCAGCCTCAGCCCACAGCGCCAGCGTCCGACCTTGAACAGCGACAGGTATGACCTCTCGCTACCTGGCGCTCTCCAATGCATTTCAATGGAACAATCTTTAAATATTAATAATTAATTGTTATTAATGTTTTTTTTTTTTTTTTAATGTGAAAAACTGTGACCACTTCTGCCATGTTAGATAATTTTTTTAAGGGAAAAAAAAAATTGTACAGAATTGATATTACAGGTCTGATATTAATGTATTCATATTACTAAATTATTTAAAATACTTTTTATTTTGGGTTTCCAAAAATATGGTGGTTTGGGGGTTAAAAAAATACTTTTAACACATCGCCTCCAGCGCTCTGGGGTTTAAACATGCATTTCACAGCGCTTGAATTTTTTGAGCGTGATTTTTGGATGAATATGGTGGGAGCCGGTCGCTAGGGCCAGTCGCTATCATGCGCACCCATACATTGCGGAACCTGTCAAATAGCGACTCGGAACCTTGTATTCAACATTACGCCAAACCGACTGAGTCGCTGTCAACAACCGAACAACGGCCAAGCACAGCGACTACTAGCGGGCGCTGTGAAAATACCGCTACAGTCGCCCAACTGTCGCTACATGTCGCTATAAATAAATCAGCCTCCCCGATGCAGAATTTATGGGGCTGAAAACTTGCACTGAATATTATGGGCCTTATTTTGGAAGCGCTAATGCAACGTAGTAGCACGTAGCATCAGGTGAACGCAAGGCGCAGTATGTGAAAACTATATATATGAAAGTCAAACTGGTGAGCGCCTCTAATAGCATCATTTAGTGTCACATGTGTCACTAGGGGTGGCTCAGTGTAAAGCACCGGCACTGTGTGTTCAGCAGCGCCGCATAACACTTCGCTCAGTTGCGTTCTCCATGCAATTTAATAGTCTATGATTTGTTTGTGTATAAATAGAGTTTGGATACACTTTTTCTCAATATTTTATCATATAATGATTGTTTTGGCTCTCCTGGCTACCAACCAAAGACTTTTAATTTTTTTTATTTTTGTCAGAATTGTATGTGCAGGTCTGCCATTGTGATGTCAGTGTTACAGTGTTGAAACAATGTCATTCCATGTGTTTTCGCTCTGGTGCTAGTGTATATGTGTTCAGACACAGACATTTTTTATATTGTGTCCTGCGCTCAGTTTTATAGCGCTAACGCTGGCTTTGTATTTTTTTTTCTTAAATATGGGATTCAGGACCAAGCATAGGACGCACTTAACTGGTGCTACCTATCGTTCGCTGCAGCGTTGTCCTGTTAGATGTGGCGTCGCCTAGGCCTGCACTCCCTGGGTGCTACATGAAACGATAGCAGCATTGGTTCACTTAGGCGCTGCAGTGAATCAGGGAGAGCACTTCTACAGCACCCTCCAGACATCACATTTATCAATGCTGGAAAGGACACTACAGCGTCACTTGTCCAGCCGCTACGCTAAGGCCCTTATTTATGAAGGAATAGCGACAGGTAGCGACTGGTGAGCGACCGGTAATGACGGGCCCTGCCACGAGAACGCCGGCCACCACCAAAATCACACATTTATCAAGCCGATCCTGCTTAGCGACTGAGATAGCGTCAGATAGCCACTCATTCATCATTATTCCAGCCTCAGCCCACAGCGCCAGCGTCCGACCTTGAACAGCGACAGGTATGACCTCTCGCTATATGGCGCTCTCCAATGCATTTCAATGGAACAATCTTTAAATATTCATAATTAATTGTTATTAATGTTTTTTTTTGTTTTTTTTTTAAATGTGAACAATTCTGTGACCAATTCTGCCATGTTAGTTAATCTTTTTAAGGTAAAAAAATAATTTGTGCAGAATTGATATTACAGGTCTGATATTATTGTATTCATATTACTAAATTCTTTCAAAATTTTTTTTTTTTTGGTTTCCAAAAATATGGTGGTTTGGGGGTTAAAAACTACTTTTAACACATCGCCGCCAGCGCTCTGGGGTTTAAACATGCATTTCACAGCGCGAGAATTTTTTGAGCGTGATTTTTTGATGAATGTGGTGGGAGCCGGTCGCTCTGACCAGTCGCTATCATGCGCACCCATACAGCGCGGAACCTGTCAAATAGCGACTCGTCACCCCGTATTCAACATTACTGCACACCGACTCAGTCGCTATCAACAACCGAACAATGGCCAAGCACAGCGACTACTAGCGGGCGCTGTGAAAATACTGCTACAGTCACTCAACTGTCGCTACCTGCCGCTATTAATGAATCGGCCTCTCCGTTATCGCGCCCGACACCCATTTGCAGCATACTCTTGCGGACGCTCTAATCGCAGCTACATAGACGTAGATAGTCTAAAATCAGCCTCTATGTTTTTGTTAAAATCAAACATTATTCCATATATTCTATTCATTTTCTTATCACAATAATATGAGATGTTGTAACAATGATCCTAAACATGAACAAGAGCATTTGTGATCCTAAATGACCATAATGGAACATGAGATGTCAACAGGGTCTCTAGGGGGGACCTGCAGATGACAGCTAGTGTCACTTGACAGACAAAACATAGCAAGGGAAACCAGTTTAGAATGGTGGCAGGAGGGGGAAAATGTGAGGAGCAATGACAGGTGAAGCACTTACTAAGTTGCTGGCAAAGACGAGTTGAGATTTTGCCAGATGACTGTAAATTTGATGCATGATCAGTAGGCGCTGTAATAATAAGTGGTCAGTAGTAGGAATGTTGTCCAGACAGTGAAAAACATATTAGGTGGTGGAAGATTGGTGAGACATTGGCCAAAGAGGCTGGAACTAGCATATAGCAATTGTTACAACCAGGTCTATTCAGCAGTTTTACAAGTCACATATTAAGGGGGTTATTTAAGAAACGCTAAGGCCACATAGTGCCAGATGAGTGTCAGGTCCCAGTGAAAACGGTGTATTTATCAAGTCAGTAATCCTGAAAGCCTGTAATAGTGCCAGGTAGCGCCTTCGATAGGATGAGTTCCCTACAGTCAGGCCCGGATTAACGTAGGGGTGGACGGAGCTGCCGCTCCAGGCCCCTGCGTTAAAACAGGCCCAGCAGCCTGCAAACACGGCCTGCATAGCGACCAATAAACATTATCCACGCGCCCCCCACAGCAGCTTGAGTCAGCAGCGTGCACTACAGCGCACGCGCAGAGATGCGCACGGACAAGCGGGCGTGTTCCGTGACAGACAGGCAGCAGGTGCTGTGCAGAGCGGCTCCAGTTCAAGAGCCGCGTGACGTCACAGCAGCAGTGATTTTGTTACTGCACATGCGCCGCTCTTGCTGGAAAGAGCTGGAAGGAGGCGAGTGCTGAGGCGGTGCCCTGGCAGGGAGAAGGAGGAGGGCGGCTGTCACCTGTCATTCCATGTTCCGCAGGTGATGAAGGAAACAAAGAAGACCTGTGAGGAGCGCGAGGTGGGTGGATTGGGGTAAAGGAGGTCCGGGGTGCTTGTGCCTTGGCAAGGTAGGTTGGCTTGCATGCAATGTATTATCTTCATATTAGCTTAGCAAGACCTTGCTGTATAGCGGCCTGATTCCAATTACATATACATTGCTATGTATATATTTATATATGTATATATATATATATATATATTCCTATCCTTGTCCTTACCCTGTATGGCCAGGTGCTCCAGCAATGCGCTGTCAGCAGCAGAGGTTAGGATTTAAAGTGGAACAAAACCACCAGGGCGTTCCGAATTGGGATGCCTCCCTGAGCCATGCGCTATCACTACGTCATTCGGCAGACGGCCCTTGTTCAGATAGCGGTGTAAATTTTGTGTTACAGTCCGCAGTGTAATAGTATCTAGATATGAATTGCGGGTGAATATACAGAGCAGTGAATTTGAAAGGCCCCTCTGCCATTGATTTTTAGAGTCATTTTTGTTTAGAGATAGTTCCCATTTCTTTGTGTATGTAGGCGGAGTAGTGACATGAGTTGTGGCGAGAATATTAGAAAAGTGTGCTAATTTCATCGACAAGGAGTATTTAGCAGTAGTAATTGTAAGGGATTCGCTGAGAATTGGTCGGTTGGAATATTTAGGGTTTTCATAAAGCTGCCTTGAATTTCCGGACCCCTGTCCTGACAGACAGCCCTGCAGTTGCTTCTGTGTCGCCGTGCTCAAAGTGGCCCCCTTGATCGGTGATGTAGTGCTTAGTCTCCCTGCCAGTGTCATGGCTCCCTGGCACCTAGCATTGCAATATGAAGTACTGCATAGGAGGGAAATGGCATTGCAAGGTACACACAAACTTTGATTCAGGGTCTCTTTGCCCCATCCAATCTTTTTCCCCCGTTCCAGCTCAGCCCCATCTATACCTGTCCCCCCACTCTCCCCCCCCCCCAGCTCTACCCATCCATCTCTGTTCCCTCCACTCTGCCCCAGCGGGGAGGCTGATTCATCATTAGCGGCAGGTAGCGACAGATGAGCGTCTGTAGCAGGCATTTTCAGAGCGTCCGCTAGTAGTCGCAGTGCTCGGCCGTGAGTCGCTACTTTATAGCGACTCAATCGCTGTTCAGTAATGTTGAATACATTGTGAGGAGTCGCTATTTGACCAGTACGGCGCTGTATGGGAGCGCATGTTAGCGACGGCTCATAGCGACCGACTCACACCATACTCAGCAAAAAAACAGCCTCACAAATCTCTGGCGCTGAAAAATATTTGTTTGAAGCCCAGAGCGCAGGAGGCGGTGTGTTTAAAGTCTGTTTTCAAGCATCTATCAACTAGTAACGAAGCGAAAACATATGGAATTACATTGTAACAACATTGTAACATGAACACTTTAATGGCAGACCTGTAATGTCATTTCTGAGGAAATATATAAAAAATGAAAAAATTATGGAAAAACTGCTATTTCAATGCCAGAAGAGGTCACAGAATTTTTTGAGATTTTTTTGAAAAAAACCCGTTTAAAGAGAAGAAAAGGATCGTACCTGTCGCTACCTCTCATTAACCAGCCACTACCTGACGCTATCCCTTCTTAAATAAGGGCCAAAGTCTCTCTGCCCCATTCATTTTGCAGTGGGGTGGAGGAAAGGGCAAGCAGCCTTTTTTAGTTTTACCTTGCGAATCTAAAGCCCCTCCCTGCCTTCAAATGGACCTTTACAAGAAGTGGTTGAGTACCTCTGGTCTATAAGCTGTAGTGTTTTGAAGTGTTTCCACAAAGGGGGGTAACTTAGAATATCAGATCGGCATCTCTGGATACCTGTCGTATCCTATGCTGGATCATCAATTTAGATCTCCTCCCTAAATTAAAACCCCCTTCCTCACTTTCTCTATTTTTTTGAGGAGCTTAATAAGAAATGGGCTTTGTTGTTTATTTGGGGCGTAAGAGTTCACTAGTGTTGTTGCCTGTATGTATATTTTATAGACTAAGGCCCTTATTTATGAAGGAATAGCGACAGGTAGTGACTGGTGAGCGGCCGGTGATGACGGGCCCCGCCACGAGAACGCCGGCTCCCCACCAAAATCACACATTTATCAAGCCAATCCTGCTTAGCGACTGAGATAGCGCCATATAGCCACTCATTCATCATTATTCCAGCCTCAGCCCACAGCGCCAGCGTCCGACCTTGAACAGCGACAGGTATGACCTCTCGCTACCTGGCGCTCTCCAATGCATTTCAATGGAACAATCTTTAAATATTAATAATTAATTGTTATTAATGTATTTTTTTTTTTTTTTTAAATATGAAAAATTCTGTGACCACTTCTGCCTTTTTAGATAATTTTTTAAGGGAAAAAAAAATGTAAAAAAATGTACAGAATTCATATTACAGGTCTGATATTAATGTATTCATATTACTAAATTATTTAAAAAACTTGTTTTATTTGGTTTCCAAAAATATGGTGGTTTGGGGGTTAAAATACTACTTTTAACCCATCGCCTCCAGCGCTCTGGGGTTTAAACATGCATTTTACAGCACGAGAATTTTTTGAGCGTGATTTTTTTAATGAATATGGTGGGAGCCAGTCGCTATCATGCGCTCCCATACAGCGCGGAACCTGTCAAATAGCGACTCCTCACCCAATATTCAACATTACGGCAAACCGACTGAGTCGCTATCAACTACCGAACAACGGCCAACCACAGCGACTACTAGCGGGCGCTCTGAAAATGCCGCTACAGTCGCTCAACTGTCGCTACCTGTCGCTATTAATGAATCGGCCTCTAAGATTGCAAGTCCCCTGTCCTTTTTTTGTCAAATGTGTTTAAAGTGGACCAACACTCCTTACCTGATCCGCCGCCACTTCCGCCGCCGCCTCCCGCGCGCCCCTCTAGACGTGCGCGCGCCCGCGCCGGCCGTCTGTGAATGGCCGGCGAGGGTGCGCGCACGCCGAGAGTGACGTGCGGGAGGCGGCGGCGGACGCGCTGTCTTGGACGCCGCTGTCACCCGCTTGGACGTCGGCGGGGATTTGACGGCGCGGTCACGTGGGAGCGGGGAGAGGTGAGTTTTTTGGGGTTTCTGGGGGGTTTCAGAGAGCGGAACACCTCCGATCGGGGTGCCCGGCCGAAGTGGACAAAAACCCAGGAGAGTCAAAATCCTGGGTGTTGGTCCACTTTAAGAAAGTGTGACTGTCCTTCATTCAATCTCTGGAATTATCTTGATAAGTTTGCCCTTTTTAACGGAGAGTTTGCCCCGCATAGCAAACCCTCTACAACACCTCTTTGACACTCTGCCCCCCCCCAAAAGCGAGTTGATTCTTTTTTTTTTTTTTAGCTAAAGAACAAACTCTATGAAGATATGCAAATTTTTTATACACTAACATGTATTCAGCTATCCTGGTAATTGAATGCACATTAGACATGTGACAAACGCACTTTGTCTTGAACAAAATTGCTTTGTGTTGCGTTTTCATTTTATTATTACTTCGATAAATTTTATCATTACTTCGATAAATAGGCCCGTCAAAATCTACAGCACCAGGCCCGGGATGCTCTTAATCCGGCCCTGCCTACAGTGCCAGATAGGACCAGGCACCCACCCTGCACTGTGTTGCCTTATCCCATTCATTTAAATGGGCTGGGGTGGTTACAGTTATTTAATCTTTTTTTCAATTTATTTTTTTGGGCTGGTGCATGTGCCATGGGATGCCTGGGCTGGTTGGAATTCTTTTTGTATGAATGTTTTGTTCTTTTGTGTTGTGCTGCATACTTGTGTTTTGGGCTGCGAGAAAGCTATGTCATGTTTTTATAGTGTCAATAATGAAATTACAATTTATATTAAAAAAACAGTACCCTAGAAAACAAAAAATTCGGATTCCAACAGGAGTGGTGTGCCTGAAATCCTTTTTTTGAGCTTCTCTTGGAGCACTAGGTATTTTTAATAAATATGTTCTGCTTGCGGTGCTCCCGGCCGACGCTAGGTGTCGCTAGCGCATAGGCATATAAAAGCCGGCGTTGTGATACAGGCACTACACAATAAACTAACCCCCCCTTCCTTAGCCATTTTGCTCCTTGAGTGCACTAATTTAAGAGGCTAATTTATTATTATAGGTCCGAGATGGACGATGTGCTCAAGTGCCACCTGAACCTATAAAAATAAATGAGCCTCTTAAATTAGTGCACTCAAGGAAGGGGGGGGTTAGTTTATTGTGTAGCCTGTTGCATTATAGGAGTGTCCTATACATCTAAAATGTTCATATGTCTTCCATTATACTATGCCAGCAATAACCAAGTTTTTACAAAGGTTACACAACAAGGCATTTTTGCTTAACCCTTTAGTTGCCAAGCCCGTAACACCTACGTGCTGGCTTGGCTGGGCGTTAAGTGCCAAGCACGTAGGTGTTACGTGCTTGACACTTACTTACCTTGTGGCGATCTGGAGCTGCAGAAGACATCCGTTCCAGCGCTGGATTGAAGAGAAGACATCCGAGTTCATGTGGAGGTGACCCTTACCTCACCCCAGTCAGCAGATCGGCGCTGGACCAATAGGAAGGGAGGCGCATGGCTGCTGTCATCAGCCGGCGCCTCCCCTATATAACAGCATTCGGTCTAATGCTGTTGTCTTCCATCGGTGATTCTGAGGTAAGTGGGGTGTGTGGGGGGGGCTGGCGAGTGGGTGGGTGGCCGTAGGTATCGATGATCTTCCATTCTGTTGCCATCGCCGCCATCGCCGCCATCCGGGGGGGGGGGGACGTTGTGGTGGGTGTCCGCTGTCACTTGTAGTGCGCCGCCGCCATCCGGGGGGGGGGGGACGTTGTGGTGGGTGTCCGCTGTCACTTGTAGTGCGCCGCCGCCATCCGGGGGGGGGGGGGGGGGTTGCGATCTGTGGGGGGGGGGGTGGAGGGTGTTGTGATCTGTGGGGGGGTTGTGATCTGTGGGGGGGGTTGTGATCTGTGGGGGGGTTGTGATCTGTGGGGGGGTTGTGATCTGTGGGGGGGGTTGTGATCTGTGGGGGGGGGTTGTGATCTGTGGGGGGGGTTGTGATCTGTGGGGGGGGGGTGTGATCTGTGGGGGGGGGTGATCTGTGTGTGTGGGGGGTTGTGATCTGTGTGTGGGGGGTTGTGATCTGTGTGTGGGGGGTTGTGATCTGTGTGGGGGGGGTTGTGATCTGTGTGGGGGGGGTTGTGATCTGTGTGGGGGGGGGGGGGTTGTGATCTGTGTGTGTGGGGGGGGGTGTGATCTGTGTGTGGGGGGGGGTGTGATCTGTGTGTGGGGGGGGGTTCTGATCTGTGTGTGGGGGGGGTTCTGATCTGTGTGTGGGGGGGGGGTTTGTGATCTGTGTGTGGGGGGGGGGGGGTTGTTATCTGTGTGTGTGCCGGCGGTCAG
The DNA here is from genome assembly GCA_027917425.1 of Gastrophryne carolinensis. Classification (NCBI taxonomy): domain Eukaryota; kingdom Metazoa; phylum Chordata; class Amphibia; order Anura; family Microhylidae; genus Gastrophryne; species Gastrophryne carolinensis. The sequence goes on along the minus strand of CM051242.1, from coordinate 52,218,275 downwards.
ATCTGGGGTCAGATCTGTCCGTGCCGGCGGTCAGATCTGGGGTCAGATCTGTGCGTGCCGGCGGTCAGATCTGGGGTCAGATCTGTGCGTGCCGGCGGTCAGATCTGGGGTCAGATCTGTGCGTGCCGGCGGTCAGATCTGGGGTCAGATCTGTGCGTGCCGGCGGTCAGATCTGGGGTCAGATCTGTGCGTGCCGGCGGTCAGATCTGGGGTCAGATCTGTGCGTGCCGGCGGTCAGATCTGGGGTCAGATCTGTGCGTGCCGGCGGTCAGATCTGGGGTCAGATCTGTGCGTGCCGGCGGTCAGATCTGGGGTCAGATCTGTGCGTGCCGGCGGTCAGATCTGGGGTCAGATCTGTGCGTGCCGGCGGTCAGATCTGGGGTCAGATCTGTGCGTGCCGGCGGTCAGATCTGGGGTCAGATCTGTGCGTGCCGGCGGTCAGATCTGGGGTCAGATCTGTGCGTGCCGGCGGTCAGATCTGGGGTCAGATCTGTGCGTGCCGGCGGTCAGATCTGGGGTCAGATCTGTGCGTGCCGGCGGTCAGATCTGGGGTCAGATCTGTGCGTGCCGGCGGTCAGATCTGGGGTCAGATCTGTGCGTGCCGGCGGTCAGATCTGGGGTCAGATCTGTGTGTGCCGGCGGTCAGATCTGTGCGTGCCGGCGGTCAGATCTGGGGTCAGATCTGTGCGTGCCGGCGGTCAGATCTGGGGTCAGATCTGTGCGTGCCGGCGGTCAGATCTGGGGTCAGATCTGTGCGTGCCGGCGGTCAGATCTGGGGTCAGATCTGTGCGTGCCGGCGGTCAGATCTGGGGTCAGATCTGTGCGTGCCGGCGGTCAGATCTGGGGTCAGATCTGTGCGTGCCGGCGGTCACATCTGGGGTCAGATCTGTGCGTGCCGGCGGTCAGATCTGGGGTCAGATCTGTGCGTGCCGGCGGTCAGATCTGGGGTCAGATCTGTGCGTGCCGGCGGTCAGATCTGGGGTCAGATCTGTGCGTGCCGGCGGTCAGATCTGGGGTCAGATCTGTGCGTGCCGGCGGTCAGATCTGGGGTCAGATCTGTGCGTGCCGGCGGTCAGATCTGGGGTCAGATCTGTGCGTGCCGGCGGTCAGATCTGGGGTCAGATCTGTGCGTGCCGGCGGTCACATCTGGGGTCAGATCTGTGCGTGCCGGCGGTCAGATCTGGGGTCAGATCTGTGCGTGCCGGCGGTCAGATCTGGGGTCAGATCTGTGCGTGCCGGCGGTCAGATCTGGGGTCAGATCTGTGCGTGCCGGCGGTCAGATCTGGGGTCAGATCTGTGCGTGCCGGCGGTCAGATCTGGGGTCAGATCTGTGCGTGCCGGCGGTCAGATCTGGGGTCAGATCTGTGCGTGCCGGCGGTCAGATCTGGGGTCAGATCTGTGCGTGCCGGCGGTCAGATCTGGGGTCAGATCTGTGCGTGCCGGCGGTCAGATCTGGGGTCAGATCTGTGCGTGCCGGCGGTCAGATCTGGGGTCAGATCTGTGCGTGCCGGCGGTCAGATCTGGGGTCAGATCTGTGCGTGCCGGCGGTCAGGTCTGGGGTCAGATCTGTGCGTGCCGGCGGTCAGGTCTGGGGTCAGATCTGTGCGTGCCGGCGGTCAGGTCTGGGGTCAGATCTGTGCGTGCCGGCGGTCAGGTCTGGGGTCAGATCTGTGCGTGCCGGCGGTCAGATCTGGGGTCAGATCTGTGCGTGCCGGCGGTCAGATCTGGGGTCGCGCGTGTCGGCGGTCAGATCTGGGGTCGCGCGTGTCGGCGGTCAGATCTGGGGTCGCGCGTGTGTGTGCGCGCGCGTGCCGGCGGTCAGATCTGGGGTCGCGCGCGCGTGCCGGCGGTCAGATCTGCGAGCGTGCGTGCGTGGGTGCCGGCGGTCAGAGATCTGCCGGTGGGTGGGTGCGTGCGTGTGCCGGTGGTCAGAGTGAATCCCCTCGATTGCCAGTAAAACTTACCTTACCACCGCTCTAGGTATAGCATAGTGCGGCTGTTGTCCATGCATGCGTCCTAATCTTAACTTTTTCTCTTAGGTTGTTCGCTGAGCTACTGCCTTGGTTTCGTTATTTGGACCATTCGTTTGCTCATTTAGGACCGTAGCCTCCGCCCCTCCTTTTGGGAGCCTATCCCCCGCCCCTCCTTTTGGGAGCCTATCCCCCGCCCCTCCTTTTGGGAGCCTATCCCCCGCCCCTCCTTTTGGGAGCCTATCCCCCGCCCCTCCTTTTGGGAGCCTATCCCCCGCCCCTCCTTTTGGGAGCCTATCCCCCGCCCCTCCTTTTGGGAGCCTATCCCCCGCCCCTCCTTTTGGGAGCCTATCCCCCGCCACTCCTTTTGGGAGCCTAGCCCCCGCCCCTCCTTTTGGGAGCCTAGCTGGGATCCCGTGACCTGCTGCTCCTGACTCCACCACTTCTCATCGGGTTGTAACTATACTCTTTTATTTCTATTTTTGTCATTTTTTTGCTTTGTTTTATTGTATTGTATTTTTTTGTTAAATTTTTGTCTGTTTTTTTGCTTTGTTTTATTGTATTGTATTTTTTTGTAATTTGTCTTTAGTTTTAGCCTTTAGTTTTAGCCTTTAGTTTTAGCCTTTAGTTTTAGCTTAGTTTTAGCCTTTAGTTTTAGCCTTTAGTTTAATTTTTTTTTTAGATTTTTGTTTGCATTGGGGTATGGCTGGTAAGCGGTACACTGCACAGGAAGCTGCGGCTTACCTGATGGCGTCTGACTCGGAAGATTTTAGTGAGTCAGGGTCCGAGTTCTTCCCATCAGATAGCGAGTCAGACAGTGTATACTCTACTGAGGACACACAGCCGCGCAGTGCTGCCAGTAGTAGCCACCTTAGAAGGGATAGTACCGCACAAAGTGAGGCCACGCTTCAGGCGAGTGTAGTGCAGGGTGAGGCATCGAGTGCTGCAGCTGGTGAAGGAGCGTCTGCGTGGAGGCCTCCTAATAATTTTTCCCCCGAAATTCCCCCTTTTGATTCGGTCCCCGGGGTCAATGTAGACACCACAAATTTTGGTGTCATTGACTTTTTCAAATTGTTCCTCACAGAAGCCATCCTACTGGATATGGTCTTCTATACCAATCTCTATGCCGAGCAGGTCTTAGCGCAAAACCCCCTGCAGAGGCACGCCCGAGCTCAGGCATGGCATCCCACAAATTTGAGTGAGATAAAGAAATTTTGGGGGCTCACTCTAGCAATGGGTATCTTAAAAAAATTTAGTATTTCGTCCTACTGGGATACCCAAACCATATTGGCAACTCCATTATTTCCGGCCGTAATGTCCAGAAACCGCTACCAAATTTTACTGCGGTTTCTGCATTTTAACGACAATTCCACTGCTATTCCCCGTGGTGAGCCCGGTCACGACAGGCTGCATAAATTACGGCCCCTGCTCAACAGCCTGTCAGATCGCTTCGCAGTAGTGTACACCCCCGGCCAAAAATTATCAATTGACGAGTCACTACTGCTTTTCAAAGGGCGCATTGTTTTTCGGCAATATATCCCTAGCAAGCGTGCCCGCTACGGGATTAAATTTTACCAATTATGCGATAGTGTGACCGGCTACATCAAATATTTTCGAATCTATGAGGGAAAGGACACCTATCTGGACCCCCCTGGTTGTCCCCCTGATTTGTCAATAAGTGGAAAGATCGTTTGGGACCTCATGACTCCATTGTTGGGTAAAGGTTACCACTTATATGTGGACAACTTCTATACCAGCATCCCCTTATTTCGCGCCCTTTATTGGTTGGATACCCCGGCCTGCGGCACCATCAACCGTAAACGCAAAGGGTTGCCCAGGCCACTACTTGAAAAAAAATTAAAAAGGGGGGAGTCTTATGCTCTAAGAAGCGATGAGGTCCTGGCCATGAAATACATGGGCAAAAAACATGTATTCCTTCTGACAACACTCCACGATGAGTCAGTTGTGAATGTAAGGCAACGTGGTCCCCGAGCCCCTTCCCAAAAGCCACGTTGCATAACCGATTATAATAAATTCATGGGTGGCGTTGATAAAACGGACCAAATATTAACTTATTACAACGCCACCCGAAAAACTCGAGCCTGGTACACTAAAGTTGCCATCCATTTGGTCCAAATGGCAACTTACAACAGCTTTGTTGCCTTCAAGGCAGCAGTGCCAGGCTCCAATTTATCGTACATAAAATACCAGCAGCAGTTACTCCCTGCTTTGTTGTTTGGGGATACTGCGGAAGCACCAGATCTGGCTACCAATGACAACCAGGCCAGATTAGTAGGGAAGCACTTTATAAAGTTGCTTCCCGAAGTTGGTAAAAAGCGGTATCCCCAGAGAGCTTGTAGGGTTTGTAGGAAGCGTGGCATTAGAAGAGATGTGCGATATTATTGCCCGACCTGTCCCAGCCAACCCGGGTTATGCCTCGAAGATTGTTTTGAGGTATACCATACTCAACTAAATTATTGAGCAATGCATTTTTTTTTTTGGTAGGTAGGCCCCTTTTAGGATTTAGGTATCTTGTGTTCCCATTATATTATTTTCTTTTTGTTTGTTTTTGCTGTTCCGATGGGAAATGGTGGAGCAGGAGCAGCTGGTTACTTATGGCATGTGATGATAAAATGTGACCAATTTCAGGTTCTTGATTCCTGATATTGGTCATTGATCACTGCACTGATCTTATAATGGGATTCCTCAGCTATATCCTATAATCTGATGTCACGGCTGCAGTAAAGAGTATACAATCAATATAGTCCGAAGAAATGAACCGACGCCAACAAGCCCAGTAGGCTTAGAAAGCTTGAGGTATGTACTTTCCAAAAATATATAGTTTGTGGGGGGTATTTCAAATGTAAAGGGTTGTAAATTTGGAGAAACTGCAAGGTGCGCACTTTGTGTGCGCTGCTGATTTTTGCAAGTAAAATTACCCTCAAACGCATGCTTGACTTTGGGGTGTTTGGCAACTCTACCCTTCAAAGTACCTATGCATGTGGGGTATTGTTTTTTTCAGCAGACCTTGTGCTTTCAGATTTACTGCGTTAGTTCGTGCTTGCTTATTGTTTTTATAGTAAAAAATGTTTTACAATCTGCTTTTTGCTTATTTTTTTAGGGTAAACCTTTGAAACCAGACGTTCTGCCAATCAATATAGTCCGAAGAAATGAACCGACGCCAACAAGCCCAGTAGGCTTAGAAAGCTTGAGGTATGTACTTTCCAAAAATATATAGTTTGTGGGGGGTATTTCAAATGTAAAGGGTTGTAAATTTGGAGAAACTGCAAGGTGCGCACTTTGTGTGCGCTGCTGATTTTTGCAAGTAAAATTACCCTCAAACGCATGCTTGACTTTGGGGTGTTTGGCAACTCTACCCTTCAAAGTACCTATGCATGTGGGGTATTGTTTTTTTCAGCAGACCTTGTGCTTTCAGATTTACTGCGTTAGTTCGTGCTTGCTTATTGTTTTTATAGTAAAAAATGTTTTACAATCTGCTTTTTGCTTATTTTTTTAGGGTAAACCTTTGAAACCAGACGTTCTGCCAATCAATATAGTCCGAAGAAATGAACCGACGCCAACAAGCCCAGTAGGCTTAGAAAGCTTGAGGTATGTACTTTCCAAAAATATATAGTTTGTGGGGGGTATTTCAAATGTAAAGGGTTGTAAATTTGGAGAAACTGCAAGGTGCGCACTTTGTGTGCGCTGCTGATTTTTGCAAGTAAAATTACCCTCAAACGCATGCTTGACTTTGGGGTGTTTGGCAACTCTACCCTTCAAAGTACCTATGCATGTGGGGTATTGTTTTTTTCAGCAGACCTTGTGCTTTCAGATTTACTGCGTTAGTTCGTGCTTGCTTATTGTTTTTATAGTAAAAAATGTTTTACAATCTGCTTTTTGCTTATTTTTTTAGGGTAAACCTTTGAAACCAGACGTTCTGCCAATCAATATAGTCCGAAGAAATGAACCGACGCCAACAAGCCCAGTAGGCTTAGAAAGCTTGAGGTATGTACTTTCCAAAAATATATAGTTTGTGGGGGGTATTTCAAATGTAAAGGGTTGTAAATTTGGAGAAACTGCAAGGTGCGCACTTTGTGTGCGCTGCTGATTTTTGCAAGTAAAATTACCCTCAAACGCATGCTTGACTTTGGGGTGTTTGGCAACTCTACCCTTCAAAGTACCTATGCATGTGGGGTATTGTTTTTTTCAGCAGACCTTGTGCTTTCAGATTTACTGCGTTAGTTCGTGCTTGCTTATTGTTTTTATAGTAAAAAATGTTTTACAATCTGCTTTTTGCTTATTTTTTTAGGGTAAACCTTTGAAACCAGACGTTCTGCCAATCAATATAGTCCGAAGAAATGAACCGACGCCAACAAGCCCAGTAGGCTTAGAAAGCTTGAGGTATGTACTTTCCAAAAATATATAGTTTGTGGGGGGTATTTCAAATGTAAAGGGTTGTAAATTTGGAGAAACTGCAAGGTGCGCACTTTGTGTGCGCTGCTGATTTTTGCAAGTAAAATTACCCTCAAACGCATGCTTGACTTTGGGGTGTTTGGCAACTCTACCCTTCAAAGTACCTATGCATGTGGGGTATTGTTTTTTTCAGCAGACGTTGTGCTTTCAGATTTACTGCGTTAGTTCTTGCTTGCTTATTGTTTTTATAGGAAAAAATGTTTTACAATCTGCTTTTTGCTTATTTTTTTAGGGAAATCCTTTGGAAGCAGAGATTCTGCCAATCAATAGAGTCCGATCGCATACACCCACGTCAACAAGCCTAGTATTTTTAGAAACCTTGAATTGTGCACTTTCCAAAAATATATAGTTTGTGGGGGGTATTTCAAATGTAAAGGGTTGTATTTTTTGAAAAACTGCGAGGAGCGCAAAGTATTTGTTTTTTATCTGAAAATCTCCTCTAGCGCTCTTTGCAGTTTCTGGGGTCTCCTGGGCAGGAAAGGGTGTCTACTAATACATGTGTGGTACCGTTGTAACCGGGAGAAATGGGGCTTTTACCCTCAATATGTTTTTATTGAAAAACCTTTATTTTCGATTAAAAAAAAACACTGCAAAATGTAAAAACGTGTGTATATTTTATTTTCTGTCACATATTTTGCCCAAAATAATTAGGATAAAACTACAAAATTGATAAACAAGAGATATGATGTTAAAGCCCAGATTGTGCTGAAAAAAACAATATGTAATTTTTATGGGAAGTCCCAGAAAATCCCTTCAAAAATTACAGTTAAACATGTGTAGCTCAAAATTGTAAAAAATGCTCTGGCAACAGAGCGTGACACAATCTCCAGGTGGGCTGGCAGCGAAAGGGTTAAATGTCCATTTGGGGTCACTCAAAGCCCCATTGCCCCACATAAATGCATTTACTGGTGTTTGTTTGCTTGCTTGTTTCCTGATGTATGTGTAAACATGCAGCGGGTATGCTAATTATTTGCTTAAACCAGACCTTCAGCATGATTTAATGAAAAGCCCAAACCCTTAAAAATTATTCCCCAGCATCTGCAATTAATATATTTTAAGTTTTTAGTCACTTACTTATTATTCTTTCCCCCACTGTGCTGCAACTCTGTTCAAGACTCTAGCATACAGGCGCGGTTATCTTGACTGGGAGGCTGATTTATTAATAGCGCCAGGTAGCGACAGTTGAGCGACTGTAGCGGTATTTTCACAGCGCCCGCTAGTAGTCGCTGTGCTTGGCCGTTGTTCGGTTGTTGATAGCGACTCAGTCGGTGTGCAGTAATGTTGAATACAAGGTGATGAGTCGCTATTTGACAGGTTCTGCGCTGTATGGGAGCGCATGATAGCGAATGGCCATAGCGACCGGCTCCCACCATATTCATTAACAAATCACGCTCCAAAAATTCTCACTCTGTGAAATGCATGTTTAAACCCCAGAGCGCTGGCGCCGATGGGTTAAAAGTAGTTTTTAACCCCCAAACAACCATGTTTTGGGAAACCAAAAAAAACAAGTTTATAAAAACATTTTTGAATATGAATACATTAATATCAGACCTGTAATATCAATTCTGCACAATTTTTTTTTTTTTCTTACCTTAAAAAAAAAATATCTAACATGGCAGAAGTGGTAACAGAAATTTTCACATTAAAAAAAAAAAAAAAAATTATTAACAAATAATTATTAATATTTGAAGATTGTTCCATTAAAATGCATTGGAGAGTGCCAGGTAGCGAGAGGTCATATCTGGCACTGTTCAAGGTCGCTCGCTGGTGCTGTGGGGTGAGGCTGGAATAATGATGAATGAGTCGCTATCTGGCGCTATCTCAGTCGCTAAGCAGGATTGGCTTGATAAATGTGTGATTGTGGTGGGGAGCCGGCGTTCTTGCGGCGGTGACCGTCATTACCGTTCACTCACCAGTCGCTACCTAGCGCTATCCCTTGTTAAATAAGGGCCTTAGAATCATCACATACTGAGGAGAGGAGAGAGGGATAAGGTACAAGGTGTGGGGTTATAGCTGTGCTTTGCAAAGACAGAGCAGAGCTGGGGTCAGGGAAAGGACAGCAATCCCAGAATGCAGAGTGACACATTCAGAAGACACTTCCTGTTTGCAGGCTGTCTGATGCTCCAAGAGCCGCCATCTTGGGTGTTAAAAGGATCATAACATGCAGTAGATGCAGGTAGGATGATTTTTAATGTGAGCAATCTGTATGCACAGCATGTGGGATACATATAACATATGCCTTTTATTCAGGGTGAAGGTCCACTTTAAGCATGAAGCACCACCAGCATGCCTTGCAGTGTGAACTGCAACCTGCATCTCAGTGAGCTTTTTAATTTCAGCACACAAGAAATAGCAATACATTGTCTTCCCATGTTTTCCCAAAACATCACCTGCACCTGCAGTGGGGGTTTTTTTACAGGTAAGTTACATAATTTTTCCAATGACATATTAATATTTTTTTTCAAGGTTGAAACAGTACCCTATGAGCTATGCAGAATAATTTGGTATTTATTCCTGAATACCCTATAGGGCTCAGTTATTTTACATTTCCCCAAAAACATCCCTACCTTATTGGAAAAACCATGTATCACATCTTTAAAAATGCCCTATCATAGGTATAAGTGCTTTGGGACTACTTAAGCACCAAACAAGTAAGTGCACCACCAATCCAAAACCAACACAAAGAGCTGTGTGCTGAGGGTGGCCCCCAAATCTGATACAAGCACCTGTAGAAAGTTGCGGCTCCAGCTACCGCAAAAAAAGGGGGGACAAGCAAAACCCACTGCACCAAAGCCCTTCAAATAAGCAACAATCAAAAAAGAATAATCCAAAAATATTTATTAATTTACATATAAACATTCATCATTTCATAATCATAAAAAACACACACTTACAAATACATACAAAACCCATCGCAGAACCCCGGCCTAAAAGGAAAGCTACTATTCCTAATTAATATAAATCCTTAATAACCATATATAAAAAAGGAGGAAACTGTATATATATGTAGATCTCATAGAAAATGATCTCATAGAAAATTTCATAGAAAATGCTAATGTGCTAAATAAAGTGCTAGAGCGATATACATAAGGAACATTCAAGTGATGAACTAAAGTGCAAATTAAAATAACAGGTAAACCTAACCTAATCACCCAAAAAGTGATGCCCAAAAGGGTGGTTGCCCCGCTGCTCCCAAAACAGGAGATAAATAATCCCACGCATTCCGTGGCCCAGTCCCGACCACTTCCTCAGGGTGTCATTCTTAAAATATGCAAACTCCTGAGATCTTGCAAAAATTTTGATTTCTTTGCTTTTGTTTGGCCAAAAATAAGGTCTACACCCAGAAGTGCACCATGTTTTGCAGGTGCATGGCATGCTTTTACTTTTCATATTTTTACAAGTGTAAAATTCACAAATCACATATGGTTAGACTTTAGCAAAACCAATTTACCAACATTTTTATGGTGGGGAGTGCAGCATTGCAAAAGGCCAAAATGTTTTATTTTTTTTTTTTTAATTTTTATTTTTAGCAGTGGGAGTGGGGTGAGAATTTAGCAAGGCTTTTTGCATTGCACAAAATTTGGGCTTAAAGAGTAAGTACACTTTAATAGAATTTTTGAAAGTGTATAAGTGCTTACGGAGATGAACTAATTTACTTTTCTTTTTTTTTCTAAGTTAGAAAATTTATGTTTTGTGGAAGCATTTTTCACTACATGCAACTGGTTGCAATTGGCAACTGTACACTATGAGGCCGATTCATTAATAGCGCCAGGTAGCGACAGATGAGCGCCAGTAGCGTGATTTTCACAGCGCCAGCTAGTATTCGCTGTGCTTGGCCGTTGTTGAATACGGGCTTAGGGGTCGCTGTTTCACAGGTTCAGCGTTGAATGGGTGCGCCTGACAACGAATGGCCAGAGCGAACTGCTTGCTGCAGATTCATTAACAAATCACGCTCCGAATTTTTTCGCGCTGTGAATTCCTTGTTTAAACCCCAGAGCGCTGGCGGCGATGGATTTTAAATAGTTTTTAACCCCCAAACAACCATATTTTTTGATTGTAAAATTATACAAGTTTTTATAAACATTTTGTAATATGAATACATTAATATCAGACCTGTAATATCAATTCTGCACAAAATCATTTTTTTTTTATTACCTTAAAAAAAAATCCTAACATTGCAGAAGTGGTCACAGAATTTTCGACATTAAAAAAAAAAAAAAACATTAATAGCAAGTAATTATGAATAATTAAAGATTGCTCCATTGAAATGCATTGAACATCGCCAGGGAGCGACAGGTCATACCTGGCGCTGTGATGGGATTAGCAGCGGCACTGTTCGTTGCAGTCGGCTACATGATGAATCCCGCGGTAGCTGTCGCTCTCGCTGGCGCTAGCCTCATTTAGCTTGATAAATGCGTCATTGTGGCCGACGCCGGGCATACTTGAGTCGGTAGCCGCCGTTAGCTGGCGGGACCTGGCGCTCGTCAGACACTACCTGGCGCTATCGCTTCATGAATAAGGGCACAAGTCTACACACCAAGAAGAGAAGAAGAAAGAAGGGAGTCCTGTACACATTCGGACTAAGAATCCGCATTTTTCCACAACTGGGAGATATTAACCAAACATTTAAAGTCAAATGGGGACAAAATCTCCAGACTTGCTCGTTGAACATGTTACGACTATTGATCGAACAACAAGAAGATCAACAGGCTAAAATATAGGAACATTATAAAAAAACATGCGAAGAATTGAATCACCACAAAGACTGGCCCCCCTTCACAACCACAGATAACCAGCTCAAAAATAAAATAGAAACCTTGATCAAAGAAGTTTGGGAATACAAGAATAAAATACTCACAAGAGATCGCACAGCTTATAAGAAAAAACAGGCTTACAATTGGCACAACACTTGGATACCTCAACAAGCAAAACCCAATAGATACTATGGGCCTGATGCAGAGCCTCCTCTGAACTGCCCTTAAAACCTTCCGATTGTTCGGGGCTCCCGTTTGAATCGTGGCTCAAATGTGATGCAGAGCCTCCGTCGGAATGGCTCCCTAACTGATCCGTCAATTTGACTTCACTCGGAAAGCTTTTTTTGCTCTCTCGGGTGCCTTCAATTTGACCGGGGCTCCCGTTCACACGGGCGGCCCGTTTTTCCCTGATTTTTCCTGCCTTTTTGAACGTACCTGCTTGCCTTCCGTCGTATTTGACCTTCCATTTTGGTGGTTTTTTCAAGTATACTTACATCTCCATGGATATTCAGTTGGCAATCTGGCTACACGCAAGCGCACATCCCTCAACCTCCATTGGAATATACATATGGCAACAACTGCCAATTCCACACATATGTATATATTTTAAGAATTTTTTTGTTGTTCCTTCTTCCTTGTCCTTAATGCATACCTTAATCTCCTTGGTTGTTCCTTTTTCCTTGTCCTTAATGCATACCTTAATCTCCTTGGTTGTTCCTTCTTCCTTGTCCTTAATGCATACCTTAATCTCCTTGGTTGTTCCTTCTTCCTTGTCCTTAATGCATACCTTAATCTCCTTGGTTGTTCCTTCTTCCTTGTCCTTAATGCATACCTTAATCTCCTTGGTTGTTCCTTCTTCCTTGTCCTTAATGCATACCTTAATCTCCTTGGTTGTTCCTTCTTCCTTGTCCTTAATGCATACCTTAATTGTTTGTGTGTTTTTCTGATTTATTGTCCCATATCTAAACCTTTTGTGTCATGTAAATGTGTGCTGATGTTGTGTGATTGTACTTTTGCAGGAAAGACAACTCTCAAAATATTCTAATTTTTTTATTATTCAAACGTTGTTTTTTTTTGTTGTTTTCTTAAGTTTTTTTTTTTTTTGGGGGGGGGGGTAAACAGAAAGAAATAAATATTTACATTTTTTAAATTTTTCAAAAGATTAGGCCTCGGGGTCTTGTGGATGTTGTCTTCTTTGATCTGTGAATGAAAAACAACATTAGTTTAGCATTGTTTTTTTGGTTTTGTTGGGCGTGGTTTTTTTGGGGCCCTTTTCAAACCGGACCTTCTGCGTGATTTAATGAAAAGCCCAAACTATTTTAAAAAGATTCCGCAGCATCTTAAAATAATATATAGTAAGTTTTTAGTCAATCAATTATTATTATTTCCCCCACTGGGCTGCAACTCAGTTCAGGAATTTAGGATACGTGCGCCGCCATCTTGACTCAGAAGCATCACACTTACTGAGGAGAGGAGAGTTGGATAAGGTACAGGGGGTGGGTTATAGCTGTGCTTTGCTCACACAGAGCAGAGCTGTGCTCTGGAAAAGGTTGGTAAGATGATTTGTAAGGTGGACAATCTGTATGTACAGGGTGTGGGAAATATTTAAGATAGACTCTTATTCAGAGTTAAGGTCCGCTTTAAGGTTTTTTTTTTTTTAATTAATTTGGAAATGTCTATGAAGTTTTGGTTTCAAATGTAATTGTTTGCTCATTTTCTTTAGTTTAAATAAACACCACTTACAAGGTTTTGGCCGCACATTGCGTCGGGGGCGGAGTCTCCCTTCAGCCTCCCTCTGTTGCTGTTGTGAATCTGCATGGATGACAAACACACTGATATTAGAGACTGTTGTTCTTTCATGAATATAATATTAAGTTAGGCTTCTAGGTATCAATCTACTCACCTTCCCCAGCAACCTCTTCCTCCTCGCCCCCTTCCTCACTCATCCCTTGGGATGTTCCTGCGACGTCTGAATCTACAACAATAGTGCACATGAGTATCTGTATTTAATGCATGTATTTCCACATATCTAACTATATTTCCCTTACCGGAGTCCGGTTGAGGCTCTGTTCTGCTCGACTCCCTGCCGTCAGATTGCCCCCTCCCCTGCATGCTGAGGTCCAGCGGCTCCTCCGAGTCACTTACAGAGGAGGGGGTGGCCGTTGACCCTGGCGGTGGGCCACCTACACCTTCACCTGTTTCGCCCAACACTGGGCTGCGTGTCCTGGTCCGGGTGGGGCTGAACCGTAGATTCGATTCATGGGCTGAAATTCAAACACAATCATTAAACCACGCCCTGGCGATGCCAGGGTTATAGGTGCATTTACATTTTCTACACTTACATGGGAAATGTTTGTTGAAGTACCGCCTCACCCGGGGCTTATGCCTTCTTTTTAAATCAGACCAGTGTTGGGCGATCTGGGTGAAGGTATAGGTGGTTTGGGATCGGTGTTCTATCGCCTCCACCACCTCCAGGGCCAACGTCCGTTTGGCATAATCTCATAATCTCATAATCTGCTCCGGGGTAAAGATGGCGGGCGACATCTTGTCTTCTTTACCAAGCTATAGCTCTGACGTTCCCCCGCGTTGACGCGCGTGCGCACGGGAAACATATTTAAAGAACAAGCCACTCCGCTCGGTGTAGGATACCATATCAATATGGGCAGACCTAAAGTGATCAAAAATAGCCAAGCAAGGCCAAAGGCACATAGCAGCCGCACACATGCCTCATTCTAAATAAAACAGAAGAGCAGGCACAACACACATGCAGAACATGCACCAACTAAAACGGTGGGTACTCCTCAGACACAGGCAAATTCCCCAAAACGCAGGAGCAAGGAGACATTAACCCATTCACCCCCGCCACAAAACCACAAACAAACACACCAGGGTGCTAAATCTAGTAAGACCCTGCAGCATACTCAACCTCAACACACCAAGCATACCCACAAAACCTAAGCACAAAGCATGGCTGTTGCCAATGCTGTTTGGGTACATTATGGGGTTCTGTCCGTCGAGATACTAAACAAATCAAGTGGACAGTTGTGGACCTGAAATCATATAGTTGTCCAAACATGGACATGCGCCGGCAGCAGAGGTAAAGCCCAAATGCGTTTAGAGTCGCTTTTGGACCAGCATGTAACACTTCTTAGGTGTGATTTAATCTTCCCCAGCCTGCAGACAGGGGGTGGTTTCAAGAAAATACATTGGCCACAAGGTCGGCACGGATTGTGTGTGCTGGCCTACTTTGTGTACCAGTGTAAGGAGGGGTCTGCTCGTCAGAAATAGGTAAAGGTTCTGCACCCAGGTCAGTATATCGAGCAATCCTGCTTCTCTAATGGCAAGGTTGTGCAGGACCCCACAAGCAATAATTATTTTGATAACCTTGCCAGGGTGATACTGAAGAGAACCCCCACTCTGATCCAGACATCGGAAACGCATCTTCCACAACCCAAAGGCACGTTCCACTACAGAGCGAGACCTCCTATGGGCTGTGTTGTAGCGCTCCTGTGCCTGGGAAGATGGGTGCAGGATGGGTGTGAGCAGCCATGGTAACAAGGAATAGCCTGAGTCACCTGCAAAAATCCAAAAGACAAACATAAGGTGGATGGCTAAAAAAAGGTTTAGGTGTGCATAGAAACATTAGTACACAGGGACAAATCGGTGAGCTAGGTATGGTGGGAGTAATTGACATTGTTAATGAGCCTACAAACACATGCAAACTGTACACTCATTAAAAATGTCTGTGTAATGCTACTTAGATAAGAGTGCCAAAACATAAACCAATAGTGGTGAATACTTTCACCCATTAATTTTTAAACAAACTAAATAAAAAAAATTTTCAAGTTTCAAGGAAAGGTCTCACAGATTAGTGGGGTAGTGGCAAATCCACATTCAAACCTGGGGGCCAACAAATACAACTTTAATACACATACCCAGTAACCATCCTCCAGAAATATCTCCAGATTGAAACCGTTGATAGAGGCTGGAGTTCCTCAAAATGTGCGCATCATGCATGGACCCAGGAAAGCCAGCAAACAGACTGAAAAATTGAAGATCAGGGCCCGCCACTGCCTGAACATTGATGGAATGGCCCATCTTCCTGTTCCTGCACCAAGCAAAACAACAGTGGAATTAGTGTGAGCCTTAAAAAATGTTTGTTAACCAGAAAAAAAGCAGAACCAAACCACATACCTGAACAGATATTCCTGGTCCGCAGGGGGGATGAGCGAGACATGTGTGCAATCGATTGCACCAAGGACGTTGGGCATGTCGGCTATGTTATAAAAGCCCAACTTAACTGCATTCCAGGCTTCCCCTGTTTGAGGAAAAAAAATGTAATTCTGTGCCAGGGTAGCCATGCCATCCAAAAACTTGGTTAGGCTGCGGCTCAGCGTAGACTGGGACATCCCCAGGGAGAAGGCACCCAGTCTCTGGAACGAGCCGTTCGCCAAAAATTGCAGGCAGCCAACCAATTTGGTCATACCTGCAATTGCATGCCCCTTTCTTGTGGTGGGGGCTAACCATGGCCGCAGCTCGCTATACAAGGCATGGAGAGAAACACGGTTAAGGCGGGTGAGCTCGAATAGGTCAACGTCACTCATGCCATCGATGTCCAAAGGCGTGCGCTGCAGCCTGGTTTCTGCCATACTTAGAACTATCAGACGGCGTAACTGGCGCCTTTGATGTTGGCCCACAGAGGAATGCATTCCCAAAAAGCACGGAGCTCCAATACGGCTGGTCAGACTGGCCGTAAGTGAAGGCTCGGCGGCCCCGTTTTATTAGGCTGATTTCAATCGGAAATCAAGGCTCTGCATCACTGGAAAAAACGGACCAATGAACGAGGCGTCCGTTTTCCCGGGAAACAGCCTCGTGCGAGTCGACAATCGGAAAGGCGGCTGAGCGCACACCTGAGCTCATAAACGCACACTAAAATCAACGTAGCACCCTTTCCTGACCCGATCAAAGGCCAAAACCAATGGGAAAACGCACGGGAGAACTGAACGGGGAGGCTCTGCATCAAGCCATATAACCCTTATTCATCACAACAATCCTCATTCTCCTCAGATAGTTCAATGTCAGAGGAACCAAGAAGACACTACAAACTTTTCTCTAGACAAACAAAAAAGAGTAATAGGGACCTAAGTATGCCTTCCTACCAAGACCCGAGAACAGCCAAAGAAAAAAGAAAGAACTTCCCATCACCCGACCACACTTCTCCAGACATACCAACGTTCGGGGAACCTTTTTTAGGCCTGGAACCGAGACCATACGAGATACCAACCCACAGCAGCCAACCACCAAAGAAAAGCAGCATACCAAAGGAATAACTCCATACAACCCGAAACTAACAACTCAACACACGGACATAGTCAACTTGGCTAACTTCCCTCTCACCATAGCACAAACTAAAGTACTCTCTCAGGGCCTCAACTTTTGCCCAGACAGCAACATTAACCATTTTGAGACCATCAAAGACCTGAACCTATTTGCCAGAAAAATAATACTCAAATACCAACATCAGGAAAAAGAAAAACTGGAAAATCAGATCACACTGACACAAAGTGACGAGGAAACCCTCAAGATACTCCAAGACCTCCAAAATAGTGATGAACCACCCGTAGAGGATGTACCAAAAAAACAAACCTTTAGAAAAGCCTCAACCTATTTCCCACCTCTCTCTTTAAATGCGAGTGTGAAAACATTCATCAATCTCACAACTCGGGCAATTGAAAAACTAAATACAAAAGGTGTAAGACCACACAATTTCACACCTCAGCAGAAAACAGCACTCAGAGAACTGGAGGAAAACATGGATCTAGTCATTAAACAAGTCGACTAGGGCGGAAACATATGGCCTGATGCAGAGCCTCCCCTGATCTGACCTTATTTTGTTCCGTTTTTCCTATGGCCCGTTTTCCTTCCGTTTGTCTCGAGGTCCAAATGTGATTCAGAGCTGCCGTCGGGAGAGCTTCGTTACTGTTCCGTTTATGTGTCTTCAATCGGGAAGTTTTTTTCCCCTCACGGGTGCTTTCCGTGTGGTCGTGGGTTCCGTTGCCGTCCCCACGGACGATCCGTTTTTTGCTCCTTTTTCTTGCATTTCCAAACGTAGCTTCTTGCCATCTGTTTCCGTTTTCACCCCGATTCCGACTGTTTTTCTGTGTATACTTACATTTCCATGGTTTTCCTGTTGTCAATCTGGGAACACGCAAGCGCACATCCCTAGTCTTCCCTCAAACTTTCACCATACAACAAACTGACACTTTTAGCCACACCAAAACTTACCTTCAAATAATATCCTTCTTCTTCTTCTTCCTCCTCCTCCTCCTACCTGTGTTTAATGCTTACCTGAATCTGTTCTCCTTCTTATTTTTCTTCTTCTTCCCTGTGTTTAATGCTTACCTGAATATGTTCTCCTTCTTCTTTTTCTTCTTCTCCTTCTTCTTCCTCCTATTCCTTGTCCCATATACTTACCTTTTGGGACATGTAACTGTATGGTTATGTTGTGAGAACGTACAGTGGCAGGAAAGAGAACACACCACAAATTTTTATTTTTTTTTACTTAAACTTTTTTTTATAAAATGTAAAATACTTTTTGGTAAAATTGTAAAACTTTTTTTTTTTTTTTAATTTTGAACAGTACAGGAGGCTCTTCTTGTTGGTCATTGTTGGCCTTTTCTTTGATCTGTGAATGAAAAACATCATCAGTTTTGCCTTGTAACTATTTTGTGCTTATCTAGGGGTTATTTTTGGTCCATTTTTAGGGTTAATTTTGCCCTAAGTTATTTCATTAATGTGTCTTGGACCATGTTTTTTTAGTTTTGGGCAGGAGTTTAAACTACATGTATGATATCTAGGATAAACTTAGAAGGCTTGTGGCCAACAGTGCGTCTGGGGCGCAACCTCCTCCCTGGGTCCACCACCTGTTGCTGCTGTGAAGCTGTTTGGATCAAAAACACAAGGATATTATTGACTCTTTGTGCCTCCTGAATGTCAGATTAGGTTAGGCTTCTATGCATCAAATCACTCACCTTCCCCAGGCACCTCTTCAGCTTGCCCCGCTTCATCCACTCTCCTTTGGGATGGTCCTGCAACGTCATCATCTAAAAATAACAATAGTGCACATTAGTATATGTCTTTATCTGTATCTGGACATATGTAGGTTTGAGAGTCTTACCGGAGTCAGGTTGCTGCTGTGGCTGGATTGACTCCCTGCAGTGCATCCCCCCTCTGTATACTGAGGTCCAGTGGCACCTCAAAGTCACTGGCAGAGGAGGGGGTGGGCGTTGGCACTGGCGTGGCACCACCTATACCTTCCCCAGTACCTCCCAACACTGGGCTGCGGGTTCTTGTCCGGGTGGGGCGGAAACGATAATTCCATTCATGCGCTGCAATATAAACACAATCATAAACACAGGCCCAGGTAAGGGCAGTGTGATTATTGCATGTCATGTATCAACACTTACCTGGAAAGTGCTTGGCAAAGTACCGCCTCACCCGGGGCCTATGCCTCCTCTTCAAATCAGACCAGTGTTGGGCGATCTGGGTGAAGGTATAGGTGGTTCCCGAAATCCGGGCAATCGCGTCCATCACCGCCAGTGCCAACGTCCTCTTTTCGAAGTCGCACGCCAGGAAATCGTAACGGTTTCTCAGCATCATCTGTTTGAAAAAAACACAAAGGCACAGCATTAGTGACACAAATAGATGACTAAGAGGCCGATTCATCAATAGCGCCAGGTAGCGACAGATGAGCGACTGAAGTATGGCGCTATGAGCGCCGCTAGCGTCAGCCGCGGGCGTTAGCGATTCGCTATAGCAGGCCTCCTCAGTCGCTACCTGGCGTTGTTGCGAACAACGCCTACATTGCTGAATATGATGTTGGCCCTCAGCTTTGTTGGCGCTGTCAGTCAGTGTGACCACGCTATTCTACACAGCGCCTGTTAGCTTTGCTGTGTCCTGGCCATCCAGTACCTTCTGAATAAAACACATTGCCACATTTGTTTTGAAATCTAAAAATTTTTTTATTTGGTGTAAAAGGAAATTAAATTCTACCAGATCTTCGAATATAAATGGAAAATAAAACATAATTAAACACATAGCCACAATTTTTTTTTTTTTTATTTGTTACCTAAAAAGGAAATACAATTAAATCACCAATGAGAAAGAAAAGGAAAATAAAAACAGAACCGAGAAAGAAAAGGAAAATAGAAAAGGAAAATAAAAACAGAACAGAGAAAGAAAAGGAAAATAGAAAAGGAAAATAAAAACAGAACAGAGAAAGAAAAGGAAAATAAAAACAGAACAGAGAAAGAAAAGGAAAATAAAAACAGAACAGAGAAAGAAAAGGAAAATAAAAACAGAACAGAGAAAGAAAAGGAAAATAAAAACAGGACAGAGAAAGAAAAGGAAAATGAAAATAGGAATTAGAATGAAAAGGAAACTTACAACAGAATTAAACACATAGCCACATGTATATATCTAAATTTTTTTTAATTTTTTCTCTAACAAAAAATTAATAATAAAACATAAATGAAATAGAAAATGAAAAGTCCAGCAGAAATGCCAAAGAAAAGTAAAGTCCAGGAAAGGGTTGTAAAAGGAATGTCGAGATCATGGTGCATCTCTTTGTGCCTGAAAAATTAAGAAAAGTGCAGTTAGTATATATCTTTATAGTTATTTTGTGTTTTCTTTGTAAAAAATGCATAACTTGATAACCAACATTGGCGTCTTACACCCCCCTTAGAGTGGTTTGGGTCATCTTAAACCCCCCTTAGAGTGGTTTGGGTCATCTTACACCCCCCCTTAGAGTGGTTTGGGTCATCTTACACCCCCCCTTAGAGTGGTTTGGGTCATCTTAAACCCCCCTTAGAGTGGTTTGGGTCATCTTAAACCCCCCTTAGAGTGGTTTGGGTCATCTTACACCCCCCCTTAGAGTGGTTTGGGTCATCTTAAACCCCCCTTAGAGTGGTTTGGGTCATCTTAAACCCCCCTTAGAGTGGTTTGGGTCATCTTACACCCCCCCTTAGAGTGGTTTGGGTCATCTTACACCCCCCCTTAGAGTGGTTTGGGTCATCTTAAACCCCCCTTAGAGTGGTTTGGGTCATCTTAAACCCCCCTTAGAGTGGTTTGGGTCATCTTACACCCCCCCTTAGAGTGGTTTGGGTCATCTTACACCCCCCCTTAGTGCGTTTGTTTGCTCTTTTGGATGGGAGGTCAAAGACATTTAAACAGGAGTGCAGTACTTGCATTAGAGTGAAGGGTAGTTAGCTTACCGCAAAATAAGAAGTGATCAGCCTTTCCCTTAGCTCATCGCCAGTCTGGGTGTCCTCACTTCTATCTGCGGGCAGGTTGGGGATTTCTGGCACCAGTGCTGTCTCCTCGGGGGCTTGGATTCGGTGACATATACAGATATTGTGTAACACACAGCAGGCAAGGATGATTTTGGAAACCTTCTGTGGGCTGTAGAGCATCTCTCCTCCTGGCCGTGCCAAACAGAGAAAGCGTGCTTTCAGCAGGCCGATGGTTCTTTCCACAATGCTTCTGGTCTTGCGATGCGCTGCATTGTAGCGTTCATGGGCAGAGGTCCGTGGGTTCCTGACCGGAGTCATGACCCACGTTCTCTGCCCATATCCCTTGTCCGCTGTAGAAAAAACACAAGGAGAGAGACAGCAATTAGTACTAGTACATGTTTTTGGGTGGTATTTTTTTGAAAATTGCCTTACTAGGCCACATATTAGCAAAATACATAGACATGGTTAATTTATTACCCAGTAGCCAGCCAGCTGGCATTTCGTTGTTATCAAACTTCCGGCACAGGACTGTCCGCTGCAAGACGTAAGAATCGTGGCATGAGCCGGGGAACCCCGATCTCACCGCCCGCAGCTTCATCTCATGGTCACAGACCACCATGATATTAAATGAATGGAACTGCTTCCTGTTTCTGTAGGACAGCTCCTGTGCACGGGGAGGGCGGAAAGGGATATGTGTACCATCAACGCACCCTAGCACATTCGGGATCCCTCCCATCAGATAGAAAGCATGTTTTATTTTGGCAACCTCTTCCTCATCCTCAGGAAACTTGATGTAAATTGGGATTAAATCACAAATTGCCAGAACTACCTGGATTAGGATGCGGCTCATAGTAGCCTGGCTTATCCCGCTGAGGAGGGCTGAGGTTGCCTGGAAGGTCCCTCGTGCCAACACATTAAGAGTGGCACACAGGCGTACTATGCCTGGAATGGAGTGAGTGCGTTTGGTGGATGGCTCGATTTTGGTCTTAATCTGATCATATAGGGACTGTAGTGCAGCACGATTCAGACGGAAGCGGCTCCTGATCTGCTCGTCACTTAAGTCCCATACTGAAAGGCGGATTGCAAAGGAGCGGGGTGCCCTAAGCCTCACAACACCCCGCTCCCTTTCCTCCTGCTCTTTCAGCATACACATACATCCATCCACCCAGACACCATACATCACCCTCTTATCCATCACACACACTAAAGATATATACAAAAACAAAAATAAACAAAAAAAAACACTAACACACAACACACACACAAACAATCACACTACACACACACCCGCTACAATGCAGCTCACCACAAAACCAGAACTATAGTGGTCCAAACCACCAGCCTGCTGAAAACCAGCTTTCTAAGTTAAGCACAACCAAGAGGGGAGTTGCTGCACAGCCCACAAAAGGCCCCAAAATCAAGCCTCACTTGCTGTATGCTACACAATATTTGCAGATGCCACCCAAACCAAGCTCCTAAAGAAACAGCACTGATGTCAGAAATCACCCAACAAGCCACAGAGAGTGAGGACAGAAACCAGACAGAGGCTCAAATGAGCTAAGGGAAGCGAGCACAGCACCACACCACAGCCTTTGCCACAGTGTAAGAATAGCAGAACCTAGTTCATTCCTTCCTTTTATACTTCATTTTCAAAAGTGACAGGTCCGCTTTGCCGCCTTTTGCGTCGCTCTGCTATTTCCGGGCGCCAATTAGCCGACCCAGGTGTGCGTAAAACAGAGTGCGCACGCGCACGCTAGTAGCGCTACTAGCGTACTTGAGCCGTAACGTGCGTGCATTAACGGACATGGGCCAAAAATCAGGTGGGGACCAATGAAAGTGAAGCTGTTGTTTTTTTATATAGCCGTTAGGCTAAGCACATGTCACAAGGGTTGCAGATACATCAGTCCATTGTTGGATTTGGGTGTGTGTTGTTTGTTTAATGAGGTCTGTAATGAGTTAATTGGCTAACACACATGCTTCTGTCAGTGCAGTGGAGGTGTGCCTAGAAGGAACTGGGCTGTATGTGTGAATCAATTAAGTGGGCTGCTTTTGGATTGGCTGTTAGAGCACATAAAACCTGCCCAAGCCTAAGAGATTGCGATGCCATTCTGTAGTGTGCATGCGTGTTTGTGGGGTGTTGATTTGTGTGTGTGTGCAGCTACAGGATGGAGCCAAATACAGGACATCTGCCGGCCACAGCAGGCCCGAGTAGGAGTTTGGTGGGTGCTGTGCGCAGACCTCCCTTACGGAAAAGGGCACAGCCTGAAGGTGGGGCAGCACCCCAGGCTAAGCGCCCAGGTGCCAAGAGGGAGCCTGAATTTAATTTGGCTGAGAATAATCATCTTGTGCGCCTGACACTTGCGAAATGGGAGCTGCTATTTGGCTCCCAAAGCAAGTCCATAGGCAAACAAGAAAGAAGCAAACTGTGGGATGCCATTGGTGTGGAGCTTAGTAGCACAGCTCAACACCCACGTAGTGGCCCATCCTGCAGGAAACGCTTCTACACTTTGCGAGGGGCCCTTATGAAAAAGATGAATCACGATCTTGATGTGGACAGTGGGTTCATCCAGGCTCCAAAGAGTACCTACAGGCCGTATGAGGAGATGCTGAAGGCCAAAATCCCACTGGCTCGGCTGCAGGGTGTGGATCCTGGGGATGACACCACCGGTTGGGCTGAAGGTACATATTTTCTGGCTTTTACAATAACCTAATGTTAATGTCTGTGATTAGCATTTTTACATTCTGACCAACTAACTGTAGGACCTGTGAAGTATTACATTATAGCTAAAACATTTGTAACTTTTCTGTCTGTTGCTTTATGCATAGGTGCACATGCTGCTGTCCGGGATGTGGCTCCGGACAACCAAGCTCCTGCCCTTCCAGCAACCTCACGGCTACCCCAGTCTGCCATTGAAGGTATTTACCCATTATTTGTTTGCTGGTTTTTTTCTAAACAAATGGGTGTGGGAGCAGCTCAAGCAATAAAGGTTTGCCCTGTTGACTATTAATAATATGTGCGTGCGCCCTAATTGCACGCCCACTGTAACACTCACAGGCAGTAACTAACAAGGCCCTAACATGTGTAGATATGTAGGATGCCAGAGATGTGTAGCCATATATCGGCATATCAATGTGTGAGCCACACTTGGCTTGATTAGTCAATATTAGTGAAAGAGCTGCTCACACACCTTAATGCATGTTGTATTTTGGCACGCACATTAGCTATGGCTCAATGTTGGTTTTATTTTGGCCTAGCTCCCATGCCCTTGGCCCCAGCATCTCCTCCGGATCCCACCTACTCTTTGGATGTCGGTAAGTGCATGTGTTCACCTTGCTTGATCCACTTTGACTCAAGTGCATGTGTCTCATTTGTCTTTTTTCTTGGTAGGCCAAGTGACTGGTTCATCTTTGGACCCCACTTCCGATGTTGCCGGTCAACAGGACCCTGTTGGTGTGTAGAGCAATACATAATGTATCCTTTCTGCTGTTTAGGTTACACTGGTTCAATTTTGTTAGTCTACTAAGCTACATGTTTGCTTGGTAAACTTGAAGATGCCTCTTGGGAGTGCTGGTTGCCTCCCCAGGGTCAGTCTCTTAGTTATTTTAGTGATAGCAATGTATATTTGCGGACATATTTTTAGCCAAACATTCCCTGTAGTAGTTTGCTGAATATTTAGACACATTTTTATTTTTTTTTAGTTGACCCGAATATCGGAAGTGGCTGTCCAGAAAGGGCCCCTCAAGTTCCAGCTGCCAGAGATGAGGGTAAGTGGTTTTGCCTTGCTCTAGTCTGTATTTTTGCTCTAATGTTGTGCCACTTGCTTCTGGCAACTTGTGTGTCCACATCTATTTTCAAGGTCCAATCTCGAGTGAGGACCCCACTCCAGACATCTGGGATATTGCGGGTATGTTTAATTTAAGCAATGTTTAGGATGAGATTTGCAGAAATTAGTGCGTCTTAGTCCTGTAACATACATGTTAACAATCTGAGTTTAACCGAGACCTTTGGTCTAGTGTGTATTTTTTAACTTTTTAGAGGTATGGCCTCGATAGCCTAACCAGGTTACATTAGAGTTTGGCCCACAGACCTACTAACCTGATTTTCCTGTTTAGCATTTGCCAACTTGCCCGACATCTCTGATGTTGATTCGCGACTCTCTGGCAGCGATACCTCGAGCCTACCTGGGCCGGAGGACACGCAGGTAACATGGCTGATGTAGACGACCTCTAAACCCATTGGCATATTCGTGGGTAGTGGAAGAAGCAACATGTAACATTTCATTTCATTGTTGTTTTGGCAGGAGGCGGAACCAGAACCCCAAGCTGGGACCTCTTCCCAAGTCCCATGTGGCCAAGCTTCAGAGGCTCAGACAAGGGTAAGTTGTCTAGTGAGTGTTTATGGTAACTTTTGGGAGGGGCATAACTGCATTTGTTCCGTTTGACTAAAATGTGGTTTTCTATTTGTTTAGCCTCCAACCACAGCAAGAGGAGGTGTGGCACCAACCAGTGCCGATTTCTACACACTAGGGGTCCGGATGCTGGAGGACTACAGTCGCCAACAGCCGCGTGATGGAACTAATGAGCGCATTGCGGCGTTGGAAAATCAGGTGCTGATGTGTCAGCAACAAAATGAGGGCCTGCAGCGCCAGGTGGACCAGTTAAGGCAAAACCTACAACAGAACCAGGACCTTGGTCGCCTTGCCAATGTTATCGAGCAATCTGTACAGCGCCAGGAAGAAGCAATACAGCGCCAGGCAGAGGCAATACAGCGGCAGGACCAAACTTTGTTGTTGATACAACAGCTCATACAACAGCAGTCTATATTTTTTACTGCACTGTTGTCCCCCAACACCGCCCCTAGCAATGACTCCCAACCTCCCCGGCCACCCAGCCAAGAATATTAATTTGTATACCTTTTTCTTATGATTTATGTAAATATATTTTGGAAAACCACCTCTAATTTGTGTTTATCCATACATGTGAAAGCTAAATACACAGTCAGGGCTGATTTGCTCAATCATCTCTAATATTATGCCACCATTTATGTGCCACATTAGTTAACATTGCTTACTATGGTGTAAACATGTACTGGCTCAAAATGGCAGCCTAATTTTAGACATAATGGTTTTTGGGAATCTAAACCTATGCTGGTCAAGGAACAACACAGTTCTTGGTAAATATAAATGTATTTATAGAAATTGGCCCAACACGGCCAACATAGGCCAACAAAGCCAAGAAAACATGGCCAGGGCAGCCATCCCCCCCACCCTAACGTCTCCGACGCCTCTTCATGGCCAGCAGCATCCCTTTCATCTGTCGGAAGGCCCGCCACAGTCTGCGATGCTGGCGTATACAAGCTGTAGAGATGTGATAAAAAATAATATATTAGAATTTGATTGGGAACTCAACATACACAGATGTAGCAATGTAATGTCAGTGTTTCTAACTTGCTAACACTCACATTAACATTGGTGAACAATGTGCCCCTAACATTTTAAAATAAAGTTTTAATATTGACTTGAAAACATGTTAGGACCACATACCTTTACTCTTAAAGTGGACCAACACCCACAATATAGTTTATCCTGGGTTTTGGCCCACTTTGTTGTTTCTCACAGATCTGTATTTCCCCTGATGTGTGTATACACACAGTAATCCATAGCCACTCACCTCTCCATGCTCCAACGTGCTTGGCACAAAGAAGGCACGCTAACGTCTATGCAGGGAACAGGAATGTACACTCCTCTTCCACCCCCTCTTCACGCATGTCACTCTCTGGCTGCTCATGGGGACCCGGCGGCCATTCACAGAGGCCCAGGGGGGAAAAATGCACGTCTGGAGTGTTGCGCAGGAGCCAGCGGAAGATAAGTTCCCATAATTAGGGGTTTGCTTGGTGGGGTGGACCCGTGGTACCTGCACTTATCGTATATTCCGCGGGGTGTTAGTTGTTAGTTGTTGGCAAATTAAATGTTTAATGCACATTAAACAGCCTTGGTGTTGGGCCAGGTTCACTCTTGCAAAGGTAATAATGTTTATGGCCAAGTAAGGACATTTATGTCTTTAGTCCAAGCCAAACATCAGTGCCTAAGGAAGATGGAAGTATGCCCTATAATGTTATTGGTAAACACCTAATCAGCCCCATTTGGTTGTCTATACGCCACAAATAGTCCGTATGTGTCCGTAACAAGAATGTGAGGCAACTATCAAGGATGGTGACTGGCATGTTGGATTATTGACCAAACACATTTAACCTAGATGTGTGTGATATTCACACATTGGTCAATTTCACATTTCTACAAATGTAACTAGAAGAGAAATGTTTACAAAGTATTTACCCATATTAATTTGGATGTACTCACCATCGCAGCTGTGGCGGTGGCCCATGCTGCTGGCCGTCCCTGGAGCTGGTGTGGGGAGGAGGAATTCTGCCTCCGTCTGCGTAGCAACATCTGTCCATAAAAAAACAAAATACCAAACAACATTTAGTGGAGCTATGACACCCGAAGTTTGGACATCAATCTGGTTATTGAGTCTTAGCTCCAAAAACAAACACTTCTTTACATACATGTTAAACGATATTTGCTATATTCCTGGCCCATTAGTTAATGTGAAGTGTTTATGGTTGCCACATGTATCCATTTTGCAAATCTGGCACTAACCTTTACATTGCAATGTAAATGACTCATTACCAATTTAATGGATAATGTTACCAGTGTGCAACATGTGTTTGCCCTAACTACTTCACGTAAATTAACTTTTGCTAGCACACATCATGGTGTGGCCAGAAACATAGGGGTGGTTTCCAGTTGGCTAGCACTGTAGTGTGGTTTGTGATGTTAATGTACATTAGCAAACCAGCTTAGACAATGGACCAGGAAACGTGTCTGTTAAAAGTGTACCAAGACACAGGATTGTGATTATTCAGTGTAGTAGTCTACTTTGGCAGAGCAACACAATTTTAGTCCGCCACCGCCCCTGCCTTCCGCACATCACTCCGCCAGTGTGTGCGCACACGCATGCCAGTATGAAACAGAGCGCAGGCGCACACACATCTCGAGTGCCACACAGGAGGCAGGGACAATGGCTTCTGCCACCCCCAAAGAGGGAAGTAGTTTGTGGTGTTTGGTTGGGGGGGGGCCCTGGGTGAGGGATGTGATTTGGCAGGCAAGGCGCCATAATCCAAGCAATATCAGCAATGTTTGTGGGTCCACTTTAAGGAATGACATAAAGTCCAAAATGAACTAGCTTAAAACATACACTTACCACGACTATGCCCGAGGAGGATTTGACGCCAAAAATCCATGGAGGTGCCGCCTATATGATGCCCTGCAAATTACAGAGGAATTGCAAGGGCTAAGCACAAATGGTCAGATGAAACCTGGCACAGACTAACAATTAAAACATGTAAACTCACCAGGGGATGAAGCGCCACTTGAAGCCCAGGGAGGGCTCTGAGGAGGAGGCGGGGAGCCTCGGCTCCTCACACTCTGCTCAGAAGATCCACCAGGCAAAGGGCCACCCTCCTCCCTCTCACTCCCTGCTTGAGAGTGGCCCCTTGCCTGGTGAGAGTCCTCAGCCTCAGAGTGTGAGGAGCTGAGGCTTGATCCAGCCTGCCCCCCAGCAGCACACTCCTCTGGGGCGTCATCCCCTTCCTCCCCTGGGTCCTCTAAATAGGACCCGCGGGAGGGACCCTCCCCCGATGACTCCCCCGAGTCCGCCTGCCTGGTTCGGGGGAGGAATCCCTTCCCACGTTTCCCCAGGGGAGGACGCTTATCTGTGTGGAGGGGGTGAAAGCAAATAATTAATATAAAGAGCAAAAAAGGACACAGCTTAGCAGATGATTCTGCACAAAGGCAAAAAAGAACATAAGCTTTAACTTACCTGATGCGTAGGCATCATATAGGCGGTACACGCCTTCTGGGTCCCGGCGCTTAAAATCTGACCATTTCTGTTGGATCGCCCGGATGGTCAGGTCGGTCTTGAAGCGCCGGGACACAGTGGCCTTCACCTCCATGGCAAGGCGTTTTTTTGCTCCTCGGGCATAGTCGTATTCGGCCAGGCAGAAGTCCTAGGAAAAAAGTAAAAAAAATTAAAAAAAAAAAATCAAAACATGACCTCAGAACAATGTCATAAACAGTTATACAGAGACAAGATCAAAGTGGAACCACACCCAGGATTTACATTAGTCTGGGTTTGTGTGCACTTTTTTGGGCCACAACTATTGTGGGTGGCCCACTGTCTGCAACCCCCTTTGAAGGGCCCAAATACACCGCTGAGGACACTCCCACGTCACTCCGCAAGCCAAACACAGCGGTCCACGCCGGTGTGGTATGCGCATCCAAGGGCCTTGGGAGGTGCATACCAGCTCAGCTGCGTCTGCACGGCAAAGTACGCATGTGGCGTTTGACTCTAACAGGGAGTGCGCCTGCACACCAAATGAAAATATGTATGGCGCAGGGGTACACCCTGCTAGAGGTAAGCGCAATAGGCATCCGCAACTCACGCATGCACAGATGGGACGGGCCAGAGGTAATTTTTGGGGCCCTCCAGGGGGGGGGGGGGCCATCCAAGCAGGACATCCACAATGGGGATGCCCCATGTGGAGTGTTAAATTTTGGACTAAAAACAATAAAAATTCAGCCCCTATCCACCCTGTGTGTTTATACATTTTTAAGCTAAAAATACATAACTAAAATACTCACTTTCACAACCTGGCCATTGACCCGGCTATCCACCCGGGTGCGCCTTTGTTTTTGGGGCCCAGGAGGGGAATGGGTGGGAGGGGTGGTATTTGGGGAAGGTGAGGTAGGTGGGGGATGTGGGGGAGGGGTGGTGGGGCCGGAATCTGAGGAGGAGCTGGGGAGGCGCATTACTCGCCGTTTGGGAGCCATATTGGAAACGCTAAGGAGGAAACAGGAACCGGAAATGACGCTAGCGACATGAGACATAAAAAACAAAACAAAACAAAAATACGCACCGCGCCCCAGCAACAAGCTAATATCAGCTATGTGCAAGCTAAGTGGCGGAAAAACATTAAAATGACGCTGAAAAACAAGCTATTGGCATAAGCGCAAGACAGTTTTACCTTAAGGTGGCGTTGAAACGCAAAGGAGGATCCCAGAAGCGGATATGACGCAAGCAACTGTGCTTCCAAATTGAAAAAAAAAACATGCGCGCAGCAGGGACAAGCTAATATCAGCTATGTGCAAGCTAAGTGGCGGAAAAACATTAAAATGACGCTGAAAAACAAGCTATTGGCATAAGCGCAAGACAGTTTTACCTTAAGGTGGCGTTGAAACGCAAAGGAGGATCCCGGAACCGGATATGACGCAAGCAACTGTGCTTCCAAATTGAAAAAAAAAAAATGCGCGCAGCAGGGACAAGCTAATATCAGCTATGTGCAAGCTAAGTGGCGGAAAAACATTAAAATGACGCTGAAAAACAAGCTAGGGCCCACGGCGCCACAAATTATTAGCTTGATTTAGCAGGGGGTTCTACATACTGGAATGCATAGGTCCTTCTAAAGCATACACCGTTGTGCTTAAATATACAAATCTTATTCCTTCACAAAGTCATCACACAATCAAACTAGACAACTACCTGAAAATGTGGCACACATGAGAATGCATAACGGGTTGTTATGAGCTGGTACGACTGAATGTTAATCCTGCAATATGTGGCCAGGCACGCTCACAACTACAGTGTATTCATTAACAACGACTGGGGTCGCGGGAAGTGAATTCCTTGCAAATGGCAGAAGGGCACATGTATGAACAGCACAGCGCCGCACAACGCAGCGCAGCGAGGCACAGCGACGCTCGCGCCGCCACATAGCGAATTAAAACAGCGACTGCACAAACACTGACCAACACAGATTCATCAAGGACAGGGCTGCCGAATAGCTTGGGCGCTGACAATTTCGAAGAGCGAACGTGACCGCCCAACCTGACAGGCTACAAAATAGCTTTACAAGCCCCGTTTGTGTTGAAAACCAGCGCTTTTGAGGCCAATGAGTTTGGGTGGAGGAGATGCAATTCCCATGTCACTCACAACATTACATTGTGAAAAAAAAAAAAAAAAAAAAAAAAGATAAATAACCAGCTAGATTCATAAAACATATCAATATAAACATGTGTTGAATTTTGTCCCAAAGCAAAAAACCCCAAAACCACTAAGAACAATCATTGCAGCGTCTGCCATTGAAATGTATGGGAGAGCGGCAGGTAGCGCCAGGTAATACGTGTCGCTGTGAAGGAATTTGCAGCGGCGCTGTTCGGTCCAGCCGGCTTCATGATGAATGCCGCGCTAGCCGTCGCTCTCGCCGGCGCTAGCCTCATTTAGCTTGATAAATGCGTCATTGTGACCGCCGCCGGGCGTACTTGAGTCGGTAGTCGCCGTTAGCTGCCGCTACCTGGCGCTCGTCAGACACTACCTGGCGCTATTGCTTGATGAATAAGGGCCAAAGTCTCATGCCCTATCTAAAGCGAGTTTCTGACCCTCATTCCTACTCACATGTGCCTACTTAGTCTATCAGCCTCTAGGCTAGTGTGCTGCTGCGCACATGTTTACAACTAAGGTGGTCTAGTAGTTTAGTTTAACAAGTCAGTTTTTCCTCACTAATCTTGCCCTGCCATGGCTATTTTTTGTTTAGCGGCTTATGCGCGCACATGCACGCTCGCCTACTCATATCCATTATAATTTTGTCCTGCTCCTCTGTATAGATAGCGGGCGACATATTTTACCAGCTTCCGGATCAGGTTATGAAGCTCCCCCCGAAGAACATGCCCTCACGGGAAAACTATTTAAAGCTCAATGCACTCAGCTCTGTGTTGGTTACCATATCACTATGCCCAGGCCAAAAGGGAGCCGTAAGACCCCCAAAAGCCCAGAGCCACATACTAGCCGCACAGATAGACCTCACCAAAAACAACACAAGAGCAGGCACAAGAGCCGGGAGGGACATGCACATACTCAAAGGGTGGATAAGCAAGACACACAGGCTGCTCACCAAAAACACAGGAGCAAGGAGCCCTTGGCACATTCGCCACCACCTGCTAAATCAGCCAGGCCTCACAAGAGACACAAATCTCTTCCAACCCTGCAGCCTCTACCTCCTCCACACACAAAGCATGCGGCAAAAACCAGACACACCACCAAGGGGAAGCGTAGGACAAAAACCACTAGCCCACCCAGGCCAACCACTCCTACTCAACACTCTGTGTCCCCAAGTACCACAACCACTGAATCAATAGAGAGCTCCCCAAGTGACAGCTCAACAGGCACCCAGCCATTATCACATACCACCACCCACACTCCATCACACTCACCCATCAGCCCAAGAAACCTAAACTACTCCCCAGACAGCCAGCCATCAATCTCGTCTGCTGCCGGGGACACCACACACCCATGTGGGCGCCAGCTGCGCTGTGGCTCACTTACAGCCCGTTTTTGTGACGTCCAAAGCATGGCTGTAGCCACTGCTGTTTGTGAGCACTATGATGCCCTATTTGGGCGTTATTCTAAATCCACCACAAAGCAGGCCAAGCAGGAGATTTGGGATAAGATTTGCCGGCAAGTTAATAGTGTTGGTTCTGTGAGGAGAGATGTTGAGCAAATTAAGCGAAAATTTGGTGACCTGAAATATTATGGTAAAAAAAAAATGGCCAGGTTGTGCATGACCCCACACACAATTATTATTTTGATGACCTTGGCGGTCTCATACAGCAGGGCACCCCCAGTCTGGTCCAGACAGTGGAAGCGCATCTTCATCAAGCCAAAGGCCCGTTCCACCACGGAGCGAGTCCTCCTATGCGCAGTGTTAAATCGCTCCTGGGCCTGCGAGGATGGGTGGAGGATGGGGGTAAGTAGCCATGGGAGCAATGGATAGCCGGAAGAATTAAAGAATTAAGCACAAACCATAATACAAAATACACATGACAAATGGGCCTCTTTGCAACATATGTAGTGGCAGGCCCCAGAACTAGTCGACACCTAACTATAATCCCAAAATAAATTTAAAAAAAAAATGAGAATAACGAATAGCCACAAGTACCTTACATGCTAATTAAAAAAAGGGCATGTTATGTTACTTTAAAATGCTAAGAACAGGGAACAACAGACAGAGGCCTAAGGGGAAGAGCCTCAATAATGTGCTGCTTAGCATACCAGCATTAGTGAACAGGGACAATAGGTGAGCTGTGCTGTGTCAGAGCAAAGCACAGTTCTGATGAGGCAACATGCACACTCTTGTACAATGACTGTGGGATGCAACATAGCTAAGAGGGCCAAGACAGGAAGGAATAGTGGAGAATAACCAAAAAAAGCATAGGAGAAAATAGTGGTAATTAATCGACTGAAAACTTGCACTGTTTCATTGGAGTCTATAACAGATTAGTGGGGTACAGGCACAGAAAGAATCCAAAAAACATGGTGGACAGCAACAACAATTTTGGGACACATACCCAGTAGCCATCCGCCAGACAGATCTGATTGAAATCGCACAAAGAGGCTGGAGTTCCTCAAAATTTGAGAATCATGGGTGGAACCAGGGAAGGCTGCAAACAAACTAAAAAATTGCAGATCTGGGCCTGACACTGCCTGCACATTGATTGAATGGCCCATCTTCCTGTTCCTGCAAAAGCAAAATACAACAGGAATTAGTGGGCACAAAAGTGGAAACATAATTCAAAATATACTTTCACAGAAACAACATTTAAAAACAATGGATGTTTGGTATACACAGGGTATGCTTTAATCCTAAAAAAAAAAAATACACATTGAAATAATGAACATTTCTGGCCAACATTGCACATACATGCTGACCTAAGCCACATACCTGGACAGATATTCCTGGTCAGCAGGAGGAATTAACGATACGTGGGTAAAATCAATGGCACTCATGATGTTGGGCATGTCGGCTATGTTATAAAAGGCCAGCTTAACCGCATTCCAGGCTTCCACTGTGTCAGGGAAAAAAATATATTTGGGTGCCAGGGTAGCCATGCCATCCAAAAACTTGGTAAGGCTGCGGCTCAGCGTAGACTGGGACATCCCCACGGAGAAGGCACCCAGTCTCTGGAACGAGCCGTTTGCCAAAAACTGCAGGCAGCCAACCAATTTGGTCATACCTGCAATTGCATGCCCCTTCCTTGTGGTGCGGGCTAACCATGGCCACAGCTGCCTATACAAGTCCTGGAGAGAAACACGGTTAAGGAGGGTGAGCTCGAATAGCTCAAGGTCATGCATGCCATCGATGTCCAGACGTGTGCGGTGCAGCCTGGTTTCTGCCATGCTCAAAACAACCAGGCCGCATAGCTGACTCCTTTGATGCTCACGCACAGCAGAATGCATTTCCAAGTCACAAAGATCAAATACGGCTGCTAAGACTGCCTGTAAGTGAAGCGTCGACACCCTCATTAAATTGGGCTTGTTTCAATCAGAAATCAAGGCTGTGAATCAATTAAAAAACGGACCAATCAATGGCCAGTCCGTTTTCACGGAGTTCAGCCTCTTGCGAGCCGACAATCGGAAAGGCCCCTGCAGAAACACCTGAGCACATACACGCACACAAAAAGCAACGTAGCACCCTTTCCTGACCCGATCACAGCCCAAAAACAACGGGAAAACGCACGGGATAGCTGAACGAGGAGGCTCTGCATCAGGCCAATAGTCCTGATGACCTGGCAACAATACGAACACATGTGCCATAAAATACTAGATAATCAAGAATGGTACTGTAAAGCACCTAAGACAAAATTACTGACAGATGAAGACGAATATAATCTCATCCTTACCAATGCTTATGAACACAAAGTCATCCCCAAGACTACATGGCAGTTCCTACAGGTCAATAATACACCAACACAAACCTTCTACGCTTTACCCAAAGTCCATAAATCCATAACTCATCCCCCAGGCCGCCCGATTGTATCAGGAGTAAATTCACTTACAAGTAAAGCGAGTGAATACGTTGACACACATTTCCAACCGTTTGTACAAGCCCTGTCTTCCTACATCAAAGACACTCCACACCTCCTTCAGATCCTACAAGAAATCACGCTCCCTATGGATAGCCTACTTGTCACCCTAGATGTAGAGGCCCTCTATTCCTGCATCCCACACGAAAAAGGAATCCTAGCTGTAAAATACTTCTTAGACCAACTTAACATCAGTGAGCATGAACACAATTGCTTCTTACTGGACCTACTTTACTTTATATTAACCCACAATTGCTTCCTTTTCCATCAAACACAAGGGACAGCCATGGGCAAGAAATGTGCTCCGGCTTACGCAAATTTATACCTAGGAAAGTGGAAAAAAACATTTTGGACAACGAAGACCTTGCAACATACACTCAAGACATCACAATATGGCTAAGGTATATCGATGATATCCTGATCATCTGGGAGGGTGACAAAAATACACTTACAAAATTTATCGACATCCTTAAAACCAACAAATTAAATCTGAAATTCACCTTGGATTTTGATGAGACGGAAGTTACCTTTTTGGACCTTAAAATCACCAAGCAACTAGACGGCACCATAAAAACAACTCACTATAGGAAACCAACAGCATCCAACAATATACTAAGGGCAACCAGTTCCCATCCCACTAGCCTGAAAAGAAGTATCCCGTACG
The DNA here is from genome assembly GCA_027917425.1 of Gastrophryne carolinensis. Taxonomy (NCBI): domain Eukaryota; kingdom Metazoa; phylum Chordata; class Amphibia; order Anura; family Microhylidae; genus Gastrophryne; species Gastrophryne carolinensis. Next base: position 52,183,148 of record CM051242.1, on the reverse strand, counting down.
GTGAATACCTAAGAGCGAAAATAAATTGCTCATCCGAAGAAGACTTCAAAATCACAGCAAAACAAATCCAGGAAAGACTTTTAGCACAAGGCTACCATAAAAAGACCCTAAAGAAAGCATATAACAAAACCAAAACAAGAATCAGAGCTACAATACTCAACACCATCCAGAAGAAAACAAAACAAACTTTTTCAGATCATCCTACACTAATTCTCACATACAATCAACAGTACCAGCAAATAAAAGATATCTTAAAAACTCACTGGTACATAATAAAAAACGACCCGGACATTGGAAAGTTCATTCCAGAAGAACCAAGAATAACCTATAGAAAATCACGAGCTATCAAGGACTTTATTATACATAGCCACTACTCACCAACCCCCACAGAAATATGCTGCAAAACAAAGGGAACCTATAAATGCGGAGGATGCACAACATGTCAGTTTATCAAACAAGGCAAAAACATAATACTCCCCATGGGACAAGAAATTAAACCACAACACTATGCAAACTGCAACACAACAGATGTCATCTACCTATTACAACGTACCTGTCCGAAGTTCTACATTGGAAAGACAAACCGTAAACTGAAGAACAGAATTTATGAACATATTAGAGATATCAAAAAGAAAAACATAGCAACTCCAGTGGGAAGACATTTCGCAGCCTACCACGGGGGCATCCCAAAAGGGGTGGAATTTTCTGTGATTGACAGAATTCACCCACATCCGAGAGGAGGAGACATAGCTCACAAGACCTTGCAAGTAGAAACAAGGTGGATTACAACCTGCAAAGCAACTACCCCACCAGGCCTAAACGAGACCTTTAGTTTCGCCCCTTTTCTAAAAAAGTAAAAAAAATTAAAAAGTAAAAAAGTGAAAAAAGGGGAAAACATCATAATTATCATCCAGGAGAATAAGCTAATCTCACCTTCCAACAGTCTACTTCAACCTACCATAAGAACGTCACCCCCACCGGGATATTCGCCAGTAACTCCTAACTCACAGTCTCACCCTGAAAGCTGTGTCAAATACTACCAGACTCCAAGCATCAACCCACCATTGTATAATTATATATAATAATAAAATACAATCGCCCAATTTTTATCTGAACCCGAAAAGCATACGAACTCATACCTAACCTTAACACGTCCCTTCTGACATAATTACAAAACTCAATTAATGCTCAATACAAAAACACGAAAATAATTAAACTAATAATCCAATTTAAATTAATCTAGTAAATAATCAACAACATCCCCACAAGATTGCAATATGCACATAATTTGATACTACACTAACTATCAATATGGAATAGAATTGCTTAACATTTGTTTATGCTTTCAAAACAGAATTATTACAATCTCATTTCAATTTGCTATCTATGCCCATTGTGTCTCTTGGTTGTTATAAGCGTAACAGTATCCCCACAAAGTATAGCCCTAATAACCAACAAAATGGCGCCGACTATACTCAGCGTCAGGAGAGGGGAAGGGGGGGCCGCCGGAAGGAGGACAGTACGCGCACAACTCGGCACGAGCAGCCGACGCGCGCTCTCCTCCCACACTGCTCCCATTGGCCATCCAGGGAACATGTGATAGGATGGTGGAACCAATAGGCTCCCCACCCGACGCACCGGCCCCCAGTGACGTCTCAACCCGTCCACAACTTAAAGCGCGAGTAGCTCATTTCTGAACACACCGCCGCACAACAGTGACGCACCACCTGCCCGCTGACAGGATGGGTGCTTCCCCTCATCCACGCGAACACCAATGATAAATGTAAGTCTTTGCTATCTCATTTTCATTATACCACAATTATCTACTTATAGTTACTTACATACTCCCTCCTTTTCTTTTCTGTTAAGGATGCAATTTAGCAAGACTGGCATAGCATGAACAGATTAATAAGATGAATACAAGGTTCCAAATTTTACTATATCTAAGCATGACATGGACTGACTATTAATTGAACACCATCTACTAATCTTGCACTATCATTAATTAGATAATACCCAACCTCCTGTTGAGGATACCAGATAACCCCTCCCATCCAAAAAACGTAAGGTACTAACTTTTTAATAGCACCTGATTCTCTTACAAATATCAGAATATAGATGTATACTGAATTTCTGTATGTACCATAGATCTTAAAGGCTACTTACACTGATGAAGCGATGTACTGCGAAACGCGTTTGTAAACAGCCATTTTGATGCTTGTACACTCACTACAAACTGAATACTTGCTACAAACTGAATTTTTGCTGCAAACTGCATGCTTGCTACAGACAGTGCATTTGCCACGAATTGTACGGTTGCTACAAACCATCTGTTGGTTTAACAACAAAATACCAAGGACTCCTCATGCACCTTTTGATTGTTTGCATCATTATTTTCATATATATGTATGTTTACTGTTTCACACCAATTGCTAATAACCTGTGTACTTGTTATAATCTCTGTACATACAACTTCATGTGGAATGTGAACAATAAATACAATGTTGCATTTTAAGTGAATGGTGCACCACAATCATCACTATGACAACGATCTGAGTAGATGACTAATCAATAGATATAAACAAAGAGAGGAAACTAAGGGACATCCTCTCAAGGGTCTAAACTCCCTCAACACAAAAAAAAAAGCTTTTTTCCTTCCCTCCCTATACCTGGGGAGCTAGGGTTAACCCTTTTTTCCCCTCCTCACTATACAGTCCTGTACACACACAACACTGTTGCTATGGCCACTGCTGAGGTGAGGGAGCCCACTCAACCCTACACATAACCAGCAGCAACGTTCTGTTCAACTATCTGCAATCTGTTGCCATTGAAAATGTACACCAACTGCTTCCATAAAACACACATTTGCCAACTTTAAAAAAATATAAAAAGCTAGGTCAGCTAAGCACCAGACATCATTTTGCCACACAAAAATTAAAGTGGACTTACTAAGATCTAAACTGTAAAAATGTGCTATCACATGTACAGGTGATTTTTTTGAGGGAAATGTAGGGTGGATTCAGGTGCACATAGCAGCATTACTATTCAATGGGGGCCATGCAAATGATTTGTTGAAGCCAGTGTGACTTGCGGTGTGGATTGCAACCTGCATCACTATGGGCTTTTTAGCTTTTAGGCACAAAAGCCTCGATTCAAAGACACATTCGTCCGGACTTCCGTAGCTGTCTGTGAAAGTTTGGGTGGTGTTAGTCTTTTTTTTGCTTTTTTTCGTTCATTTTTCATTCGTACAAGCATTCGGGAAAATGTGTATATGCGCTTTCGATGAACGGAAGCAAATCGGATCATTTCCGTTAGTTCGGATCATTTTCCAAACAAAATCTGGTATTTTTCGTTCGTTCAGATAACTTACGTTGTTGGGATGGGTTTCCGTCTGATTCAGAGAGCTGATTTCTGATGGACCACCACCCTATATATCCGTTGCATTTCCGATCCACTTACAGGACCTTTGAGGGCTCGGATTGCTATTGTTGAACATGTTTTGCAGCTATGTGGAGGAGTCTGTGCGCCTTTAGCACCAAGGCATTGCATGTATCAGCATGGCAGAGGCCATAAATTGTATAGCAATGCATACCTGAATCAATACATTTCATGTATGCCTTATAGATGCATTTTAATGCTGACCTTAATTAGTCCTTAGCATGTAAGCATTTATTTTCCCACACATCCATATAATTGCTATATTTTATTAGACTTATATCCTTTGTGAATTATATTTGGATTGTTGAACTTGAATCTTAATTTGTTGTAGGAGTTATTGTTTTGGTTGGTTACCTTTGCTTTGTGTAATTATTTTATATTTGGTTGCAGGAACCGCAAGATGTGCCACTCATACAACATACAAGCAGTGTTTGGTCCAGCTGTGCGATTCCTCAGTGTTCTTGCAGGTCATCCAGGGTCGTCCCATGATGCTTATATATTACAGAGCTCCGGCTTATTTCGTCAGTTTGAGTCAGGAGAATTATCTGGTGGATGGCTCCTGGGTAAGTTTGCTCACATTCCATCAATCCATTTTCACTGTATGGCAATGAATATAGTTGATGACTCATGTCTTAACCTATGGCTGTTTTTAGCCCTTGATGACATGTTAAACAATATTGTAGCTTAGAATGTGTATTTTATGTTAGTATTTTTAAATACTTTCAGGGGATTCTGGATATCCACTCGTGCCCTTGCTCCTGATGCCAGTTCTTTGCCTGCAGAATACGGGCCAGGGGTTCTCTATTTGGGCACTATGCAAAACCCTGGCCGTGGTGGCGAGGGCCCTCTGGCTTTTGAAGTCCAGATTTAGGTGTTTGGACCATACAGGGGGGGGGGCACTGCAGTATGACCCCAACAAGGTTATACCAATATTTTAATTTTCGTTTTTTAACAGGGACCACACGTGCCAGAGTGGCACAACTGAGTGTCAGGATCCTTCAGTTGGTGGGCGAGATGCAGGAGCTACGCAACTCGTTGGGGACCACAGATGAATAATAATGTTCTGTAGTCTGCCATTGCTATGTATTTTGTTTTTTATAGTTGTAAAAATTTGAATTTTTTAAAATGTTTTAAAAATTTACATTTTATGATGGAATAAAAAAAAATGTTACAGTGTCATTTCATGTACAAAATACATTAACACAAAACTAATAGGCCCAGAAATATTTAAAGGTGAATATTCACATGACCGAGAAGTGATTTGGGTAAGTTTTAGGGGGCTAAAATGGAAGAAGAACCTAACCGCGAAGTGGTTTGGGTGTGCTTTAAGGGTCCAAAAGGGAAGATGGAGGATAATGCTAAGTGATTTAGCTAAACATTGTAGTAGAAGTGAGGGTGGCAAATATGTAGGCGAGCACTTTAATGAGTTAAGTTTGTAGTGCGCAGGCGCAAGATCGTAACGATTTCCGTCTGGACGAATATTTATTGAAAAGGGAAACAGAATCTAACGGGAAACGTAAAGGATTCGTGGGAGGATACGATGGGAAAAGGGCAAAAACGAAAGCCTACGTTGTAACATGTGAAAACGGAAAAGTCACGCTGTAAAACTACATCCTCGTACTCTGCCGTACGAACGGACGGAAACTTTACAGAAGGTTTTCAATGCATGCATAGAATCGTACACTCATACGAGAGCGGAAACATTTCACCAAAAAAACAGATCGGCACTAAAACTGAAGTTTTTTTTTGTCTCTCTGAATCGAGCCTAAAGTGCAAAAAAAGTTTCTCTACTTTTTTACCCCCAAATATGACCTGTACCTGTGTTGGGGCTTTTTACAGATGAGGTGCATCATTTATCCCATAAGCTAAGGATTTTTTGGGGAAATTTTGGAAATAACAGCACCATATGGGCTATGCTAAAGAATTCGGCATTTTTTTCTGTATAACTCCTAGAGTGCTGTTGTTTCCAAAGTAAAAGAAAAAAGTCCTTATCCCATAGGAAAACATGAGGAACCTCATGTAGCGATAACCCTTATCGCCGGAGGGCTTTCCAGAGTCCAGAATTCCAGAGTCGTCCGTGAGGAAACAGGAACAGCCCTTACAAGGGCTAGTGAATTGTAATATAGCGTTTCCCCCAATAAGAGACAGAACCTCAGTATTGAGGGTGAAGGTGAAGTGTCTTTATTAGTACCACACTGTGCCTTATATGCAAGGCTCCATGCAAGGGGACCTCCCCCGTGGACCTGATGGAGGACTGCATGACAAATACACGGACCAATGGGAGCAGGGCACACAATCCCTCAACTCTGCCGGTGACGCAATAAGCAACAGATGTCAGCAAGCAGATGTCTGTAACGCAATCAATCAGAACAATGGCAGTCTAACACAATCAATCAGAACAATGAATAACGTAACCAATCAACACAATGGCAGTCTGTACATGCTTAAGAAAAGGAAAGTAATGAACCTGTGTAAAGTCCAAAGGGCAGAGAGTCTGTCACACCTCACCTGTAAAAATGCCCATCACAGGTACCGGTGATTTGGTGGGAAAAGGGTAGAAAAAACATTTTGTTTTTGCACTTTTTTCTGTCTAAACGCTAAAAAGCTCACCAAGATGCAGGTTGCAATACACACTGCAATGCGCACCAGTAGCCACACTGGTTTCACCAAATAATTAGCATGACCCCCATTGCAAGGTGCTGTAGTGGTGAGTCAGACTTGAATACAGTGTAGTTTTCTGTGCAATGCATTCTGCCCCTTGTTTTGTGCAATGCCAAAAACACACATGTGCACTGAAATGCGCAATGGACAGGCCTGGCTGCACTGGAAGCTGAACTTGCAGACACTCTTGAAGGGAAAGGTTGTGACTTGAAAGACGGAGGCTGATTCATTATTAATGCACGGTATCACCAGATGAGCATCTGTATAGTGGCGCTTAGAGCGACGGCTACTAGATGCTGTAAGCGGGTATCTGGCGCTGTAACAGAGCACCTCAGTCGCTGTAGTAACCTGGCCAGCATTGATGAATGTGATGTATGTTGGGCGCTCTAACACCAGTACAGCGCTGCAGCGAGCGAAAGGTAGTCTGTTTTGGAACACATATCCACCTGTAACAAAGCGAACACGTGGAATTACATTGTTTTAACACTGGGACATTAACACTTTAGTGCCAGACCTGTAATGACAATTCTGCATAAAAATATAAAAAGTAAAAAAAAAAAGTTTCTAGAAGTGTTTGTTTGCAGCCAGGAGAGGTCACACAATGATTGGAGCAAAAACTTAAAAAATGTCAAACACGCTGTTTAAACACAAGCAAGTGAACGTCCATTGAAATGTATAGGAGAGCGACACTGAGTGAAAAGTAATACCTGGCGCTCTGGAAGCTAGAGCGCTGGGGCTATATGCTGAGACACCTGTAATAATACATTGGATGCTACATGGCGCTGTTAGAGGCACTCACCAGATTCGGTTTCATAAATGTGGTTTTGCCTACAGTGCCCTGCGTTCACCACAGCTAAGAGGCTCTACCTGGCGCTATCCCTTCTTAAATAACCCCCTTAGTACATTTTCCAGTGCACTTTCATTTCATGTTGCTTTCCGTCTTTTAGTGGAAAATAAACAACAGTATTTTTCTTGTTTCACTTATTAACTAACTCTTGCTATTACTGATGTCAGGAATATTATGTATATAATAATTAGTTAAAAACAAGCCCTTTAGAGTCTTTTGCATACTGGGAGTCCTTGACCAGTACGATACAAATTCAGAAATAGATGTATCAAGGCTGGAGCAAAACTGGAGTACTGTAGTTGCCTAGAGCAAACTAAGAATCTGTTGGTTGGCTGGTAGAAACACATCTCCATAATCACATTCTGGCATTAATTCATTTATGTCCCTTATCGACATTTAATGATCCAAAAGTTCCAGCAGCACCTCAGAGAAGAAAATATTAAACCGTAGATTTTACTGGATAAAGGTAAAATCCATGGCCATATTGGACATTACAGAAACAGGGTTAGTAGTAAGGCATTTGCCACCTAGCTGTTAGCATTAAAAATACACAATGCATGAAAGTGAATGGGCCCTTTCATAACAATGTGATGCACATGTATTGCGCTCTACCCACGGGGAATTATGGTGCACACTCACTGAGTGGTCCCGGAGGAATGATATTGAAAGTAGGGCAAAGTTTCAAACCCTGCTACTGTTTCTACCTGGCACTACAGGAAATGCGGCAGGCATCAGGTGAGCTGCTTGCTGCCCAATTATTGCCATTAGGTTTATGGTCCTTGCATGGTATTGCTGTGCCATATGCCAAGCACAGTGCCAGAGATGCTAAGTAATATACAGATTCATCCTTCCTTACCCTTTACTAAGCTATGAGATGTGTGTTACAATATGGCCAGCCTTTTACAGCAATGGGGTTTTTGATACTCTGGCATGAGATGGTTATCTATTCTATTGTTTTGAAGGTCTCTGGGTAGCCAGCTGATGAGGTGAAGGAGGTCTGGAATGGCAGGCTAGGTGCAGACAAAGAGGCTGGAGGACCAAAATGACAAGGGAACACGATCGGAGACTAGATTCAGACCTTTGGCTGCCAGCCTACCTAGAGATTTTGTCACTTTCTGTTGCCAGATCATTTATCAGCATTTTGTGCTGTATATGTTTAGTTTAATCAAGTTTTTATTGAAAAAATCAGAGATACAGGAGAAAATAAAAAGCAATACAGCACAGGTTCAGAGAAGACATAGCATTTAATGAGCCATTACTTTGACCAATATTACACAACCTCCCCTCAATGGGAAAGTCCGCATTAAACTCCAATTCATATTGGAGCATATTTCAATCGACTCTGACTCATAAATCCAGGGATGTCCGCTACAATGTAGATTCCAGAGTCTAGTAGGGGGGTTCTATAGGGGATGGAGGACACAATACTCAAGAATGCTGAAGGGAATTAGATATAGAAAAGAAGCAAGAGGGGAGGGGGGAAGGTGAAAGAAAACCATCTTGGAGGGTTTGCAGACCTAGGAAACTGAGAAAGGTTGAGCCTGTCACATTAAAGACTTCCATTGTCACGGAGATCCATCCAGCCGGCCCACACTAAGGTATACTTCGCCTGTGTATCCTGAATTCCCCAAATCAAATCTTCCATTTGGTGAATGGACGCCACCTCCTGAACCCATTTCATCAGTGTTGGAAGTGTCTGGGACTTCCAATACCTGGGGATGACTGCTTGCAGCGGTGTCTCAGCACCCCCCTCTTAAGGCCAGAGATTGACCCTGGAATAAGCAATGGAAGAGCTAGTTGGGGGGGAGTTGGCCATTGTGGTTCCTGCAATTCTATTATAAAATGACAAAACGGGAGGTGCGCATGCGCGCGGCGCGATGATGGCGGCGGCCTGATAGAGCTCCGTGCCCGACGGCAGTGAAGAGGGGCTGTGAGCCAGGTCAGGTGCCCGGACCGGTGATAGCACGCAGTAGGAAGGCACCGGAGCTACTAGCGGAGGTACCTGGAGAGTGTGACGGCGATCGGCGGCGGCTGCGGTGGGCGGCGTGGAGCGGGGAGGAACGGAGGCAGCGTCACTGCTGAACTGCGCAGGAAGGCCTCTGTTACAACTCTCATACAGCTCCCTTGTGATCAGCGCGAGCCTGCGGGGACGGGAGATTGCGGCAGCGAATTCGGTGTGTCTCTTGTGGTGCCCCTGGAGTGAGATTAGAAGGTATAAAATAGAACCTGGAGAGCTGACATCCAGGGATTGTGTGCAAGAAGCTGGCCTGGTGAGAGGAGGCAAGATGGCGGAAGACCTCACACCTGAGGATATTGAAGTTATAGAGAACACTGAGGCCTCATTCCTGGAGGAAGAAAAGGAGAAATCAGTTTTGACCCCATCGGTCCCCCAACTGGATGTGAGTACATCTTTATTACATAGCTTAGAATCTATGCTGCAGAATGCCTTATCATCTACTACTAAGCTGATTAAGGAACATGTCTCCAGTGAGTTGGAAAAAGTGGCTTCCAGTCTCAATGCGTTAGAGGCCAAAATTAGTGATATAAAGGTCGCTCAGAATGTTTTAGATGCTGAAGTTACTCAATTGAAATCTGAAACTTGTTCACTTGCTACCAAGTTGGAAGACATGGAAAACAGGGAACGTCGCTCTAATCTGAGATTTAGAGGTCTTCCTGAGCACTTAGAAGATGCCAGAGGGGTGATAACAGCTTTATGTCAAGAATTGGTCCCAGAGCTGTCGGCTGAGAGGCTTGAAATGGATAGAGTCCATAGATCCTTAGGACCTCGGAGACAACCTACTGACTTACCCCGAGATATAATTGCTAAATTTCATTTCTTTAGCTCCAAGGAGATGATCCAGAAGGCGGCGAGACAACTTCCCGAGCTTTATTTCCAGGGACACAAATATCAAATCTTCTCAGATATTTCAGCAACCACCATGGCTAAAAGGCGGGACATGAAACCTTTATTGGCTATCCTACAAGAGCAGGGGATAAAATACCGATGGGGTTTTCCCTTTCGCATCACTTTTACATATAATGAGGTCAACTTCACTGCGGTCTCGATGGAGGAATTGCGGGCCCACATGGCCTCAATAGGTTTGTCCAGATCAGCATCGACAAAAACCCTTAGAATCGCTGAGGACTCTCCTAAATCCCAGCGGGCTGGGAAACGTCAAAGGCGAGGAGGAAGACACACAAGTTGTAGCTCATCTTTAACTTATGGAGACACTTGAGTATTCTACTGTTATTAAGCCTTAAAGTTTAAAGGATTACAAAGCAGCTCTTACTGCGATGAGTATTTTTGCTCCTTAGGGTTTTGGCTTGGTTCCGGTTCCAGGAGAGATTCTCTCGGGGACGGGACCAAGGCATCACCATGGAGCTAAGTTAAGTTTAAAGTTCACCGTTCCGGGCCAAGACCCTTTCTATTGTTTTTAGATCAGTTTGTTGATACAGCCCCTGCTGCTTGTCGGCTTATGTATGTTGCACTCCGGTTTAATCGGAGGGACTATCCCTGTGGTTATTAGTATTTTCATATTAGATAGTTATTAACATTGAGTTAACGATTAAAGTCTAAAAAAAAAAAAATTAAAAAAAACCTGGTAAATCCAGGCTGTCCGGTAGCTACTCTTTACCCTCTAAACGGGGTGTGAAGAGGCGACCGGTCAGAGAGCGAGATTCAGCCGGAGAGACTCCCATTCGGTTGTAAGCTGTTGGAGGTATTGGGATTCCTCACTGGCTGAATTCTAATTGTACACCCTTATCTCCGTCCCTATTTTTCCTATCCCATTTCCCTTTTTTTTTTTTTTTTTTTTTTTTTTTTTTTGCTAACATATATATTGAAATTATCATTACTGTACCATGGTAACTGTGTTGTCTTTGAACGTACAGGGCTTTAATTCGCCAAATAAACGATCTACGGCGTTTAGGAGAATTAAGGCCCTACACCCTGAGGTCATATGCCTACAAGAGACCCATTTTTCAAGATCTTCCCAACCGCGGTATCTGGATCCTGTGTTCCCCCAGGTATTTACAGCTAATGCATACACCAAACAAAAAGGTGTGCTGATTGGATTCAAAAGAGGGGTAACCTTTCACTGTAACAAAGAAATAAAAGACATAGAGGGGCGTTACTTGATCCTAGTGGGATTATTGCGAGATGTAGAAGTAACTATTGTCAGCTATTATGCTCCTAACACCGGTCAGATAGCGTTCCTCAAACAGCTTTTCAATAAAGTTACAGAAGTAGCACAGGGTAGTGTAATTATTTGTGGGGACTCGAATCTCACCTTAAACCCATACTTGGACAGGCAATCAGTGGCAGGTCTAGTGGTTAATGCACAGTATGCGGCTTCCTCTAGGCAATTTCGGGGACTGCTTGACGAATATTCTTTGTCAGACAGTTGGAGGGAATTACACCCGGGCACTCAGGACTATACCCATTTTTCACATCCCCATAATGTATGGACCAGGATAGACCATATATTTCTGTCTCAGAGGGCTGTAGCGGCTGCTAAATCGGCAAAGATACACCCGATTTCATGGTCAGACCATGACTGTGTAATTTTAAAAATAGAATTGATGTATTATGGCCGACCGGGGACTTCTTGGTCCCTAGACACCTCTATCCTATCCGACCCTGGAGTAGTTAAGGAGGTATCTGACGCCTTAGTGGAATATTTCAAATATAATGAATCCCCGGGAGTTTCACCTGTTCTTACTTGGGAGGCACATAAACCCACTTTGAGAGGCAGATTGATAAAAATAGTCTCCAAAAAAAAGAGAGAGCGTAACTCCCGTATCGAAGAATTAGAAAAGGAATACTTGGAGCTGGTAGAAAAAGCTAAACGAGGCTCATCCTTTGGAGTTCGCTCTAGACTTTATGAAGTCACACAGGAACTAAATTTAGCCCTGGCGGGCAGGGCGGAGAAGGCATTAAAATGGGTGAAACACCGGTATTATTGTAAGGCCAATAAGCCCGATTCTTTATTAGCTAAAAAATTAAAAATTCCAGACCAGGGGTATAAACCGATTAGATTAAAAAACCAAAGGGGGGACCTTACGAGTAATCCAGAGAAAATTGTAGAGGTGTTTAGGGACCAATTAATGAAGCTATATTCTTCCCATGGTACATTTGATCCTGAGATGGCGGGAGATTATTTATCTAAGGTTGTGCTTCCTGGCCTGCCAGATAGATTGCGAGACTCTCTGGAGGAAGGATTTGATGTGGCGGAAATAAAGAAGGTAATAGACAAGTTGCAGCTGAATAAGAGGCCAGGACCCGATGGCTTCCCAGTGGCTTACTATAGAACTTTTAGAGAGATTCTTGCACCTAAATTAGCTGCTAACTTTAATGGAGTGCGTTCGGGTTGCCCTTTCTCCAGGGAGTCTCTCACAGCATCCATCAGTATGATCCCGAAACCTGAAGCTGACCATACAGTATGGTCCAACTATAGACCCATTTCGCTTATAAATGTTGATATGAAAATATTGACAAAAATATTAGCAGATAGGCTTTCTGCATACCTACCAAATTTAGTACATAAGGATCAGGTGGGCTTTATTTCTGGTAGACAGGCAGGTGATAATATCAGAAAAGTATTGCAGTTGATCCATGTGGCCAGAACTACTCAAACTCCAACAATGCTCCTTTCATTAGACATCAGGAAGGCATTTGATACAGTGTCTTGGGAGTATTTATTTACCCTACTATCCCATTGGGGATTTGGACCTAACTTTATCGGAATTATAAAATTGATATACTCTTCCCCGAGGGCTTTTATTAAATACAATGGTTTTAAGTCTGGGGAGTTCCCACTACAACGAGGCACCAGGCAGGGTTGCCCACTCTCGCCTCTCCTGTTTGCATTAGCAATGGAACCCTTGGCACAAATGATACGGCTATCCCCGGACATTTCAGGTCTGAAAGTGGGCCCTGTTCACCATAAATTGAGTTTATTTGCAGACGACGTTTTAATGGTGGTCTCTAATCCAAGCATATCTCTCCCTGTGATATTACGGACGCTGAAAGACTTTGAGTTGATTTCTGGCTTACAGGTTAACACGGCTAAGTCAAAGGCCTTAAATATTAATATTCAACAGGAATTAGGTGCTAGATTGAAGGTTTCCTTTGACTTTCAATGGGAAACCATAGGATTAAAATATTTAGGCATTAGTTTAACGGGTGACTACTCAACACTCTTTGCAGCTAACTACACCCCTCTGAGACAGAATCTTCTAGGTCTTTTAGATAAATGGAAGGGATATGGTCTATCTTGGTTGGGGAAAATCGCGGCGATTAAAATGTCTATGCTGCCCAAATTTTTATATTTAGTGAGAACGCTACCAGTTACCATTCCTCGTAGTTATTTAAATGACTTACAAAAGAAAATATTTGAGTTTATCTGGGGTGCCAAGAAACCCAGAGTAGCAAGGAACATTATGCTACGCCCTAGGGAGCAAGGGGGTCTAGGAGTACCTAACTTAATTAAGTACTACCAATCCGCCCAATTAGCTCAGATCATGTCTTATTATGCCAAAGCCGATGTCCCTCTTTGGGTACAACTAGAGTCGGAACTGAGTAGTCCGTCAATTTGCACCGCTATGCTATGGGTTCCCCGCAAGATTAGGGGAAAAGTCAGTAATCCGATTATGTCACATACACTCGAACTGTGGGATAGCCTTAAAGACATGTATGGCTTGGCATCCCCTCATTCGCCATTAATGAGCTTATGGGGTAATCCATTGTTTCCTCCGGCACTTATAGACTCGAATAGATTTGAAAATTGGAAAAAAGCGGGAGTAATGTGTCTATTAGATTGTATTGAGGGACACAAAATAGCTGATTTTGTTGAATTACAGCGGAAGTTTCAGTTGCAACCTAGAGACCTCTTTAGCTATCTTCAAATAAGACATTTTTTAAGTTCTAAGACGAGGGGGACTGAATCGATATCTCACCTTACCCATTTCGAGAAGAGGTGTAGACTGGATCCTAGGGGGAGAGGATTGATCTCTGAACTGTATAGAGCGCTGATTGGTACAGATCAAGAGGTAACATTACCATATAGGCTGAAATGGGAGAGGGATTTAGGTGGGGATAGGAACATTAAAGAATGGCGTAAGATGTGGCTGACCTCATTTGGCCCAGCGGCCTCGGTGTGGGCAATCGAGGTTAATATAAAGGTGGCCATGCGATGGTACTTAGTTCCCAAGCAAATGGGGAGGTTTGGCAGGGGGGCCTCTAGTCTTTGCTTTAGAGGCTGCAATGAAGAAGGAACGTACTATCATACCTGGTGGAGTTGTCCCAGGGTTAGGAGTTTTTGGAGGAAAGTCTTTGCGGCTTTGAATAAGGTTTTAGGCAAACGCATTAATATAAGTCCTTGGATAGCGCTATTAAATGCCCCTCTGAGTTTTACCTCAAGGAATCAGAAACGCTTGGCCTACCACATCTTGACGGCTGCTAAACTTACTATTGCAGGAGCATGGAAAACTTCAACTCTTCCTTTTAGAGAATTCAAAACTAGAGTAAATTATATAATGTCTATGGAAAAAATGTCAGCGATCCAAGATAGGGAACTGGACAGATTCCGGGAGATGTGGTCTCTGTGGACACGTGAATTCATGCATTCTAATTTTAATGAAGACTTATTGATTTTGTAATTTTTTTTTTTTTTTTTTTTTTTTCTTTCTTTTCTTCTTCCCTTACCCTTCTTTCCCTTCCCCCTTCCTTTCTGGAAACTCTAATTGTGTATACCAATATAAGGGCTTTTGTTTATGTAGATTTTTTTTACATTGATTAGTTGAGCCCCTTTCTAAAATTGTTAGTTTATATAGGACCATGAGCAGATTATATGTGGCCAATCATGGCGTTGGAGCCGAAGAGGCTTTTTCTTTATTTTTTTCTCGCCTTTATGTATTATTCTATATATAACAATAACGACATTAGCATTGTTAAGTCATCTGGATTTCAAGATGTCATTTACGATCTATTGTATGTGACTGTCGAAATACTGTCTCTTTTAGAACAACTGTCATGGCAAAATAAAAATTTTTCTTGAAAAAAAAATGACAAAACGGTGTCCCACGAGGCTTTTATCGGGGGCAATCTAGCCATATATTTACCATGCTGCCAGGCCCAGAGAGACACCGCCAGCAGATGCCTGATGTTTTAATATCTTCAAGGCATTTGTACCAGCGCGTTAATACTTTATAGTTCCGTTCTTGTGTGCTACATGCTAGAGTAAGCTTATGAGTCAAGGTGTAGATCCATGATAATCCTTGTGGGAGCTTTCCAAATCAAGAAGTGTTCAACCAGTAGACCCGGGGCAAATGCAGGGTTGTTGAAGAGGGGTGTGGAGATGTGTTGTATACCCCATAAAGTAAGGAGATGTTGAGTCAGGAAAGGGAGATTCCTTTGTGGGATTCTATCGGACATCCTCCCCAGAGCATAGAGACTGGGATGAAAGGGGAAATAATTTTTTCCAGATTAACCCAGTTAGAGTTTTTCCCTTGATCTCTGAGCCCAATCTAGTATGCAAAAGAAGACTGCCACAGCATGTTACAGCTTTAGATCTTGGAGGCCTGTTTCTCTCTTCAACTTGTGCTTCATAAGAATGCCGCACCTAATCCTAGGTCTATTCAATCCCCAGACAGATTTTAGGAATGTGTTTTTCAGCCTACGGAAAAAAGCTAAGGAAGATGGATACATATAGTTTAAAAAATCGTGGGAGAATATTCATTTTCAACACATTCATTCTCCCAAACCATGAGAGGTGTCTTTGATTTTACGTTATCTAGGGTTTTGACTAGCAAATAGGCATGGTTAAGCTCATACTTCAGAGAAAAGTCCCCAGCGATCTGGACACCAAGATATTTTATGGAGGAGGCCACCATTCAAACGAAAAGTTGGATTAGAGTTGTACCATTATCTGTTGGGGAAGAATTAAATTAGGGGCTTCCAATTTTGAGTAGTTTACCTTAAAGTTACTAATGTGGGCAAAGCGCTCAAATTACTTTACCACCATTAGAAATTACGTAAAAAGAGATGTAAGGTGCAATAATAAATCGTCAGCGTATAAAGACTCCATGAATTGTTGTTTCCCAACTGTAATCCCCTTAATATCTGGGTTTCTGTGGATGCATTATATATGTTTAACTGTGATTTTTGCAGGAATTTTCTGGCGGAGTTTGGCCTTTAACATGAAATGTCTTGTATGCAATTTTTTCAGTGCTTTCTCAATTGTCACATATGGCGCTCCTCATGGAATTCAACAACATATAGGCAGCTATTCTCTCTGGATGACTTATTGTATATTTATTCATATTGATGATTAAGGAAATTGGGCGAATGCGGCTATTTTTACTAATTGTTGTCCTCGTCAGTGTCGGTGTTGGTTTTTATATGGATCATTGATTCTTTGTGTATAATAAAATGTAATCATTGAATGTTTATTGCCTGGTGCTCCTATTTGGAGGTGGATGTGATGAGGTTCCGCATCCCTTTCTTCTTTTTTGTACATAATTGGATGAGGTCTTAGTGAGCACAGAATAGTAACTTAGTGGTGCACCTTCTTTTTGAATATGTAGTGGTATACACACATTCCTGCCCCAAACTTAAAGGTGCATTTTATCAGATACAAAAAAGAATACAACTACTATCCACATTATCCTTGGTTAAAAACCCTTGAAAAAGAAAATTGGTGTGTAGCTTGGACACCAGCTATGGAGGCTGGTAGACCAGGACATGGAGGTTGAGTGGCTGGCCCTGATGGTCCATGGCCTCTTCTGCACCCCCCTGGGATTTGAGGATGCAGGTAATGGGATGGGGATTATGGCAAGTCACCCATTGTCTGCAGGTGACTTTCCAGCCCCTCATGTGCTGTGAACTGGTAGGGTTACATGTAAAAAAAACATACAGAAGAGGTCCATTACTTTTATTCGTTTTTCTACTTACATCTCACTCGCATATTAAAGGCCCCTCCCTGTGGCGACCAGGTAGCTGTCAGAAGCTATCTGAAGCTGTTGTGACGGGCAGGGAAAGGAGGTTCTCTGTCCCACTGAAGACCCCTGGGAGGTAAGGAACCCAGCCCCCTCTCCATGCTGGATCCTGGGTGGAGATGAGCTCTTTTTTTATTTGCCCGCAAACAGGGGAAATGCCAGGAAAATGAAAATCGCATGGCTGGAAGTTAACGGATGGACATGCATGTGCTTGACGGGTTAAACATGTCTGTTTTCCTACAAAAACAATAGTTGGTAGTGAGCTAAGTTTGTTACATTTTAAATAATTACCTCTCAGATATTGGTGCCTGGTGTAATTGCCTTGCATCTTGTGCCACAGATTCTCGTGGCCAAGTTCCAATAGCTAGTGGGAAGGCTTGGTATTCTTAGAGAACTGGAGATCTATATAGCAGCAAAGATGGATAAACTATATTTTAATATAACATGCTCAACAAGCACATATGGCTTTGATGCCTGTGTGACATACCTTTGGCAATAACATGCATATAACTATGGATGTGAATGAATATATGTATGGATGTTAAATTATGAATGCATATAAGATTCATCAGGAGTGAGTTTTATGAGTTGGATACTTTGCTTTAAAAAAAGGACATTCCAGGCAAAAAGTTAAATTAGCCTGCTTTCTTCTTGACCCATGCTGGCTGTCATGAGCTGCATCTTTCATTCACTAGCACTTTGCATTCTTTGATAAACTCTATTGAACTTGTTCCCTTCTGCTGAATCAGCCCCCCAAATCAATTCACTTTTGAGGGAACTGAGACATTGGGGGTCATGCTAGAAAGAAACCAGAAAAGGAACATGTGCACCAACTTTCAAACCAGACCATGTTTCCCCAGGAGTGTCTGCAAGTTCAGTTTCAGGTTCATATTGCTGCTCACATGTCAGCCTGTCTCCATAAGCAAACTACGCAGATGCCTTGTGTAAAACACAGAGCAGATTGCTGTCCACAGAAAACGACATGGAGGCTGATTCATTACTAACGCCAGGTATCGGAGCTTGGAGCGACCGCTAGTAGACACTGTAAGCGGGTGTCGGGCGCTGTAACATATCACCTCAGTCGCTGTAGTAACCTGGCCTGCATTGATGAATGTTATGTATGTTGGGCGCTCTAACACCAGTACAGCGCTGCAGCGAGCGAAAGGTAGCGCCAGCTCAGTGCGACCGACTCTCTGCGCTCCACACCATACTTATCAAAAAACTACACACACACAGCGTCGGCTCTCTAAATCTGGTCGCTATAGCACAGAGCGCCAGATGCTGTGTGATTAAAGTCTGTTTTTGAACACATATCCACCAGTAACAAAGTGAAAACACATGGAATGACATTGTTGTAACACTGTGACATTAACACTTTAGTGCCAGACCTGTAATGACAATTCTGCATAAAATTATAAAAAGTCAAAAACGTTTCTAAAAGTGTTTGTTTGCAGCCAGGAAAGGTCACACAATGATTTGAGCTAAAAAAATTGTCAAACATGCTGTTTAAACACAAGCAAATGAACGGCCATTGAAATGTATGGGAGAGCGACACTGAGCGAAAGGTAATACCAGGCGCTCTGGAAGCTAGAGTGCCGGCGCTATATGCTGAGCTGCCTCTAATAATACATGTGACGCTACATGACGCTGTTAGAGGCGCTCACCAGATTCGCTTTCAGAAATGTGGGTTTGCGTACAGCGCCCGGCGTTCACCAGACGCTGCCTGCCGCTACAAGACACTACCTAGCACTATCCCTTCTTAAATAACCCCCAAAGTTCACATTTCGATGCAGACTAAAGTTCAATTTTGTATACCTACTTACACCCTAAAAATGAAAGAAGCAGATTGTGGTCCACAGAAAAAGACACATCTTGGTACAGATTGAGGCTCAATTTAGTCTACCTATTTACATCGTAAAAATAAAAGGTTCACATGTTTCAGACTGTGATCCACAAAACAAATAAACAGCTCACATATCAGTTCACATCTCCATGCAGATTGTGGTTCATTTCGGCATATCTACATGCACATTAAAAATAAAAGGTTCATATAGTATGCTGCATGCATCTCACTCCTACAGCAACTTGCATAGTGAGGGTCATGCTAAAGATTTACTGGGGCAAATTCAACTCTGGGTGCACATTTGGGTGTGAATTGCCGTCTGCATCTCAGTGAGCTCTTTAACTTTGGGGTTATTCATCAAGGGATAGCGCCAGGTAGTGCTTCTTAGCGTCAGGCAGCGTCTGCTGAACGCTGGGCGCTGTACACAATACCACATTTATGAAAGCGAATCTGGTGAGAGATTCTAACAGCGCCATGTAGCGTCCGATGTATTAGGCAGCTCAGCGTATAGCGCCGGCGCCAGGTATTACCTGTCGCTACCTGTCACTCTCCTATACATTTCAATGGATGTTCCTTTTCTTCTGTTTAAACAGGGTTTTTTTTTTGGTTTTTTTTTTTTCTCTCAAATAATTGTGTGACCTCTCCTGGCCTAGAAAAAGTCATTTTTGAAAACTTTTTAGATTTTTTTGTTTTTTATGCAGAATTGTATTTACAGGTCTGGCACTAATGTGTTAATTGTTAAAACATTGTAATTCCATGTGTTTTCGCTTTGTTACTGGTGTCTATGTGTTCAAAAACAGACTTTTATCACACAGTGTCTGGCTCTCTATGCTATAACAACCAGATTTAGAGCGCCAGCATACATCACATTCATCAATGCGAATGTGACTGAGATGCTCTGTTACAGCGCCCGATACTCGCTTACAGCGTATACTAGCGGTCGCTCTAAGCACTGCTATACAGACGCTCATCTGCTGATACCTGGCGTTAGTAATGAATCAGCCTCCACGACACACACACAAAGGCCCTTATTTAACAAGGGATAGCGCCAGGTAGCGAATGGTGAGCGAACGGTAATGACGCTCACCGCCACGAGAACGCCGGCTCCCCTCCGCAATCACACATTTATGAAGCCGATCCTGCTTAGCGACTGACAGAGCGCCAGATAGCGAATCATTCATCATTATTCCAGCCTCACCCCACAGCGCCAGCGAGCGACCTTGAACAGCGACAGGTATGACCTCTCGCTACCTGGCGCTCTCCAATGCATTTCAATGGAGCAATCTTCAAATATTCATAATTAATTGCTATAATTTTTTATTTATTTTTTTTTAATGTCAAAAATTCTGTGACCACTTCTGCAATGTTAGATATTTTTTTTTAAGCTAAATAAAAAAAAAAAAAATCGTGCAGAATTGATATTACAGGTCTGATATTAATGTATTCATATTACAAAATGTTTTGAAAAACATGTTTTTTTTTTCTAAAAATATGGTTGTTTGGGGGTTAAAAAACTACTTTTAACCCATCGCCGCCAGCGCTCTGGGGTTTAAACAAGCATTTCACAGTGCGAGAATTTTTGGAGCGTGATTTGTTAATGAATATGCTGGGAGCCGTTCGCTATGGCCGTTCGCTGTCATGCGCTCCCATACAGCGCGGGAACCTGTCAAACAGCGACTCATAACCCCGTATTCAACATTACCACACACCGACTGAGTCGCTGTCAACAGCCGAACAACGGCCAAGCACAGCGAATACTAGCGGGCGCTGTGAAAATAACGCTACTGTCGCTCATCTGTCGCTACCTGGCGCTATTAATGAATCAGCCTGAAAGTGCAATAAAAAATATTTGTTCTATTTTTTCCCAAAACATAAACTGCACATGTGATGAGGCATTTTTACATGTGAGGTACATCTTTATTTCCAATAAGGTAAGAACACTTTTTTGTTTGGAATTGTTGGAAACAGCAGCACCCTATGGGGTAAAAAACTAACACATTCCTAAGCATTCCCAATATGGTCCTGTTGTTTCCAAATGATTCTAACCTCACTGGAAAAATTATGAACCTCATCTGTAAAAATGGCTCATCACATGTGCCGGTGATTTATTTTCAGAGAAATTAGAACACACATTTTTATTGCATTTTTTCTGTGTCAAAGTAGAAAAGCTCACTCAAATGTAAGTTTCAGTTTACATCTAAAAGTGCACGCAAAAGTAAACTTGATTTAGCAAATCCTTATCATGACCCCCACCAGATTGTGAGCTGCAAGATGCACCTGGATCCACACCAGGGGAAAAGTAGACAGCACTTTACACATGAGAATTATTGTGGGCTACAAGTAGACCAGCTAATGAATGGTCCACATTGCAGAGCCAATTTTGTGCACTACCTTAGGTCCCAGGAAATTCTGTATGAGCCTGCAAAAACATGGTGCACTTCTGGGAACAGACTTTATTTTCAGGCAAAAAAATAGTATGTCCACAGTATGCACCAGAGTTTGAGTAAGTGAGCTGGAGTCTGCACTCAAATTAGATTTTTAGGATTAGCATGTCCACACAAACCTGTATTTATAGTACCCACAATGTCATGATCTGCTGCTGAAGAGGCCCAGCAGAGGGATACACTAGGACTTGTTAAAATATAAAGCAGGCTTAAAAATCCTTAAAAAAAAAAAAAAAAAATGGCATGAGGACCCCCCTGCGATGCATAACCAGCCCAGGACCAGCTATGTAGGGCCCTGCAAGCTACAAGCCCACATAGAGTCTGTGGGCCTGGGCCCTTCTGCCCCCCCCCCCCCCTGGCCTTTGGGGTGGCAGGTAATTTGGGGGACCGGGGTTAATAGCAAGTCACCCGCTAGCCGCAGGTGACTTGCCAGCCTCCATCCTTGTGAACTGGTTTAGGGGTCTCATGGACCCCTTACCAGTTCACAAAGGGTTAACAGTAAAAGAAAACACACACACAATAAAATTATTTTATAAAAAAAAAAAAAATTTTTTTTACACACCTCCGATCGTCAGCTCCTCTGTCCCTCGCTGATCCGATGACAGATGCCAGAGATGCCAGAGATCGGCAGCCAGAGGAGAGGGGGAGGCAGAGGATCAGAGGATTTCCTGCCCCCTCCTTCTCTCGCCCTGATCACCGACATCTGACAGCTGAGAGGCCTGGAGCTGGCATGACGCACGTCGAGTGACGCGGCAAGAGGGCGGCGCCAGTCGGGAGAGAAGGGGAAGCCTGACAGGCTCTCTCCTGAAGATAGAAGAGCCCTGGGGGGATCAGAGGCCCCCCGGGAGAAGAGGAGGGTCGGCGAGAGTGAGGTCACATGGACGTGAGTAAATGTCATTTTAATTTTTTTTTTATTTTTACAGGAAAAGCCGGCAGCTGCTGAAACGGGGGGGGGGGGGGGGCTGGGGACCTACTCCGGGCACTCTCCTGCAGCCGGAGGAGCCCCGACGGGGGAACGGAGCCCTCCAGGGTGAATGGGAGACCCAGCCAGATCGAATGAGGGGTCAGGTAAGTGTTTTTGTTTATTTTTTCAGTTGCTAGCAGGGGGCAAAGTCAGGCACGTAAAATTTACGTGCCTGGCATTTAACGGTTGGAGAGGCAGCCACGTAAATTTTACGTGGCTGGCAATAGAAGGGTTAAACATATTTTTCAAATAGGAAAATAGGAAAATAGGAATTAACTCTCACACTGCTCATAAAATAAATATTTTGGAACATTGTGTTCTTTATTTGGCATTATTATTATAATGATTTATAGAATTGTACTGGTTAGGAACCTTCCTGGTTTAAAATATCTTTGTGTTTTTGTATGTGCTCTATGTATGACTCAATAAATTGTGTATGTGATTTGAAAGTTTTTTTGTAGCTATAGTATACTTTGAAAAGTCTCTCAAGCACTGACCTCTGAGTCGTCCTTGTGCCCATGTTGCAACATCCAGTGAAAAGCTTTCTTAAAAGACTTTTTCTGCAAATGATATTCTCTGCTTGGGATTAAATGTTTGACAAGCACATATGGCTTTCATGCTTGTGCGACATCATTTTGGCAATAACATGTACAGAATATAGCTACAGATATTATTGAATAGATGTATGAATTTTAAATTATGAATGCATAAAAATCATAGAAGAAAAAGATTACATATGCTAACATTTTAATATAAAGTTTAATAATTTAATAAATGCATTTCTGAATGAATTAATGAATGAAATGTACAAGGAATTCATTACATGTTTATGAATAATTATGTAGTATACTATGTGACCTGTTTTGTGTTCTTTTCTTGTTCTTCTTTTTTTCTAAGAAAGCAATTTAAAGAAATTATTTCTTTTCAACATGGTTCCTTTTCCTATTTGGATTTGGTGCAATCATTTTTGATCTCTTTGACCATAAAAAAGGCAAGTTCTGGTCAAGGAATGCAATGTGGTCACAAATCACAGTATCCAATTACAGCTTCTTAGTAAATCTAGCTCTTAAAATAAAAAGGTCTTCTTTAAAAGACACCAAAGATGGAACCTGGTTCTATATGGCCTTCGGATAGTTAACCTGCCTTTCAGAGCTGATGTGCGTGGGGGAGGGGGGGGGGGGGTAGAAAATCAATTATTTTCATATTACAAGGACTTCACAGATTATATGATAAGACTGTAATGGCTACTGTAAAGGAATGACCATGCCTTTAGCCTTTATATTACATGGTATCATTATAAGAAAATGCTGCAGGCAACACCGCTGTCAGGGTAATACGTTCCCCTGTCTCTGCTTGATGCAAAAAAGATGGATGCCTGAGGCCCATTTCTATACAGACAGAAACTGTTCTCATATTACTTGTGCGTGAGCCAATAAATGTTTAGTCTCACCTTCTATTGCATCTTATTACAGTTACAATCCGCAAGAGCTGGGATAGCCTCAGCAAAACCAAAAACCACTAAGTTTCTTATTAAACCTCATTCCCCAGGATGTGAAACAGAAAAGAACCAGAGACAATGTACCGTATTTAAAGATTTTTTTTTTTGTGCTAGAGTGAAGGGTACTAAAGCTAATGGGGCAGTTTGGGAGACAATTTAAGGGACATCTGTAAGCTGAAAATAATTAAAAAAAGGATACTACCTTCTGTGTAGCACATTGGTCCAGTGCAAAATTACTTACTGTAACCATTCAGTAGATCTCATTCAGATCTGGCCCCTGGTCTGCTTCCTTAGACAGGTAGCAAGTGGAGGCGGTTTGTGGTATGCTTCCTTACAAACAGTAAATTAACTAACACTGTAATATTGCTCTCCGACTATAGAGCAAACACTGATCCAGATTTATTTGCTTGAGATGTATATCAGGCTGAATACATGTAGAATTGTAAATCAGTGCTGCAAGTGCTGCATGTTCTACTCCCTGCTTGATACACCGAATTACACTATACTGACTCTTTCTTACTAAACTCTCCTTCTCTATAACATCTTCTTCCTAAAGGAACTATAAACCTGTTGAAATAACTTTAATGCATCAACTACATCCTGTATATGACTGGCTGCTTGTTATACTATTGATAACATTAGTTTAAAAGAAAAAACAGGAGGTCTTATGCAGGCCATGTATGCTGTATGCATAGTGTGTTTAACCTGCTAAGGGAGCTGTTTTGCTTTGCTCCATATAGAGATATCTTGTTGATGTATCCTGTTCACATTTATGTTCCTGATTGTTGCTGAATAAACAGCATGCTGGAAGAGTGCCATGTACAATCCGCCGCCAACAGGTTATGGGCCCAGAGCTGGAATAGCCCAGAGGGGGTTTTCCCAGAAGTCCCAAAAGTGAATCAGAGAAGCTTGAGAAACAGAGAAGATGTCTACTAACAGCAATCCTGTCAAATTCATGGTGCCATGCTTGACTAACCAGAACTTCCAGTCCTGGGAGAAGGTACATAGACATGTATTCAGGAACCCTTGCCTAATCCATTAACAGATGATTGGCTAGAAAAGGATCAGAAAGAACAGAGCACTATCTCCCTCAGCATAGATGATAATCAGATTGTGCATATATGCAAGTGTGTTACTGCATAGGAGATGTGGGATGGGTTACAGAAGGTGTATGAAAGGTCAAACCCCAGCAATAAGATTTATCTCACAAGAAAAATCAGTCTAAGCTAAGTGAGAGTCAGAATATGCAAGACTATATAAGAGATACCACAGAGATTAAGGAGTACCTCAGAGGCATTGTGGAAGATATTTTCATGTTGTTGCACTTCTACTATGTGGTCTTCCAGAAAGTTATGACACACTTGTATGTTAAAGGCAAATTTGTTGATGATTATACAAGAAAAGCAGAGTCTCTAAGCAGAATGAATAATTCCAGAGCAGAGGCAGCATTTCAGACACAAGATTTCTTTAAAAATAAAAGCTAGCTCATGCGCGAGGAGACGCGAATGGAGCACTGACGCGCTCCTCAGGAACCTGTCTCCCCGGCCCCTCACAAGCCCCAGCGATCGGCGGTTTTGGGCCCCGCCACCTCGGGCAGACCCCAGGACTCCCCCTACCAAGTTTCATCCGGTTCTGAGGGGGGTCCCGGAACCGCGCTCCCAGCTGCTGACTGCATGGGACGGCCGCCGCCATCTTGAATACGGCCGCCCCTCACCTAAGCAGCCCATCAGGACGCCTAGCAGAGCCCACAACTCTCCAGAAGCCGGACCGCAGGAGCACTTAGGGGGTGCAGGCACCCCACCAGAAGCAACAGCCACTTTGGGTCAGCAGCCGCTCTAAGGTTAGTGGCCCCTGGCTTACCCACTTTGAGCCTTTTCCAAGTGAGGCAGCCCACAACCCCCCATACCAGCTATCAGTAGTGCCTTTGGGGACTGGGAATTGATCTAGCGAGGGGTCATCATTTTTAAAGGGGCCACCCCTGCCAGGCTCAACCTGCATCCTACCCAGCATTTACCAGTATACCCTGGGGCCAGGCACATTGCATAAGGGGAACCCAGCACCCAGCAGCTCCGCTCGGTGGTCCCATAAAATCTTAGGGGCCCGAGCAGTGGGACGACCCTATCCCCTCTGCTCTCAGACAACTAAAGAATCCCCTCCTTAGGCTGGCAAGTCTGGACTCAGCACCTCAAATTTAATTCTGAGCTCACACGCACAGCTCCATTGGAAGCACATTAAAGCGTTGAAGGGGCGACATCTCTTGGACCTCTGCGCGGACGCCATGAATCACGGCAAGTAATACTACTTATTCTATCTTCTAATTCCTGCATGCTTCCTATAATTGCTTACTATACGGACCCTAGCTCTCAGCTCTCAGGCCTTCCTAAAGAAGAAGAGTCCCCTTTCATATTTTGAAGAGTTTGTTGTTCTCACTGTCTGCCTTTTAAAAGCGGGCCCTTATTCTCTGATTGGTTCGCCTGCCCTCACAACCAGCAAAGTAAACAGTACGGCACTTCCTACTGGGGACAGCCTTGCTACGTTGATCTGCTCAATTCTGGCATTTCCCCCGACGACGCTTTAAAACCAAGATGGACGAACCCGCACCTTCCCAAGGCGTGCCTCGAGTTCCCTCCGACCTTCTGCCAGAAGACGAGTCCTGGATGGACGAGTCCCTCCATGGTTCACCGGCAAAGTCGCAGACACCGCCGTTGGACAGGTACGAGGCCGTGCTTGAAAAAGTACTTGAGCGATGGGCCTTAACCATCACGTCCCAGATCTCATCCAATCTCTCAGCGGAAATCAAAGAGCTGGGCCAAAGAGTCGACATTCTAGAACAACAAAACTCGACGCACACCTCTGAACTGTCCTCCCATGGAACCCAGCTAGAGGCCCTGAGAGACGAAAACCTTATTCTTCACCATAAGATTGAGGACATGGAAAACCGGTCTCGGAGGGCCAACATTAGAATCAGAGGTATTCCAGAAACTGTACTTGATCTACAATCCACGGCCACAGCCATGTTTCAAGATCTCGTTCCATCCATCCCAACCGAGAGATTGGAATTTGATAGGATCCATCGGGCCTTACAGAAGAAGAGAGCAGACGGCCTCCCGCGGGACGTTCTTGTAAAACTCCATTTTTATCGTACAAAAGAACTGATCATGGCGGCCGCACGGGACCAAGCAGAACTTAAATTCCAGAACTTTGATTACCATCTTTTTGCTGACATCTCCCCACAAACCATTGCCAGGCGGCGAGCTATGAAGCCCTCCCTAGAAATTCTGCAGGCCAAAGGTGTTAGATACAAATGGGGGTTCCCCTTCAAAATATCTTTCTACTACTCTGACCAGAGGTTTGAGGCGTCCACACCGCAAGAGCTGGAGAAAGTCTTGTCCGAAACGGGTTTAAGAGCTCAAGCCGTAGTGCCGCCCCCCCCTCCGCAAAAAAAGAGAGCACTTTCCTTCTCGCCAGCGCCTAAAGATAAACGGGGTCCTAAGAGGAGCACTCCATCTACGAGCAAGTCAGTGACTTCTTTATCTTACAATTCCGGTAAGACGGCCCATGGTGAGGGGTGATTTGTAAGATTCTCTGTGTGTTTTATCAGAGCTCTTGCCTTTCACCTTGTTTCCGTGGTGTTCGCACGGGAGGTTTATTCTGCGGTTCTGTTGTTTAATCTTTAACCGAGGTTTCGCGACAATCTGGGTATTAGTTTTACCTACACAACTTTTTTCATGAATAACCCCCTTGGTGTATAATCCAAAGGGCTTTTGCCAGGTTTAACTTTGAGATCTGGATTAGTGCCCTTGCCCTTAATTTCTGTAATGTAACTTAATGGTACCATCTGTCGCTGTTTAAAGTTTGATAATTGTTATGCGGGCCGGAGGCCCAGGTTCTATGTTTTGTGCACTCCAAGCTTCCCAACCCGTTGGTTTCCGCCGAGCTGGGAAGCTCACGATACTGACCCCCTGTAGCGGGTCGTACAACCTACCCGTTTTGACTGAGACCTCTCATTTGAGGTCTCTTAGTTGCATCAGCATTCCCCATTGGGGTTTGGGTCTCCTCAACCCCACTGGGAAATTTTCAATTTTAAACAAGGAGGTATTATTTCCTCCATTAGGTTTTTGTCAATATGCTCTTTTTATCCTTTCTTTTTCCACCTACTTTCCTTTCTCTTCTCTTCTCCTCTCCCCGAGTGCCCATCTTCACTAGCTTCAACAGTAGTGGAGTAACGTAAAATGGTAGTTAAATTAGTTTCGCTTAATGTGCAAGGCCTGAATATCCCCCAAAAAAGAGTTAAGGCCTTCCGCCAGATGAGGTCTCTCCATGCCGATATTGTCTGCTTCCAGGAGACTAATTTTACTAAGAAAAATACTCCTAAATTCCTTAGTACAGATTATCCCCTCTTTTTCACGGCATCTGCGGATACTAAACAAAGAGGGGTTCTTATCGCTTTTAAGCGCTCTCTCCCTTTCTCCTCGGAGCAGATAATAAGAGACCCCCAGGGTCGTTTCCTTATAATTGTGGGTGAAGTCCAAGACCAACCAATTACTGTTGCCACATACTATGCCCCGAACCAGAATCAGAACGCTTTTTTTGAGGAATTCCTGAAGACCTTGGACCCCCTTGTAAAGGGGCTCTTAATAGTGGCCGGAGATTCGAACCAAATCCTGCATCCAACTTTAGATCGACAGGCTGTGGATCGAACATCCGCTGCAGGAAGAGATGGCTCCTCAAGAACAGCGTTCCGCTCCCTTTTAAATCATTATCACTTAGTTGACGCGTGGAGGGAACTCCATCCCGCAAGGAGAGACTATACTCATTATTCCTGCCCGCATAAGGTCTTTACCAGAATTGACCATGTTTTCTTGCAACTCCCCTCTTTGCCACATTTGTCCCATTCCTCTATAGTGCCAATTGTCTGGTCTGACCATGATTTGGTTTCGATTCAATTGTCTTCTTTAACGCAAAGATCCTCACAAAAATCTTGGAAACTCTACGAACCTATGTTATCGGATGAGACCCTCCTTGAACGCACGCATAAAGTAATTGAAGATTTCTACCTTGATAACATGGGGTCGGTGAGTTCTGATACCCTGCTCTGGGAGGCCCATAAGGCCGTAATCCGGGGTCATTTTATCCAGGAATCAGCCCGGCGTAAGGCCCTTTACAAAAAGCAGTTAAATACATTATTAGATGCATATCACTTGGCCTCTTCTGACTATAAAACCCACCCTACTAGGCACAATAGGATTGCTCTCAATCAGGCCGGGGACCGGCTTAATATGTGCCTTTCCGGTGAAGCTGAACGCCAAATAAACAGATCTAGGTTTAAGTGGTATCGTCTCAGTAATAAGCCAAATACACCTCTGGCCAGAAGGCTCAAGGGAGTCACGCAGAGGATTAAACCTTTGCGCATTAAGACTCTTGACGGTCCACTTTCAAGTAACCCAGTGAGGGTGGTGGAAACGTTCAGTAAGCACCTCGAGGATCTATATAAACCTAAAACTGCACTTGATGAGCGCCTGGCTGAAAAATTGATAGGTCACATACAATTACCTCCCCTGCATGAAGAGGTTAGGGAATCCCTGGAGAGACCGGTTCAGCTCTCTGAGGTCCAGGAAGCTATTAACTCCCTAAAAATAGGGAAGCAGCCGGGCCCAGATGGTTTCACCGCCCTCTACTATAAAAAATTCTCCCAAATACTCGCCCCACGTCTGGTCTGTGTGTTCAACTCCCTTAGGAACGGCGACTCGTGGAGTACAGACGCGCTTACTGCTGCGGTATGTATGATACCTAAACCTGACGCTGATTCTACCCTATGGTCCAGTCATAGACCTATTTCTCTCATAAACATTGATGTTAAGCTCTTGGCTAAAGTCCTGGCGACTAGACTTAATACGTTTATAGGGTCCCTAATCTCTAAAGAGCAGACAGGCTTCATTCCCCAGCGACAAGTGGGGGATAATATTCGTAAAGTTATCAACCTGATCCATCACGCCAGGAAGGAGGGACGCCATACCATGCTATTAACATTAGATATACGTAAAGCATTCGATACTGTAGCATGGGACTACCTCCAGTTTATTTTGAGGAAGTGGGGTATGGGTCCCTCCTTCATTACATGGATTACCTCATTATACTCCAACCCGGGAGCATTCATCAGATATTCAGGTTATTCCTCTAACCGGTTCTCTTTAGGCAGAGGCACTAGACAGGGTTGCCCCCTATCCCCTCTATTGTTTGCACTCGCCATTGAGCCTCTCTCCAAGCTAATCCAGGCTAATGTCAACATTAAGGGAATCATGATAGGAGCGTATGACCACAAGATTTCTCTATTTGCAGACGATATCCTTATGCTAGTCACGGACCCTATCACATCTCTCCCGAACCTCCTCCATACCCTAGAGGACTTCTCTAAAATCTCTGGCCTGCAAATCAATCCATCGAAGTCTCAAGCGCTCAATATTTCTCTCCCTGAGACTACTTTGACTGCGCTCAAATCTTCTTTTGGCTTCTCCTGGCAAAAGCACCACATTAAATATCTGGGCGTACGATTAACAGCAAATTATGATTCTCTTTACGCCGCTAACTATCCCGCCCTGGCCAAGGATCTACGTACTCTAATATCTACCTGGACTAGATTACACCTGTCATGGCTGGGTAGGATAGCGGCGGCGAAAATGACTTGGCTGCCAAAACTGCTTTTCTTCTTCAGGGTACTTCCAATCCCAATCCCGGCTTCCTTTATCAAAGGCCTCCAAGCGTCCTTAAACTCATTTATATGGGGGAAGCAGAGACCTCGGGTCAATCGGGGGACCCTATACAGAACTAAGCAGCAGGGTGGCCTTGGGGTCCCTAACATAGCACATTATTACTCTGCCTGTCAGATAGCCCAAATGTCGGCCTTCCATGCTGGTACTGAAAGACCATTATGGGTTGATATTGAACAAACTAGCTGTTCTCCGGTAGAGATTGGGAATCTGCTATGGTTGCCCCCGCTGAATTATAAAGATATCGACAACCCGGTCCTGAACCACTCCCTCAGGATTTGGAAGTCTAACAGACTGAAAGGAAACCTCTTCTCCCCCCAAACCCCCTTGCTCTCTATATTTGGAAACCCCGAATTCCCCCCGGCCTTTCAGGAGCCTTCGGCTTTTACCTGGTGGAGGACACATAAATTAACAAAGTTCAAAGATTTCCTAACACATAGGGGTATGATGACCTTCCCCGAACTTCAATCGCATAGGGACATACCGAGCAAAGAATACCTCCGTTTCCTGCAAATTACACATTATATAGGTACTAGATCGGGGTCGCGATTATTATCTAGACCTTCTTCCCCCTTTGAATTTATCTGTGAGAAACAGCCCCTAGGTAAAGGGACGGTCTCCACGCTGTACAAGCTGATGGGTGAGGCAGACGGGAAATCCCCTCCGGCCTACACCACTAGATGGGCGAGCGACCTTGGTGTGGATCTCTCGGAAGAGGATTGGAAGGCTGTATGGAGGAATTCATTTACTAAATTTTTGCACACAGGTGCCCAGGAGGTCAACACCAAGGTTTTGCTTCGCTGGTATTTGGTTCCAGAAAGAGTTCACAGGTTCTGCCCTTCGTACCCCCCAGAATGCTTTAGAAACTGTTGTATGCAAGGAACCTACCTCCATATTTGGTGGGAGTGTAGGCTGGTTAACCAGTTCTGGACCAAGGTTTTTTATCTTATATTTAAGGCAACAGGCCTGCGCCTGACCCCCTCACCACAATTAGCCCTTCTTAATCTCAGACCCCCCGAATGCCCCAAACCACATTTTGAGCTTGTGAGACATATTTTAACAGCTGCTAAATTGATTATTGCCCAATCATGGAAGAGTGGGTCTATTCCTAGTGGACGTCTCGTATCCCGCATAAATGAGGTGATGCTCTTTGAAAAGATGGCTGCTTCAATGCAAGGCGATCTCACTCCCTTTCTAGCTGTTTGGGGAGGTTGGATTACTCATTTCCAGCATAAAGACTTTGGCTCTCAACTGTTTATATCTTAGTTACAAGCCACGACCCTTTTGGCTTGCTTATAGTATGGGCACTCACCCCTTTCCTCTCCTCCTCCACTTTTCTTTTTCTCTCTATACTCTCCTATTCCCCCCCTATTTTTGCCTCGCTTTAAATCTCTAAGTAGCTGTTGATTATTAATAGTATAGTATATTAGTATAATAGTATATTTTCTATAAGAGCCTTTTTGCGCTTTTGTTTTGTATGAGTATGCTGTTAATAGGATATTACTCTACCTGTTCCTTAAAATCCTTTGTAATTTGCTTGTGGATGTAACGCTTGCATATCCTTAATAAAAAAATTGTTGAAAAAAAAAAATAAATAAATAAAAAAAATAAAAGCTAGCTAAAAGAAACTCGTGAATGTTTAGTGTATAAAAGGCCTGGTCACCTAAAGAAAAACTGATTGGAAAGCTAGAATGAGTCCTCTTCAGAAGCAGAAAGTTCAGCAAAGGGTTAGGTCTGCTGTAGAGGAAGCTGATTCTCCTGAATGTATCAAGGCTGATGAATGTTTCAAGCTACATTTAATGTAAACACATGAGCAGCTTGAAGGAATGTATGGTGTATAGAAACAGGTGCAACAAGCCATATGATAAACAACAAAAACCTTTTCTCTAACCTCAATGAAAGTAAATCAGAAAAAGTTTTCTTAGCTTATGGTCGCTATATGACTTCAGAAGGTGTGGGAAATTTCCGTTTCCCCAATTACAAACCAGAAATATCCCAGTAAGTTCCCAGTATTTTCCCAGTCTTATAAGCAAAGTTTTGCCAGTGAAAACAGGACAATGAAGTTACTTTTAAATAAGACAGCTGCATCATTTCTAGAAAAAGCGACAAAAAAGTGAACTTTATCAGCTAAGCTGCAAAGAAAGTGTGTACAGTGCTAGACAAATGCAAAAACTGTATACATGTATGGCACAAATGTCTTGGGTATAGACACCCAGAAGCTAAAGGGAGCTTGCTCAACAACAGCTTGCAGATGAAATTGCAATAGACAAATGCAGTCCTGTGATGGAATGCACCAGTTGTCTTAAAGGGAAAATGTCCTTTCCAGCGACTGGATTTGATACACACAGATGTATGTGGCTCAAAATGCCTGATTCTAAGCCACTCCATGATTGCTCAGTTTTGCGCAGAAGCAAAATCGCAGATTGGGATTTTGCGAAGGCTCATATTATTCTCAACTGCGTCCGAGATTTTCTTGACCAGGTGTATGCAAGCGTTTTGCATAAGCTTTCGTTTTAGCTGAGCAATTACATATTTGGCTGCAAACTACTTTCTTAGGCTGAGTTTGTATCTGTTTCCAGCTGTATGTTGCCGCAGAGTCCTTGGTTTTCCATGCTTTGTGGCCATCTTGCTTGCATGCCGGTATATGCACATGGTTTAGTTGTTTTTTTTTTCCATTGCTGAACCCCACCTTTGGGACATCCCACATTTGTGTGCATCCCCACAGTGTCACTCACCTTCTTCCTCCTGGTTCCTTTTGGGGCATCCCATGTAGTGTGTGTGTGTTCAGTGTGACTCACCTTCTTCTTTCTGGTTCCTTTTGGGGCATCCCATGTAGTGTGTGCCCCCAGTGTAACTCACCTTCTCCTTCCTGGTTCTCCTGGTTCCTTTTGCGGCATCCCATATAGTGTGTGTCTCCAATGACACTCACCTGCTTTCTTGTTCTTACCTGCTTCCCCCTAGTGGTTGCCGCCACCTTCCCCCACCTCAGCTTTTCCTTTTGCACCCTGCATTAAGCATGTTGGATTTCCTGAACACACCACACTGCATCATTTTCTTGTTAACCATTTATCTTTCATTTTTAAAATGCTATTTTTGGCCTTTGGGACTTCTAAGTAAAACATTTTCTTTTTTTATAAAACGTTGCTAGAAAATTGTTAAAAACATGTGTAAATGCTTTAAAACTGTAAACTGTAAAAACTGTAAAACATTTGGGGCCCATGGCACCTTTAAAAACAAAAGAAAGGCAGGCCAACATCTGCTTGAACACGTCTCCCAGTTCTCCCTGACAAATGTCCCAAATTGCTCATTACTTACTGTATCCCTGTTGTTGCCTGTTTTAAAGAGCTAGCCTCTGCATTGACACCACGCCTTTGTCTCTTTAAGGACACGAAAACAGAACTAGGCACATGTATAATGTCAGGCATGCTTCCGGAGTTGTCAGCTTGTGTTTTGTCGAACCCACCTGAGTGGTGGAAGGGTTCTGCCTCAAGTGGTCACATTGCAGCAAATTCTCCCTGGTTCGATGAGTTTGTAGGGACAGGGAAGCACAAAACACCAGCACTTAGCAGACATGTCATTGGGAGTTCCTTACCTTGAGGTGTGTGTTGTTTTGTCTGTTGGCCTAACTGAGTTCTCTTTGGATTGTTCCTGGACTGCTGGTGGGGATTTAAAGAGGAGGATGAGGACGTTGGCAATCTTCTGGGGTGATGCCTTACCCGCACACTCAGTCTTTGCCATGGCACTGGTCAGACCCTTCTGCTCCAGGTGGGCTTGATTCTCTGACAGAACTCAGATGTTATAAGAGACACAGTTCAAATTAGTGAGCAACTTATCTATGAACCAGCCACTTACCTCAGAAGTTCTGGCAGAAAAACTGCCTCACCCGGGGCTTGTTCCGTCTTTTGAGTGTCCAACCAATGCTGCATTATCTGGGTGTGCACATGTGCATTGAGATGTGCCACCACATCTATTGCCAACATCCTTTTGGTGTGTGTGTTAGGCTTGAAGTCGTAAAGCTCCCTCATAAAAGTCTGCAATGGCAAAACACAACAAAAATGTCACTTTACTGTAGGTGCAAGTGTTCTCCACCAGTCTATCGCAGGATCTGCTGCTTCTTCTGCTATCATGTGCATGAATTACATGCACTAACCTTCCCCTGTTTTTGGTGTGACACTTCTCACAGCAATGTTACCTCTTTAACCCTTTAACTGCCAGCCTACCTGAAGATTTTGTCACCCTCTATTGCCAGACCATTTTCAATATTTTGCGCTGTACGGTTCAACTGTGATTTTTGAATGGATTTCCCAGGAAAATTATATATTGTTTTTTTTTTTTTTCAGCAGAGTCTGTGCTTTAACATGAAATGTCTTTTTTTGGCATTGTTTTAGTGTATTCTCAATATTTTTGGGTGAAATATGTGTGAAAAAATAAAATATAAAAACATCTATTTTGTACAATTTGTAGTGCTTTTTTGTAATAAAAAAATTTAAGTTTTTCAATAAAATCATATTGCGTGTAAAAGCCCAATTTCTTCCGGTTACAACTTGCCCCTCTTTTTCAGATTAAGTAATCACCAATTACTTTCACCCAGGGCCAGAAATCTTAGGTCTGCATCAGGGCTCAGCATCAGGGCCCAGAATCACCCAGGGCCAGTAAACTTGTACCACATATGTATTGGTAGACACCCTTTCCTGTCCAGGAGACTCCCCTGAATTAAAACAGCCCTTTAGGAGATTTTCAGATGAAATACAACTGCCAGGTGCACCTTGCAGTTTTTCAGGAAAAACAACTCTTTACGTTTGAATTACCCCCCACAAACTATATATTCTCTGGAAGTACACACCTTAAGCTTTAGGCATACCAGGCTTATTGATGTGGGCACAGTTTTCTGGAAGTAATCCCTCAATTAATTATTTGATTGCACAGGGTTTCCCTAAAGAAAGAATAAAAATGAATCAAAGAACCAAAGCCACATTTTCCTTAAAAAACAATAGGCAAACATGAAAAAATCTGAAAAAGTAAGATCTCCCGAACAGAATAATACTCAACATGCATAGGTAATCTCAAGGAAAGAGTTGCCAAACACCCCAAAGTAAAGCATGTGCGGAACGGTAATTTAACTTGAAAATTTCAGCTCTGTAGACAAAGTGCACACCTTGGATTTTTTCAAACAAAACAACCCTTTACATTTGGAATATCCCCCACAAACCATATATTCCCAGAAAGTACATATGTTAAAGGGGACCAAAACCCACTAAACTACATTTGACCAAAGCCCCTGCCGATACTCCCTTCTTAGGTTGTAGAACTAGAAATGGATATTTTCCTTATCAAATCCCTGAAACACTGATTTTCTTTCGCTCTCCTTCCCTGTAGGATTGCAGGTGATTAGTCATTGCATAGGTGGGGCAATGACATCATTGCCACACACAGCATTAGCAATGAATGGAGGAAGGGAGCTTTACAGCTAAAACAGGCACCATTATCTGGGATTAGAGTGAAGCGGAATTCTTGGGGGTAGCAATTCAGGGGATGCTAGTTAAAAATGTTTTGGTCTGTTTTAAGCTTTCTAGGTGTACCCAGCTTGTTGCAGTGGGCTCATCTTTCTGAAAGTAATCCCTTGAAGAATTCTTAGGTTGCACAAGGTTTCCCTAAAACATGTATAAAAGCAGAATAAAAAACGAATTTTCCTAAAATATTAATATGTAAACAAGAAAAAACAAGCTAAATCTTAAAGCACAAGGTCCCCAAAGTAGAACAATACCCAACATGCATAGGTACTTTTAACTCTTTTAACTTCCAGCCTACTTATGATTTTGTCACCCTCTGTTGACAGGTCATTTTTCACCATTTTGCACATGATCTACTATGATTTTTGCCAGAATTTCCAGGAAAATTAAATTTTTTTGTGTGTCAGAGTTTAGGCTTTAACATGCAATGTCACTGAAAAAAAAAGATTGCCTCAATTATTTTAAATAAAATATTTATTTTATTGAAGAAAACCATATTGCATGTGAAAGCTAAATTTCTCCTGATTTCAACAGTACCATATATGTATCGGTAGCCCCCCATTCCTGTCCAGGAGGCCCCCCAAACTGAAAAGAGCACTTTTACATTTACAATTAAAATGCAACTACTATCCACACTATGAAGGGTTAAGCCAAAAAAGAATGGCATGGGGTCCCCTTTCCTAGAGGGGGTGACCCAATTTTTTTAATATTAAGGGTTAAAAACCCTTAAAAATCCCGAAGAAAATGGCATGAGGTCCCACCTACCCAGCATAGCCTGCACTGGGACCATCTATGGGAGCTTGTAGAACAGGGTCCAGTCTGAATGGCCCCTGGTTCTTCTGCCCCCCCGGGCTTTAGGGAGGCAGGTAATTGGGAGGGGGAGGGCCCCCTAAGCCTTGTGAACTGGTATAGGGGTGTCATATATAACTTATCAGTTCACAAAGGGTTATATGTGAAAAAAGAACACACAGACACAGATAAAAAAATATAACATTTTTATTAATACTTACCTCCCATCCATGTCTTCTGCTCTCCTGCTGCAGCTGGAAGCCTTTTATACCTGCTAGGTGACAGGTTAAGGGTTAATAAAAGAAAAAATGACATAGGGTGGTGGGGCATTATTTTTTATTTTTAAGGGTTAAAGAGGTGTTTATTTTTACACATTTGACCACTCACATGCTCATCCATTTGTGTTTTTCTGCACCCCGACACCTACCAGGGGGTGTTGGGCACCATTGACACAGACTGGCATCATATTTCCACCAGTGGTAAGAGTTAGCTCCATGGTGCTTCATTTTGGAGGAGCCACAAACCACAAACATTTGGCACAAGTATGAGTAGCCACAGCAACAGTGAGTGCTTTGCTGGGACACACTTTTGCTAAGCAAGTGCACAGATGTGTTTACCTACAATTGCAACCCAGAACAGCCCTTATAATTGGGTGCAAATGTGTGGTGGCCACATGTAGCTGTGGTGCCCAGTGTGTACCCCATGTTGAGAAGCTTAAAGGTAAAGTCCCCTTTTGTCATTTTAAGTTCTGCCTTATTGTTTTCGTCTTCTGGGATGTAAAATAAATCTGTGTGTTAGGATTGTGCAGCCATACCTGTGATGTACTTTTTAGCATGCTGTTTTCAAGTTTCTTATAAACCTGTGTGTCTATCTTGGTAAAGTAGGAGTAGCTCTCCTGCTCTTTAGTAATGCTGTTATTGTCCTATCTGACTACAGCTCCCAGAATGCTTTCACTGTAACAGGTGAGCTTGTTAACAGCTTTGGCTAAACAAAGCAGCAGCAATTACCACGCCACCAGAGAACGTTGCCACTAACCATTTAGCTACTAGAACACAGGACTGTATTTTCTCCTATCTGAAGAAGCTGAATTAATGCAGATAGGGTTAAACTTGTCATCAGTGTCGCATCAGATGATTATCAAGTCAGGAAGAATTCTGATCTGTACATCAGAACACCACTTTGGTATACATTGCTAAGGGAGCACAGTTTTCTTTTATAACATCAAGCTGCAAATAAATAGAAAAGGAAAAGCAGATCAAGTTTTCACATGATAATGGAAACTTTTAAAAATGCCATCAAAAGTGGAATTAAGCTTTTAGGAGTACAGCTACGGAATGTGTTTAGCCACGCGCAGAGAGAGAAATTAGGAAAGGGAGCCACAAGGGCAAATGGGCAAAATAATAGCAAAATATGCAAGTCAGGAATGTAATTTTGGTTATACAGAGAGTTTACAGGGCCAACTAAAGGTAAGGCGCCGTACAAGGCCAAAGGAGTAAAACTAGGCACAAGGGCTATGGGGACTGAAAATAGGGACATGAGCACACAATTAGGGAATAAGGCAATGCAACACATATGCAACACTGAAAAAGACACATAAATACATCCTAGGGGGCCGAGCTGATACCAACATACACCATTACAAATGCAAGGCTAACAACAGAAATGCAGGAAGGGAAACACTAATACATACACTTACCCAGAAGCCAACCACCAACCAGATCGCCAGTCTCAAAGCGCAAATACAGACTGGAGCTCCACAAGATAAAGGTGTCATGGGTGGAGCCTGGGAAGCTAGCCAAAACAATAAAGAAGCACAGATTGGGACCCACAACACACTTGACATTGATCGAATGCCCCATCGTCCTGTTCCTGTAAGAAAGTGACAACAGACACAGGTTAATATACTAGCAGCATTACGGTAGCAGGCAAAAAGCAATTAGATACATAAGCAAATTGGAAACAGGGATCAGTGTGCCCAGTAAATAACAAAGATTAGCTAGTTTAGAGGAGCAGAACAAACGCTAGGCAAAACAGAGGCTACTTGGCAAGAAGGAGCAGGAGAACCAATGAACACCTAAACATACCTATACATATTCTCTTATGTTAAAGGAGGCACCAACACCACATGTGTGAGGTTGAATATGACGTTGGGCATATTCGCTATGTTGAAATAGCCAAACTTGCATTTCAAGATGCAAAGCTGTCAGGAAACTATTTCTCTTGCAGGGCAAACATGCCATAGAGACATTTAGTCAGGGCGCGGCTCATTGAAGGCTTGGACATGCCAACAGACAGTGCCTCAAGCCTTGAAGGCAGCCAAATCAATCGTATGCCCCTTTTTTGTGGTGCAGGCCATCCATGGCTGCAGCTCTTAGTAAAGCTTCTCAAGAGAAAGGCTGTTCAGTTAAGTCAATTCAAACAAATGTTGATCAGATATACTATCAGCGCCCAGGCAACTGCGGGTGTGCGTAAGCTCTGGCAGGTACAGGCTGAGCAGCCCATGGCACTGCAGATGCTTGTACTCATCTAGGGGCTCCATTACACACGTCGGCCATGCATCTGGCAACAATCCGGCAAGCAAAAGAGGGCGTAAGACTGGATTGGCAACTTCCATTTTTAAATACCCAGCCAAAGGGCAAATCTGGCATAGGTTACAAAAGCGGGAATGGATAAACTTGGTAAAACAAGTATTAATACAGCCAATGCTCATTTTCACGAATGCAAACCGAAAAGTCACGAAAAACAGCAAACCTGCACAAAAAAGGATAATACTGAATAGCATGAGGGCTAAAAACGACTAAAACCAAAATTTCATACCACTCCCGCTTGCGAGAATGAGTTTGAGAGAGGCTCTGAATCAGGTTTCATGACCCCCGCAAGAAGAAATATTTTCTCACATTTATTGATGATTTTCCAGATACACAATTTTTTACCTTCTGCATAGCAAAGATGAAGTGTCATTGAACCTTCAAAGAATATCTTGCTTTAGGGGTTAACACATTTGGAAGAATGCCAACAACCCTGTGTGCAGATAAAGGGACTGAATATAAAAGTGGCAAGCTGCAAAACATTTTGAAAAAGAAAGGAATCGTGTTCCAGCGTATCCAAAACAAAATGGTGCTGCAGAGAGAAAGAACCGCTCACTCTGTGAAAGTGCTAAAAGTACGGTATGCTGTTTGATGCAAATCTACTTACAACAATTTGAGGAGAAGCCAGGCAGTGTGCTATCGTCAAAACAAACTGCCAGGCAGAGCTACAAACAAGACTCTGTATGAGCTATGGAACTGCAAGAAGCCTGACCTGAGTTACCTTAGAATATTTGGAAGCAAAACATTGCATGTACCCAAAGAAAAACATTGCAAGTGCGAATCATGTGCAAAAGAAGAGGTCCCAATTGGCTATAGTGAAACTCAAAAGGTGCACAGAAACCTTCACCCAGAGACCAACACGGTGTGTTTGATGAGAACTCTGTATCACTCACATTCTATGAAGTTTTGCCAGTAATGCAACCAAAGTACAAAGAACAGAAATCTCAGTCACACGCTCCCGATACTGAAAAAGAAAGCACTGAATTCTGGATAAGCGCTGAAACCACATAGCAATGTGCAGAAGAACCAAGTCAACCTCCATTCAGGAGATCAGAGAGGCCAAACAAAGGAATCTCAGATAAGTGCCTTACTTATATGGTCAGAACACCTTCTGAACCAGAGCCACAGTCTTGGCAACTGATACAACAACAAGAACAAATATGACTCTGAAGGTAAAGTGTACCAGTTTAAGGCAAGATTAGTTGCCAAAGGATACTCACAAAAATATGGTGACAATTATAATGGTACATTTTCTCCTGTTGCTAAGCAAACCACATTCAGAATTTTAATGACTGTAGCTGCTGTTCAACAGATGACAGTGAGACATTTTGACATCAAAACTGTCTTTCTAAATGGCAACATTGAAGAACTGTATAAGGCTCAAGGGTGGAGAACATCTTGATTCACTGTCCAGCATCTCCATCTGAACTTCTCCCTCAAGGCCTGCATTCAAATCTTTATGGGGAAGCCTATCCTGTTCTCTTATCTGTCCCTTCCCCCATATGTATGTGGAGCACTTGCTTGTATTGTATAGTCTATGTGCGATAACAGGGTAGTGTGAACCTGTTGTGAACATGTTTACCTACAGTGTTAAGTTTTGCAGCACCCAGCTTTAGGAGAGTTGCTGCTGAGATATTCATCTTGCTGTAAGCCTGAATAAAGCTGTTGTAGGGTAGGGTTTTTGAACTGGGCTTTCACTTTAAGTTATAAGAAAATTATATAAGAAAACAAATAAAAAAAATAAGAATCAGGATATTGTGTTGGATTAAAACCATGTAAATGTATCACAAGTTATAGTTAAAGTTACTGTACTATAGTTTTGGGGCTATGATGTTTTATATGCACCCTCATATGGTGCTGTGCAGTTTGCGTTGGCTTGTCCAGATGTTCTTTCATGGCTCGTGTACAAGTGGAAAGTCTGCAACAATTTGCCATTAACTCCTGCCAAGTGGGATCTGTATTATACAAGAGGCAAAAGTTGTGAAAAAATGTTTTGCCCACTTTTCTATCAATAATGATATTGTCTGTAGGAATTCTTTACTGCAGCTGTTCAATAATTTTGTCATAAAATAATATATTCCTCTAAGACTATCTGAGACAACAATGCATTGTGGCTTTGGCAGGTGTGAGGAAAAGGGCAAATATTAAATTGCGTTTTATCGCTGATGCCTGGCATCCCCCTTTAAGATTCTCTGTACGTGTACAAGGCTAGCAGGAAAAGGAAGTCCATATATGGGCATGAGGTTCTGACACTCAGAAAAGGCAGTTTGAGGATGAAAGCCCCCCTGCGACACCTTGGTCAGACAGAGAAGAGCCATGATCCCCCTTTGCTGGGGAGGTGTGATAGCATATTATAGCATATATATTCAAAAGAATTACACAGGACCTGTGTCTGGGAGGAGGGGGGTGGAGAGGAAGAGACCGTGTTTAAAGGTAGGCCAAAGAGATGAGAACAGGGTCATTCTCTGGAGAGGGGTTGCACTGCATGCAAGCTGGAGGTGCCCATCAACAAGCTTGCCACTTACCTCTATGTTTTATCTCTGTGTAACTCACTGTAACCTGTAACCAAATTCTCAGAATTTCTTCATATTCCATCATAGCCACATGTTTGTTATCACTGCCTAGTGTGCTTATTGCATTAAAACCTTTATTTAACTTGAGCAATCTTTTTACCTTAGCCAAGAATCTGTGTGTCCGCAGGCTTTGGCCTGGTAGTACCGCAAGGCGGGCTCTGCCCGTGGTTTGGGAAAGCAGTCTGTTTGTCCGGGGGTCCCTGATTGAAAGTTGGATCACGTGACCTGCGGTTCTTTGACAGCAGGCAAAAGAAAATTTACTGAGCCTGTCCTAAATATTACTGCATAAGACTTCTGAAAGACCTTTATTTATAATCAGGGCCATTTTTTTGGATAAACTGTGGATCTGAGCAAAATTAAAAGTGGGACCTAAATCCAATGCACGCATTTTCAAATTTTTAGAGAATAAAACACTGAAAAGTGTGGCTTGCATAAGTATTCAGCAATGTCATACCACAGATTCTCAATGGAATTTAGGTCTGTACTTTGACTGGACCATTCCAACACATGAATTTGCTTTGATTTAAACCGTTTTATTGTACCTTTGGCTGTGTGTTTAGGGTCATTGTCCTACTGGAATTTGAACCTATTCCCTGGTCCTTTGACTTTTGCAACCTCTAAGGTTTTCCTCCAGGGTTGCCATTTTTTTGCTATATTTATCTACATTTACCAGCTTCCCAGTCCCTAGGGAAGAAAATAGTCCACATAGCCTGATGCCACCACCACTATTTATCAAGGTGGGAAGGGTATGTTTAGGATGATGTGCAGTGTTAGCTTTCCTCCACACATAGCATTTGCCATTTAGTCTCATCTGACCAGAGCACCTTCTTCCACATGCTTGCTGTGTCCCCTACCTAGCTTGAGCCAAACTGCAAAGGGACTTATAGCTTACTTTCAAAAATGGCTTTCCTTTTGACACTCTTCCATAAAGATTTGTAGAGTACATGCCAATAGGTGTCCTGTGGACAGATTCTCCCACCTCAGCTGTGAAGCTCCATCGGAGTGATTCTTCTCCTCCTGTAATTAGTGCTCTCTTTGCCTGAGCTGTCAGCAGGGCCGGGTTAAAGGCGGGGCTCAAGGGGCGCGTGCCCCGGGGCCTCCACCACTTATGGGGCCTCCACCACCTACAGAAGCACATGGGTCAAGGTCAGCTTTGTTGTGCCTGATCGCTGTCACAAACTATCAGCCAGTGCGCTTTGTGCTTGGGGTTCCCGCAGCTTGTGTTCACCGCCAGGCTATGACTGCAGTGCCTCATAAGCAAAGCATGCTGGGAAATCCTCAGCTGATTGGAGCAGAAAGGGCGCGCTGTATGGAGCAGAGCATGTGTGTGTGTCAGTCAAAGAGCCGCAGCCTGGAGGATTATACCTAGACATGGGTCAGCCACTGATATGTTGGAGCCATCTGCTCCTCCCGAGACCCCCCCTTCCCCCCTCGGACCGAAATCGGGAGATAAGTCAGTCCTGTGTGTGAAGGAAGCATTCGCCCCCTCATCAACTTGACAGCTTGCTTGAGAGCCCTCGAGCATCCAGCACAGCTATGTCCTCCCCTCTCTAGCAGCACGTCTCTTCTAATGTCCAATCCTTCTAAGCAGGAATGCTGGCAGGGCACCGACTATCAGAGAAAGCGACATCTCTCCCATCAGCCAGTGCTGTGATGGTTAACTATTGGACAGCCTATCCTCCCAAGTTCTGACCTGTATGTTTGTGTCGGAGGTGTAAGCCCCGCCCCTTGTCTCCTGATGTGTGCAGAGGTCTGCTGCTGCTGGAAACGTAAGTACTAAACAAATCCTTCCCCCCTCTTTCTCTCTTTCCATAACCCAGCAGTCACTTATACCTCATCAGTAATGCACAGTACATTCAGATCAGGGGGGGAATATGTTTACATAGGACCCCCAGTCAAAATTATTTGGAGGTCCCTTCACTTCAAAAGCACAGGGCATCCCTAAATGGGATGCCATGCAATGCATTATTGCACCACAGCTGAGTCTCAATAGCCTGAAACCAGGCCTTTCTGCGTTCACTCCTGCAGCTGCCATCCACATGACCAGCAGCAGCCAATTGATTCATCATGCAGCAGTGATGTGATGTGCATGGCCACTGGTTCTCAGGCATCTGGTGAATCAGCTGCGTGGGGCTATCGTTGTGTACCTGTGGTTGGCCATTTTTGCCTGAACAGGGACTATAAGAAAAGAAGATCAGTAACTATTAGGAGGTGTATATACTGTATGTGCTGATGTTTCAATGGGCAGGATGTGATGAAAGTAATGTCACTGTATAACATGCATGCCACAGCCTCCACCACTCTCCCGTGCCATGATGAGTAATGGGATGCAGGGCACGCACAAACCGAAAACAACATCTAGGCCGTTCTTTTTACTGTATGGGGGCCTCCATCAGTCCTTATGCCCAGGGGCCTCCACCACACTTAATTCGGCCCTGGCTGTCAGTTTAGATGGTGAACAGGTTTACATGGCCAATCCTCCCTGTAGTCTAAGAAATCTCACATGATGCAGTAGGTCAACTAGAAGATCACTTCAAAAAACCGAAGGCATTTACATGGGCATATTGACCAATAATAACAGGAATACCCATTACTCTTAGCCAGTGGGAGGGGTCATGCAAATTTATTTATGTTTCTTTTCACTATTCTAAGCACTCAGAACTGAAGAGATGTGCAATACACAAATAGTTTTTAAATA
This sequence comes from Gastrophryne carolinensis, assembly GCA_027917425.1. Classification (NCBI taxonomy): domain Eukaryota; kingdom Metazoa; phylum Chordata; class Amphibia; order Anura; family Microhylidae; genus Gastrophryne; species Gastrophryne carolinensis. The sequence continues at coordinate 52,138,532 of CM051242.1, read as the reverse complement.
TTTTATTGCCATTTTTATGCAACTTGTGGACTTGTGTTTTGGGGTTTTTGGTCTCATCAGCACAAGATATGGAGTTCATGGCTTTCAGAATACCCTAAGATTAGCATCTAAAATCAACAGCTACAAAGTAAACATTAGCCTAATCTTCACTTCAGCAGAGGTCAGGTTGTTAAACAGGATTTCATTCATATGTTTGCTGCCTTGCCAAAAGGGCACGGTACATACATACAGTACATTGTATATACTGAGCCAAATGGGGGCAACTACTAATTGGCTAATAATTCTGGACATTGCATACAGCAAGGTGACCATAGGGACGGAGGGCATTCATCATTACTGGAAAATCTGCCCTAGATACAGCAAAATGCAGTGTGCAGAAAGCATTCCTGACTTTTCAGATGCTTGAAGGAGCTTTTTCGCAAATATTAAAAAAACATAATAATATATAATAATATATATATATTAGCTACACAATAGCTCCTAACATATATACAGCAATACTTTAGAAAAAAATTATTCTTTACTGTTATATTTAAAATTAAGTTTGCATTGATGCTGTGTGTGGCTGAGTTGTAACTGAGGTGAGCAAAAACAGCTCACCAATGAGGGGAAAAGCCCAACACTTGTATCCAGGGGTGTGGCTAGGGGGGAGCAGGGGGGCACTTTCCCCGGGTGCAGCAGGCCAGGGGGGCACCAAAGGGGGTGCCTGAGAACAGGTAGGGGGCGCCGTTTCGAATCTTTGCCCCGGGTGCCAGAAAGCCAAGCTACTCCTATGCTTGTATCTAAAGCATGCTGCAGACCGCAGACAGGACAGGGATGTGACTGTTACCTGATTTGTACATTGGAGCTCTGACTGAAACAGTGCCATATACTATGCAAGGGGTCGGCAGAGGAGAAGGAAGCTGAGGTGTGCTCCAAATGCTGCAGCTGACCTGCCTTGACTTTTTTGGAGAGAAATTATGTTTTGTGTGGTAACTCACATGAAAAATCTCTTCAAAAGTGTAAATGCATGTGTGTTTTACAGGGTCTTTTTGGCGAGATTAGCAAGATTGGCACGACATGGTCACGGGGAGGCCGATTCATTAACAGCGGCAGGTAGCGACAGTTGAGCGACTGTAGCGGCATTTTCAGAGCGCCCGCTAGTAGTCGCTGTGCTTGGCCGTTGTTCGGTAGTTGATAGCGACTCAGTCGGTTTGCCGTAATGTTGAATATTGGGTGAGGAGTCGCTATTTGACAGGTTCCGCTCTGTATGGGAGCGCATGATAGCGACTGGCCATAGCTACCGGCTCCCACCATATTCATTAACAAATCACGCTCAAAAAATTATCGCGCTGTAAAATGCATGTTTAAACCCCAGAGCGCTGGCGGCGATGGGTTAAACGTAGTTTTTTAACCCCCAAACAACCATATTTTTGGAAACCAAAAAAAACAAGTTTTTAAAATAATTTTGTAATATGAATACATTAATATCAGACCTGTAATATCAATTCTGTACATTTTTTTTTTTATTATTTTTTTTATCTTAAAATTTAAAATGGCAGAAGTGGTCACAGAATTTTTCACATTTAAAAAAAAAAAATAAATAACAATTTATTATGAATATTTAAAGAATGTTCCATTGAAATGCATTGGAGAGCGCCAGGTAGCGAGAGGTCATACCTGTCGCTGTTCAAGGTCGGACGCTGGCGCTGTGGGCTGAGGCTGGAATAATGATGAATGAGTGGCTATCTGGCGCTATCTCAGTCGCTAAGCAGGCTTGGCTTGATAAATGTGTGATTGTGGTGGGGAGCCGGCGTTCTCGTGGCGGGGCCCGTCATTACCGGCCGCTTACCAGTCGCTACCTGTCGCTATCCCTTGTTAAATAAGGGCCATAGTAACATAGTATGTAAGGCTGAATAAAGGCTTTAGTCCATTCAGCCGGTTTATCTCCTCCCAGTGGTCTAGTAGCCATAGCTGGAAATGTTATTACATGCCAGGAAGGCATCAAGGCCACTTTTACTGTATCCTTCATTACTATCTCCTCTGGCAACGAGTTCCATAGTCTCACTGCTCTTACAGAGAGGAAAGTGGTAGTGTTTACCACTTTCCGATATATTTAAAGGGTCATTCAATAGCCAAAGTCGATTCTATAAAAGTATTACAGGATGCCTGGTCAGCCTTTAAGAGGCATGTATGTAGCATAAGAAAAATCCCTAAAATTTAGAGAAATCCGCAAAAAATTAGCTTCAATGGGAAGTGACAGGCAATCCTCGGTCTTTTTTCCTACACTCACCAATGTCCCTTAATGCTGAGCATTGCTGGATTAGCACTGGCACAATGGCTGTGCAAACATGGTGTTTTATTTTAGAACAAGTTCCGGGGGTGCTAGTATAATGAGGCCAGGTAAGGCAGCTGCCTCAGACAGCACCATCTAGAGTAAAGTGGGGGCAGCAATTGCTGGGCCCGTTCTTTGGTGGTTGAGCAAGAATGGGGGCACCGCTGCATGCCATCATGTTGTTTTTTTAATACATTTAATCATTGGTTGCGCAGTGGCTAAGTGGCCCTTTGAACCACCAATGATAGAATGTATAAGAAAAACAACTTTACGCATTCATATTTGATATACAGGTACTCTACTATTTGATAAGGCCTTTCTACCTTTCTATAGTTTGCGTCATGCAGCAGAGAGGCTATTTTCCCTGCCACCATAACCGTTAAGGCATTCCACACACTCGAGAATCTGTGCCAGGCATACAGTATGTAAGGGAATAAGTCTGAAATCTGGCAGCCCCCATGACAATAACAGGGGCAGCCTCATGGATGTCCAGTGTGGAGTGTTCAGCCACCATTTGTCTAAACAGGCTGCAGCTGGATCAATGGGCAGTGTGGGAAAGTTAGCCATTATTTACTGTATCTTCACTCCAGGAAGTACTTATGATGGGCATATACCTATATTTAATGGGCACATTTTATAACTTCTCAATCCTATTTCTTAGCATCTCTGAAAAACTGTAATCTTAAATAGGTCCAAGCATTAAAGTAGACCAAAACCCAAGATTTTTACCAGGGCATTATGATTTGTGATGCCCTGCTGTGTGATCGCCTGGAATCATACCTAAATCCCTGCCCCTGCAGCACTTGCGCTCTACCTCCAATCATAATTTGGTATATTAGTGCCAGACAATCAATAATAAATTAATGGATTGTTGGGTGCCTCTTATAGGCCGGTCCCTCTCGTTATGCTCACTTGCCCCAGCTTTTGAGATATGCCTAACAGGGGGTGAGTGCATTAAATGGTGGGGTGCGGGGAATGCCACCAAAGGCCCATGTGTAGTGAGATTGAAAAAAGAGGTAAAATTAGCAGCTGCAGCTGCTGTGCCAAAAATGCCAGACAGAAAACTTCATTTTAATAAATTATTTTATTTCAAGCATGCTTATAATTAAATACATATATTATATCCATGTACTTGGATCAGCAGACAATATTATTATTGTATAAATATTGTAAAGGGGAGTGAGTTTTTTTCATAAAGTTTCACAATTACTCATGCAACATACAACAAAGGGCGTTACAGACTTAAATTTATTCTTTATTCATAGTATTTTTTAAAAAATGTAAGGTTTGACATGGCTGAACCCCACTTAGTGATTGGTAGAAGAATCTGGCACCCAGGGGTGTTCTGCGACTCCATGTGTTCACGCGAAATATTACCCTTCAAATCACTACCTCTGCAAATTTGAGTCCCACAATCGGCAACCATTATCAGGGCTCGGTTTTGTTGGGGGAAGCAAGGAACAACAACAATATTGTTAAAACTTAAGCCCCTTTTTTTAACTCTGAGTTCCAGAACCGATCTGCTATGACGCATTAGCCACACCAGCATTAGGGTAACAACTATTGTGTCCACTGGGGCCATATTTGGTGTGCAAATATCATAATTATTCATTAAAATAAAATTGACATTCAGGGTGAGTCCTGCACCATTCAGAGGGGGGTTTGGCCATTCCATTGGAAACACCATCTTTTAGAAAACAAATGTAAGACATGACTTTACAATTTGTAGCATGGGGTGTTATCCGGCCTTTATTCCTTTCTCCCTCTTATAATTTACACTTATATGTTTATGTTTACCCCCATATTTTTGAACAGCGCTCAAAGATGTTGATAAAGACATGAGGTGAAACATGTCCACCATATCGTTAAAGTAAGAAATCAAGGATTGGGCATCATTCAAAGCCCCAATTTATGACAGTGTATAAACAATTTTTTGCGTTGCTCCTTTTTTTTTCTGACAATGGAGTTATTGTAATTGTGGAGGTATTCTTACTGTGAGATACTCCTCACACTGTAATAAATAATATATATTGTGGAGGTTTTCTGACTGGGGTACTCCTTACTCTGCCATAAATAATATATATCAATGAGTGATGCGGAATGCACTTAAGAGAGGAATGTCAGATTAAACAATTTTTGGGGAATATTTATTAACTGTTTATGATAATGACATACTTAAAAAATAAAGAAACTAATATTTGTAGCAAAGGTTGTATGCTTAATGGATAGGAGTGAGATAAAGGATATTTAAAGGGATTATGGATCATCTGGGGTCCCCCTACACTCTCTGGTACAATCACGAGAATTGAATTCTTCACTAAGAAGCATGAACTCTTGATTTAAGTTTCTGTGTATAATTTGTGGATGGATGTCTTAACATTTCTTCCTCTGCACACTAACTCTTTACCAAACCCCCAGGTTCTCGTTATTCAGATCATGAGGATCTTCTGCCACTCGTCCCTTTACCAGGGTGCCTAATGCACAGGGCATCTGCTCTACACATGCAGTCCAGAAGTGCTTCCTGCAGGCAGAATGGTATATTTGGCGGATGCTTTGTTTTATTCTGGCCAAGCACCTTATTCACAAGAAAAGGACTCTTAGGGCCTTATTTATCAAGGGCTAGCGCCAGGTAGTGTCTGACGAGCGCCAGGTACCGCCAGCTAACGGCGGCTACCGACTCTAGTACGCCCGGAGGCGGTCACAATGACGCATTTATCACGCTAAATGAGGCTAGCGCCGGTGAGAGCGTCAGCTAGCGCGGGATTCATCATGTAGCCGACTGCAACGAACAGCGCCGCTACTAATCCCATCACAGCGACAGGTATGACCTGTCGCTCCCTGGCGCTCTCCAATGCATTTCAATGGAGCAATCTTTAAATAATCATAATTAATTGAGTTTATGTTTTTTTTTTTTTTTTAACTGTCAAAAATTCTGTGACCACTACGGCAATGTTAGATATTTTTTTTAAAGTAAAAAAAAAAAAAAAAAAAAAATATGTGCAGAATTGATATTACAGGTCTGATATTAATGTATTCATATTACAAAATGTTTAGAAAAAAATGGTTGTTTGGGGGTTAAAAACTACTTTACACACATCGCCGCCAGCGCTCTGGGGTTTAAACAAGGAATTCACAGCGCGAGAAATTTTTGAGCGTGATTTGTTAATGAATCTGCAGCAAGCCGTTCGCTCTGGCCATTCGCTGTCAGGCGCACCCATACAACGCAGAACCTGTGAAACATCGACCCCTAACCCCGTATTCAACATTACCGCACACCGACTGAGTCGCTGTCAACAAGCAAACCCCGGCCAAGCACAGCGAATACTAGCTGGCGCTGTGAAAATCACGCTACTGGCGCTCATCTGTCGCTACCTGGCGCTATTAATGAATCGGCCTCTTAGTGCAATCAAGGTAGGTATATTTTTGAATTCATTGTGTTAATTAGAGTTAGTGAGGGAAGTAGCATGTTTACGTTTAGAAAATGTGACTGCTCTAATTTTACTTTGTTAAAGGAATGCAAATACTTTGCACCCTACAGCAGAGGATCCAGTTGCAGGACCTACAAAAGGGTTTTCCATCCAAGTATTTATTTGACATTTAACAGACCTTAACATGCCTGCCTAGAATGTTCTCAAGAACACTCAGTATTAACCTTAGACAATCCTTTCCTATATGCTTTCATTCATACTTGAGTTCTCCTCCCAGTCTTAGGAATCTTGGACATGATTTGGGCATGAGATAGTCTTTGGGAAATTGTCAACTAGCAGCGTGTCATACACCAGAGATCGTTAAGATCTAATCTTTTTATATCTGACTGCGATTCGGGCCAAGCCCAAGCGTAGACTGCCCAGCAATTTCAAAACTCTTGGCTGCTCTGCCAGTGTTTGTCAATACATTGCCAAGCAACGCTCTAATCTAAGCTGGGCTCATTCTGTGCGCAATTCCTCCGTAAAGGTCTTCGAATATAATTGCTACAGCTGATAAATGACTAGCATACATTCTCACCCACGGCACAAAAATACTATAATTTATGAATTATTAATGAAAACAGATAAATGCAGAAGGGCGGTAGATAATCTCCGCCATGTGTTTTCTAAGTCCACTACTACTCAAAAGGCTTGGCAGGACTGATGTTCTTCCAAAATATTTCTCTCTTTGGCATAAAAGGAAATAAAAAAGTACACTTTCAAACAGATATCCAAGTTGCCTAGTAATTATTAAATCTAGCTAAATTAATCTCAAATAAAATCCTATTCTATAATAACAGCTAGGAGGGGGCGGGCAAGTGACAGTTGCAATACCACTAAACCTACATGAGAGTGTTGGGTTAGGTGGAGTTCTGATTGGGGGGAACCAGGGTCTCTGAAAGCAAGATGAGCACCAGAGACTACTGTCCGGAACCCAGAACTCAAGACTTAGCTAGCAGTCCGGATTCTAAGGGCAACCCCAGTCTTCACTAGTGCCTTCCTTAAGGGAGGATAGGGTGTGCTGTGTGGGAAGCCCCAGGTCATGCTACCAAGGAATGGAGGGTCTGGGTAGCAAACAGTGATTCCCTGGCCTGCATGATTGAGCAGCACAAATGCAGGAGCATAAAAAAAATGTGCATAAATGTCTAAATTGAAAGGAGATCATGGTCAGGTGGCAGATAGCATAATCCAGGTTCATGCAGAAGCCGGCAGCAAAGGATACATATACAAAGAGCAAGTGTCTCTCAGGAACAATGGATGTGGCATGACAAGATCTTCTGGTGCCATCCTTGGGCTTGAACCTCTGATTTAAAAGCACTGCATCTGTGCCTTCAGCGCAAAGAATTTCCCGCTTAAAGGGCCCTGCACAACAGTATTGTCAGCATACAGACCTCCACATGCTGGACCCAGAAGTGGGTGCATGTCTGCTGTCCATACACACACACACTGCGCCCTGGTGACCCCCTAATGCCCGCTACAGGGAGTCCTGGGGGTGTGGGGCCAAGCCCTGCTAGAGGCTTTATGACAGAGAGGAGGGGTAAGAGCATGAGGGCGCTGCTTTATATATCCCGTGGTGAGGAAGAGGTTAATTAAAAAGGACAATGTATGCTGCAGCACACTGTACAAGCCTTACAGCAAACCCTGTGCATGATCCATCATTCTAATTCATGCTATGTAATCAGGCCATATCAGCCATTTTGATGTTTCTAAAAGCAGATGATCATTGTGTTTTGTCTAGCAGCTAGAAAAAAGTAGATGCAACATTATCACTAAGAATATAATTGTCATGACATGTTGGCTACCCTGCCGAAAAAAACTTTTCTTAGTTCCCCCTCTCAATACCCAGAATGATAGGGTTTTAGAATGTTCTACAGAATTAAGTTTTACAAGGATCAGTGGCAGACCAGGGCCAAAAATCAGCACTGGATTTTTACCAGCCCCTGGCCAGCCTACAACATCCTTGCAGAGGCCTCCCAACCATGATGGGGCTATATTATTGGGGGCTGGGGTTCCTTGGCTTGTGGGTACAGTGGGACTGGGAACAAGGGTCTGAGAGGGAGACTAAGGGAGTTATTAAAGAATGGATAGCGCCAGGTGGTGCTTCGTAGCGGCAGGTAGTGTCAGGTAAAAAGAAACAAAGGGGGGGGGGGTGGCAGCCGCTCAGACCATTTTATAACTAACCTGGGAGGTGCACGTTAGCAGGGCAATTAGGATACAAAAGTCTTAAAGGAGCCACAGCACTCAACCCTGTTAGCTTGCAGGCCAGCCTATAATCTGTCTCTAAACTTGGTTAAAAACAGAGGACTCAGTCACACACATCTGCAGAAGTATGCTTAAGCTGCACCACTACGCCAAAGTGCCTCTGTGGGGTGCAGTCCTAACTCTAATCTCTGAGAGCCCATTTGGGACATACAGTGCAATAGATAAATTGGGAGCAGGCTTACCTGAGGTTGCCCTAGACCTCTCAAGTGCAAGCCATGGGGTGGAAGGGTCAAAGACCTTGCAATACAGCCTAGACCCCACACACCCTGTGCTTGCACAAATTCAAAGGAAACAAAGGGGGGGTGGCAGCCGCTCAGACCATTTTATAACTAACCTGGGAGGTGCACGTTAGTAGGGCAATTAGTATACAAAAGTCTTAAAGGAGCCACAGCACTCAACCCTGTTAGCTTGCAGGCCAGCCTATAATCTGTCTCTAAACTTGGTTAAAAACAGAGGACTCGGTCACTCTCAGAGGGTGGGCTCTCAGAGATTAGAGTTAGGACTGCACCCCACAGAGGCACTTTGGCGTAGTGGTGCAGCTTAAGCATACTTCTGCAGATGTGTGTGACCGAGTCCTCTGTTTTTAACCAAGTTTAGAGACAGATTATAGGCTGGCCTGCAAGCTAACAGGGTTGAGTGCTGTGGCTCCTTTAAGACTTAGGTAGTGTCAGGTGACACATGCAAAACCACATTTAAGAAAGCGAATCTGGTGAGCGCCTCTAACATTGCCATGTAGCATCACATGTATTAATACAGGCGGCTCAGCATATAGTGCCAGCGCTCTAGGTTCAGGAGCGTGAAGAAATTACCTTTCGCTCAGTGTCGCTATCCCATACATTTCAATTGGGTTTCATTTGTTGGTGTTTAAATAGCCAATACATTTTTTTTTTGCTCAAATCATTGTGTGACCTCTTCTGGCTGCAAACACGTTTATAATGTTTTTTTATTTTTTATATGCAAAATTGTATTTACAGGTCTGGCACTAAAGTGTCTTTGTCACAGTGTTAAAACAATGTCATTCCATGTGTTTTCGCTGTTACCAGTGTATATGTGTTCAAAAACAGACTTTGATCACACAGCGTCTGGCGTCCTATGCTAGAGCACCAAGTTTTAGAGCACCGACGCTGTGTGTGTAGTTTTTGGTTAAATATGGTGTGGAGCGCCGAGTGCCGGGCGCACTGAACTGGCGCTACCTCTCGCTCGCTGCAGTGTTGTGCTGTTGTAAGAACGCCAACACATATCATATTCATCAATGCCGGCCAGGTTACTACAGTGACGGCAACGCTAGGTTGCAGCGCCCGATACACGCTTACAGCGTATACTAGCAGTCGATCTTAGCGCCGCTATACAAACGCTCATCTGACAATGCGTGGTGCTAGTAGTGAATCAGCCGCCACAAGGGCAGGGATTGAATGTGGGTGTTAAAAGCAGCAGTCTCACTGGCCCTAAAGCAGCGTGGCCCACTGGGCATTGTCGGGTCTCCCTATGGCCAGTTTGCCCCTGTCTACTATGATTTTTTAGTGCAATAAAAAGAGTGGCAGGGAGACCAATAAAGATCAGGCTAAGTCCTGTCCCAATAAATAAATGGACCAGCCAACAACCTAAACAATGTATACACAAAACACGAAAAGACAGTGGTATATCATGGCTGTGGCAAATACCTGAGTTTATTAGGACAAAAGGTGAAGAAAAGTAGCAGTGGGAAGAACTCTGCCCATCTTTTAAAATGCAATGTTGCAATTAAAACTCAGGGCCCCAATCAGTCCACCACACACACACTAAACTGGCAAAAAAAGGGACTACACTGAGTCACATAAAGATTGTAAGCTTGTGGCTCCTAGATTGTAAACTTGCGAGTAGGGTCCTCATTTATTATAATAAAGTCAGCGCTTTATGTTGTACAAAAAAGGTCCAACCGATTCAGCACCTCCTGCCATCAGCTTAATAAATACAGCAGATGATTGTCCTCCAAAGGAGACACTGGCAATATATATCAGCAATGGCGGGAGCAGGTAGTCGAACGCTGGCTCCAGCGGGATAACAGTCACAGGGCACTCTCCAAGCTGTTACTGCCCAATTATAATGGCACAGGGACTCTGCTCACGTTCTGTGTTTCACAGTCCGCCAATGTTTTAGGGCAAAGATGCGGCGGGCACAGCAGCGCTACGGCTAGGCACACGTTTGTGGGTTGAGGTTAGCACTGGGATCCTGCTTCCACCATTGCTGATATATATTGCCACTGTCTCCTTTGGAGGACAATCATCTGCTGTATTTATTAAACCGGACCTTCAGCGTGATTTAATGAAAAGCCCAAACTCTTAAAAAACGGTTCCCCAGCATCTAAAATTAATATATTTTAAGTTTTTAGTCACTAACTTGTTATTCTTTCCCCCACTGGGCTGCAACTCTGTTCAGGAATTTAGGATACGGGCGCCGCCATCTTGAATCAGAAGCATCACACTTACTGAGGAGAAGAGAGTGGGATAAGGTACAGGGGGGCGGGTTATAGCTGTGCTTTGCTCAGACAGAGCAGAGTTGGGGTCAGGTAATGGTCAGCAGTCCCAGAATGCAGAGCAGCACAGTCAGGAGGCACTTCCTGTTTGCAGGCTGCCTGATAAGATAGCGGCTTCCAGATGTAGGTAGGATGATTTTTAATGTGGACAATCTGTATGTACAGGGTGTGGGAAACATATAAGATTATATTCAGAGTGAAGGTCCGCTTTAAGCTGTGGCCTTTTTCAGTTGAATGGGTGGCAGGCACTCTCACAGAGCTTTTCCGCTTTTGACTGCACTTTCGCTTTAAAAAAAACATCTATGGGGTATATGGCGAGGTGGGAGGCAGAACTTGAGATGACGATTGATGACGAGTCTTGGAGGAGAATCTGGAAATCAGTTCGCTCCACCTCACTTAATGTGTTGGCAACAGAATATGCCTTCAAGCTGGTACTGAGATGGTACTATACCCCCGCAAGGCTCCATAGGTGCTCTGCCTCTCACTCCCCCATGTGCTTTAGGGGCTGTGGGGAGGTGGGGGACTACCTCCATGTGTGGTGGGCATGCCCGAGGGTTAGGCAGCTCTGGCAGAGGGCATATACAGTTCTATCCCGAATGCTGGGGAAAACATGCACCCCTAATCCAATAGAAGTGTTATTATCTTTGAAGCAGAATGCCCTCTCTAAGGACGAGTGGCTCCTGACTAAACATCTCTTGGTGGCGGTTAGACTTACAATAGCTGCAAATTGGAAGGCCCCGAAATTACTGTGGAAGGAGGTAGAAGCCAGGATGTCTAACATAATGGTCAATGAACAGTTGACGGCGATAGCTAACCTGCAAAGGGAGAAGTATGACCTGGTCTGGGAGACATGGCAGCAGTACTGTACCCAAAGAGGCCAGAAATAATTGATCAGAAGATTGACTTACTGGGGATGGAGCGGTGTAATTGTCCTTTGGCTCATATGAGCTGAGCAACTCCCCCCCTCCCCCTCCTTTCCCTTTCCCGCTTTTCCTTTACCTCTCCTTTCCCCTCCCTTAGTTCCCCTTGTCTGGCGTCTCCCCCCCAATCCCCATGTGATCTGGTGTTTGTCTTGTGGGTCCATGCTCTAATATTTAGATAATGTTCTCTCATTTTTTTGCTCTTTTGTTTTTTTTTTCTCCCTTCGTTATAAGTGTTACAAAAATGGTAAAAAACACTGATTCAGATATGTGACTATTATGCTGTTGATATCAACGATATGTAACGATATGTTATTGTATTATTATGATGCTGTTCAACCTGAATCTTTCAATAAAGATATTGTGAAAGAAAAAAAACATCTATGGACAAATATATTTTAAACAACCAGGGTATTTTCTCCTTTTCAGCGCCAGCTTCATTTTTCGATACCAGATGTAGAAGTTGCATCATTGTCTCCATTAGCAAAACCAACATGGAGGCTGATTCATTACTAACGCCAGGTATCGGAAGATGAGCGTCTGTATAGCGGAGCGTAGAGCGACCGCTAGTAGACGCTGTAAGTGCGTATCGAACTGTGACAGAGCGCCTCAGTCGCTGTAGTAACCTGGCTGGCATTGATGAATGTGATGTATGTTGGGCCCTCTAACAGCAGTACAGTGCTGCAGCCAGCGAAAGGTAGCGCCAGCTCAGTGCGACTGACTCTCGGCGCTCCACACCATTCTTGTGTAAAAACTACACGTACACAGCATTGCCGCTCTAAATCTGGTCGTTATAGCATAGAGCGCCAGACGCTGTGTGATTAAAGTCTCAATGTTTTTGAATACATATCCACCAGTAACAAAGTGAAAACACATGGAATTACATTGTTTTAACACTGTGACATTAACACTTTAGTGCCAGACCTGTAATGACAATTCTGCATAAAAATATAAAATGTCAAAAAAGTTTCTAAAAGTGTTTCTTTGGAGCTAGAAGAGGTGACACAATGATTTGAGCAAAAAAAAAAAAATAAATAAAAAATGTCAAACACGCTATTTAAACACAAGCAAAAAATGCCCATTGAAATGTATGGGAGAGCGACACTGAGCGAAAGGTAATACCTGGCGCTCTGGCACCTAGAGCGCCGGCGCTATACGCTGAGCCACCTGTAATGATGAATCGGGCACTACATGGCGCTGTTAGAGAGTCGCTCACCAGATTCGCTTTAATAAATGTGGTTTTGCGTATAGCGCCCGGCGTTCACCAGACGCTGCCTGCCGCTGCAAGGCACTACCTGCCACTATCCCCCTTAGTTACAGCATAAGACTATCAGTAGCAACCTGAAAAACGATATATATTTTTCAGCTCAGCTTAAAGCAGCTTCCATTATTATCACTGGTGTAAAGGAGCAACAGTGGCATTAAGGAAATAATCCAGAGTGGGGGGGAGTATACAGTATTACAATTTCCCACAGATGTCCTTAAAGACTTTTGGAGGCGCTTCCCCTGCACCTACCCCTCCTGAAAATATATTTTAGAAGGCACTGCAAAGGAATTTCCTTTTGAGAAACACAGACTTAAGCTTCCATAGGACTGATTGTTTCTGCATTTTAGAAAGAATGTCTAGTATATCAGTAGGGTGAAAGAACTAGGATCACATTTAAACTTGTCAATAGGGGGGATTAATACAAGACATCTGTAAAAAACAGAAAATGGAAAATAGAATGATATGTGGCAGATTACCAAGGGCAATGGTCCAAACATTGCCATCTGGGGCATAAGGATGGAATGAAGAGTTGGGGAGGAGGAAAGAGGAGTAATGATGAGGAAGAGGGGAGATGGAGTAGGATTATGAAATGTTTGGCACACTTAATTTGGAGGACTATGAAATGGGAGACTCGGCTGCTTAGGGACTGTAAAAAAAAGCTAGTGTCGTCATTGGCCAGCTAATGGATGTCTGCCAGCAATTCTACGCACATGTATAAAAAAATTCCAGAATGGCTTATTAGTGTTACATGCGTTATATCATTTCATCTGCACATGTTTATGGAGTTATTTTCAGCTATTACCATTAGCTCTTCAACTTTCCCTAGCATGAGAGGTGAGAGCCACATCCAGCATGACAGGTAGTCAGGAGCCACATTTGACATTAATAGGTCAAAGAAGACATATAACCCTAAAAGAACAGCTGAAAATGGTTCCAAATAACAACAAACAACAGCAAAGTACACTAAAGCACTTCACAGTGTGTATGAAAATCTAACCCGCCCCCAAAAATGAATATGCACAATGCACGCAGATCACTATGCCCTGCCATTTTGTACCCAACACAAGTGAAAACCCTAGCCTCAAAGAGGTTACATTTCAGAATCAAAAATCCAAGTGAGAACTCAAAGTTGTCAAGAAAGCAAAGCTAGCATACATCTGGCCTGACTTTGCAGTAACCTATGCACGGCACTGGCAATGCCAAGGTAACTCCTAACTTCCAACTTCCAACAGTATTAAGGCAATTGTTCTGCTCTAGTGGACAACTGGGCTTCCGAGCTGCAGATCTACTAATTTATAAACATGGAATCTTTTTTTGCCAGTTCAATTCCTGGTACAGAATAATGGCCATTGTATATCAATATATTGTAACATCATAAAGGTAACAACATATTCCTATCAGTCACATAAAGGTTATCTATATGCTGCCCTTTAATTGCATCTATATGTAAAAGACTGGGCAGTAACCCAAAAGATTTGGCCAGGTGACACATTGGGAATGCCTGTGCTGGGAATGTTCCACCAAGTTGATGTTACTCTCAAAATTTGTATACTTGAGGTGAACTATCAAATGATATCAAATATCATGAAGCTGGCATGTCCCAGACAGGAGATATGCATTTCTTTGTCTTGCATTAATAGAAACATAAAATATTCAACACCCCCACCACCACCACATATGACTCGCTAGCCTCCCTCTCAGCCTCAACATTACAGAAAGCTGTAGCAGTCGGCACTAGGGTTTCATCATCATCGAGGTTGTCCTGTGATGGTCTGCTGACCACGTCCTCATCCTCCAACATAAGTTGTTGGGCATCTGGGAAGCCTAGGTCTGCAACTGGGGCAGGTCTGCCAAATAGGAGAGCATTATTGACTTGTGGCTGGGACGGCCTTGCTGATTTCAAGGGGGATGAGGTGGAGGGCTCAGCAATCCCGGCAGAAGTGGAGCGGCTAGAAGACAATCCCATGGAACTGGTTGCACTACGCGCCATATAACCTATGACTGCCTCAAGTTGTTCTGCCAACAGTATTGGGGCCTACAAAAATGCACTCCAAACCCTGTCGCCTGTAGCACCAGCTCTGTTACCAGCAGCAGCACCACGACCACGTCCCTGTCCCTTATTTGCTGCTTTCTGTATTCCTAGAAACCTGCAGTTATAGGGGCATGAAATGAATAGTTAAAAAAAGAGCCAGTGCATATTCCACTAACAACTGGTATTGACGAGTACTGATACAAGTGCTCTGAAACAGTGGACACTACACATTTTTTTCTTTCAAGAGGGCCTTAAACCGAACTTTAAGCATGATTTAATGAAAAGCCCAAACCCTTAAAAAAACTATTCCCCAGCATCTAAAATTGATATATTTTAAGTTTTTAGTCACTTCGTCATTATTCTTTTCCCCACCGGGCTGTAACTCTGTTCAGGACACAGGCGCCGCTATCTTGCCTTAGAAGCATCACACATACTGAGGAGAGGAGAGCGGGATAAAGTACATGGGGTGGGGGTATAGCTGTGCTTTGCACAGACAGACAGAGCAGAGCTGGGGTCAGGGAAAGGACAGCAATCCCAGAATGCAAAGCGACATTGTCAGAAGACACTTCCTGTTTGCAGGCTGCCTGATACTTCATGAGCCACCATCTTGGATGTTTATAGGCTCATAACATGCAGTAGATGCAGGTAAGATTATTTTTATGTGAGCAATCTGTATGTACAGAGTGTGGGAAACATATAAGATATGCTCTTATTTAGGGTGAAGTTCCGCTTTAAGTGCCCTGTACCAGTGGATAAACCACTAGCAATTGGTATTAAAGAGCAGTGATGCACGAGTTCCCTGAACAATTGGTATTAAAGAGCAGTGACACACAAGTGCACTGAACAACTGGTATCAAAGAGTACTAACACACAATGCCCTGAACAATATTAAAGAGCAGTCACCCCCAAGTGGCCGGAACTATTAGTATTAAAGAGCAGTAACACACAAGCACCCTGAACAAAGGGTACTGACACACAAGTGCCCTGAACTATTGTTATTACAGAGTACTGACACCCAAGTGGTTGGAGCAAGTGGTATTAAAGAGTGCTCACACCCAAGTGGTTTGAACTAGTGGTATTTCAGAGTATTGACACACCAGTGGTTTGAGCCAGTGGTATTAAAGGGAACTAACACACCAGTGGTTGGAGAAAGTTGTATTAAAGAGTACTGACACATCAGTGGATTGAGGCAGTGGTATTAATGAGTACTGACACACCAGTGGTTAAAGCAAGTAGTATTAAAGAGTACTGACACACAAGTGGTTGGAAAAAGGGGTATTAAAGAGTACTGACACACCAATGATTTGAGCCAGTGGACACTACACAGAAATGTTTGTTTTTTTAAGCGTGATTTAAAGCGATATTGCAGGTAAATGAAATTGTGTCTGGCTACATTTGGCACCGTCCTAAACTGTTTTCTGTCTTTCAATTGAAGCAGAAATGGCTGAGATATCGAGGTTTACAGGTTCAGCCAATGACATTGTTTTTCCATCCCATCCCCCAATCAGCTCAGCGGAGCTGGGACAGGATTGCTGGTCCCTCTCTCCTCCTACCCCTCTCTCCATCTACTCTTCTGCCTCATGCTCCAGATTTCTCCCCCAGCTACCACTGCCTCCCTCCAAGTCTATCAGATCTCCAGATCTCACAGAGTGCCAACGTATACCACTGGAGCAGACATCAGGCTGCATCATCCAATCACTGGGGGAGGTAGGGAGAGGGGCAGTGAAGCCTCACACACTCCAACCATTCATTGCCCCATTACCACAGAGAGATATTGGACATAGGTGAGGCAGACCATCGGAGGGTACTGCTAAGAGGACATGTGCTTAGGCCTCCCTGGCCTCCTTGTTGTGGAGCTTTAAAGCTTTTATGTGCTCCCACGGCTATCTCCGGCTGCCTTTACAAGCTATACAGTTTATATGCAGTGTGTCCATCAGTTGAACTGTTATATCCAAGTGGGCATGGATGCTGCCAGCTGACCCAGTCTTCAGTAATACTGCTGTTTCTGCTGCTTTCCTCGGTCCCATAACCCCCAACTAACCTATGCCAGCAGTGTGAATGTGTGTGGGTATGAGTGGGCAATTTTTTTGTGGACATTTATGTTAAATCAAACAACTGTGTTTATTTTAATTGTGGGCTGGGTATTTGGATCAATTTGTTTGTAGAATCTATGAGATTAATATTTAGCATTTCTAAGCCTTGGTCATAATAACCCAGTCTTTGTTGCATATTCTTGATTCCAGTGTCTGGTAACGGGGCTGGGAAGTCATCTGTGGCTAGTGGGCGACTTGCCATTAACCCTCAGTCCCCAAGAGGAGGCAGAAGGGCCCAGGGGCCATTTAGCATGGGGGGGCACAGAGGCTGGGCCCTGCTTCCTGTTTTACAAACCGCCATATCTGGTCCCTTGGTTGGATATGCTGGTAGGGGGGACCTCATACCATTTTTGTGGCAATTTTTAAGGGTTTTTAACCATTAAAATTGCCATTTTTTTATTTAACCCTTTATAGTAGTTGTATTTTATTTGTAAATGTTATAAAGTGCTCGTTTCAACTTGGGGGGTCTCCTGGGCAGGAACGGGGGGCTACCGATACATAAGTGGTACCATTGTAATCAGGAGAAATGGGGATTTCACATGCAATATGGTTTACTTTAATAAAATAAATGTTTTATTTCAAATAAATGAGACAATTTTAAAAAAATATATTAAACATATATTAAAAAATATATATATTTTTTTTAATCAAAAATATTTTTAAAAAACTGTGGAAAATCTACAAACAAGACATGTCATGTTTAAGGCTAAACTCTGCCACAAAATCTTAAGTAGTCTGGCAGTTAAAAGGGTTAAAAGTACCTATGCATGTTGGGTATTGTTCTTCTTGGGGGACCTTGTGCTTTTTTTATTCTGCCTTTATATTAATTTTTTTAGCTAAAACCTTTGCAACCAAAGGATTCTTCGAGGGATCACTTCCAGAAAGTTAAGCCCACTACAATAAGCTGAGTACAACTAGAAAGTTTAATGTGTGTATTTTCAGGGAATATATGGTTTGTGGGGGGTATTCCAAATGTAAAGGGTTGTTTTGGTTGAAAAGGCACAAGGTGCACACTTTGTCTGCAGAGCTGCAATTTTCAAGCAAAATTACTGTTACGCACATGCTTTACTTTCAGGTGTTTGCCAACTTTTCCCTTGACAGTACCTATGCATGTTGGGTATTGCTCTGTTTGGGGGGACCTTGCTTTTTCAGATTTAAATTGTTTTTTTCTTGTTTTTTAAGGAAAATGTGGCTTTGATTCTGCTCTTTTATTCATTTTTTAGGAAAACCTTTTGCAACTAAAGAATTAATTGAGGGATTACTTCCAGAAAACTGCACTCACATTAATAAGCTTGGTACACATAGAAAGCTTGAGGTGTGTACTTTCAGAGAATATATAGGTATTTCAAATGTAAAGGGTTGTTTTTCTTGAAAAACTGCAAGGTGTGCACAAAGCAGTTGTATTTTATCTGCAAATCACCAAAAGCTTCTCCTGGGCATGAAAGGGTATCTACTAATACATATGTATACTAGCTATTTATATGTCTTTCACCCTTTACAGTTCCAGGTCTCCTGGTTAAGCAGTGTCTATTTTTATAAAGAGATAAGAAAGAAAACCATGGTCTTAGGAATGAAAAGGGGGGAAGTGGAGATAGTAACAGAGTGTGAAATAAAAAGGGAGGAGAAAGAGAGAGAGTGCGAACTATGGTTAAAATCTGACACTGTTTTTTTACAGGTCTGTTATCATCATCAAAGCTAAGTTTAATAAACGTTCCTACTTTGCAATTATTTAGTGTTTCAGTATCAATAATCCCATTGTAAAATAACTAGGACAGAAATGCTGCGGGGTAGAACAGGTGAGTATTAACATTTTTTTTTAATGGACTGTTCTTTTAAAGCGGACCTTCACTCTGAATAAGAGTCTATCTTATATGTTTCCCACACCCTGTACATACAGATTGATCACATTAAAAATCATCCTACCTGCATCTACTGCATGTTATGAGCCTTTAAACATCCAAGATGGCGGCTTATGGAAGCCGCCATCTTATCAGGCAGCCTGCAAACAGGAAGTGCCTCCTGACTGTGCTGCTCTGCATTCTGGGACTGCTGACCTTTACCTGACCCCAGATCTGCTCTGTCTGAGCAAAGCACAGCTATAACCCGCCCCCCTGTACCTTATCCCACTCTCCTCTCCTCAGTAAGTGTGATTCTTCTGATTCAAGATGGCGGCGCCCGTATCCTAAATTCCTGAACAGAGTTGCAGCCCAGTGGGGGAAAGAATAATAAGTTAGTGACTAAAAACGTAAAATATATTAATTTTAGATGCTGGGGAACCGTTTTTTAAGAGTTTGGGCTTTTCATTAAATCATAGTGAAGGTCCGGTTTAAGTTTAATTGCAGATCTTGATAGACTGTTACCACTTTGCCAAAGTTCAACCCTTGCCAATGGTGTAACTAAATGTGATGACTTGAACAATAAATTGGGGTCCCTTCAAGGCTCATACAGTAAACATAAAGGTAAAAACACAACAAAGTGCACCACCAAAAGACAGTAATAGACAAACAGGCTGATTCATTACTAACGCCAGGTAGCGACAGATGAGCGTCTGTAGAGCGGATTTCAGAGCGACCACTAGTAGTCGCTGTGCTCGGCCATGGATCATTGTTTTAGAGCGCCTCAGTAGCTGTCTGGCATTGATGAATATCATGTGTGAGTCGCAGTACTAAGCTGTATGGGACCGAATGGTAGCGCCAGCTCAGTGCGACTGACTCACACCACATTCATAAAAAACACAGCCTCAAACATCTCCGGCGCTCAAAATCATGTAGTTGTAGCCCATAGCGCCAGAAGCTATGTGATTAAAGGCTGTTTTTGAACATTTATCCACTAGTAACAAAGCGAAAACATATGGAATTACATTGTTATTACATTGTAACATGAAAACTTTAATACCAGACATGTAAGGACAATTCCGCATAAAAATATTATTAATCCAAAACTTTTCAAAAATGTAATTTTCTTGCCCAGGATACATGTCAGAATTTTGAGATTTTTTTTTAAGGAAAAAAAAATTGGGATCAGGAAAGGGATTTAAGGATTGTCCATAGAAATGTTTTGGAGAACGCCAGGTAGCGACAGGTAAGACATGGCGCTCTGCAAGATTGAACGCCGGCGTTGTACGCTGAGGCTGGGATAATGATGACTCGTACGCTACAGGGCATTGTTCCAGTCGCTCACCAGATTTGGCTTCATAAATGTGTAATTACGTCTCCGGTGTTCACCTGCCACTATGTGTCGCTACCTGCCGCTGTACAGGCACTACCTGGCGCTATCCCTTCATGAATAAGGCCCTAAATATAGGTGTGCTCACTTGAAAATGAAAATGAAAGCTAGACGCAAAAAGAAAGAGGTGGCGGAGAGCACACTCAGCGCCCACCCCAAAAAGAGGAGCACCACTGAAATACATCCAAATTATAAAGTTTATTGGTGAGAAAAATCAAATACAAAGGCAAAATGTAAAACATGGACACTATACACATTAAAAACAGAGCACCCCCCCAACCCCAAAGACAAACTTCCTGAGTGTGACCAAAAATATATAAAGACAGGTCACCTTAAGAATGTCTACAGGGCCTGTAAATTAATTATGTTTTATTATATAATATATATTTATTATATTTTTTATATATTTTTTAGGAATATTTATTGGCACTTTCTCACTTTAGGATTAAGGCACAAGGACTCATTTTCTACTATTGCTGTATAGATCTAGCCGAGAAGATATCTTACAAGGACGATTATTATAAAATATTAAATAACAATAAAATGAATAATAAAATAAATATATATTTTTTTGTTTTGTCCGCCACCTCTTTGTTTTTGTGTAAACATAAAGGCACATAAAACATTAGATTACGTCTTTCTTTTAACCTAATTGAATGCAGCTAGACAACTAGACGCCGAAATGGTGCTTCCTATCTTTAAATGATGCCAAGTGAGCACAAATATGATAAATATGGTGGAGAAGGATGCCCCCCCCTTGTCCTCCTGGGCCCCTGGTGCTTTTTTAGTTACGCCCCTGCATTGGATATGTTCAACTGATAAAATTCAGTTGCCTAATGACGGTGTTTAATTGTAATGGTTTTAATACAGATGGATGTTTCTCAGTTGCACCAGCTTAGTACAGCTTCAATAAGGTGCTTGTTCTATTCCTGGAATAATATAGTTAGGGCTACCAGTTGCCAGCTACTGAACGGGGAGGCTGATTCATCATTAGCGGCAGGTAGCGACAGATGAGCGTCTGTAGCAGGCATTTTCAGAGCGCCCGCTAGTAGTCCCAGTGCTCGGCCGTGGGTCGCTACTTTATAGCGACTCAGTCGCTGTTCAGTAATGCTGAATACATTGTGAGGAGTCGCTATTTGACCAGTACAGCTCATGTTAGCGACTGCTCATAGCGACCGACTCACACCATATTCAGCAAAAAATACAGACTCACAAATCTCTGGCGCTGAAAAATATTTGAAGCCCAGAGCACAGGAGGCGGTGTGTTTAAAGTCTGTTTTCCAGCATCTATCAACTAGTAACAAAGCGAAAACATATGGAATTACATTGTAACAACATTGTAACATGAACACTTTAATGCCAGAACTGTAATGTAATTTCTGAGGAAATATATAAAAAATGAAAAAATTATGAAAAAACTGCTATTTCAATGCCAGAAGAGGTCAAAGAATTATTTGTGATTTTTTTGAAAAAAAAAAAAAAAACAGTTTAAAGAGAAGAAAAGGATCGTCCATTGAAATGTATGGGAGAGCGACACTTCCAAATGGGAGTGGCCGTGAAAAGCACACTTCCCTCCCTATGAGGAGCACCAAAAACTTTTTTGACAAATATATATTCAAAAATTTATTAATCCATATAAATTCATAAAAATTCACACAATACACATAACACAAGACAATTAAAAACAAATGGTGCGTCCCTATTTATATTACTCTCTATGTATATCTCCAGACTCAAATCATGGGTAATCCTCTGTAATTTATCTGTGATGCAAGTAATGCTCCAATATATGTAAGGTAAATCAGGGCAATCTTATTTCTATAATCAAATACCGGAGTCTGTGCGTGCAGGGATAGTGTATCCCTACATCCACTTACTCCCGCATCTTGTGCCGGCCCAAAAAGAGGACCCAAATAGGTCACTGTGTTAAACCATACAAAACTTGTCAATAATATATAACAATAATCTATTAAGAATACCATACAAACGTCAGTGTGCAAAATATCTATAAGTAAAGTGCTTAGTGCTGGAACATGTTCATAAATCCACCCCTATGAGTATGTACTCATAGGGGTGCAAATACATTCATATCCCAATAGAAAAAAACCTACTACCTGAATATTGCATAAAGTGCATAAAAGTATACAAACAATTAATGATGCAAACACCCCACAAAAAATAAATAAATAAATAAGACCAATGAATCAATATGACAAGTGGTAAGGAAATCAAGGAGCTCAAGGAAGCCCAAAATCAAATATATGCACAGACAGAAAGATATACTACCAGTGCCCAGGATCACGCATAGAGATCAGGAAGCATGTCAGCATCACAACACAAGAGAGGGACCGCAAATAACCCGGCCACCCGCGCCCGCCGCCCCCGTGCGGCTTCAAAGGGTGAAGGTAAGTATCGCCATTGTCCAAAATCCTTTTTATGGGCCCACCTACCTATCATGTGCCCCGCTGGCGCTCCCGCCATCCACCATGCCGCCAGGCCCGCACACAATGCTGGAGAACGCGCCAGTCCGTCGGGGCGGTATGGGAGAGCGACAGGTAGCGAGAGGTCATACCTGGCGCTGTGCAAGGCTGAATGCCGGCGCTGTTCACTGAGGCTGTGAAAATGATGAATCAGACGCTACATGGCGCTATCCCAGTCGCTAAACAGATTCTGCTTGATAAATGTGTAATTGCGTGCCGTGTCCGGCGTTCACCAGTCGCTATGTGTCGCTACCTGTCATTAACCAGCCACTACCTGACGCTATCTCTTCTTAAATAAGGGCCTTAGTTTCAAAATACAGAAGCTCTGCTCCATTTTAATATAATCCTTTAGGAAGTGTTTTGCACATGCTATCCCACCTCTCAGTGGCACCAGATCAGCTTGGTTGTGTTACAATAATAACAAATGGCCCCAGTAGGATATTTGTTCTTCTATTCCTGGCATAACATACGACCAAACTAATTGTCATTGATTAAACTAATGTTCTCTTGTTATTTTCTGTTGCTTTTGAGCTCAGAACAACATTTCTAGTAAAGGGTAAAGCATTTTTTACTCCCTGTTCAGAATGTCTTTTGAGGCTAGGTACAAATCTCTTGTGCACAAGCTGAGAGCGTGGACGTGCCATTGATAGAAGCTTTACATGTTTGTTAAATGCAGATTGTAGGTAACATCTAAAAGCAGACTCACAGTCACCCATGCCCATTACATTTAGGTCACTGAATTTCCATTACTCCATTTCCATTACTAATTTCTAATGGCAAAAAAATAATTTCCCCCCTTTGAAAAGATAAAAAGATAATTGCTGGGATATTTCATTATATAACAAAAATCATATGACTGTTAGTGACTAGAGATGAGCGAGTAGTGAAATATTCGAAATTTCGAATTTCGATTCGAATAGACCGCGTTACTCGACTACTCGACCGAATATCGAATCCCATTATAGTCTATGGGAAAAAAATGCTCGACACTTGGAAATCTCAATTCGACCACTTGGAGGTCACCAAGTCCACCCTGAAACATCAGAAAATGATGCCAACACTGCTGGAATGCAACTGGGACAGCAGGGGAAGCATGTCTGGGTGCATATAACGCGCCCAAGTCGCACTATTACGCCACTATCACAGCCTCTCAACAATACACTCCAAACACAATATTACTTCTACGTAAAGTGAGACAAGACAAGGAAACCTTCTTTCCTCTACATTGCCATGGACCCCAAGCCAAACTGTACAAAAAAGAAGAACAAAATTCTGCACCCCTTAAAATCACGTTGCCTAATGACAACCACAGATGGCATAGGCAAGGGGGAAAATAAATATACCCCACCCCTAATTATCATTGTGTGTGTGTGTGTGTGTGAGATGTGGTCAGACATGTCCTCTTGTGTCATTGTCACCCCAGCAGTAAGGGAAGCTTAAAGGAGGAGGTTTGTTACAGTGTGTCACCCCAGCAGTAAGGGAAGCTTACAGGAGGAGGTTTGTTACAGTGTGTCACCCCAGCAGTAAGGGAAGCTTACAGGAGGAGGTTTGTTACAGTGTGTCACCCCAGCAGTCAGGGAAGCTTACAGGAGGAGGTTTGTTACAGTGTGTCACCCCAGCAGTAAGGGAAGCTTAGAGCTGAGACCTCTTAAAAATTGTGTGGAGGCCCAAGATCTGAGACCTCTTAAAAAGTGTGTGGAGGCCCAAGAGCTGAGACCTCTCAAACATTGTGTGGAGTCCCACGAGCTGAGACCTCTTAAACATTGTGTGGAGGCCCAAGAGCTGAGACCTTTTAAAAATTGTGTGGAGGCCCAAGAGCTGAGACCTTTTAAAAATTGTGTGGAGTCCCAAGAGCTGAGACCTTTTAAAAATTGTGTGGAGGCCCAAGAGCTGAGACCTCTCAAACATTGTGTGGAGGCCCAAGAGCTGAGACCTTTTAAAAATTGTGTGGAGGCCCAAGAGCTGAGACCTTTTAAAAATTGTGTGGAGGCCCAAGAGCTGAGACCTTTTAAAAATTGTGTGGAGGCCCAAGAGCTGAGACCTTTTAAAAATTGTGTGGAGGCCCAAGAGCTGAGACCTCTCAAACATTGTGTGGAGGCCCAAGAGCTGAGACCTTTTAAAAATTGTGAGGAGGCCCAAGAGCTGAGACCTCTCAAACATTGTGTGGAGGCCCAAGAGCTGAGACCTTTTAAAAATTGTGTGGAGGCCCTAGAGCTGAGACCTCTCAAACATTGTGTGGAGGCCCAAGAGCTGAGACCTTTTAAAAATTGTGTGGAGGCCCAAGAGCTGAGACCTTTTAAAAATTGTGTGGAGGCCCAA
Source organism: Gastrophryne carolinensis (assembly GCA_027917425.1). Taxonomy (NCBI): domain Eukaryota; kingdom Metazoa; phylum Chordata; class Amphibia; order Anura; family Microhylidae; genus Gastrophryne; species Gastrophryne carolinensis. Next base: position 52,113,641 of record CM051242.1, on the reverse strand, counting down.
GAGCTGAGACCTTTTAAAAATTGTGTGGAGGCCCAAGAGCTGAGACCTTTTAAAAATTGTGTGGAGGCCCAAGAGCTGAGACCTCTCAAACATTGTGTGGAGGCCCAAGAGCTGAGACCTTTTAAAAATTGTGTGGAGGCCCTAGAGCTGAGACCTCTCAAACATTGTGTGGAGGCCCAAGAGCTGAGACCTTTTAAAAATTGTGTGGAGGCCCAAGAGCTGAGACCTCTCAAACATTGTGTGGAGGCCCAAGAGCTGAGACCTTTTAAAAATTGTGTGGAGGCCCTAGAGCTGAGACCTCTCAAACATTGTGTGGAGGCCCAAGAGCTGAGACCTTTTAAAAATTGTGTGGAGGCCCAAGAGCTGAGACCTTTTAAAAATTGTGTGGAGGCCCAAGAGCTGAGACCTTTTAAAAATTGTGTGGAGGCCCAAGAGCTGAGACCTTTTAAAAATTGTGTGGAGGCTCAAGAGCTGAGACCTCTCAAACATTGTGTGGAGGCCCAAGAGCTGAGACCTTTTAAAAATTGTGTGGAGGCCCAAGAGCTGAGACCTTTTAAAAATTGTGTGGAGGCCCAAGAGCTGAGACCTCTCAAACATTGTGTGGAGGCCCAAGAGCTGAGACCTTTTAAAAATTGTGTGGAGGCCCTAGAGCTGAGACCTCTCAAACATTGTGTGGAGGCCCAAGAGCTGAGACCTTTTAAAAATTGTGTGGAGGCCCAAGAGCTGAGACCTCTCAAACATTGTGTGGAGGCGCAAGAGCTGAGACCTTTTAAAAATTGTGTGGAGGCCCTAGAGCTGAGACCTCTCAAACATTGTGTGGAGGCCCAAGAGCTGAGACCTTTTAAAAATTGTGTGGAGGCCCAAGAGCTGAGACCTTTTAAAAATTGTGTGGAGGCCCAAGAGCTGAGACCTTTTAAAAATTGTGTGGAGGCCCAAGAGCTGAGACCTTTTAAAAATTGTGTGGAGGCCCAAGAGCTGAGACCTTTTAAAAATTGTGTGGAGGCCCAAGAGCTGAGACCTTTTAAAAATTGTGTGGAGGCCCAAGAGCTGAGACCTCTCAAACATTGTGTGGAGGCCCAAGAGCTGAGACCTTTTAAAAATTGTGTGGATGCCCAAGAGCTGAGACCTCTCAAACATTGTGTGGAGGCCCAAGAGCTGAGACCTCTCAAACATTGTGTGGAGGCCCAAGAGCTGAGACCTTTTAAAAATTGTGTGGAGGCCCAAGAGCTGAGACCTTTTAAAAATTGTGTGGAGGCCCAAGAGCTGAGACCTTTTAAAAATTGTGTGGAGGCCCAAGAGCTGAGACCTCTCAAACATTGTGTGGAGGCCCAAGAGCTGAGACCTTTTAAAAATTGTGTGGAGGCCCAAGAGCTGAGACCTCTCAAACATTGTGTGGAGGCCCAAGAGCTGAGACCTTTTAAAAATTGTGTGGAGGCCCTAGAGCTGAGACCTCTCAAACATTGTGCTATATACTGTTCAACATAGCAGCACTAATAAGGGATTAAGGACTGTCTTGTCTTCTGGTAGCTGGTATATATGGTGGTAAAAGGTATATTCTGAGCTTCTGGGGCCCTGCCTGACTAAATAGAAAATGAGCTATATACTGTTCAGCGTAGCAGCCCTAATAAGGGCTATTAAGGACTGTCTTGTCTTCTGGTAGCTGGTATATATGGTGGTAAAAGGTATATTCTGAGCTTCTGGGGCCCTGCCTGACTAAATAGAAAATGAGCTATATACTGTTCAGCGTAGCAGCCCTAATAAGGGCTCTTAAGGACTGTCTTGTCTTCTGGTAGCTGGTATATATGGTGGTAAAAGGTATATTCTGAGCTTCTGGGGCCCTGCCTGACTAAATAGAAAATGAGCTATATACTGTTCAACATAGCAGCACTAATAAGGGATTAAGGACTGTCTTGTCTTCTGGTAGCTGGTATATATGGTGGTAAAAGGTATATTCTGAGCTTCTGGGGCCCTGCCTGACTAAATAGAAAATGAGCTATATACTGTTCAACATAGCAGCACTAATAAGGGATTAAGGGCTGTCTTGTCTTCTGGTAGCTGGTATATATGGTGGTAAAAGGTATATTCTGAGCTTCTGGGGCCCTGCCTGACTAAATAGAAAATGAGCTATATACTGTTCAACATAGCAGCACTAATAAGGGATTAAGGACTGTCTTGTCTTCTGGTAGCTGGTATATATGGTGGTAAAAGGTATATTCTGAGCTTCTGGGGCCCTGCCTGACTACATAGAAAATGAGCTATATACTGTTCAACATAGCAGCACTAATAAGGGATTAAGGACTGTCTTGTCTTCTGGTAGCTGGTATATATGGTGGTAAAAGGTATATTCTGAGCTTCTGGGGCCCTGCCTGACTAAATAGAAAATGAGCTATATACTGTTCAACATAGCAGCACTAATAAGGGATTAAGGACTGTCTTGTCTTCTGGTAGCTGGTATATATGGTGGTAAAAGGTATATTCTGAGCTTCTGGGGCCCTGCCTGACTAAATAGAAAATGAGCTATATACTGTTCAACATAGCAGCACTAATAAGGGATTAAGGACTGTCTTGTCTTCTGGTAGCTGGTATATATGGTGGTAAAAGGTATATTCTGAGCTTCTGGGGCCCTGCCTGACTAAATAGAAAATGAGCTATATACTGTTCAGCGTAGCAGCCCTAATAAGGGCTATTAAGGACTGTCTTGTCTTCTGGTAGCTGGTATATATGGTGGTAAAAGGTATATTCTGAGCTTCTGGGGCCCTGTCTGACTAAATAGAAAATGAGCTATATACTGTTCAGCGTAGCAGCCCTAATAAGGGCTATTAAGGACTGTCTTGTCTTCTGGTAGCTGGTATATATGGTGGTAAAAGGTATATTCTGAGCTTCTGGGGCCCTGCCTGACTAAATAGAAAATGAGCTATATACTGTTCAGCGTAGCAGCCCTAATAAGGGCTCTTAAGGACTGTCTTGTCTTCTGGTAGCTGGTATATATGGTGGTAAAAGGTATATTCTGAGCTTCTGGGGCCCTGCCTGACTAAATAGAAAATGAGCTATATACTGTTCAACATAGCAGCACTAATAAGGGATTAAGGACTGTCTTGTCTTCTGGTAGCTGGTATATATGGTGGTAAAAGGTATATTCTGAGCTTCTGGGGCCCTGCCTGACTAAATAGAAAATGAGCTATATACTGTTCAACATAGCAGCACTAATAAGGGATTAAGGACTGTCTTGTCTTCTGGTAGCTGGTATATATGGTGGTAAAAGGTATATTCTGAGCTTCTGGGGCCCTGCCTGACTAAATAGAAAATGAGCTATATACTGTTCAACATAGCAGCACTAATAAGGGATTAAGGACTGTCTTGTCTTCTGGTAGCTGGTATATATGGTGGTAAAAGGTATATTCTGAGCTTCTGGGGCCCTGCCTGACTACATAGAAAATGAGCTATATACTGTTCAACATAGCAGCACTAATAAGGGATTAAGGACTGTCTTGTCTTCTGGTAGCTGGTATATATGGTGGTAAAAGGTATATTCTGAGCTTCTGGGGCCCTGCCTGACTAAATAGAAAATGAGCTATATACTGTTCAACATAGCAGCACTAATAAGGGATTAAGGACTGTCTTGTCTTCTGGTAGCTGGTATGTATGGTGGTAAAAGGTATATTCTGAGCTTCTGGGGCCCTGCCTGACTAAATAGAAAATGAGCTATATACTGTTCAACATAGCAGCACTAATAAGGGATTAAGGACTGTCTTGTCTTCTGGTAGCTGGTATATATGGTGGTAAAAGGTATATTCTGAGCTTCTGGGGCCCTGCCTGACTAAATAGAAAATGAGCTATATACTGTTCAGCGTAGCAGCCCTAATAAGGGCTATTAAGGACTGTCTTGTCTTCTGGTAGCTGGTATATATGGTGGTAAAAGGTATATTCTGAACTTCTGGGGCCCTGCCTGACTAAATAGAAAATGAGCTATATACTGTTCAGCGTACCAGCCCTAATAAGGGCTATTAAGGACTGTCTTGTCTTCTGGTAGCTGGTATATATGGTGGTAAAAGGTATATTCTGAGCTTCTGGGGCCCTGCCTGACTAAATAGAAAATGAGCTATATACTGTTCAGCGTAGCAGCCCTAATAAGGGCTCTTAAGGACTGTCTTGTCTTCTGGTAGCTGGTATAGATGGTGGTAAAAGCGATATTCCGAGCTTCTGGGGCCCTGCCAGCGACAGCCTGTCTTTCCCTGCTGTGAGCGTCTGTCCCTCACTAAGTTCAAGCTGCTAATGCTGACGAAGAGGAAGTGCTGAGTTTTGTATATTCGAGGTCACATGGTTTTTCCAGCCAATGCGTGTAGACGCCGTTTTCGCGATGCCAGCGTCCTCCCAGGACCTGTCCCACCCCCCCCTGCATGGTGATTGGTGTAAAAAACGCGCCAGGGAAGGTGGGAGGGGAAACGAATTGTGAGTGCGCCATCGCCGCTGTACTCGATCGAAATCGAGTATGACGAACAGCGTAGTATTCGATCGAATACCAGCTCGGTCGAATACTACTCGCTCATCACTATTAGTGACCAGTCAGGTTTGCTGGGACAGCGAGCGCACAGTGATGTCATAAGGGGTTTGTTGGGTAAAGAGGATTAAGGCCCTTATTTATGAAGGAATAGCGACAGGTAGCGACGGGTGAGCGACCGGTAATGACGGGCACCACCACGAGAACGCCGGCTCCCCACCACAATCACACATTTATCAAGCCAATCCTGCTTAGCGACTGAGATAGCGCCAGATAGCCACTCATTCATCATTATTCCAGCCTCAGCTCACAGCACCAGCGTCCGACCTTGAACAGCGACAGGTATGACCTCTCGCTACCTGGCGCTCCCCAATGCATTTCAATGGAACAATCTTTAAATATTCATAATTAATTGTTATTATTTTTTTTTTTTTTAATGTGAAAAATTCTGTGACCACTTCTGCCATGTTAGATAATTTTTTTAAGGTAAAAAAAAAAAAAATGTGCAGAATTGATATTACAGGTCTGATATTATTGTATTCATATTACATATATTTTTTTTTGGTTTCCAAATATATGGTGGTTTGGGGGTTAAAAAACTACTTTTAACACATCGCCGCCAGCGTTCTGGAGATTAAACATGCATTTAACAGCGCGAGAATTTTTTGAGCGTGACTTTTTGATGAATATGGTGGGAGCCGGACGCTCTGACCAGTCGCTATCATGCGCACCCATACATCGCGGAACCTGTCAAATAGCGACTCGTCACCCCGTATTCAACATTACTGCACACTGACTCAGTCGCTATCAACAACCGAACAATGGCCAAGCACAGCGACTACTAGCGGGCGCTGTGAATATACTGCTACAGTCGCTCAACTGTCGCTACCTGCCGCTATTAATGAATCGGCCTCCCCGTCAATATGTAAGAAACCACCAGGCCACCTGTCTGCAATGTGGCCAGGGGGCTTGCTGATGCCCTGGCTAATTATCTGCTTCCCTCATGGTGGGCAATAAAGCCCAGTGTCCTCCAGCATGGGCCTAGTTGGGCACCAGACCTATGCTGAAAGCATAGAGATACCAGCCCCTAAGTATGATGCACCAGGCTGGGTTCCTCAGATGGAAGGACACATCTTCTAAACACCAGTTTAAGGTGATGGTTACATTTTTGACCCAGATTTTCCCCTAATTGGGATCTAGTTGAAATGGCAGAATCTTGGATTTATTCAAAGTTGCGCTATATTCAAGTAAGCCAACTTCCTCATCCATTGTATGACTGTCAATCATGTCACTGCCGGTAACCAATTGGGTTTGCTTTGTGGGCTTGCACATCAAACCAAATGGTTGGTCCCGTGACGGGCTGCCATTTGCTGCCAAGCATGTGAATGGCAAAGTGACTTGACTATAGTGTCCCTTTAACCTCAAATCATGGTTTATTTGTCACATGCATAACCATGCAAGATATAAGATGCAGTGAAATGAGCTTTACCGCTGTCCATGTAAACTACAAAAAGCAACTAAAATCAGCATAATAAGAACTGATTCACAGGCTGATTCACGGCTAGCGCCAGATGAGCGTCTGTATAGCGGCACTTAGAGCGACTGCTAGTATACGCTGTGATCGGTTATCGGGGCTGTAACAGAGCGCCTCAGTCGCTGTAGTAACCTGAAGAGGGGTGGTAGCCGCTTATACCACTTTAAAACTAACCTGGGAGGTGCACATTAGCAGGGCAATTAGGATACACAAGTCTTAAAGGAGCCACAGCACTCAACCCTGTTAGCTTGCAGACCAACCTAAATCTGTCTCTAAATCTGGTTAAAAACAGAGGACTCGATCACACACATCTACAGAAGAGTGCTGTGGCTCCTTTAAGACTTTTGTATCCTAAATGCCCAGCTAATATGTACCTCCCAGGTTAGTTATAAAATGGTCTGAGCGGCTGCTACCCCTCCTTTGTTTCTTTTGAATGTGTGCAAGCACATGCTCTAATATTGTAAAATTCTTAAACAAATTGAAGGGTCCGCCTCTATAACACTCAATTTTTTACTTGTTTTTAATTGTCTTTTGTCTTCAATGTTGTTATGTTAATGTCCAAATAAAGGCCTGTCATAGACTTTTTACATGGTGTGCGGCCTTTTTGTAGAATTTAGTTTTTTTGGGCTTAACTGGCAGTCCAATCACCTTTTTTTGCCTTATTTCAGAAAATGCTGGGAGGTGGTAGTGGTCACATACTGAGGCTTACAGGCCTTACACAGGAGCATAGTAGAAGGCTATAAGCCATTTTGTGTTCACTAACTTGGCATGACTGAGAAGGCTGCAGGTTGCTGACAGTTTATGCCTTCGCTCAGAGACCAGCAGTGGGGTATGCAATTGAACAGAAGGGGGAATGTCCAATAGTATGCGGTTACATCTCATGGACAGCATCTACTGAGGCAAAAGAGACAGATTTGTCAGGCCAGAAAACAAGCATAGAATGAAGGCCAAAAACAAAGTAACTTCTGTTTTACATCAACCACCAGGTTCCTCCCTCCACTGAAGGGTGATACTGCCACATAAACTGTGTCTGAGTTGCTGTCCTGTTGCTAATCAACTACAGTTCCTTCCACATTCTTGGGCCACTGATCCAGGTTGTTTGTTATCTACACAACCAAAAATGGCACCTATAACACTCAGCTTTTATGTGTCCACTCCAGGGTCAGCCTCTAACCACATGCATAAAGCATAGCTGCACTCCAGCTGTCACTTTTTACACTGTATTTGTGAGAGATTCTTGCGACACATTATAGAATTCTGCCTACAATTGTCTTTCATTCGCCATGTGCGCAAAAACTCATCACAACCCCTAAGATCTGCAACAAAAAAACAAAAGGACAGATGCTATGGTGACTGTGCAGCCTGCAAGCCCCTAAATAGACATCTATTAACATGACTAATATCAGAATCTGGAAAGGGCACAATGCATCATAGTTTGCAATCTCTCCACGGGGTGATTTGTATAATTACATTTTTCAGGTAGATGAATTTCGTCAATCTTGAACTTCACGCTTCATGGCACACCTGAAACTAATCACAACACTCTAGTACGAGGCAGGTCCCATCATGCCCAGAAGCTATCATGCCTTGCAGCCTCTTTACACTGAGTACGTGAGAGGAACAGACAGGTTGGCTGTGAAACCCCTGATGGCCTTTCTGTATTTTACTTGGCTCACACCTGCAGATTTTGTACTAAGCTGGTGAAAACCCTACAGAGTCTGAATAAGGCTGTTGAGGTGACCTCAAATAATGAAAACATGTGAGAAGCTGCCAGGAGCTTTTTCTTCTTCCGGCCCGGCGGTATATTTAAAGAGCAGTATTGGCTTAGTCAAAACAATAGCAATGTTCCTAGTTATTGTATTAATGCTTCTTTTCATCGTTCTTTCAGTATAATTCAAAGTCGCCTTGTTGTTTGGATAAGGGTTACCGTTACTACCGGTTGGCTGATTCAGTTTGGTAAGGTCAGAAATAAATTTGTGCAATATTTGGGTCAAGTTTGACCAGATTATAGATGAATTGCAATGTACACCAAATGGGGCTCTAGAGTTTCCCCAACAAACACCACGCATAAATGGCCGCACACCAATTGACTAAGGGCCTTATTTATCAAGGGCTAGCACCAGGTAGTGTCTGACGAGCGCCAGGTAACGCCAGCTAACGGCGGCTACCGACTCAAGTACGCCCGTTGGCGGTCACAATGACGCATTTATCACGCTAAATGAGGCTAGCGCCGGCGAGAGCGTCAGCTAGCGCGGGATTCATCATGTAGCCGACTGCAACGAACAGCACCACTGCTAATCCCATCACAGCGCCAGGTATGACCTGTCGCTCCCTGTCGCTCTTCAATGCATTTCAATGGAGCAATCTTTAAATATTCATGATTAATTGATTTTATATTTTTTTTTTTTTTTAACTGTCAAAAATTCTGTGACCACTACGGCAATGTTAAATATTTTTTTTAAGGTAAAAAAAAAAAAAAAAAATATGTGCAGAATTGATATTACAGGTCTGATATTAATGTATTCATATTACAAAATGTTTAGAAAAACTTGTATAATTTTTACATAAAAAAAAAAAATGATTGTTTGGGGGTTAAAAACTACTTTACACACATCGCCGCCAGCGCTCTGGGGTTTAAACAAGGAATTCACAGCGCGAGAAATTTTTGAGCGTGATTTGTTAATGAATCTGCAGCAAGCCGTTCGCTCTGGCCATTCGCTGTTAGGCGCACCCATACAACGCAGAACCTGTGAAACATCGACCCCTAACCCCGTATTCAACATTACCGCACACCGACTGAGTCGCTGTCAACGAGCAAACCCCGGCCAAGCACAGCGAATACTAGCTGGCGCTGTGAAAATCACGCTACTGGCGCTCAACTGTCACTACCTGGCGCTATTAATGAATCGGCCTCTAATTATCAATTAGTAGAAATGTATTGAATACAAAAGCTAACACTAATGTGATCCAGTCAAGCAATCAACAATACAAGGCAAGATTCAAAAACATATAAACAAAAAGCTGTGGGGGGGTGAATTTGAGAATGAGGTTATTCAATAAAAAATATATGTATATGAGCAGTATAATACATGATTAGATATAAATGAATGGGCTGCAGAGTGCTAAAGAGCATAAGGCATTATCTAAGGTGATACAAAAAATGCAAAAAAAGTGCTGAATAAACTGAATAACAATTAATGAGACATATAATTCCATCAGCAAAGTGTGAAATGCCAAAGAGTGCTAGAAGTGCCAAGTGAATAAATGCGCCTGCCAAGCCGAAATGTCACTAAGAATCAAAGCAATGAATACATCACCAATATAGAGCATCTAGTCCCCCCTGCAGCAGCCACCGACGCGTTGCATGGCGGGACCCCACTTCGCCAGGGTATGTGCTGCCATACACTACCTCTCTCCTTTTTATACTCACCCTAGATGAACAGCTGTTCCGTCGGGCGGACGCGGCACGCCACACCCACTTGTGAGCCCCTTCCAGCCTCTGGATTGGGCCATAAGGGCATCACCTGGGCACCGCGTCATGTCCTCCCGCCAGAACGAATGAACCAGGAAAGTTCCTCGGCGGCAGCACACGTCCCAGCACCCGGCAGGACAAGCGCTGTCCCCTGCAGTAGACCGAGCATCTCAGCAGTAAGTATTTGGAGGGCGAGAAGGAGCGCAAAGCTAGATCAACAACAGTGGTATATTAGCTATTACAACTACACTATGGACACGTGCAAGAGCTATAAGAATAAAAATTAAAAAGTATTATACAACAGAAAGTTATTAGTAGCATACTATATAAGCAGCATGATTATATGAATGACAAAATTGGCAAGACACTGTGTATTATAGTCTTGAGATCTTGGATCAAACATTAACCATATATGCACAGTGTGTTATTATATACATTGACCAGTTGGAGCAAGATTAGGCAAAGTTAAGGTTAAAAATGAACTATAGATTTGATTCACAATCAACTGGTTAACAAAAATGAGATGGGTAAATGTCCCAGATTATTTGTGTGAATCGAATTTTCATGAACCGCTCTTAAAACAATAAAAAATAAGCTTACCTCCATCCCTGTTCTTGCGCCAGACAGTGGCCTCTTTCTCCGGCATGGCAGGGGTCTTCAGTGAGACAGAGAAGAAGACACTTATGCTGGGCTCCCGGCATCTAGTTCCTTGCCACAGGGAGAGGCTTTTTATACATAAAATGCCTCTCCCTGCGGTGGGAGTGAGCGGTAGAACCTGGTAGCAGGATCTACATCCTCCGCCCCACTGAAAGCAGTGGAGAGCAGTGAGGGAAAGTTGAGGACACCATCCGGCTATGGATAACAAGGAAGGAGTTAAGTATTTGTGTAAAAAGAAATGAATAGGACCTTTTTCTAATGTGTGTGTGTTTTTTTTTTACATATAACCCTTTGTGAACTGGTAAGAGGTCATTGAGACAGGGGAACATTATTTTTTTTTTTAATTTTTAAGGGTTTTAGGGTAATTCCACTTTACACATCTGTTACTGTCATGTCCCACTATGTGTGTTTCATTTTACCCAGGGTAAATGCTTGATATAGTGTTTATTTAAATAGGCTGAGCAGTGTGCCTTTAACTGCCTTTGGCCAATCCTGGCTCCGTTAGTCTAGCTGTGATGCAAGTAGCTCCTCCCTTTTTCCCCTCTCCCTCAGGCATTTTTAGTTTTGCGTCCAAGCAGTGCACACCTGCTGCTTCTCCTGCAGCGTACAGTCTTTTTACCTGCTACTGTTATGGGTTTACATCACAAGTTCCCTGCTGTATTGAACGTACATTTCAAGATTCCTGCTGTAAGATGTGTTATTTGCAATATTCTGCACTGAAGTAAAGCTTCTTAAACTTATCACAGGACTCATGACAAGCCGAGTGAGCTATCTGCCAAACCTTAAGGAGTAAGAACACATCCATCACAGACATACACACAGACAAGTTGATGCTGTCTTCTTTTTCTTTTATATTTGTTTGCAACTCTGTCTTCTAAACGAAAACATTTACTTTAGCAATGTCAAATGCCTGTCGCGGGCACACTCCCTGCTAAAGGGATAGCAGGGATGTGCCGGCTGTTTGTGCACGCGCCTGGGGGTTTCACACAGCAGGGCACCTCCGATTGGGAGGGAGTGAGTATGCCTGTCCTGGAGTCTCATAGACTGCAGGGTTGGTTTTGGTCCTCTTTAAGGATTCCCTCCCCTACCTCCTGACAGTGTGGGGTGTTAAAATATATTCACCCTGTTCTATCATCCAGCATGTTCTCTCAGCGCTTCCACCAGCAGCTGCAGTGAGGCTGCATAGACATAGGCATCCCCTGCTGTGCACTGCAATGGCTGTGGCGGAAGCACCAGGGAAACGTGAAGGATGCTGGGGCTATATATATATATATATATATATTCTTTTCAAGCTCTTAAAGTGGATTTCGATTTGGAATCTGAATGAATGTCGTAAAGCCCCATAAGAAGAAGAATATATATATTCACTGGAATCCACACTGGCATATTTCAATCAATGATGGAAATCTACAAGGTTTCCTGGGTAGTCATGCTTGTGTGCACCCCCCCCCCCCCCGGTGGACCTGCATTAATTTGGAATCTGTATGCAGTGATGGACTAGGTATTAAGCCCAAGTGCAGGAGTCTCGAGAGGGAGCCTGAGGTCTGCTTGATTAACCCTTGTAATTCTTGTTACATCACTCATGTCGGTTCACGTCTTGTTGTTAATACACCATAGCTCTACAGAAAAGCTTGTGCTTCTTTAAAACAGTACTAATGTTTGGGCCTAGATGTAAATAGGTACATGGCAACTAGTTTATAAGAAACCCTTGTACATACAGTTAATTAGAGATTAAACATGATTATGGTTTTTAGTCATGAGAGTGAATAGTGGTTGTAGCACCCTTAATCAGACTCAAGATGGCAGCAGTGACAACAGGCCATAGAGAATCATTAGGTCCTAGACTTTATTGGAGACTGTCTAGATCAGCGGTTCTCAACCTGTGGGTCGGGACCCCGACGGGGGTCGAACGACCAAAACACGGGGGTCGTCTAAAGCAATCGGAAAATACACATTTCCGATGACTTTAGCCACTGAGAAGTCGCACTACCGTCTGCAGCGGCGCTATTCAGCTGGAACGCACGCCGTTATGGATGCGCGTTCCAAACTGAATGCCAGTGCCATGCGCAGACGTGATTGCATCATCCGTCCGGGGCCTAAAGGGCGCAGGAAGCGGGAGGGAATGCTCCACAGTCCATAGCAGCGCATTATGTGTGTCCGGCTCTTGCTGACGTCATCAGTGGGTGGACGCAGCAAGCGCCGGAGGACAGAAGCCAACAGAGCCTGCAAGACAGCCTGCTGGTGTAAAAACAGTACATACACCATACACACAATACTGTGTAAGTGTAAGGTTCTTTGTGTGCAATCATTACACAGTACACAAAGCAGCTTACACTTACACAAAGCACCATTCATTTACACAGCGTCTTATACTATAAGAGACCACTATAAGATGTAGTTCACACTGTTCCCCAATGTATAATTATCTCCCATATCTCCCACAATTTTCCCATATTCTGAATGAGGAAACTGCTGAAATCAGAGGTTTCCGGCATTGAATCCGCCTCCTATTGATTTCATTGTGAGTGCGGCGGATTTTGTGAAAGAGAGCTCCCGAGAATCTCGAGTTACCACACAATCCGCCGCAGCCTCCTATTAATTTCAATAAGAGGCGGAGAAATGACAGTTTCCGACACTCCAATATTTTTCAACATATAATTAAATATTGTTTTTATGATTAATCACTATGTTTAAATTATGTTTGATTTGTTGCAATGAGAATACATAATGCAAATCAGGTATTTACATTCCGAATCATAACTGTAGCAAAATTACAAATTACAAATTGAAGGAGCCACCAAAATTATTTTTTGGTTTGGGGTCACCGCAACATGAGGAACTGTATTGCGGGGTCATGGCATTAGAAAGGTTGAGAACCACTGGTCTAGATCGTAAGGTAGAAAGAGTTAATAACCAGACCAGGATGCTTGGTAGAGACACAGTAACAACCAGAAGGATAACCATTGGTTGGAAGGTTTTGGAGAAAACTGACCAGCACATGTTTGGCATGTTTACGAACATGGAAGGTACTAAAAGGAAGCTAGAGGTTATATAAGGAAGAGAGAACCTGTAACTAGTGTTCTAAACCATTTGAATTGTTGAGGAGCAGATATGAGGGCAGTCCCTGTCAGAGTGTGTGAGGTAGCCCTCCAGGCCGATAGGAGTGGCCACCAATAGGAACTCAGTGGAGGAAGTCCGGGGAATTCTTATCTGGGAGTAAGACCAGCTGGTTGATCTTGGCTATGAATGCGACAGAAGGGATTAGAACTGGAAGGATGTATGAACCTGCGCCATGTCTTGATGTCATATGTTGAAGTTAATAAAATGAAACTCTGATTTAATCTCCTGGATTGTCTACCATCTTTGTGAGCTGCATGGTAAGTACTAACATCCCCTGTGGTAGATCCCCAGCACCCCAGCCATGCAGACTCACTTGGAGCACCCTGGGCCCAGAAGAACCTGGTCCCTGCCATCCTCACTAAGTAACAGGTGTGTGAGGGCAACATGGTTATAGATTATATAGCAAGTTTAAGTAAGTTAAAACGTTGTGTACGGTAATTAACACACAGGTAAAATGCCGCACCGTGTTAGCACCTAGGATGTGATGTGTGTTCATAAAAGCTTTTGGGAAAATAAACATTTTAAGGAAAAAACACAGAGCATCACCTGATATAAAATACTCAGCTTCTTCCTTAATAAACAAAAGACTAAATAATTATAAGCTAGGTGAAACTGTTTTTCCAGTGCTTCAAAGTTGGAAAGCTCAAGGGAGATGGTAGTGGGAGTGTGTCTTATTTAGGAGAAACTAATATTCACAGCACAGTTACTCATGTGTGTAAGAAGGTTTATCCCTGCTCCCTGGTCAAATGCTTCAAAGTGGGACTGTGCCACCGGAAGTGGAACATCTGGTCAGTTTAGGCCAGAAACATCCTAATCGAATAATGATCTTATCATATCCTCTTATTGTAAAAGTTTATTCAAAAAGGTTTTTGGAGTAAATGGTGTACAGAGCTGACTACTGTGGTCCTTGGGTTTCTGGAATTTGGGCGAACCATTCTTGTGACCTCATCAGCTCTTACTTTTCTGTGTAAGTCTAGAAAACTGTAATGTCCTGCTTCTCCAGCTTCTTGCTGGAAAAAAATCCTAGAATGTACATGTTATATACCTGTACATGGCGATAATAAACTGAATCTGAATCTAAGCATAGCTTACTTAGAAATGAAGACAACATGGGTCAGAAGAATTATAGTACAAGTTGAATATTAGAACACAAAGTATATTCTCACATCCTTCCTAAATTCTAAATACTATAGATCTTTGCTCCAATTACAGACAAGGTCGCCAGCTGGGACTTGACACTCAATTCAATTATTTTATATTGTACCTTAAGGCTTTATTCCAAAGTGACTCTTAAGGAATAATCAGACTTATTCAATACGCAATCAAAATGAAATTACTTTTCATAAGTACAACAAGGTTACAGGCATGGTAGAAGTCTGTAAAGCAAAGATTTCAGTTTTTTCTTGCCTTCATCAAAATGCATGTATGATTATGATTAGAGAATTTATACATTTGTCTACTTAATAATCTGAGAAAAAAGCAAGAAAGGGTTAGTGATTATTTTTTGCCTTTGTGAAAGTAGTGTTATCTATAGGACATCTTCAGTAGGGTTTCTTTATTGACTACAGTGACCATCCATCAATATCCTTCCTTCTCATACATCCAGTGACTTATATACCTTCTATACCTTTTTTTGTATAAGGTCTGCACTCTCTGTGCCTACCATAGAGGACCTGGCAAAGCAGAACCAAGTGACCACCGGCGGGCAATTGCAGCAAATGTAACAGGCTTTGTAGTGTTGCATGTGCAGAGAGGCTCCAGCAATCTGGATGCCCCTCATGATTGTTGCTGTAGTGTCTGACACCCAGTTTTACATTTTAATCATTATCAATAGAGATGAGCGAATCGATTCTGACGAACCCGAATTCGTTACGAATTTCATGAAATATTTGATCCGTTACGATTCCGAATATCGCCGCGATTCGATCGTGGTGGATCCACATGTCAGGACATGTCCCATGGGGCAAGGTATCCTGGGTAGATGTCACATGCTACCTATCAGCAGGCAGGCTTACCGATGATATCACAGCCCCATATAAACGGCGGCCATCTTGCGGAAGATCATTCTGATACTGTATTGCGGCCAGAGCAGATCAGGCAAGGAGAGAGCCAGAGATAGATAGATAGATAGATAGATAGATAGATAGATAGATAGATAGATAGATAGATAGAACAGAAGAAGCGAGGGACAGATAGAGAAGGATAGAGCCCGTGACAGTGACAGATAAAGACAGGGACAGTTTAAAGTGTTTGCTTTAGCTTCCAAGCCTATTTAGTGTTAATAACACACCTGCCTATTTAGCTTTTCCTTTACTTGGTGTCATTCTTTAAAAAGCGTGCTAGCATTAATATTTCAAGACTACCTGTGGAATAACTGCTTGCATTTTATAATCAACATCATATTTCCACAATCAAAGGAGCCCACCTCTGTATGTGAGGAGGGGGCATAGCAAACACTAGCATTAATATTTCAAGACTACCTGTGTACTAACTGGTTGTATTTTGTAAGCAAAGTCACTTTTTAAGCAAACTTTGCCTTTCGCCGGGGGGGGGGGGGGCATCCCAAATACTAGCACGTGTCTTTTAAGAGTACCTGCCTACTAACCTTTTGCCTTTTGTATAAAAAAGTCTGGTTTACAAGTTTAAAGCACCCATTGCCTTTCACCGGGGGCCATTGTCAGTGCTACCACCTATCTTTTAAGAGTACCTGCCTACTAACCTTTTGCCTTTTGTATAAAAAAGTCTGGTTTACAAGTTTAAAGCACCCATTGCCTTTCACCAGTGGCCATTGTCAGTGCTACCACTTATCTTTTAAGAGTACCTCCTACTAACCGTTTGCCTTTTGTATAAAAAAGTCTGGTTTACAAGTTTAAAGCACTCATTGCCTTTCACCAGTGGCCATTGTCAGTGCTACCACTTATCTTTTAAGAGTACCTCCTACTAACCTTTTGTATAAAAAAGTCTGGTTTACAAGTTTAAAGCACTCATTGCCTTTCACCAGTGGCCATTGTCAGTGCTACCACTTATCTTTTAAGAGTACCTCCTACTAACCTTTTGCCTTTTGTATAAAAAAGTCTGGTTTACAAGTTTAAAGCACTCATTGCCTTTCACCAGTGGCCATTGTCAGTGCTACCACTTATCTTTTAAGAGTACCTCCTACTAACCTTTTGTATAAAAAAGTCTGGTTTTAAAGTTTAAAGCACTCATTGCCTTTCACCAGGGGCCATTGTCAGTGCTAGCACTTATCTTTTAAGAGTACCTGCCTACTAACCTTTTGCCTTTTGTATAAAAAAGTCTGGTTTTCAAGTTTAAAGCACCCATTGCCTTTCACCAGGGGCCATTGGCAGTGCAACCACTTATCTTTTAATAGTACCTGCCTACTAATCTTTTGCCTTTTGTATAAAAAAGTCTGGTTTTCAAGTTTAAAGCACCCATTGCCTTTCACTGGGGGCCATTGGCAGTGCTGCCACTTATCTTTTAAGAGTACCTGCCTACTAACCTTTTGCCTTTTGTATAAAAAAGTCTGGTTTTCAAGTTTAAAGCACCCATTGCCTTTCACCGGGGGCCATTGTCAGTGCTACCACTTATCTTTTAAGAGTACCTGCCTACTAACCTTTTGCCTTTTGTATAAAAAAGTCTGGTTTCCAAGTTTAAAGCACCCATTGCCTTTCACCTGGGGGGCATCCCGAATACTAGCACTTAGCTTTTAATAGTACCTGCATCTTTACCTTTTTTACATTTTGAACAAAAACCACATTTTAAAACTGCCTGTGGTGCATTTAACTCTGACCAGGGACATCCTGTGTAAGACCATCTGACAGTGTCTTTTTGCATTAGCTTTTAGCTACAGTGTTTGCCTATTTTGATCTAACTTTTCTACACATCTGCTGTTACAAAAATACTGTTCTAGGTGTAGTGTAGTATATTGTTTTCCCCTCCTAAACGCTGTAAAAATGTCAGGCAGAGATGTGCCAGGATGTGCACCGAGGAGAGGCCTAGATTCATCAAGCAGAGGTCGCAGCAGACTAGGGGCCAGTGGCAGCATGATCTCCCAGTATCTGCTAGCGGTTGTGTCTCGACCAGCAACGCATCTGCCATCATCGATTGGTTAAAGCGGTCACCGACCTCATCACAAGTGACATCTGACACCCCCAGTCAACAGTCCTTAGGTTCCTCAGGCACAACCCTGAGTTGGCATGGCCCGGGAGCAGCCCCTGTCCTTCCATTGCCTCTGTCCTATGCCCCCCTTCCAGCCGCCGTATCTTATGCTTTCCACTATTCAGTGAGGACGATGTGTTAGAGGACAGTCAGCAGCTACTGCCCAGCCAAGAAATGGAGGAGACATCCGCCGCTTGTTCCACTAGGCAGACAAACACTGAGGAGGAGAGTGGCGTAGGAGGTGGTGTGGCGAGCGTTCCGTTACCTGCAGCACATGCTCTTGTGGAAACCAAGGAGGACATCAGTGACGTGCAGACACAACTCGATGATGATGATTACGATGAAGCCGATCGCACTTGGGAGCCCGGTGCAGAAGGGGCTTCATCATCATCAGGGGAAGAGGGTCCCAGGTTGCCCCAGAGTCAGCAGCTGAGGCAGCAAGGTAGCAGTAGGGTTGGCAGTCAGCATGGTGGCAGAATTGGAATGTCTGGAGCCATACGTGGCCGGGGGCGGGGTAGACTACCTGCTGCGCGGCAGGCTGCCTTCCTGGGAGGTAGTGGAGCAGGGGTTCCTGGAGTTGGCAGCACTAGCAGTGAATTAGTGCGAACTGTTGGAGGGAAAATTAGCTACTCGGTAGTGTGGCACTTTTTCATCAAGCATCTGCAGGAGGGTAACCTGGCCACATGCAAGATGTGTAGACAGAAGGCAAGCGTAGCCAGGGCCCCAATGTTAGTACCACGGCCCTGCGGCAACACATGCAGCATCACCATAAAGTGGCCTGGGAGAACTGAGGCTCCGAAGTGGGGGTCCAGCCTGCTGCGTCAGACAGTTCCACGCCACTTCCAATTTCACCCAGCCAAGGCTCCAGCACCTCAGCCGAAGGTAGCTGTGTGTCATACCCATCCTCTGTCGCTCCTGATGCTCCTGCTCCTCCTACTAAAAGTCACTCATCCCACTAGCAATCCATCAGCGAAGCCATGTCCAAGAGACAACAGTATGCGCCCACTCATCCTATGGCGCAGAAGCTAAATGTGCTCCTGTCCAGTTGCTGGTGCTGCAGTCCCTCCCTTTTACGGTGGTGGACTCTGCACCTTTCAGAGAGCTGATGGCTTGTGCCGAGCCGAGGTGGAGAGTCCCAAGCTGTCATTTCTTTGCAAAGAAGGCAGTACCAGCCCTGCACAAATTTGTTGAGCAGAAGGTGGGCTAGTCCTTGAGCCTGTCGGTGCGCACCAAAGTACACGGCAGCGCCAACATCTGGAGCTGTAACTACGGTCAGGGACAATACATGTCCTTTACGGCCCACTGGGTGAATGTAGTTCCTGCACAGCAACTTGGACAGGTCACACCGCTTCGGCCTCCATGCTCCCAGGCCGTTTTGCCTGTCACAATGTGCGACTCCGCCTCCTCATCCTCTGCCGTCTCCTCAGCCTCCACTGTACGGTCAATTCTCAATGCCCCTTCAGCCTACCATGTGTGCAGGGCACGGTGGTGTCATGCTGTGCTTCACATGGTTTGCCTTGAGGAACGGAGTCACACAGGGGAGGAGCTCCTGAAATTCATTTATCAAGAAATCAAAACATGGCTTACTCCGCGAAAATTGGAAATGGGAACCATGGTGACTGACAATGGGAGTAACATCGTCTGCGCTGCAACAAGGAAGCCTGAGCCATGCGCCCTGTATGGCACACGTGTTCAACCTAGTTGTCAAGTGTTTTCTGAAGTCTTCCCCCACCTGCAAGACATCCTAACAACGGGAAGGAAATTTTGTATGTACTTCAGCCACTCCTACACTGCCAAGCACACCCTTCTTGAGCTACAGCGTCAGAACGGTATCACCCAACATAGTCTGATTTGTGATGTTCCCACCCGTTGGAATTCCACCCTACATATGTTAGATCAACTATACGATCAGAGAAAATCCATCACTGATTTATTGATGATCCAATCAGATAAGGGGACACCCCTGTGTAACTTTAATGTGAACCAGTGGCAGCTCATACGTGTCACCTGCCGTTTGCTCAGGCCCTTTGAGGAAGCCACTTTATTTGTCAGTCGCCAGGATTATGGCATGAACAACGTGATTCCGCTGCTTCATGTAATACAACACATGTTGGAAACCATGGCTGGTCAGGGCACTGGAGACATGGCGCATACATTTCACGGCCACAAAAACCCCGTGGGAGCTGAGGAGGAGGAGGAGGAAGAGGAGGAGGAGGAGGAGCAGCACAGTGAAGCACAGTTTAGTTTTGACGCAATGGGCAGTTTATCTAGCCATCTGACAGGAAGGAGGAGCAGGAGAAGCCAGTGGAGCTAGAGGGTTGTGAGGAAGGCGAAACAGAGGACCCAGACACACAGTGGCGGTATGCAGTGGAGATGGAGACAGGTAGTCCCTCCGAGTCACTTGCACAAATGGCACGATGCATGCTCACATGCTTGCGTAGTGACCGCAGAATTGTCTCCCTTTTTCTGCGGGATGACTTCTGGCTCTCCACCTTATTGGACCCTCGTTACTGGCACAAAATGGGGGCATTTTTTACACCCGCTGAGAGGGAGGACAAACTGACCTACTACAAAGACATTCTACGTAGTCAGTTGCCCAATACCTATCTGCGCCATGGTCCATACTCTCGCAGGTCTGACTCGGGGGGACCTCTGCGCTCACCTTCCACTGCCATGGCTGCCGGGGGTGGCAGGAGCAGCAGCAGCAGCTCCATCAGCAGCAGCCTCAGTCTTCAGTCGCTAATGAGTAACTTTCTGCACCCGCATAGTGAGGCTACTCATGAGCAGCAGGAAGACCTGGAGCAGGGCCTGAACCAGCAGGTCGTGTCATACCTTGAAATGACCATGCCAACGCACCTTGAGGATCCGCTGGACTTCTGGGCAGCCAAACTTGACTTGTGGCCGCAACTAGCAGAGTTTGCTCTGGGAAAGCTGTCCTGCCCGGCCAGTAGTGTGCCATCTGAGCAGGTCTTTAGTGCCATAGTAACACCAAGAAGAACTCGTCTGTCCACGAAAAATGTGGAGAGACTCACCTTTGTGAAGATGAATCAGGCATGGATCAGCCAGGATTTCCACCCACCAAGAGCTGATGCATGTGAGTAGCTGATGCATGGTAGCTCCTTCTGCTGCTGCCAACTCCTGGGTGTGTCTTTCGGGTAATATATGGGCCCCCTATGCTGCTGTCAACTCCTGGGTGTGTCTTTCAGGAAATATATGGGCTCCCTATGCTGCTGCCAACTCCTGGGTGTGTCTTTCAGGCAATATATGAGCTCCCTATGCTGCTTCCAACTCCAGTGTGTTTTTCAGGCAATATATGGGATCCTAATGCTGCTGCTGCTGCTGCCGACTCCTGGGTGTGTCTTTCAGGCAATATATGAGCTCTCTATGCTGCTACCAACTTATGGGTGTGTCTTTCAGGCAATATATGAGCTCCCTATGTTGCTGCCAACTTCAATGTGTTTTTCAGGCAATATATGAGCTCCCTATGCTGCTGCCAACTCTAATGTGTTTTTCAGGCAATATATGGGCTCCCTATGCTGCTGCCAAGTCCAGAGTGTGTCTTTCAGGCAATACATGAGCTCCTAATGCTGCTGCCAACTCCAATGTGTTTTTCCGGCAATATATGGGCTCCTAATGCTGCTGCTGCTGCTGCTGCCAACTCCTGGGTGTGTCTTTCAGGCAATATATGGGCAACCTATGCTTCTGCCAAGTCCAGAGTGTGTCTTTCAGGCAATATATGAGCTCCTAATGCTGCTGCCAACTCCAATGTGTTTTTCCTGCAATATATGGGCTTCTAAGGCTGCTGCTGCTGCCAACTCCTGGGTGTGTCTTTCAGGCAATATATGAGCTCCCTATGCTGCTGCCAAGTCCAGAGTGTGTCTTTCAGGAAATATATGAGCTCCCTGTGCTGCTGCCAACTCATGAGTGAGTTTTTCAGGCAATATATGGTATCCTAATGCTGCTGCCAACTCCAGTCTCTCTTTCAGGCAATTTATGGGCTCTCTATGCTGCTGCCAACTCCTGGGTGTTTTTTTCAGGCAATATATGGGCTTATAAAACTGCTGCCAAGTCCAGAGTGTGTCTTTCAGGCAATATTTGAGCTCCTAATGCTGTTGCCAACTCTAATGTGTCTTTCAGGCAACATATGGGCTCCTTATGCTGCTGCCAACTCCTGGGTGTGTCTTTCAGGCAGTATATATGGGCTCCCTATGCTGCCGCCAACTCCAATGTGTTTTTCAGGCAATATATGGGCTCCTAATGCTGCTGCTGCTAACTCCTGGGTGTGTCTTTCAGGCAATATATGAGCTCCCTATGCTGCTGCCAACTCCTGGGTGTGTCCTTCAGGCAATATATGAGCTCCCTATGCTGCTGCCGACTCCAATGTGTTTTTCAGGCAATATATGAGCTCCCTATGCTGCTGCAAACCCCAATGTGTTTTTAAGGAAATATATGAGCTCCATATGCTGCTTCCAACTCCAATGTGTTTTTCAGGCCATATATGGGCTCCCTATGCTGCTGCCAAGTCCAGAGTGTGTCTTTCAGGCAATATATGAGCTCCTAATGCTGCTGCCAACTCCAATGTGTCTTTCAGGCAATATATGGGCCTCTGATGCTGCTGCTGCTGCTGCTGCCAACTCTTGGGTGTGTCTTTCAGGCAATATATGAGCTCCCTATGCTCCTGTCAAGTCCAGGGTGTGTTTCAGGCAAAATATGGGCTCCCTATGCTGCTGCCAACTCCTGGGTATGTCTTTCAGGCAAAATATGGGCTCCTAATGCTGCTGCTGCTGCCAACTCCTGGGTGTGTCTTTCAGGCAATATATGGGCTCCCTATGCTGCTGCCAAGTCCAGAGTGTGTCTTTCAGGCAATATATGGGCTCTATATGCTGCTGCCAACTTCTGGGTGTGTATTTCAGGCAATATATGAGCTCCCTATGCTGCTACCAACTCCAATGTGTTTTTCAGGCAATATATGCACTCCCTATGCTGCTGCCATCTCCAATGTGTTTTTAGGCAATATATGGGCACCCTATGCTACTGCCAAGTCCAGAGTGTGTCTTTCAGGCAATATATGGGCTCCTAATGCTGCTTCCAACTCCAGTGTGTCTTTCAGGCAATATATGGGCTCCCTATGCTGCTGCCAACTCTTGGGTATGTCTTTCAGGCAATATATGAGCTCCCTATGCTGCTGCCAACTCCAATGTGTTTTTCAGGCAATAAATGGGCTCCCTATGCTGCTGCCAACTCCTGGGTGTGTCTTTAAGGCAATATATGGGCTCCCTATGCTGCTGCCAACTCCTGGGTGTGTTTTTCAGGCAATATATGAGCTCACTATGATGCTGCCAAGTCCCGAGTGTGTCTTTCAGGCAATATATGAGCTCCTAATGCTGCTGCCAACTCCAATGTGTTTTTCAGGCAATATATGGGCTCCTAATGCTGCTGCTGCTGCCAACTCCTGGGTGTGTCTTTCAGGCAATATTTGGGCTCCTAATGCTGCTTCCAACTCCAGTGTGTTTTTCAGGCAATATATGGGCTCCCTATGCTGCTGCCAACTCCTGGGTGTGTCTTTCAGGCAATATATGAGCTCCCTATGCTGCTTCCAACTCCAGTGTGTTTTTCAGGCAATATATGGGATCCTAATGCTGCTGCTGCTGCTGCCGACTCCTGGGTGTGTCTTTCAGGCAATATATGAGCTCTCTATGCTGCTACCAACTTATGGGTGTGTCTTTCAGGCAATATATGAGCTCCCTATGTTGCTGCCAACTTCAATGTGTTTTTCAGGCAATATATGAGCTCCCTATGCTGCTGCCAACTCTAATGTGTTTTTCAGGCAATATATGAGCTCCCTATGTTGCTGCCAACTTCAATGTGTTTTTCAGGCAATATATGGGATCCTAATGCTGCTGCTGCTGCTGCCGACTCCTGGGTGTGTCTTTCAGGCAATATATGAGCTCTCTATGCTGCTACCAACTTATGGGTGTGTCTTTCAGGCAATATATGAGCTCCCTATGCTGCTGCCAACTCTAATGTGTTTTTCAGGCAATATATGGGCTCCCTATGCTGCTGCCAAGTCCAGAGTGTGTCTTTCAGGCAATATATGAGCTCCTAATGCTGCTGCCAACTCCAATGTGTTTTTCCGGCAATATATGGGCTCCTAATGCTGCTGCTGCTGCTGCCAACTCCTGGGTGTGTCTTTCAGGCAATATATGGGCAACCTATGCTTCTGCCAAGTCCAGGGTGTGTCTTTCAGGCAATATATGAGCTCCTAATGCTGCTGCCAACTCCAATGTGTTTTTCCGGCAATATATGGGCTTCTAATGCTGCTGCTGCTGCCAACTCCTGGGTGTGTCTTTCAGGCAATATATGAGCTCCCTATGCTGCTGCCAAGTCCAGAGTGTGTCTTTCAGGAAATATATGAGCTCCCTGTGCTGCTGCCAACTCATGGGTGAGTTCTTCAGGCAATATATGGTATCCTAATGCTGCTGCCAACTCCAGTCTCTCTTTCAGGCAATATATGGGCTCTCTATGCTGCTGCCAACTCCTGGGTGTTTTTTCAGGCAATATATGGGCTTATAAAACTGCTGCCAAGTCCAGAGTGTGTCTTTCAGGCAATATTTGAGCTCCTAATGCTGTTGTCAACTCTAATGTGTCTTTCAGGCAACATATGGGCTCCTTATGCTGCTGCCAACTCCTGGGTGTGTCTTTCAGGCAGTATATATGGGCTCCCTATGCTGCTGCCAACTCCAATGTGTTTTTCAGGCAATATATGGGCTCCTAATGCTGCTGCTGCTAACTCCTGGGTGTGTCTTTCAGGCAATATATGAGCTCCCTATGCTGCTGCCAACTCCTGGGTGTGTCCTTCAGGCAATATATGAGCTCCCTATGCTGCTGCCGACTCCAATGTGTTTTTCAGGCAATATATGAGCTCCCTATGCTGCTGCCAACTCCAATGTATTTTTAAGGAAATATATGAGCTCCCTATGCTGCTGCAAACCCCAATGTGTTTTTAAGGAAATATATGAGCTCCATATGCTGCTTCCAACTCCAATGTGTTTTTCAGGCCATATATGGGCTCCCTATGCTGCTGCCAAGTCCAGAGTGTGTCTTTCAGGCAATATATGAGCTCCTAATGCTGCTGCCAACTCCAATGTGTCTTTCAGGCAATATATGGGCCTCTGATGCTGCTGCTGCTGCCAACTCTTGGGTGTGTCTTTCAGGTAATATATGAGCTCCCTATGCTCCTGTCAAGTCCAGGGTGTGTTTTTCAGACAAAATATGGGCTCCCTATGCTGCTGCCAACTCCTGGGTATGTCTTTCAGGCAAAATATGGGCTCCTAATGCTGCTGCTGCTGCCAACTCCTGGGTGTGTCTTTCAGGCAATATATGGGCTCCCTATGCTGCTGCCAAGTCCAGAGTGTGTCTTTCAGGCAATATATGGGCTCCATATGCTGCTGCCAACTTCTGGGTGTGTATTTCAGGCAATATATGAGCTCCCTATGCTGCTACCAACTCCAATGTGTTTTTCAGGCAATATATGCACTCCCTATGCTGCTGCCATCTCCAATGTGTTTTTAGGCAATATATGGGCACCCTATGCTGCTGCCAAGTCCAGAGTGTGTCTTTCAGGCAATATATGGGCTCCTAATGCTGCTTCCAACTCCAGTGTGTCTTTCAGGCAATATATGGGCTCCCTATGCTGCTGCCAACTCTTGGGTATGTCTTTCAGGCAATATATGAGCTCCCTATGCTGCTGCCAACTCCAATGTGTTTTTCAGGCAATAAATGGGCTCCCTATGCTGCTGCCAACTCCTGGGTGTGTCTTTAAGGCAATATATGGGCTCCCTATGCTGCTGCCAACTCCTGGGTGTGTTTTTCAGACAAAATATGGGCTCCCTATGTGCTGCCAAGTCCAGAGTGTGTCTTTCAGGCAATATATGAGCTCCTAATGCTGCTGCCAACTCCAATGTGTCTTTCAGGCAATATATGGGCCTCTGATGCTGCTGCTGCTGCCAACTCTTGGGTGTGTCTTTCAGGTAATATATGAGCTCCCTATGCTCCTGTCAAGTCCAGGGTGTGTTTTTCAGACAAAATATGGGCTCCCTATGCTGCTGCCAACTCCTGGGTATGTCTTTCAGGCAAAATATGGGCTCCTAATGCTGCTGCTGCTGCCAACTCCTGGGTGTGTCTTTCAGGCAATATATGGGCTCCCTATGCTGCTGCCAAGTCCAGAGTGTGTCTTTCAGGCAATATATGGGCTCCATATGCTGCTGCCAACTTCTGGGTGTGTATTTCAGGCAATATATGAGCTCCCTATGCTGCTACCAACTCCAATGTGTTTTTCAGGCAATATATGCACTCCCTATGCTGCTGCCATCTCCAATGTGTTTTTAGGCAATATATGGGCACCCTATGCTGCTGCCAAGTCCAGAGTGTGTCTTTCAGGCAATATATGGGCTCCTAATGCTGCTTCCAACTCCAGTGTGTCTTTCAGGCAATATATGGGCTCCCTATGCTGCTGCCAACTCTTGGGTATGTCTTTCAGGCAATATATGAGCTCCCTATGCTGCTGCCAACTCCAATGTGTTTTTCAGGCAATAAATGGGCTCCCTATGCTGCTGCCAACTCCTGGGTGTGTCTTTAAGGCAATATATGGGCTCCCTATGCTGCTGCCAACTCCTGGGTGTGTTTTTCAGGCAATATATGAGCTCACTATGATGCTGCCAAGTCCCGAGTGTGTCTTTCAGGCAATATATGAGCTCCTAATGCTGCTGCCAACTCCAATGTGTTTTTCAGGCAATATATGGGCTCCTAATGCTGCTGCTGCTGCCAACTCTTGGGTGTGTCTTTCAGGCAATATTTGGGCTCCTAATGCTGCTACTGCTGCCAACTCCTGGGTGTGTCTTTCAGGCAATATATGGGCTCTCTATGCTGCTGCCAACTCCTGAGTGTGTTTTTCAGGCAATATATGGGCTTTTAAACCTGCTGCCAAGTCCCGAGTGTGTCTTTCAGGCAATATATGAGCTCATAATGCTGCTGCCATCTCCAATGTGTCTTTCAGGCAATATATGGGCTCCCTATGCTGCTGCCAACTTCAGAGTGTGTCTTTCAGGCAATATATGGGCTCCCTATGCTGCTGCCAAGTCCTGGATGTGTCTTTCAGGCAATATTTGGTCTCCTTATGCTGCTGCCAACTCCAGTGTCTCTTTCAGGCAATATATGGGTTACTTATGCTGCTGCCAACTCCAGGGTGTGTTTTTCAGGCAATATATGGGCTTCTTATGCTGCTGCCAACTCCAATGTGTTTTTAAGGCAATATATGAGCTCCCTATGCTGCTGCCAACTCCAATGTGTTTTTCAGGCCATATATGGGCTCCCTATGTGCTGCCAAGTCCAGAGTGTGTCTTTCAGGCAATATATGAGCTCCTAATGCTGCTGCCAACTCCAATGTGCCTTTCAGGCAATATATGGGCTCCCTATGCTGCCAACTCCTGGGTGTGTCTTTCAGGCAATATATGGGCCTCTAATGCTGCTGCTGCTGCCAACTCTTGGGTGTGTCTTTCAGGCAATATATGAGCTCCCTATGCTCCTGTCAAGTCCAGGGTGTGTTTTTCAGGCAATGTATGGGCTCCCTATGCTGCTGCCAGCTCCTGGGTGTGTCTTTCAGGCAAAATATGGGCTCCTAATGCTGCTGCTGTTGCCAACTCCTGGGTGTGTCTTTCAGGCAATATATGGGCTCCCTATGCTGCTGCCAAGTCCAGAGTGTGTCTTTCAGGCAATATATGGGCTCCATATGCTGCTGCCAACTTCTGGGTGTGTCTTTCAGGCAATATATGAGCTCCCTATACCCTATGCTGCTGCCAAGTCCAGAGTGTGTCTTTCAGGCAATATATGGGCTCCTAATGCTGCTTCCAACTCCAGTGTGTCTTTCAGGCAATATATGGGCTCCCTATGCTGCTGCCAACTCTTGGGTATGTCTTTCAGGCAATATATGAGCTCCCTATGCTGCTGCCAACTCCAATGTGTTTTTCAGGCAATAAATGGGCTCCCTATTCTGCTGCCAACTCCTGGGTGTGTCTTTAAGGCAATATATGGGCTCCCTATGCTGCTGCCAACTCCTGGGTGTGTTTTTCAGGCAATATATGAGCTCCTAATGCTGCTGCCAACTCCAATGTGTTTTTCAGGCAATAAATGGGCTCCTAATGCTGCTGCTGCCAACTCCTGGGTGTGTCTTTCAGGCAATATATGGGCTCCTAATGCTGCTACTGCTGCCAACTCCTGGGTGTGTCTTTCAGCCAATATATGGGCTCTCTATGCTGCTGCCAACTCCTGGGTGTGTTTTTAAGGCAATATATGGGCTTTTAAACCTGCTGCCAAGTCCAGAGTGTGTCTTTCAGGCAATATATGAGCTCCTAATGCTGCTGCCATCTCCAATGTGTCTTTCAGGCAACATATGGGCTCCCTATGCTGCTGCCAACGCCTGGGTGTGTCTTTCAGGCAATATATGGGCTCCCTATGCTGCTGCCAAGTCCAGAGTGTGTCTTTCAGGCATAATATGGGCTCCCTATGCTGCTGCCAAGTCCTGGATGTGTCTTTCAGGCAATATTTGGTCTCCTAATGCTGCTGCCAAGTCCAGAGTGTGTCTTTCAGGCAATATATGGGCTCCATATGCTGCTGCCAACTTCTGGGTGTGTCTTTCAGGTAATATATGAGCTCCCTATACCCTATGCTGCTGCCAAGTCCAGAGTGTGTCTTTCAGGCAATATATGGGCTCCTAATGCTGCTTCCAACTCCAGTGTGTCTTTCAGGCTATATATGGGCTCCCTATGCTGCTGCCAACTCTTGGGTATGTCTTTCAGGCAATATATGAGCTCCCTATGCTGCTGCCAACTCCAATGTGGTTTTCATGCAATAAATGGGCTCCTTATGCTGCTGCCAACTCCTGGGTGTGTCTTTAAGGCAATATATGGGCTCCCTATGCTGCTGCCAACTTCTGGGTGTGTTTTTCAGGCAATATATGAGCTCACTATGATGCTGCCAAGTCCCGAGTGTGTCTTTCAGGCAATATATGAGCTCCTAATGCTGCTGCCAACTCCAATGTGTTTTTCAGGCAATATATGGGCTCCTAATGCTGCTGCTGCTGCCAACTCCTGGGTGTGTCTTTCAGGCAATATATGGGCTCCTAATGCTGCTACTGCTGCCAACTCCTGGGCGTGTCTTTCAGGCAATATATGGGCTCTCTATGCTGCTGCCAACTCCTGGGTGTGTTTTCCAGGCAATATATGGGCTTTTAAACCTGCTGCCAATCCAGAGCGTGTCTTTCAGGCAATATATGAGCTCCTAATGCTGCTGCCATCTCCAATGTGTCTTTCAGGCAATATATGGGCTCCCTATGCTGCTGCCAACTCCTGGGTGTGTCTTTCAGGCAATATATGGGCTCCCTATGCTGCTGCCAAGTCCTGGATGTGTCTTTCAGGCAATATTTGGTCTCCTAATGCTGCTGCCAATATATGGGTTACTTATGCTGCTGCCAACTCCAGGGTGTCTTTCAGGCAATATATGGGCTCCCTATGCTGCTGCCAAATTCAGGGTGTGTTTTTCAGGCAACATATGGGCTCATCATGCTGATGCCACCTCAAGGCTCTGTAATTGTGCCACTCTAATAGCGACGCCTCTGATCTGCATGTCATACTTCTTTACAATAGTATCTCACTAACCCAGCATGTATCCTATGCATGTTAAAGCCAAGCAAAACGTTCTGCAACCCTATGGAGGCTCTCGGACTCCCAGAAACAGCCGTTTTTAATAGAGATTCATCGCGAATAAATTCGGACTGAAACGATTTTTCCCGGAAAATTCAGCGAATCGGCCGAATCGAATTTTTCAAAAGTTCGCTCATCTCTAATTATCAACCTAAAATAGCTAAACATTACTTTTCAAATCTTTCAAGATTCTCTTGGAAGAAATTTTTATTAAGAGGAGATTGGGTATGAACACTGTATGTATAGCAAATAATTAAGTCTACATGCTTTTTTAAGCATATAGAAAACATACTGTGATACAGGTAGTGACTAACAGTTTTGGGTCATTGTTTAGTCTAAATATTATCTGCCCAGCCAGACCCGAATGGAGGCAATATAGTCTACTAAAAAAAGTGCTTCCCTCCCCCTAGGGCCATTGCCCCAGTAAACCAGACATAGGGGCTGGTTATCCCGGACTAATAGGCTGTGCAGTTTGTCTTTTTTCCTGTAGAAGTACTTATCCCTATACTGTTTAGAACAGGTCCAGGGCAACCCTGTAAGGACAATGGGCCCAATTGTAACTCACTTACCACTTACAGTACCTGTGACCTAGAATAGGTTCCATGGACCCTTATGTTGTATATCATTTTAATGGGTAGAGGGTCAGCAAGCCAATTTCCCCTTCCAATTACCAGCACCCTAATTATTTTCCATGGGTTCTTCGGGAACCAGGCCTGTAATGAAAAGCATAACAGGGGCCTCCCAGCCCTGGGTTACTTTATGCCTTGTGTCAGTAAATAATCAGTCAAATTGTTTAGCTCATTTCTAATTACAGAGTGAATTATTGGTGTGGTGATTTTTAAACTTTACTTATTTCTTGAACTAAGCATGGCTATAGTGTATAAATTGTCTGCAGCCTTGGTAATGAAACATTGGTTTATTGCTTTATAACCCAACAACCAACACTCATATCCAATAATATGTCTTTGATGTCATGAACTCAGCACAAAGCAAAATAAAATGGATATCAATAAACCATCCAGTGCTGTTCTTCATTCCAAACCAATGAGGCACCAAAACTGATAGCATAGCTTTCTTTTATCTAGTGCTAGTTATTGACTGCTGGATCTCATTTTGGCTTCATTATGTTCTCATGCACAATTAGAAGTGGCCTGCTCATAGAGTTCTCTGAAATTATTTAGGAATGCTGATCATAACATTACACAATGATTAGTTACTGATGAGCATTTACCAAAACATGAAGGCAGAAACAAAGAGTTGCATTCATTAGCTTTTTTCCTATTTAAAGCAACCCAGCGCCCATTCTATACAAAATAGATATTGATCAAAGCTCAGTGCAGCCAGGGGTGGGGTGGTGGGAATCCTATTTGTCAAGGCCCCTGTGCATACCCCCCTAGTTTTTTCTTACCTGCTCTCCGGCCAAAAGGACCAAGGACTAATTTGCAGAGGGAGTGAGGAGCAGGTAAGGAGGTAAATCAGGGTTAAAGTAGGTGGGTATTAGAAATCAGGATGCCCCCTCCATTCCACTGGGCTGTCATGAAAATCTGCTTTGTAGAAAATGGGTGTTGAATCGCTTCAACCAGGGCTGTTTCTAGGGGAGGGTGAGCAGGGCAATCGTATGGGGTGCCTAGGACCTTTATCCCAGTAGTCTTATTTTCTGAAGATAAGTCAGGGCCAAATTGAGTGATGCAGGCCTATATGAATATAAGCTAGTCATGTACGCCCAACGAACATCAGCCCGCACTGCAAATCCCCACTACCATCATCATCCTACACAAGCGATTGCAACTGCGGGTAGCACACTACACTGCATCGCTCACTGTACCATACAGCAGCAGTGGACAGTTTCTCCCGTGCACACACAGTAGTTTTTTCCTGGGTAACGGGAACCATCATCATTTTAAAACAACTGCAGCTCCACTTCAAACAGATAGAACAACTTTTTACTTACCTACATTTGCTGAGCATTCGCATAATATAATACAGGACAAATATGCTTGCAACCTGTCATGTTAATAGCAATTTGTGCTCCTTTAAGTCATGGGCCCATGAAATAGAGGGTTGACCAAGTAGCCATTCGGAGGGTGTTAGTGGTCAATCCGTCAAGCTCCCCCCCCCCCCCCCCAAACAAAAAATAATGTTTTTTAGGGTTGAACCACTATTGGGAGATAAGAGATCTACAAAGCTTCTCGCCATGGGCTGGGTTCAACATAAAAACAATTGTTGCAGCTTGCCACGTGGAGAGCATCTCAAGGAGCCTGGAACTTACCAAGCTTGTTGTGGGTCACCTCCATACAGCTTTTTAAGCGCTACTTGTTTGGTGGGGCCTCAAGGTTCTTCCAAAATGTAAATGTTTGTTTTGTGCCTCTGTAGTCTTTTTTATGTTTGCAGGATTTACATGAGTTGTTGGGGCCTTGCCCCATAGCTATAAATGTAGTATAAAATATAAATGTGTATTAGGTATAGGGGACAGGTTATAAAAACTGTGAATCCCAACCCTGAATTTTTTGATCTGTATATTGCCATGGTCAGGGTTATTAAGGGTTATTTAGTGTTGGTCTGTTCTGATCCCATATTGTTGGGCTGTCATATGGTTTTATCATGTTTTATCGTTTTTAACCAGTGTGCATTTTGTATGTTTTTGCAGCAGTTCCTGATGGATCAGCTACGCTGGATATGGGGTGAGTATCATTCATTAAAGTATAAGCACACAGATGAATTTTAAAAAAAATCAAAAATTTACTGCCATTGCACTCCTAGGGTCAGGGCTGCCACACTACGCTTCCATTTATAATCTTCTACTACTATTCACTTTGACTACTTGGTGGTGAATCCCTTATTATTATTTTGCCCTGCTTAAGTCGTGGGCGGTTAAAAATATAATTTTATTTTATTTTAGAATAAAATAGATGCAGATTATTTTTAGTGGCTGCTTTTATTTTCCTCTATGGTCACATTAGCAAACAACACCCCCCTCAAGTTTAAAAAGACTCTTGGGGGGGGGTTGCTCCCCCTCTTTATAGGGTATCTTGAATTTGGAAGCCCTGCTGTGTATTGACTCACTGTGGCCACATCCCCTGCATACAACTATATTTGGCCACCTGCTTCTGGTGCTTCTGGATTGGCAGCGTGGGCTGGGTGATCAAGGCTGCAGAAGGAAAGGGAAATGTACCTTATTTTTAATTTTATAATTTTAAGTCAGAAGTCTTAAACTGGAATAACAATAACAATTTTGCTGTATTGCTCGTGCAAGTGCTCAATTTTCTTTTTTCTTTTTTGCAAATCCCTGATTTGGATTAATTGGATTGAATTAGTCCAATAATATGAAGCCACTTTGGCCGGCAAACTGGAAGCACCACTTGGCTCCCAGACAAGCAAATCGCTCTCGCTGTCTTAAAAGCATTCCCTTTGCATGCCCAGTTAGAAAGAGGATGGCCTGATGATGGCCCATTGAGGAGGGTCATGCACGCCCTCTTCTAACTGGGCATGTGCAGGGAGCGCATTTACTGACAGCAGGAGCATGTCACTCAATCGGGAGCAAGAGGCGTTTCCGGTTTGCCGCTTTGGCCGGCCACAGAACCTTCAGGCGCTGCCATTACTGGACTAAAAACAGGGATTTACAAAAAGAAAAGGTGAGCACTTTTATCTTAGCTGCAATCTGGATAGTGCAGGTGAGCATTCCAGATGCAGCAAAATTGTTTGGGGGGGGGGGGGGGGTTATTCTGGTTTAATTCATTTTAAATTAATTCCAACAGTGCCTGTATAAAAGCTTTGAAACCATGTGTGTTAGCATACTCTTTATAGTGTTATTTTGACAACTATATCTGCAAGTATTAGAAAATGGATATAGTAATGCTGTGAAAAAAAGTCATTAATAAATGACAAACCTTTAAAATTGTTAGTTTTTCCATTTTTAAAGTTTTTCTGCACCTTTGGGGTGTATTAGACCCAAAGCCATGAAAAAATCAAGAAGGAAGAGTTGGCAATAGTGAGAGTTCTCAGTGTCAATGAGAATTCTGAGCCACTGTTCGGCTCACCAATAGTCAGCAGCCTGGTTGCTTGAGCCAGGAGCCATCACCAGGGACTACCGAAGACTTGAAGGACTTTTGGAGTGAAAATGTGCAATCTTTGTTTAACGTATTTCTAGGGTCATACGCAACAGTTTTCCTAAGAACTATCCAAACAATATTTACTTGTACAGTAGGAAGACAGTAGGAAGACAGTCAAAGTACATTTTGTTTCAGCAGACATATATCCTACGTCAATAAAATTCCATGGGTAAACAGTCAAAGCTGCTGGGGGGTAGAAAGATATAAGTACACTTTAAATGTATTAAATTCATACATTCTTTTGTATCTGAAAATGTGTATTACTACTATGTTTCCATTTCTGGAGCACATTTAGATGATAAACTTAAAATGAACCATTTCAAAAAGATTGTGAAAAACTGGGTTCTAAAACAGACACGCGTTATACAGTGAAATGCTTTATTTCTATTAGGTTTAATGCAGAGAGCTATTCTAATGACAACAATGAAGGACCATTCCATTTAGATTATAAAGAGATAACATAAAGTAAACTCTTGAAGATGGGACAATCTGTATACATGCCAAAAACCTCAGGCTGCTGCAACACAAGAATGTAAACATCATAATGTTCTTGTTAAGTCTACAGTGTGATTATAAAGTCCCGTGCAAAGATATTGCCAAAATAGTAGAGAAGCAGTCTACACTGCAGAACATATTAAAACCATTATGTGGCCCTTGATGTGCCTTCCTTAGATGTAATTAAATCTCCAGCGCAGTAGCTCCTAGGTTCACATGGTGAGATTTGAAATTTGGAGAGGTTCCTCCCTTTCCTCAAAATATACCAACTAAGAGGAGCACATATACCTTCCATTTCCACAGTTGTAGTATGCAGGATGTTTTTTCAAGAGGGGAAGAAAAAAGGAAAGAAAAAAATAACATGGCTTTAGAAAACTAAAATGCAAGATATGATCAAATCCCAACTCCAGCCAAAGCAGTTTTGCTGTGTTCCTGCAGCGCCACTTGGGGCTTCTGCATACATTCCTATTTGGGATTTCCAAACCTATATGTGATAGCTTGGCCACTAGTCTGAACTTGGCCTCCAGCCCAAAGGCAACCAGGCTTACCTCAATATAATATATAAAAGTCCAGTCTAGACATCGAGCCATCATATTAAGGTTAAAGGGAGCCCAGATACAATATAGGCTAGGCTGTCTAGAGTCTCTTCGCACTGTAACCTATATTTGATGTTTTGGCCCCTAGTTTGAATTTGCCTCTGGTCTCAAGGCAACTAGGCTTACCTCAATATTCAGGTCTATTCTATATAGGAAACTGAAGTTCAGTCTAGGGGCCATCCATTACATTACAGGTAATGGGAAACCCAGGCACAATATAGGCTGTTTTGCAGCCTATATGTGATGGCTGCACCCCCCAGTTTGAACTGGACCTAAAGGTAACCATGGTTAATCAGGTATAAGCAATCACATTATTGAAAATACACTAGGATGTGGCTCCCAGTCTCCCAACCTGACTGGATCCCACCTAAATCTCAGGGGGCACAAAAGCATGCAATATTTATTATTAATCTGCAAGCTACTTAAGCATTTTATGCTGCAATTGGTGTAGCCCAGGCAGCGTTACTATGTGAGCTGCAGAGGTGCCGAAAGCCCAAAATAGGCTAGGGAAAGTACTCAAAACAATAACAGAAAACTAAATAATTTAAAGAAATACAAAAATAAAGACATTCATCAATTAATATATACATATATACATAAATAAATCGATGTTTACATCAATATATAAATATGGATGTGGCTGTTTAAGAGTAAGAGGCAGAGGAGGAGGTGGCAAACACTTCAAGTGTTCAGGTTCTGGCACAGCCATGTCCTGTGGGATTGAAGGGGGGGAGGGGGTATTTCTGTTTGAAACCCCCTGAAGGTTGAGTAGTTAATCGGACTGATAGTCAATGAACGTCTAATAGTGTTGGTGGTAGCATTAATAGATTTATTTCTTCATAAATTATTCATGCATAGTGTCATTTCACATAAATCTGACATTACTTGTACATTTTTTTCCACATATTTCAAATAGTATATACATGGGTATGTATTTCCATTTACTTATTTTGTTCACATATTTCAAATGATAAAGGGAGATCAGCAGATAATTAATCCTTATCTGGTCTCTTCCAAATGTTTCAATAATCTGTTGAATGCAGTTCGTAGCAAGAACTGATCACAGTATGCAGCAAGCGTGTCACCTTTGAAAATATACAGTAGAGTGTGCAGACGTTTCGCATAGACTGCTTCCTCAATGCACTCTCTCTGTATGAAGGAGCGCTTGTTTTCTTAATGTTAAAGTTAAAATCTTGCTGCTTATGCTGGTTGCCCCTGGTAAACGGCTGGCGCTGTGTATATATAATGCAGGTTCAGGGTAATGCTCTTCCAGAGTCTAGTTCCCGTTCTGTGGAACGGGTGGTGCCTGAGGTCCCGCTGTGGTCTGTGTGCTGGATGCCGCGCCTTCATACAGCGCTCCTTCATAGCCAGGGATAGGGTCTGGAGTGAGTCCAACCCTACTATAGCCCTCACTCCAGACCCTATCACTGACTATAGTTTGCCCTGAAAAAGGCAATTTTTTAACCAAATAGCCCTACCTGTCCCTCAGTAACAGCCAGCAACCTGTCTCAGTACTGCAGAGTGCACAGCAAGATTGATGTGATGCAGACTCCGCCATTTACACAGCGGGGTCACATGTCCCGCCAAGTCAGTAAAGCGAGGGGGAAGGGGAAGGCCCCACCGCCGAAAACGCAGATGGATTTCAAGTTGAACTTCACGGGTTGGATCTGTTCAACACTACTTGAGATCATTTTTGACTTCAGACCAACTTTAACTTATCCCTTAATTAGTTATTAAGATGGAAGTTTTTCACAGTGTTACTGGCTCAACCCTAGAAGTCGTTCCTGTTTAATTCACTATTTTTAGGTTTTTTTATTTTCTAAATTTTAGGGTTTGTTGCTCTATATTTCTTATATTTTCTTTTAGAAAATATTTTTAGAATATTTTTAGAAAATATTGACAATCAAGCCCCCCCCCCATTAAACTACATATCAAAGCTTTACTTAAATGAAGGAATGCCAAGGAGTGGCTTTTTCCCCAGGGGGGAAAGGTTGAACTGGGATAGGAAGAAAAGTCTGAAGAAGCAATGTTTTGTGTGGGTAGGACTCACTTCCCTCCTGTAGATCTTGGTGTACAGACTTTCTGTATGGACGTTAATAGAAAAAGATCCCACGTAGTGACAACAGCTTCCATAAAACACATATTTGCCAACATAAGAACATCTGCTGGTAAATGTAAGAACAAGGAAAACCGGATTGCTCCAGCATTGCTGAATTTCTCCTGATTACCTGATAAAAAAGGTTAATAATTTAGAAATGTCAGACTTATTCAAGCAACATTTAACCAAGGTTGAAGAGCTGCCATGTGTTTTAGCTTCTATTGCTAAGCCACTTTTCAATTTGACCTGGTGTTAAGGTACTTAAAGTGCACGTATACTCAAGAGAATTATATGTAGTTACCTTCTCTCCCCAGCTCAGTGCCCCAAAACAGCTTGTGTTTCTTTTTTTACTTCAGCCTTTGCCCAATATTCAAAACAACACGAACTGGATGCAGTCGGTCATATTGCTCCCTGGCTGAGCAGATCCACCCACAGTGATGATGCAATCAAATAGAGTACACACAGCTCAGCAATGGGAGCACTTCAACCTAACTGCCATTATGTGACAGTTGGCTGCCATTCACCATATTACTATTTCCTGTTTTGTCCTGGTGTTTTATGGATATTGGGCAAAGGCTAAAGGTAAACAAGAAACACAGGCTGTTTTGGGCCATACGGTTGGGACTGTAAGGTGACCACATAAACTTCCTTTCTGAGTACATAGTTACATAGTTAATATGGTTGAAAAAAGACATATGTCCATCAAGTTCAACCAAGGGTGTTGGGGTAGTGGAAGTTATTTTTTATTTTTGTTTTTTTACTGATAACCGCTAATAGTAACTGTTAATGTAATTTTCTTCTAAATAAGCATCTAATCATTTTTTGAAGCTGTCAGCAGTTGATGCTGTAACAAGCTTCTGGGGGGAGGCTATTCTTATGGTAAAAAGTGATTGTCGCCTCCGGAGACTAAATTTCTTTTTTTCCAGTCGAAGGGAGTGCCCCCTTGACTTCAGAGAGGATTTTACCTGAAAAAGTGTACCTCCATATTTTTGGTATTGGCCATTTATATATTAATACAAGTTAATCATGTCTCCCTTCAGTCTTCTCCTCTCTAGACTAAACAGATTTAATTCCCGTAATCTTTCCTCATAACTAAAATCCTTCATTCCCCTTATTTGTTTGGTGGTGCTCCTCTGCATCCTTTCCATAGTCAGATTGTCCTTTCTATGAATGAGTGCCCAGAACTGGATGGCATATTCCAGGGGAGGGCGCACCAGTGCCTTGTAAAGAGGCAAAATTACATCCCTATCCCATGACTCCATGCCTCTTTTAATGCATGATAATATCTTGGTGGCCTTGGAAGCAGCTGCTTGGCATTGCATGCTGTTATTTAGCCTGTGGTCTACCAGTACCCCCAGATTCTCAACAAGTGACTCTTCCAGTTTTACTCCCTCGAGGATATATGTGGTCTTCAGGTTGTTAGACCCCAAGTGCATGGCTTTACATTTTTCCACTTTGAATGGGTGCACTTTAAATATACTAGGAGAAGGGGATGCCCTACATACCGATGGGTAGACCAACAGACTGCAGGCATGTCATCTCACCTGGTTTTCATGAGAATCAAACCTTGCTGATTGGCTGATTCCATCTCCCACCCATGCACTATTAGGCTAGCAAATACCACTAAATGGTTTGATGTCCATCCACCCCCTCCTCCCACTTTTAACTGCCTCTGACCTGAATGGGTTAGAGGATATTCTTCTTTTTATCTGGTGCTGCATCTGTCTGATGACCCTCTGTTGACATCCCCAGAAGCACCGGAGAGGCACACATGTTTCATTCACTCCCAGCGTCCATATTTTTCTTTACAGTTCCTAGGCTGCTTCTGTCCTGTGCACACACTGAACTCTCCTCTTTAGTACAGCAGGGTTACACCTGCTGATTTACGGGAGAGATGGTAAACACTGCACCAACAGCCTGTAAATAAGCCACTCCTGCTAGTCCACAAGCCAATATGGTCTCCAAGGTTGATACTGGAATGGGTCAAACTGAGGTGTTAGTGAGTGAAGAACAAGCCTTTGCTTACATGGGGCAGTCAGTACCTGAATGGTTTTCCAGGGATAGGGTGAATAATATATTCAACATAACTTACCTTGAATTTTGCAAAAGTTGGGTATTTTTTTTAATAAGGTACCTTTTCTATCTAAATATTGAAACTTTTAGAAGGATAATGGAGTAGTTGACCTGTATTTTTCTTTTTCTGTATACTAGACCAGTCTCCCCTTTGCTTCTCATAATAGCTGGCCTCCATGCTCCCTTTGCATGCTGCTGGCCTACAACCTAGTATTGGGGTTATTTAAGAAGCGCCAGGTAGTGCCTCGTAGCGACAGGCAGCGCTTGGTGAACGCCGGCGCTGTACACAAAACCACATTTATAAAAGAGAATCTGGTGAGCGACTCTAACAGCGCCATGTAGCATCCGATGTATTATTACAGGCGGCTCAGCGTATAGCGCCGGCACTCTAGCTTCCAGAGTGCCGTGTATTATTACCTTTCACTCAGTGTCGCACTCCCATACATTTCAATGGCCGTTTATTTGCTTGTGTTTAAAAAGCGTGTTTGACTTTTTTTTGTTTTTTTTTTGCTCAAATCATTGTGTGACCTCTCCTGGCTGCAAACAAACACTTTTAGAAACTTTTTTGACTTTTGATATTTTTATGCAGGATTGTCATTACAGGTCTGGCACTAAAGTGATATTGTCACAGTGTTAAAACAATGTCATTCCATGTGTTTTCGCTTTGTTACTGGTGTATATGTGTTCAAAAACAGACTTTGATCACACAGCGTCTGGCGCTCTATGCTATAGTGACCAGATTTAGAGTGCCGACGCTGTGTGTGTGTCTTTTTTGATGTATGATGTGAAGCGCCGAGAGTCGGTCGCACTGAGATGGTGCTACTTTTCGCTTCCTGCAGCGCTGTACTTGGTGTTGGTGTAGCCCAACATACATCACATTCATCAATGTGGGCCAAGTTACTACAGCGACTGAGGCGCTCTGTTACATCACCCGAAACCCGCTTACAGCTTCGCTCTAAGCACCGCTATACAGACGTTCATCTGGCAATACCTGGCGCTAGTAATGAATCAGCCTCCACGTTATGCAGATGGAGAAGAAGTGTGTAAGCTTGTGATGTAATTATGGAGCCAGAGGAGCTGGGGAACATGAGGGCATGGTTTAGGTTAGTATATGATCTCTCAGACTATTTCATTCAACAGGAGGCTGAAAGGAATGAGTGGTGCAGGAGCTATGGTTAGTATGTTAGTTTTCTACATACATTCATAGTCTCATGTCTTTTACCAACAACATAGGTACACTATGACACGAGTGAGTTTAGATTATAACTCAAAGGAGAATTTGAGTCTGAGCAATGTTTTAAAGAGGCATGAGAACATTTGCAGCGATCAGATTTGTTTCTGGACTGAGACCCATCCACAAGACCCACTGATTTTTAGTAGAAGAGGCATGGCATTTTTCTTCATTCCTCAAACAGTAAAATGAAAAAATGTTAATTTAGGAATTCAGAAACAACAGCAGAATTCAGCAGATTTTTTTTAAATTCTTAACCCTTTAAATGCCAAGCACATAGTTTCTACGTGGTTGCTTCCCCTACCGTTAAGTGCCAAGCACATAGAAACTACGTGCTTGGCATTTCCCCCTGCTAGTGTAAAAATATAAAAGAAAAAAAAAACTTACCTCTGGTATTGTTTGAAAGCTGGGGGTCTCCTCTTCTTGGGGGGGCATCCGATCCCTCCCTGTCATCTCCCGTCTTCAGAAGGGGGCCCGAAACTGGCCGCCCCCCCCATTTTCCCCGCTGACAGTTGCGCTGTAAAAGAAAAAAAAATT
Source organism: Gastrophryne carolinensis (assembly GCA_027917425.1). Classification (NCBI taxonomy): domain Eukaryota; kingdom Metazoa; phylum Chordata; class Amphibia; order Anura; family Microhylidae; genus Gastrophryne; species Gastrophryne carolinensis. Next base: position 52,073,307 of record CM051242.1, on the reverse strand, counting down.
ACAGTCACTCACCTCCTCGCCCAATCCCTCCGCCGCGTCTTCTCTTCACCAGGAGGGGGTCCGATCCGAACCCTCTCACCCGCCCTTCTCCGATCACTATCGGCATCCATCAGTGACAGATGACAGCGGCGCGGGAGAGCGGCGAGGGACGCAGGATCGGAGGTGAGTAGAGTAAAAAAAAATAAATAAAGATCATTTTTTTCTATCTGTGTGTCAGTGTGTTTATTTTTTACATTTAACCCTTTGTGAACTGGCCCCTGTACCCTGTTCCTACAAGCTCTGCATAGCTGGTCCCGGGCTGGTTACTTCGGATAAGGGGGACCCTATGTCTTTTTTTTTTAATTAAACCCTTATGTTCTGTCACCCAGCAGCTATAAAAGGCTTCCAGCAAGTGAGCAGAAGCCAGTGATTGCCGAGGGACACAGTGCTCCAGGATGGATGGGAGGTAAGTATTAAAAAAAAAAAAAAAAAAACTAATAAAATACTTTTTTTCTGTGTGTGTGGTGTTTTTTTTTTTCATTTAACCCATTGTGAACTGGTAAGGGGTCCATGACCCCCTATGCCAGTTCACAAGGCTGAGGGCTGGCAAGTCACCTGCGGCTAGCGGGTGACTTTCCATTAACCCCCCGGCACCCCCAATTACCTGCCTCCCCAAAGCTCAGGGGGGGTGCAGAGAGCCCGTGGCCATGGGCTATGCGGGCTTGTATAGCCGGTCCTGGGCTGGTTATGATGGGTAAGGGGGACCCCATGTCATTTTTGGGGGGATTTTTAAGGGTTTTTAACCATTGAAAATCCCCCCAAAAATGGGGTCCCCCCCTAGGAGGGGGGACTCTGTGCCATTTTTTTTCTCGATTTGACCCTTTGTAGTGTGGATGGTAGTTGTATTTTATTTGTAAATGTTATAACGTTTGTTTCAGTTTGGGGTGTCTCCTGGGCAGGAACAGGGGCTACCGATAAATATGTGGTACCGTTCTAATCGGTAGAAATGGGTCTTTCACATGCAATATGCTTTTCCTTAATAAAATACATTTTTTATTTAAAATAAAGGAGTCAATTTTCTAAAAATGTTTTTATTTATTTATTTATTTATTTATTTTTACTTAATAATATTGTAAAAAACAGAATAAAATTTGCAAACAAGACATTTCATGTTAAAGCCTGAACTCTGCTACAAAATATATATATATATATATATAATTTTCCTGAAAATTCCAGCAAAAATGGCGCAAAACATGGCGCAAAATGGGGAAAAATGACCTGTCAACAGAGGGTGACAAAATCTCAAGTAGGCTGGCAATCAAAAGGGTTAATGGTACCAATGCATGTTGGGTATTGTTCTGTTTGGGGGACCTTGCGCTTTCAGACTTAGCTTGTTTTTTCTTGTTTGCATATTTATATTTTAGGAAAAGGTGTTTTTTATTCTGCTTTTTATACATTTTTTAGGGAAACCCTGGGCAACCAAAAAATTCTTTGAGGGAATACTTCCAGAAAGATGAGCCCACTACAACAAGCTGGTTATGCTTAGAAAGCTTAAGGTGTGTTTTTTCAGGGAATATCTGGTTTATGGGGGATATACCAAATGTAAAGGGTTGTTTTGGTTGAAAAATTGCAAGGTGCGCACTTTGTCTGCAGAGCTGAAATTTTCAAGTAAAATTACTGTTACGCACATGCTTTACTTTGGGGTGTTTGCCAACTCTTCCCTTGACAGTGGCTATGCATGTTGGGTATTGTTCTGTTCGGGGGATGTTGCTTTTTCATGTTAAACTTGTTTTTTCTTGTTTGTATATGTTTTTTTTTAGGAAAATATGGCTTTGATTCTGCTTATTTATCCTTTTTTTAGGGAAACTCTTTGCAACCTAAGAATACATTGATGGATTAATTCCAGAAAACTGTGGCCACATCAACAAGCCTGGTACGCCTAGAAAGCTTGAGGTGTGTACTTCCAGAGAATATATAGTTTGTTGGGGGTATTTCAAATGTAAAGGGTTGTTTTTCTGCAAAAACTGCAAGGTGCGCATAGCATATTGCATAGTTGTATTTTATCTGAAAATCCCCTAAAGCGCTGTTTCAGTTTGGGGGAGTCTCCTGGGCAGGAAAGGGTGTCTACCAATACATATGCGGTATTGCTGTAACCGAAAGAAATTGGGATTTCACATGCAAAAAGATTTTATTGACAAACTTACATTATTTAAAAAAAAAGATTTTTTTTATTTTTTTGCACATATTTCACCCAAAAATATTGAGAATACACCTAAAATATTACAAACAAGACATTTCATGTTAAAGCCCAGACTATGCTGAAAAAAAAAACAATATATCATTTTCCTGGGAAATCCCTTCAAAAATCGCATTTGAACATGCGTAGTGCAAAATAGTGATAAATGGCCTGGCAACAAAGGGTGACAAAAACTCCAGGTAGACTGGCACTTAAAGGGTTAAAGGTCACTGTTACACAAATACATTCTGGAAACATTAAAAATGCCCAATTTCAGAGTCTATGGACCTTGACGAGAGTGAGGGAAATAATATCACAACCTTGTAGCACCTCTCAAATTGAAAATCAGTTAAAGAGAAACTAAAGTCAAGTCTCCCGTTCCTCATTTATTTGTATGGCAACAAATGTCACCCGATCATGTGACCACTGGCAACCATTTAGGTATGATGTGCAAGCCCACTCTGAAAACCTGACTGGTCACAGGCAGTCATGTGAATGGCAATTATACAATAAATGAGTGGTAAGCACTGGCTTACTTGCCTTTAGTTTCACTTTCACCATCAATAATTGCTGCCAAAGCAGCATATAAACATTTTTCTATCATTATAATTAATTTACTTTCTTTTGAATTATTTATTATTATTTTAATTATTATTATTATTTATTTTTAAATCACCATCATAGTCTGTGGCACCATAGGGATCTTGATTTTGCTTTGAGGATTTATGTCAATCATAGCTTTAAAAATTAAAAATACCTCTACTGTGTTTTCTGGCGATAAATACATTAAAAACAAACATCATTTTAATCTATTTAATAGACAATAACTTTTTAATCCACAGCCCTTTATTTGAAGACAATTTAGTGGTTCCGAATTTTGAAATGTCAGGAAGAAGAAAGCTAGAACCTACACCCCCTCCAGCCCAAAATGTAATGCCCCTCTCCCCCAAAATAAAAACTGAAATATACTCGTAAATCTGTGAAGGTGCTCTTAGAGAGAAGGTCTCAATCTTTCTCAGTTCTACTTGCTAAGTGGAGAGGGGGAGGTAAAGAATTATATGTACAGTAGTCCATTTTGAAAGCTTTGAAAAAGTCTAACTTTCCCACCTACACTTAATGGAAGGATTTTACACTGCTTTATTGTATCCCTACATGTGCCACGTTTAATACAAACAGCACTTACTACAATGGATGGATTTACTCAAACCCAGTAGGTACTCTTTATGCCTAGAAAATGACTTATTCAAAAACGCTTGCCTCTAATCACTATTTAAACACCTCTTTAAGTAATTTGCACTACTTAATTTTGTTGCTGTAAAGACTGGTGAAAAATACAGCTCTGCAGTTCTACAAATGCCTGTAGTAAGTCATTTATAAATAGTAAAGGTGAGCAAACCGTTTCAAGAAAACACCAATCTTCTAAGTTCCCAAGAATGAAGGGATTCATTTTGGACTAATAAAATGCATAAAATGCATAATAAATTCCAGTATAGTGTGTTTTTAAGATAATAAAAATGTGTTGCTTGAAAAGGGGTGGATGTATTTGGAAAGCCTCAGCGTGTCATGTGTGACTATTCAGGGCAATAGTGGGACATTGGAACCTTGCATCCTTCCAAAGACTTTGGCCGCAACAGACCTAAAATTTGTGCTCATCGTTAATTCTTGTGATTGTAACATTGTCCTTGTACTTGTTGGACATAAATGTTTTATTAACGCAAAGTTGTTAACGTCACATGCAACACCTTGGAAAGCCTCAGCGTGTCATGTGTGACTTTTCAGGGCAATAGTGGGACATTGGAACCTTGCATCTTTCTAATGACTTTGGCTGCAACAGACCTAAAAGTTCTGCTCATCGTTAATTCTTGTGATTGTAACATTTTTCCTGTACTTGTTAGACATAAATGTTTTATTAACCCAACGTTGTCGAATAAATAGTCCAATAAGTCTAATATTAAAAATCTGTATGAACATGGTGGATAACCACAGGAACGGTAACTTATTCAGCCTGTGTGAAAGAAAATACTCACCAAGCTTGTTGTCCAACTTCTACTGGAAGAAAATAAATGCAAGAGGTGACAGTTTTTCCAGTTTTAAAGTGTGGGGGGCAGCTTCCAGCCTGCAGGAAACAGTAGCACCAACCACTTAAATCTCTTTCCAAAGCATAGCATGATGGGTAAATATTAGGGATGTTTGAACCCGCTGTTTGGGTTCAACAAGTGCAGCCGAAGTTGCCGCTTAAGTTCGGTTTGGGTCCCCAGAACCTATACCGAACCCCATTGAAGTCAATGGGGACCCAAATTGGGAGGGCCAAAAATGTCTGTAAAATGGGGCTAGAGGGCTGTAAATTGAGGGGAGCACCAGGGTGATTTCCCTGCCCAAAATGGTCTGAGGAAAGTACTCAAAATAACAGCAGAAAACAAGAAATACATAAATATTTTTTTAATTAAAATATTAATATTTAAATGGGTGTCAGAGGACAAATAATGGGGTCCATTTTAGGCCACTTCCAGATATAGACTGCTCGTATACTAATGGGGAGAGAAAAACATCTGCTTATTGTCCTTTACAGGCAACTTTCAGGGACAGGTGGCTGATATACTGAGGGGGGCAGGCCACTGTCAGTAACTTCTAAAATGAAGAAATCAGCAGTAAAAGAGACAGGGGCGTAGCTGTGGTGCTGCTGGTGATGGAGCAGGTGCTGGAGAGAGAGGACATCTGTGCATGCTACACCTTCCTCCAGTGCCAGCAGGTGCCAGGCTTTGCTTTGTAGGCCCCAATACTGCTGCCTGAATGATGAGGCCAGACCAGGTTGAGGCATTATATTAAATGGAACACAGTGCTTCAAGTTCCAATTCTCCAGGGAATTGCAAAGCGAACAAAAACATTATTAGTATTATTATTGTTTATTTAAAGAGCACTATTGTATTCTGTGGTGCTGCAAAAACTATAAATTGCAGGAGGGTACGACACAGAATAATAATCTTTACCCGGCCCATGCTCAGGAACTAGTAAAGCAAACAGAAAAACGTTATTAGTATTATTATTATATTTTTTCTATCCCTCCTCCCCTATTTTTTTATCTTCAATCCACGCCACTTCTGCAGAGCCCTCCACCTCACCCCCCTTCAAATCAGCAAGGCCATCTCAGCCACAAGTCATGGAGCAGTCACTAGAGCTCTGTGAGGACACTCCTAGCTGGGATTCCATGGGCCATCCATCTGCCCCAGTGGCAGACATAGCTCTCATAGGTTTCCAGATGTCCAACAATTTGTGTTAGAGGGTGAGGACGTGAACATCGGACCATCGCAGGACATCTACGATGATGATGAAACCCAAGTGCCGACTGCTGCAGCTTTCTGCAATGTAGAGGCTGAGAAGGAGGAAAGCGGGGACGAGTGGGTGGACGACGATACAAGGGGTGATGGCGAAGTCCTAGACCCAACATGGGCTGAAGGCAATTATTATTATTAATGTTATTTCGTAGCGCTTTACAAGGTAAAAATACAGACAAGGTAAAACATATAGCACAGAGAACGATACAAAATTAGATGCCACAGGTTAAAACCAAGTGTTGTGAGCACAGGAGACAATAGGGAGGAGAGAGGCAATCAGATTTTAGTGGTGGTGGCCATGTAGCCCTAGAAGAGGGACAAGAGTGCCCATCATCAGTCAGCCCCTTGCTACTACTGCCCACCACACCCAGGGACTGAACACTGAAAAAGCTGTCTCAAAAGGATCTCACCAACATAGTATTTTTTCAAACAATATACAAACGACAAGTCTCGGGTGATTTGCACGCTGTGCCACCAGTCATTGAATAGGGATAATGTGAATAATCACTGCACGAGGTCCATCACCAGGGACCTGCAAAGCAAACAAACCTTGTTATTTTTATTATTATTGAGCGTTATCGTAATCTGTGGTGCTGTACAAACTAAAACTAATAGGAGGGTGGAACACTAAATAATCTAAACCACCAGCCCAGGAACCTGCATAGCAAGTAGAAAAACATTGTTAGTATCATTATTATTATATGTTTTTCTTTTTATTTCCATCCCCCCCTTTCATTATCTTCCCCAAAAGGTAGAATGTGAGCCTGTCCATGCCCTCCCAGGGAAATGGTCAGCTTTTTATTCCCCAAACAATGGACAGAGAGTAGAAATTAGGCCCATTAGGCCCATCTCACCCACGTGGCCAGGTCTTGAATGCGAGCATTTGAGAATCGCTTGAAATGCTCACATTTTTTCTGGTGGAGACAGAGAGTTTTTAAAAATCTTAAGGCGAGGGGGACAGCTATCTCAGTTAGATTTGTGGTGCTAATAAAAATCTGATGGTTGTGGCTGCCCTACAAACCCAGCCACCACAACTTTTCTCAGCAGGCCATCCCTGCCTTGTACCAACATGTTAAAAGGTGTGCACTGCTCAAGGCTATTTGTTGCAAGGTCCACATCACAACTGACACATGGGCAACTAAGCATGGGCAGGGATGTTACATCTCTTTAACTGCCCACTGGATTAATGTAGTGGCGGCCAATGGTTCATATACTTCCACCACCCAGGATTGCCAGACATCACTTGTTGCTTTCTGTTGCCTCCTACTCTACTTTCTCCTCTCCTGCCTCCTCCCATTTTGAGTCCAGCCATGGGAAAATTGCAGCAGGGGGTTCTGAAATTCATTTGGAACCACTCAGGAGCTGTGGACTGGCATCAATGAGCAGACAAATGAGTGGTTGCTGCTGAACCTGAAGCCTGGCAAGGTGGTCTGTGACAACATTTGGTCTTCCCCCCAACTGCCTCATAGGTGATTTGCCAACCAGGGGGAATTCCACTTTACATATTGTATGTTGAAAAGAGTGTCTGAGTAGCAGCAGCAGGCAATAGTAGAGTTCTGGCTGATAAGTTGAGGGCTTCACCACCAATGAGTGGGCCTCCATGCAGGACATTTGTGCCATTCTGCTGTGCTTCCAATATGCCACCGCTGATGAATGATGCCTTTGTTAGTGCTACCATCCCCATCCTTCACCTGCTAGGGTAAAAACACTTCAGACCATGATGCAACCTAAAAGGCACTACTGGCAGTAAGTTTCCATCTGTCACTGTTGCCTCAGTGGTGGCTTGAGGCTGAGGAAGAGGAGTAAGAAGTTGCCTGTGCAGCAGGGGCTCCAGCACCACCTCAGAAGGGAGGGTAAGCATGGGAGGCAGTCTTAGACACGCATGATGAATGAGTATCTGTTGACGTGTCTCCTGGTACTGAGCGATGGGTTTTCCACAGTTTATTTTCTTGGTAAATTGGACAAGTGGCCAGAGTTTGCCCTCTATCCCTTGAAATTGCTGGCCTGCCCTGTGGCAAGTGTCTTATCAGAATGTGTGTTCAGCATTGCAGCACACAAGAAGAGGAACCGCCTATCCACAGTGGACATCCTTACACTCGTGAAGGTAAACCAGACATAGATCCCACAAGACTTGGCTACCTCTATCTCTTCCACCTACCTGGCATAAAACACACGGACTTGTTGAAGGTATAGAATATTTTTCATACATAATGAAATGTCAACAGGTTAAGAATGATCTGGTTTCTCTCTAGTGTGGTAGCCTTGCTGCCCTTTAATGTAAAGATGAATGAAGACTCCTTTTGGAAAGACGTCAACACAGCGATCGAGAGCTGATGCGGCACCTGCAGGTGTTTCAGCAAATATGAAGAAAAGGACCTCTCATAAGAAACATTGCAATAACATGGGACCAAGCAAACCAATTTCTCAGCCTAGGAGAAAAATTGTTGGCTGCAGGATACAACATGGTTGGAAAGAAGGCAATGGCCCAATAACACAATGGAGAGGATTTGTTTTAGATCAAGTATCAGTCAGCCTTTCTCTTAACCTTATTAAGTACTGCTACTTCCAGGCAGAGTTTCTTCATTGATTTGGCTGACACAATGATTAGTAAAGCTGTGGAACATATGGTTGAAATGGAAGACGGGTTTAAAGGTGAATGGCAAGGGAAGGTTTTAGCCAGATCACCAATCTTGAACACATGATTTTATATAACATATGAAAAAGGCCCTGTTCTTTACACGCATTTAGATGACAAAAAAATGGAGATCTTTGCATCATGACTGACTTTAATGATTCTCCTCCAGAGGCTGTGGACAGCCTAGCTGGGAAGCAAGTGGAATATGCCAAAGAAGATGGCTCAAAAATGATTGGCATGGTAATTATTCAAGAGAAATTCAAACCTTCAGTGTACCTCATCAAGTTTGATGATGATTTCCATATTTATGTCTATGATTTGGTGAAGACCTCCTGTGTGATGTTTTTGAACTTTGTGGAGCTATGAAGGGCCTAATTTATCAAGTACTGTCTGCGAGAATAGGCCACATCAGCGAGAATTATAAAATCTAATTTAGAATTTTCTTTTTACACTGGCGCATGTTTACTTTTACACTGAAGTGCATTTACTAAAACATTAGCGTTGCCGGAAAATGCAGAAAAAAAATCTAAATTATATTTGCATTACTCTAATTTGCACCAATGTGATGACTTCTGGCAGATTGTGCTTGATAATCAGGCCCCAAGTGTAATATTTATAGAAAATCCAACTCAGATTATAATCTTGTATTCCTGTGAACTAAGAGAGAATATGAAAAAGATTTTTTGGATTACATCAGTTCATTCCTCCTTACATAGGAATAAAACACTTCTGACAAATGAGGGGCTTAGGGAAATAAGGAAACTGAGCATAAAATGAAAACGGGAGTTGTAAAAGAGCATGCGAATGGAAGAGTTGTGTGACTGCTCATTATGCAAGTTATTATTAAGCCCTTATTATTTACTTTCAAGACACCATTTTGGTTTATATAATTCCCTACATTATATGTGTATGTATATTTTAGCCTCCAGCATCCATGTTAAAGGCACTGGGTGAAAAGTATGTTTATGTTGCCATCTGCAGATAACAATGCACTCTGAAGTCTTCATGTGTGCCACTGCAAGGTCTGCCAACAAGTAACTAGTTTATCAAAGCCCGAGAGGGTGTAATGCCAGTTGTTCTCACAATGAAATAGTTTATCAAAGCTCAAAAAGAGTACAATGCCAAATGTGCCCACAATTAAATAGTTACACTGAAATTAAACATTACTGACACACAAGTGGCCTGAACCAGTGGATACCCCACTAACAACTGGGATTACAGAGCAATGACACACAAGTGGTTTGAACAATTGATATTACAGAGCAGTCACCCCCACGTGGTTTGAACAAATGCTATTGCAGATAAGTGGAACCCAAATGGCCTGAACAATTGGTATTACAGAGCAGTGACATCTAGGTGGTTTGAACAATTGGTATTACAGAGCAGTGACCCCCCAAGTGGTCTAAATAATTAGTATTAAAGAGCAAATACTCCCAAGTGGTTTGAACAATTAGTATTGCAAAGCAGTGAGACCCAAGTAGCCTGAACAATTGGTATTAAAGAGCAATGAACAATTGGTATTACAGGGCAGTGACCCCCAAGTGGTCTGAACAATTGGTATTACAGGTCAGTGACCTCCAAGTGCAGAAGCAAGGAGCAAACGCACTCTGGCAAATGGTGCAAGACCTGGGGCCATCCCAGCCCCACACAGATCAGAAAAAAGAAGGGGAGATCCGCACTCCTTAAAATCTTGAAGTTTATTCATGTAACGAGTAAAATCAGCATCTCCGTAGAAAAAAAAAGAAAGTGTGGCATGCCTTGACTTGCCGGGGTTCTGTACTGTTTTTAAACTGCCCCTTTTTCTTCTACAGAGATGCTGATTTTACTCTGTACATGAATAAACTTCAAGATTTTAAGGAGTGCGGATCTCCCCAGTGACCTCCAAATAGCCTGCACAATTGGTATTATAGAGCAGTGACCCCTAAGTTGCCTGAACAATTGGTATTACAGGGCAGTGACCCCCAAGTGGCCTGAACAATGCACATTTTTTAACATCCCAAACCATCATGGCCTAGAAAGAGAGACTAACGGCTTGTAAGTAATGATGAGCGAGAAATTTGGGTTTGCCGAATTCGGCCGAATTGAAGTCAATGGGGACTAAAACATTGGGGCCCAAAAATGGCTGTAACACAGGGGCAGCAAGTTGCTAGAGGACTGATTCTGCACTGTAGGCAAATCTCATTGGTTTGCTAAGTCACTGTGCAGCTTCCACACAGAGAGAGCTGTGCTGGAGCACAGATCTGTAAGTAATAGTGCCTGATTTTGGGCACCCCAAATTTAGCTCCCCAGAAAGGGGGGGGGGGGAATGGCGCCGATGCTGCGGCGTATATATTCAATTTAAAGCAATAAAGAAAATTTAAATTGCAACATAATGCATTAGTTGCATTTCATATGTTAAGAATCATATTTATAAGGAAATCGCATTTTGAAAAAGCCTACGGTACCAATTAATAGAGACACCCCACATACCGTAGTGCTATCTACAGTAACTTACAATATTCTGGGACTGTAAGGCTTGTTCACACACTACTTAGCATTTGTTTTCATTTTTTTTAGCTTTTCATATTTTATCTATATTTAATATTGTAATAATTACCTTGGAATAATGATTTCCCGTATATGCTCCCATGAACAGTTCATAAAATAGTTAAATAAAATGTGCAGGCTATTTAACATAACATCCTGTATTTTCCAATTAGGAGATATATTAGAAAAATCGCCAATTTAACTAATCCTGATAGATAATTTTAGTAAGCACAAGCAAGGCTATTCATTTCCTGTAATTAGTCTGCCATTAAAAGCCATCTTTTGATCTAGCCTGCTAACCTCTTCACTTTGCCTCTGAGCTACGTAATCACCCACACACAACACAACACAGTTTGTACCACGTGACAGTAATAATTGATTGAGGTTCCAGTAAATAAAGTTGCTGAAGGCTCTCTTATAAATCACCACCAAGGTAATGATGCCACGATGGTTCATGACATGATGACTTCATTCTTTGTGATCCTGTCTAGTCTTTCAAACCATTGTGTTCTGGACATAATATAAAAAAAACTTTAGAATAGGAATAGGTACAGCAAGCAAGGGTTTGTTGTAGCTGAGCGGCTAAAAGTGTTATTCTCTAGTTTAACTGTCTAGCAGTCCTAATAAAACAGATAAAAATCCAAAAATGCCACATGTGCAGGGGCAACTCCAGGTACACAGAGTACAGTGTGGGGTCCTGGCCCACAGGGTTAGGATCAGCAGAATGATTAGGCAGAAGCGCAAGTTCCTTATTTCAATGCCAGAGTGCTGCTTGGGCAAAACTGTTACGTGGTTAATAAAGTGGCATTGGTGTTTTTATTATATTCTCTACTATTTTAAGAAAAAAAAAAGTTATATGACAAGTACACATGCATGACATTTTCTTGGCAATTTACACCATACACATACAGAAGCAGTGGGGTAACTAAATGTGACAGGGTCCTGGTGCAAACATTAGATAGAGCCCTTTCATGGCTCTGTCAGGGAACCGCGGTTCATGTGATCCAACTATCAACCAGGGACCTCTGGACACACAGACCGCGCTCCCAAAAAGCCTTGTCCGAGCCCTCCTAACAGGAATACCAGGCCCAAAGCCTGGTGATACACAGATTCTTGGCTAAGGCAAAAAGATCGCTCAAGTTAAATATAAGTTTTATAGCACACTAGGCAGTGATAACAAACATTTGGCTATGGTGGAATTCGAAATAATACAAATGCTGTTCTGTGGGGGTTACAGGTTACAGTGAGTTACACAGAGAGACAATGGTCGATTACCTTTGGCCCTTATTTAACAAGGGATAGCGCCAGGTAGCGACTGGTGAGAGGCCGGTAATGACGGGCCCCGCCACGAGAACGCCGGCTCCACACCACAATCACACATTTATCAAGCCAATCCTGCTTAGCGACTGACAGAGCGCCAGATAGCGAATCATTCATCATTATTCCAGCCTCACCCCACAGCGCCAGAGAGCGACCTTGAACAGCGACAGGTATGACCTCTCGCTACCTGGCGCTCTCCAATGCATTTCAATGGAACAATCTTTAAATATTCATAATTGTTAATAATTTTTTTTTTTTTAAATGTGAACATTTCTGTTACCACTTCTGCCATGTTTTTAAGGTTAAAAAAAAAAAAAAATGTGTGCAGAATTGATATTACAGGTCTGATATTAATGTATTCATATTACAAAATGTTTTTATAAACTTGTTTTTTTGGTTTCAAAAAATATGGTTGTTTGGAGGTTAAAAAACTACTTTTAACCCATCGCCGCCAGCGCTCTGGGGTTTAAACATGCATTTCACAGCGCGAGAATTTTTTGAGCGTGATTTGTTAATGAATATGGTGGGAGCCGTTCGCTATGGTCATTCGCTATCATGCGCTCCCATACAGCGCGGAACCTGTCAAATAGCGACTCCTCACCCAATATTCAACATTACCACACACCGACTGAGTCGCTGTCAACAACCGAACAACGGCCAAGCACAGCAACTACTAGCGGGCGCTGTGAAAATACTGCTACAGTCGCTCATCTGTCGCTACCTGGCGCTATTAATGAATCGGCCTCCCCGTATGCAGTTGCAGAGTAATGGTGATGAGAGCTCCCACAAGAGGTAAGTGGCAAGCCTGTTGATGGACACCTCCAGCACGTGGGAACCGTGACCTCTCCAGATAAGTGACCATGTTCTCATCCTCTTTTCATCCCCTACTTTTAAGCATGGTCTCTCCCCTCCACCCCCTCCCCTCATACACAGATCCTGAATCATTCCTTTGAAGCACCTTGCCATCACACCTTTCCAGCGAAGAAGCATGCTGGCTCCTCTCTGTCCAAGAAGGTATTAGGAGGGCAGCAGGAGAGCAGCGGGGGGGGGGGGGTGGTTTGAAGCTCAAACTGCCTTCCCTGAGTGTCAGAACCTCATGTGCATATATAGACTTCCTTTTCCTGCCAGCCTTGTAAGGGCAGACATTTGCTAAGAACAGAGAATCTTAAAGGGTGATGCTGGGCAGTAACCTTCTTTCTGTCATTTAACTCAGTTGGGTACAGCTAGACAACTAAAGTATGAAGCTGTGGAGACAAATGGTGCTTCCTTTCTCTAAATAATGACAAGTGAGCACAAATATGGTAAATACAGTGGATAGGCAACAATGATGGGGCCCCCTGACCCCCTGGGCCCCAGTGCATTAGCGCTCCCTGCCCCCCCATCAGTTACACACACTTTTAGAACATACAGTACTAGAACAGACATCCTGAATCACTAGTTCTAATAGTTGTCAATAAATGTGCTAGTAAAGTCCAACTTAGTACAGTTATTATGATCTATACAGGGAACATTTGTATCTACATGTCCTGCAAGGTGGTAACCTAAAGTATCTCTCTGATGGAATTTGGTCGAACAGCCCGTGATCTGGGTGGGAGGGATCTGTGATAATGCTCACGGAACATGACTTGACTCTCTCTAATATATTGGTGGCAAGGGAACACTGGTTATCTTCTATGCAGAACTGATTATTCTTGCACGCTGATCTTGTTCTTTTTACTGACTCCCATAAACCAGGAGGGGGAACGAGGAGCAAAAGCAGGCTCTCTGACTAGAACCCCCTAAAACAGTAGCCCTGTGCATAGTTTGTGATTCCTCTTGGGACCAAGTTCCATTTATGAAGAACCTGGAAGTTAGTTCAACTGTACTGGAGCCTATGGAAGTTTTGCCCAAATGTTTGATCAAGACACACCCACCCACCCAAAGAATATGTGGAGGCTGATTCATTACTAACGCCAGGTATCGGCAGATGAGCGTCTCTATAGCGGCGTTTAGAGCAACCACTTGTAGACGCTGTAAGCAGGTATCAGGCGCCTCAGTAACCTGGCCGACATTGATGAATGTGATGTATGTTGGGCACTCTAACACCAGTACAGCGCTGCAGGGAACAAGAGGTAGCACCAGCTCAGCGCGTCCGACTCTCAGCGCTCCGCACCACACTTTGCACAGCTTCGGCACCCTAAATCTGGTCGCTATAGCACAGAGCGCCAGACAGTGTGATTAAAGTATGTTTTTGAACACATATCCACCAGTAACAAAGCGAAAACACATGGAATTACATTGTTATAACGCTGTAACATTAACACTTTGTGCCAGACCTGTAATGACATAGAAACATAGAAGGTTGATAGCAGAAGGAGACCATACGGTCCATCTAGTCTGCCCTTATGTGTATACTGTATGTACTCTTTATCTTAGGATAGATGTGTGCTTATCCCAGGCATGTTTAAATTCAGTGACTGTTGATTTTTCAACTACCTCTGCTGGAAGTTTGTTCCAAGCATCTACTTTTCTTTCTGTAAAATAATATTTTCTAACATTGCTCCTGATCTTCCCCCCAACTAGCTTCAGGTTGTGCCTTGTTCTATCATTAAGGCCCTTATTTAAGAAGGGATAGCGTCAGGTAGCGCCTGGTTAATGACAGGTAGCGACTGGTGAACGCCGGACACGGCACGCAATTACACATTTATCAAGCAGAATCTGTTTAGCGTCTGGGATAGCGCCATGTAGTGTCTGATTCATCATTTTCACAGCCTCAGCGAACAGCGCCAGCGTTCAGCCTTGCACAGCGCCAGGTATGACCTTTCGCTACCTGTCGCTCTCCCATACATTTCAATGGACGATCCTTTTCTTCTCTTTAAACAGGGTTTTTTATTTTTTTTTCAAAAAAAATCACAAATAGTTATTTGACCTCTTCTGGCATTGAAATAGCAGTTTTTTCATAATTTTTTCATTTTTTATATATTTCCTCAGAAATTACATTACAGGTCTGGCATAAAAGTGTTCATGTTACAATGTTGTTACAATGTAATTCCATATGTTTTCGCTTTGTTACTAGTTGATAGATGCTTGAAAACAGACTTTAAACACACCGCCTCCTGCGCTCTGGGCTTCAAACAAATATTTTTCAGCGCCAGAGATTTGTGAGGCTGTTTTTTTGCTGAATATGGTGTGAGTCGGTCGCTATGAGCAGTCGCTAACATGCGCTCCCATACAGCGCTGTACTGGTCAAATAGCGACTCCTCACAATGTATTCAACATTACTGAACAGCGACTGAGTCGCTATAAAGTAGCGACCCATGGCCGAGCACTGCGACTACTAGCGGGCGCTCTGAAAATGCCTGCTACAGACGCTTATCTGTCGCTACCTCCCGCTAATGATGAATCAGTCTCTAAGTTTCTTCTTAAAAACTCTTCCCCCCTGAACCTTATTTAATCCTTTCACATATTTAAAGGTCTCAGTCATGTCCCCTCTCCCTTCTTTCCTCCAGACTGTACAAATTAAGTTCTTTAAGTCTCTCCTGAAGTTTTACGTTTAAGTCCTTCTACCATTTTTGTTGCCCACCTTTGGACACGTTCTATTTGAATAATGTATTTTTGCAGGTAAGGTCTCCAGAACTGCACACAGTATTCTAGCTGTGGCCTTAACAGGACTCTATACAGTGGCATCACAACCTCCCTCTTCCTAAGGGTGATGCCCCAAAAACAACATAAAAAACAAAAAAATTTAATAAGTTTTCAAAAATGACTTTTTCTAGGCCAGGTGACACAATTATTTGAGAGAAAAAAACAGGTAATACCTGGCGCTCTGGAAGCTAGAGCGCCGGCGCTATATGCTGAGCCACCTGTAATGATGAATTGGACGCTACATGGCGCTGTTAGAGTCGCTCACCAGAATCGTCTTCATAAATGTGGTTTTGCCTACAGCACCCGGCGTTCACCAGACGCTGCCTGCCGCTACGAGGCTATACCTGCCGCTATCCTTTGATATATAACCCCCATTGTTGAGCCTTCACCTGTAGCTATAGTAATAACAAAATGTTTTAGCTCTAAATATCCAGAAAACTAGGAGCCAGGAATGCATTTATCCAACATCAATGACTGGAACAAGTTTATTCCCCCCCAAGTCTGACAGCTTATAGGTGAGTCTTGTGACAGCTGTCCTCTAAGCCATAGAATAACTAAAGCATTGGAAATCCATAAAAAAACATAGGGTTGACAAACACCTTTGTCAGTGTGAAGACATTCTGTAAGCGAAGAAGAAAACTTAGGCCCTTATTTATCACGGGCTAGCGCCAGGTAGTGTCTGACGAGCACCAGGTAGCGGCAGCTAACGGCGACTACCGACTCAAGAACGCCCGGCGGCGGTCACAATGACGCATTTATCAAGCAAAATGAGGCTAGCGCCGGCGAGAGCGACGGCTAGCGCGGCATTCATCATGAAGCCGCCTGGACCGAACAGCACCGCTGCAAATTCCCTCACAGCGCCAGGTATGAGCTGTCGCTCCCTGGCGATGTCCAATGCATTTCAATGGAGCAATCTATAATTAATAATAATTAATTGGTATTCATTTTTTTTTTTTTTTTTTTTTAATGTCAAAAATTCGGAGACCACTTCTGCAATGTTAGGATTTATTTTTATGTAAAAAAAAATTTTAATAAAATTTGTGCAGAATTGATCTAACAGGTCTGAGATTAATGTATTCATATTACAAAATGATTATAAAAACATGTATAATGTTACATTCAAAAAATATGGTTGTTTAGGGGTTAAAAACAAGTTAATACCCATCGCCGCCAGCGCTCTGGGGTTTAAACAAGGAATGGACAGCGACAGCACATTCGGAGCGTCATTTTTTAATGAATATGAAGCTAGCCGTTCGCTCTGGCCATTCGTTGTCAGGCGCTCACATACAACGCTGAACCTGTGAAACATCGACCCCCCAGCCCGTATTCAACATTACCGCACACCGACTGAGTCGCTGTCACCAAGCTAACGCCGGCCAAGCACAGCGAATACTGGCTGGCGCTGAAAAAATCACGCTACAGTCGCTCATCTGGCGCTACCTGGCGCTATTAATGAATCGGCCTCCCCACTCTCATCCACTGAGTGAATGCTTCATGATAGGTTTACTTACAGTAAATGGGGGAGGGGGTAGCCAAAGGTAAGCAAGTCCACATTAAGGATATGTTCACATCTAGCTTTTGCAGGGCATTGTTGTTGATTTGGTTTTGCTCCTCGCATTGCATTTTTGCATTTGATCACATTTTGTCATAGATTTGAGAAACACAGCACAGTACACTGTGTTTTATGCAGTGTGTATAGTGTAGCTCATATATGTAGCTCATATATAGAAACCTGCCCATTGCAATAAGCAGAGTGTTAAAGCCTTAAAGCAGAAGAGGTTTTGTTCTTTTCTTGGTGTACAGTTAACTCATGTTTGGTCATTTTTTTAATCATTTTCACTTCTGCTGTATAAACATACGTTTTATAACACATGGACCTAATCCTATTTCCTTGGCAATCTATCTCTGTCAACACCATGAAGATTAATTAAACTCTTTTACAATAGCAATAAGCCAAAACATGCTTATCAAAAACAAATGATACATTGCTTAATATCATCAGATTCTTTAAGAAAACAGGTTTTGTGTTTTCGCTATAGCACAGAACGCCAGTGTGATTAAAGTATGTTTTTGAACACATATCCACCAGTAACAAAGTGAAAACACATGGAATTACATTGTTGTAACACTGTAACATTTTGTGCCAGACCTGTAATGACATAGAAACATAGAAGGCTGATAGCAGAAGGAGACCATACGGTCCATTTAGTCTGCCCTTATGTGTATACTGTATGTGCTCTTTATCTTAGGATAGATGTGTGCTTATCCCAGGCATGTTTAAATTCAGTGACTGTTGATTTTTCAACTACCTCTGCTGGAAGTTTGTTCCAAGCATCTACTACTCTTTCTGTAAAATAATATTTTATTGTCAACACCATGAAGATTAATTAAACTCTTTTACAATAGCAATAAGCCAAGACATGCTTATCAAAAACAAATGATACATTGCTTAATATCATCCAATTCTTTAAGAAAACGGTTTTGTGTTATATGAACAATCCTAGATTGAAAAAAAACAAAAAAAAAAAAAACAATTTACTGTATACAACTGTACGGCTTGCTACTAAAACCTAATAACAGTTCTCCAGGCAAGTGTTTCCAATGTTTTGAAACAGTTGCAATAAATGACTTTACAAATGTTGCCTTTTAACCCAATGTTGCTAATACTATTTACATATCATATTTTACACGGTTTTGTACATAATAAGGGCGATTCAGAGCCTCGGCCTAATGGCTCGTCTTTGAGCAAAAGCAAACTCACAGATGGGGAACTCCTGATGGCTGGTGTGATTCAGAGGCGCCTTTGAGTTTAGTTGTGTGTTAATTGTGTGAATGCCTTTGAAGGTGTTTGGTGTAAGATTTTGTTCCTGACGAGCCTTTATGATTTTGGCCTGCAAGAGTGCATCTCAAGACAAGTTGTTCCCATTTTGAATTCGCTCCCACCGCGGGTAACTGACAGCGGGTTCTTTTGGATTACTTTTTTAATCATTTTTCGGGTATTCTCAAGACGAGTTGTTCCCGTTTAGAATTTGCTTCCAAGGTAACTAGCAGTGGGTTTTTTTTTAAAACATTTTGTTCTGTATTTTTCGTACAATTTTTAGCTAACAAAAAATAGCCTGACCTTTTAGTTTTTATTTGTATTTTTTTAGCTTTCAGTGTTTAATTGAATGCTGCTTTTAACAGCATTCAATTTAACAGTGAAACTGACAGCAGGTTTTTTTTAATATAATTTTGTTTGCAATTTTTTTGGCATATTTTGTTAAAAAATTAAATTTTTACATAATGAAAACAGCTTAACCGGCATTCATTGAAGCAGGGAAAGTGACAGCAGTGCATTTTTTTCTGTTGTTTATTTTCACTTTGTATTTAAAAATGAAAAACTAGTGCCCCCCCAAAGGCAACCAGCCCGAGCACCAAGCACCAGGGCTTGCAACCCAGGGCTTAGAGACCGCACCATGTTCAGCCCCTGGCCCTGAAAAATTACAAGCCTCTTGGTATGGTCTCAATTAAGACCAATAAAAGAGATTTTTTACATAGTGTGTGTGTTTACCTCTTTATAGGGCGTAAGGACTTGTAATGGTCAAAGCCAAGGGGCGGCTGTTAAGCCCTTGAGCCCTGGAATTACAAACCCCTATGCTTGGTTTGCCGGGTCAGTAATGGTCATGGGGGGCACACATTTTTTTTAATTGCTTGACACATATTGGGAGCAGGGTTAAATATGAAAACCATTACCAACCCCACAAAAGTCTACCCTTCACATAAATAATTTGACCATTTGTATAGCACCTGTGAGCTTTTGAACTCCTTTCCCCAGCCTGGTCTAGCTGATGGCTTATGCTTTGTAATAAAGCAATTTTCAACTTTTTGGTGTTCAGTATATAAGACATTGCATCTTGATGTACCATACCTTGGCATTACTATAAACAGTGCAAGACTATTGTGGAGTTCTTCAACTGGCCATGATCTGCTCTCAATGAGCCAGCCATAAGTACTCCCATAGTCTCTGCAGCATTGAAGGCCAGTTTCGGATGGTGGGTGGGAGAAGCCTTTGTACGACTGGCACCTGTCGTACAGTTAGAGTCTCTATACTCCAGGAACTTCCATGTACGGAAGCGCCCATTGTTTTCAATGGAAGCGGGCCATAGAGAGGCCACCCACCAACGGAAACGCAGAACCCAGAGCTGTGGAAGAACAATCAGTGGCATGGAAGCAGCAGTAAGGGAAGCAGATCTCCTAGGAACAGCAGAGTACCCTGACAATACAGTCAGCACTGTGCTGTTCCTAAAGGCTGTTTTTGAACTACCCAACTTCAATCGGTAGATACGACAGGCCAGCAAAAGAAATGGCAAGACCACTGCAGCTCCAGGTGACGTGGTGAGTGATGGTCAGTGGTGCACACTGCACATCACAATAGTACAGAAGCATGATGAGCCAATACTTTCTCATGGCATCTTTTATTATTAAGCTTATTATGACTGAGTGACTGAGTGGATCATTCCAATCTTAACCCACCTACAGATTTACAATAAAGAACTCTTTCCTACCTAGAAGTAAAACATTTATTATACAGCTATTATTATTGTTTTTTTTTATATATAGCAATGTCTTCTTCCATTGCACTGTACAAAGTTGTAATTACAGACAGGATAAACATATAATACATAAACGAATACAAACAAAGAGAATGCTTTGAAATTTAGATACAATAGGAGAGGAAGCCCTCCGCTTATGAGATTACAGTGTGAAGGATGATGGTGGGAAACAAAGCAAGGATCACTGGCCAGTGGACACTGTGCCCTGCGACCTCTGCGCGGGCCTGGCGCAGGACATTGCTTGGGTTTTTGCAGAAACCGGCAGGAAATTAGAGGTAAGTACGGGGGGGGGGGAATATATTTTTTTTCTGTTCGGTCTGTGTTATTTTACATTCAACTCTTTGTGAACTGGTAAGGGGTCCATGTGACCCCTATACCAGTTCACATGTTACCTAAAGCAAGTGAGTGACTTGCCATTAACCCCGGCCCCATTTCCTGCCTCCCCAAAGTCCAGGGGGGCATAAAAGCCTGCGGAATGTGGGCTTAAAAAGGGTGTGAGCTTCACCCCTCCTGGAGAGGGAGAGCCTATCTATTTTTAAAAACAAAATGTAAACATTTAACTTTTAAAAAATAAAACATATGGTCCCCATGTCAGGAGGAGGAAACTTGCCATGCCACAACTACTAAGTAGCTTTATGGCATGGGGGAGGAAACTGTTCTTTTTCCTGTAGGTTCTTGTTTGTTGGGCCAGGGTGTGATGGGTCACTCATTATGCTCTTTGGTTCTTTCTTAGGACCCTCTTGGTGTAGAGGGATTCTATTGAGGGTAGGGTTGAGTGAATGATTTAGTTGACAGTCTTTACAATCCTTTGGGTCTTTTGTATATTCTTTAGTGAGGTGTTTCCCTAACAGACAATTATGGACGTGCATAAGACTCTATGATGAATAGAACAATCGAGTCTCTTGATTATACCAGTTTTTTCTATTGTCTTAGAAAGAACATCCTCCTTTGTGTATTATTCTTTAGATTAGCCAAATGTTTGTTCCAGCTAAGATTGTTAGTTACTTTCATGCCCAGAAAGGTGTTTTCCTCGACACTCTTTACTACCTCATCACTGATGTAGACTGGGGGAGTGGCTGGTGGGTTTCTTCTAGGATCTATTGTAAGCTCCACTATTTTTGAAGTATTGATCATCAGACAATTTTCTAGGCACAGGGTGCTACATTTTTTCCAGTTGCCTATAAGCTTGCTCATCTCCATCTTTAATGAGGTCGATGATCGCGGTTTCATCTGCATATTTAAAGATTTTGGTAATGATCATAATGACAATAAAAGGGGTTTACCTATAGGGGGTGTGACCGCAATGGGGCACAGAAGGTCGGGGGGCTCCATCATTGCTACTTCTACACCTTATTTTTCAAATTTGATCTCACTTGGTATCATTTAGAGAAAGAAAACACAATTTGTCTTTGTTGTTTCAGTATTTAGCTGTCTAGTTTCATGCAGTGGAGTTAAAAGTTTACAGTATGTGTCTTGGCAGGCCCCCAATTAATGTTCACACCAGGACCCCTTCACATGTGGAGGCTGATTCATTACTAGAGCCAGGTACTGGCAGATGAGCGTCTGTAGCGAGGCGCTCAGAGTGACCGCTAGTAGTCGCTGTGATCGGCTATGGTTCACTGTTTCAGAGCTTCTCAGTTGCTGGCCGGGATTGATGAATTTGATGTGTGAGTTGCTATAACACCAGTACAGCGCTATATAGGAGCGAATGGTAGCGACTGGTCAGTGTGAGCGGCTCAAACCATATTAATTAAAAAAACTGCCTCACACAGTGCCGGTGCACAAAATTGGGTCGCTGTAGCCCAGAACGCCAGAAGCTGTGTGATTAAAGTGAATTTTTGAACACATATCAACTAGTAACAAAGCAAAAACATATGGAATTACATTGTTATTACATTGTGACATTAACATGTTAATACCATACCTGTAATGACAATTCTGCATAAAAATATAAAAAATCAAAAACGTTTTCAAAAATGATTTTTAATAGGCCAGGAGAGGTCACACAATGATTTGATAAAAAAAAAAAAAAAATTAAAAGAAAACCCTGTTTAAAGAGAAGAAAAGTAACGCCCATTGAAATGTATGGGAAAGCAACATGTAGCGACAGGTAATACCACGCGCTCTGGAAGCTTCGATAAATGTGGTATTACAGCGCCCGACGTTCACCGTTCACTAACCTGTCACTACCTGGCGCTGCCAGTCGCTACCTGGCGCTATGGCTTGATGAATAATCCCCTTAGTTACGCTACTGGAGAAGGGGGGGTCAATTCAGAGCCTTTTTTAGGAGAGGAAACTGTAATTCACTTTAATTGTCTACTATGGGTTGATTCAGAGCCAGGTGAAAATTTACACTCGGCAGACAATGTAAGTCAATGGCAGTTTTCTCCTAAAAAGGAGTGAGTTCTCTCACCTGGCTCTGAATCGCGAGCAATGACATGCATTGCTCCTTCAACCAGTATAAAGAAGTTTTATTATGTAAACCCCTTATGTGAAATCCCCCCCCCCCAACGCAAACTCACATATCTGGCGATCCCACTGCACATGTGGGGGCCGCAGGGCAATAAATGGAATGTGTGCCAATGAGTTTTATCAATGCCGTTCTGAGCTAAATATGATATATACTTTTTAAATAGTTTTGCAATAGTTTTTTTTATTATTTGACTGCAATGTATCACACTGGCATCAAAGAACATGAAGATGCCGAAATCAGTCCAAAAAACAAAGTCATCGCTTGCTATCACTGGAGCAAGAAACTGGGCCAGGCAAGTAATTCAAACAGAATGCATTTTGAAGATAAGGACTGCGCACAGTTTACATTCTGGCTAAAGATATGAGAAATGTCGAAAGAATTGTCAGATTTACATCCTCCACCTCATTGTATGAAAGTGTACATAAATTTATGTTATTGACCCATTCTCGATCTTAGCATATCTGACTGTATCATCATTCTTGCTTTCATGCTTTGGTTTCCATGGGACTGTCTCAAATATTTTTTCCAGATCGTAAGCGGGGTGTTCTTGCACCTACTAAATTCTTTGCGGGGGCGTGGTTAAGATGGCCGCCTAGTCGGACGTGTCTGCTAGGGGCTCCTGGAAGAATCCTGATATATTGCCTTCTGGGCTACTGTGGGCGCATCTGAACACCCCAATCTCACTCACCTGAGTGGAAGAATTGCACCTGTGCCTTGAGAGACCTGGGGCTGTGCGGTGGAAGCGGCTCCCGGGAGTGGACGGCGGCCTGCTTGATCCGGAGGAGAGGCTGGCTGGTGGAGGAGACGCGTGGGCCCGGTACGTGGAGAGCGGGCGGAGACGGGTGAGCGGAGCACCGTCCCCTGGAAGCCCCGGGCGGCGGGAGGAGTAGAGAGTGTGCCCGGAGAGGGCGGGCGGCCCCATTGCGAGCGACGGAGCGGCGGCGGAGGTGGGCCTGCCACTATATAACCGGGCAGCGGTGGCATTCGCCAGGGTCCCCTCCTGGGTGAGCGGCGTGTCTCCCTATCGAGGATTGCAGCCGGCGGCGGACTGGCGCGAAACGTGAGTGAGGCCAGCGCCATCTTGGAAAGGTGAAGGGGAGCCGAGAAGGAGCTGAGGCTGTTACCGGGACATTCGTCACTGTGCTGGCTTGGGTGAGAGAGGCCAGTGTTGTCTGGGGCTGCTCCTATAATCGTGCCCCTTTGATGGATGGTGTGGGCAGTCAGAGGGGTGAATAGGCCCCCCCCGGGAAGCACCTGAACACTACTAAGCCCCATATTGGAGAAGCTGGGGGCAGTCGCCCTGGATTCCCCCCCCCCCCCAGTGAAACAGCACAGCAAATAATCTTGCACTATAGATGCGGTGTGGAGAGGGGCTTCTGAGGCCCTGAATGACAGGGGGCTGAACTCTGCTGCCTCAATATTATCCACTATCTGATATTCTCCCGGCGGCTGCGTGGCTGCAGCAGGTCTCCCTGGACCTCCATATACGTGCGGTGCCTGCGGGCCCCTTGCCCCCCCCTCCCAGTCCCGGGCGGCAACAGGAGGACTATTGAACCCTGCGTTTGTGTTCCCTGCACCCCTCTGCCGGCACGGCATCTGCGTGCTCCCTGAGCGCAAGGCCTTGCTCCTTGTATCCTATATCTGTGCAGCAGTGGAGGACCCCCTGAATCCTATATCAGCGCTGTAAAACAAGCTCCTTGTATCCTATATCTGTGCAACAGATGAGGGCTCCCTGAATCCTATATCAGTGCAGCTAAACAAGCTCTTTGTATCCTATATCTGTGCAGCGGCTGAGTGCTCCCTGAACCCTGTATCTGTGCAGCACCTGAGAGATCCTTGAACCCTATATCTGTGCCGCAAATCAAGCTCCTTGAACCCCATATCTGTGCCGCAGAACAAGCTCCTGTACTCCATATCTGTGCCGCAAAGCAGGTTCCTTGCAGTAGCTGAGGGCCCCCTGGGCCTTGTATCTGTACCATAAAACGGGCCTCTGGTACTCCTCAGCAGCGCCGCAAAACAAGCTCCCCCGAACCCCCATCTTTGTCCCGCAGAACTGGCTCCTCGAACCCTATGCCTGTGCAGCAGCTGAGACCTTCTTGAACCCGTTATTATTGCAGCATCTGCGGGCGCCCTGGGCCCTGTATCTGGGCCGTACAACAGGCTCCCCGTGCCCTATACCTGTGCAGCAGCCGAGAGCTCCTTGAACCCTCCGTCTGCGCATCAGTTGAGAGCTCCCTGAATCCCATACCTGTGCCGCAAAACAAGCTCCTTGGGCCCTGGATCTGTGCAGAGACTGAGCACTTCTTGAGCCCTATATCTGTGCAGCACCTGGGTGCGCATTGAACCCTACATCTGTGCAGCAAAACAAGCTTCTTAACCCCTGCACGTTCTTTCTCACGTATGTCAGGAAACAGGAAGCGTAAATCCGCAGTTGTCAGTTGCAGCACGCAAACAATGGAAGCTCCAGGCAGAGCTGGGCAGGAGCCCTCTAATCCGGATACTGCGGCAATCATGGCTGCCATTGCCTCCTGTCAAAATGCCCTTACGACTAAATTCGACACTCTACAGGAACAATTCAACTACTTTCGCCATGACCTGGATAAAATTCGGGACCGCACAGGGGAGAACGAGAGGAGAATTGGAGAGACGGAGGACCGTTTGTCGGTGCAGGAGGGGGAGCTGGCGACCTTACGTAGACAGGTGACGATCCTTTTGGGAAGGGCCGAGGACTCTGAAAACAGGAACAGGAGGAATAATGTTAGAATCCTGGGACTACCTGAAAAATCGGAGGGCTCCTCCCCGGAGGAGTTCGCTGAAAACCTTATAAGAGACATCCTGGCGCCCAGAAACCTGACCAAATTCTTTACAATAGAAAGAGCACATAGAATCCCGCTGCGGTCCCCCCCGCCCGGGGCCCCGCCAAGGCCATTTATATTCAAAGTCCTCCATTACAAGGACAGAGACGCTATACTTGCCGCGGCCAGGGTGCAAGGTACGGTGTCTTATGAGAACGCCCGGCTGTCTTTCTATCCGGATTTCACATCGGAAGTCCAGAAACTGCGGCGCTCATTCAACGGCGTTAGAGAACGGCTTAGAAAGAAGAAGATTAAATACGCCATGCTGTTCCCAGCACGGCTACGTATTCAAGATGGAGAGTCTGTTAAGTTCTTTACCTCAGCCGAGGAAGCCAACACATGGCTTGACTCTCTGCCAGGGGCCTGATGAACTGGGCTCTGACCGGAGAGAATGAGCCAGCCATTGCCTTGATTTGTTTTTTTCCCTTGCCCGGCCTGCGCCGGTGGCGGGGGTTCGCCTCCTCTGCTCTCCCGGGAGCCCCACAGCTGGGTATCCTGGTGAGACCCCAGGTGGTGCCTTGTTATGCTTATTGTTTAAGTTACTGAAGTTGTGTCTTTTATGATGCCCAATTAGCTAGTGTATCCTGTCAGCAATTGTTACAGGGGAGCCTTGGCTCCGGATTCCCGGGGCGTGACAGGCGCTGTCGGCCCTCCATCCTTTCCCTCCCATCCCACCTGGTGCCCGTCCCTGTCCCTCCTCCCTCCCACCCCCCTGTGCCTGCTCTCCTAGCCCTCGCTAATGAGGTCTGAGAGTCCATAGGGATCCTCCCCCTTCCTCCTCCCTGGATGGCTCCGGGAACCCGTGACGGATAAACCGCTGACCTGTATTTGATCGGCAAGCCCGTCTTTTGCAGACCCCTGGGCAGCGGGCCTGCGCACCCCATTTGCACATAGTTAAACCAGTGTTGTGTTACTTTGTTGGGGGATATGATGCTCACCAAGGTTGGGGGGTGGTGGAGCGGGGTGGGGGTGGGCCCGGGGAAGGTTTACAGTTTAAATGTTGTATTATTTGTTTAGCGTGTTGTTGTCTATGTGTTGGTATGACTGTGATGTATGATTACTGGACTCGAGTAATAGGAAGATTTCTGGGGGGGAGGGTGAACCGCGGAGAGGTGGTCCTTAATAGTAGTATCTTAAACAGTAATAATGGGTGAGTGTAAATTTCTCTCCTGGAATGTTCGGGGGCTTAATGATAAGATCAAGAGGGCTACTGTCCTCCAGTTTATCCGGAAGCATAGGCCTAATGTAGTGATTCTCCAGGAAACCCATTTGGTGGGCCAGAGGGTGTTGGCGTTGAAGAAGCCATGGATCCAGAGCTCCTTTCATGCCCCATTCTCAGCTTACTCTAGAGGAGTGTCGGTGCTGATCTCTAAGGGTACCCCGTTTACGTTGTTCTCAGTACACATTGACCGAGAGGGTTGTTATGTTATCCTTCATGCCAAACTAATGGATACTGATATGATAATAGTCGGAGTATATGTTCCCCCACCATTTTCTGCTAGGATCCTAGATAGAATAATGGAGAAAGTACTTTCCTACCCCCCAGCCCCGATGCTGCTGTTGGGGGACTTTAATATGGTTTTGGATTCAGCGCTGGATAGGATGAGTAAGAACCCAGGCCCCAAGACCCAACTGGCAAACTGGGCCGAAACGTTGAGGCTGCAGGAGCTTTGGAGGTGGAAGCACCCCACCGACAGGGCATACTC